>OY970826.1:2532496-3732496 GCA_963853835.1 Calendula officinalis | reverse complement strand
AGTTAAACAGGTTAGGGTTGAGATATCTGACCCGTTTATATAAACAGGTCAGTTTCGGGTTGAACGTTTATGACCCGCCGACCCGCGAACCCGAACTCGTCAACCCGAACCCGACCTGAATTGTCACCCCTATACACAACTAGGAATAAACCTTACTAATTTTTCAAAGCTAAAATCTCAAAACGAGGGCAATCAAACCATAAAAAGAACGTTTGATTGATACGACTTTCTTTGGTTTATTTAAACCATGATAATTTAAACCCGACCCCTCTAACATTGATGGGTCAGAAAATTTTATAGTGCTTACATCCGTTTTAAATAAAAATTAAAAAACTAAACGGGTTGGCGAGTCGTCCCGTTTATACATAAACCAACCCAAACACGACCCTATTTATATACGGGTTGGCTGGGTGGACCTGTGTCAGGATCGATTAACTATGAAGAGTTAATAAACACCTTTAGATCAAATTGATAATTGAAGTTGCAGCGGATCAACACTATATCAATATATTAAGAACAATAAACTGTAAACAATAAGCGAAAATATTAAGAACACAGTTTCACAAAAAGCTTCAATGTATATTATCGACTAACAATACACACGTACGTTTACAATTCGTAAGGAACTATTTATAATAGTCCTTGAAGCCTAACTATTTACCCTAGTTATTCTAGGACTTGATTTACATTCGAATTATAAAGATATACATTGAATTACATTCTATAACTATCTCTGCGAAGATCTCGGACTTGATATGTTCCATAAACGCTCATCAGTAGTAAAACCAATCACCAGTAGCAAATATGCAACGTCAGTATTAAGTCTGGTGATCAGTAGCAAGTCCAGATACAACGTCAGTAGTAACTACTAAGATCAGTAGTATCTTCAATATGTGCTTGATCAGTAGTAACTAAGTTATAGACTTCACCAGTATCAACTCATCAGTAGTAATTAATTCTGCCCCATCAGTATCAACCATAGTATTCATCAGTAGTAACTATGATCGGTACTAACTGCAGCATCAGTATTAAGTTGACCTGTGATTTTGTTCCAACAATCTCCCCCTAAACTTATTGATTCTTTTTAATCACATAAGTTTCTTTTGTTCTTCCTCTTCTTTCTTTCTTTTCTCCAAAGTTCTTTTATTCTGTTGATGTCTTTGCTCAATGATGTATTTGCTGTTTCTCTTTGTAAAATAAGTTAATCTATTCTGGAACATAACAGCATCATATGGCTTCATCATTGTGTTTGTGAATATCTGATACATGGTCTTCTCAGAATGTGGATATTCTTTTTCATATAAGTATAGCTCACATACTTTGCCTGATTTTTCAAAGAAGTACATATTGGCAGTTGGAATCACATTCCAAGCATAAACATTTCCTTGATCTGTAAATTATTCTGGGTAGTTGTCTGGATAAAATGCAGCATCTATCATTCTTGTTAAGTATCCAGCACCAGATTCTCACCATGTTTTCTTTGCCATTCTTGGTTTTCCAATGATTAGAAGTTTAATAACATCACTTCTTGAGCATGAACTAATCAAAGGTAACCATCCAGTAAATCTTTGTACTACTTTATCTTCCCTTATAATTTCTATGACATTGTTAGGCATAACCCTCCAATTGATGATTGGATTGTTCTGCAAGGGAGCAATAGGCACTTCAAGAACAGGTATGATTTGTTCTATTTTTGATTTCTTTTTAGTACTCTGTTCTTGAGTAACAGCCTTTCTCTTCTTTGATTGGGGAGTTGATGAGGAACCAGTAGTTGATGTACTACCATCTTTAATTAAACTTGGACTGATTGGAATTAAGGCTTTTGCTTTCTTCTCTTCTTTTGCCTCTTGTTCAGCCAAATCCTTTTTCTTGGCAGCACAATATTTTTCAATAATTATCATCATCTTCATTCTGCCAAAGGACTTTGCATTGTGCCCTTTTGATTTCAAATATTCAATCATATTAGCTTTCTGTTCAAATACATCATCTGTTAATTCACTCTTAGTTCTCTTGCATTCAGAAACCAAATCTTCAAGACAGTTAATGTGTTCTTCTTCAACTTTTCTAAGCCTCTTGAACTCTGCTTTTTGAGCTTCTATCTGAATGTCTTCTATTTGAACAGGTACTTGAACAGGAATTTTAGTTTCTTGAGTTTTCTTCTTTTTATTCTCCTCAAGAGCTTTATACATCTCCACATTCTCCAAGAATTTCTTGTGTTTTATCCTCCATCTGGACTGTTTTTCTGATCTGACATGATTAATTTTGTTCACCATTTGGTGACCTAATGCTCTGTTTGGATAATCATCATCATATAATTCCTTTCCTTTTCCAATACAAGCAGATGGTGGAGGTGGAGTGTATTTCATATCTGGTACACCCAAAATCAGAAGTTTTGGATAGAACAAGTGCAGTTGATCTTCTGATAAAATTTTAGGGTGTGGAGGAAGTGCACATTCATCTACCTCAAACCAATTCACATTATCATCAATGTCAGGTATGATAACTGATAAGTGATTGATTAGGAGTTGGTGGTTTGAAGATGGTGACATGTTTTTCCCTTTCAATTAACTCTGGGAGTTGTAGTTCTTCCTCTTCAGTAGTAACCAAAGTAGTTACAACTGGTGTGACTTCAGGAGTTACTACTGATAGGGCATCAGTAGTATTTGGTGCAGTTATTTCCTCTTCCTGACTTACTACTGCTATGATATCAGTAGTAGGAGTTACTACTGATACTTCTTTTTCAGCTTGTTCTTCCATGGGAGCAGTAGTCATTGGCTCATCATCAATAACCATCTTTTCTGGGCTTTCGTCAACATTTGTTTCTTTTAGATTTAAGAGAGAGGATGCTGCTGCTGCAATTGATTCATCAATCATTGTTTGAATATTATCCTTCTCCCCCTTAGTGAGCTCAACTGGAGGAGCCTCACTATCATCAAGCTTCTTCTTCAATTTCCTTATGATTTTAGTTTGTTGATGAAGCATGTGCTCATAGAATCGCATTCTTTTGTTGATGGTGTTCATGTGCCTTTTCATTGCAGTCATTGTTTTTCCTTGGTTTGTAAGATACTTAAGACAATCTTGTACAGTGGATTCAAGAGAATCCACTTTATCCGTCAATTGTTTGGTTTTAATACTGCCCTCACTCCATCTAGCAAGATCATCGGGCTTACTGACTGGTACATTGGCTTTAAGGTTTTCCATCCTTTCCATCAACTCCATAGATCTGCCCTCATCACTTCTTGGTGATTCATTGGGCTGTTTAGACACCCTCTTCTTCCTAGAAGAAGCAGAAATGCCCCCCTTGTGGTTTCTTGGCACCGGGGTCCTTTAAGTAATTCCTCAAATGAGTCATCACTTAAAGTTGCTGAGGTCTGGGTCTAAGTTATGTTTTCACTGTCCTGTGCACCCACCTTTGGGGCATCAGTAGTGAAAGCCCTCGCCTCATGTCCTCTCTCCTCCTTGGAGGACAACTCTTTGAGTCTGGGGTTTGACTCGATTTGTCCCCTGGTGTCCTTGAAAGAAGTTTTCTTTCTTTTATAAATTGTGGATATATTTTGGGTTACATTGGGCAGGTCTTCCACAGAGTGAAGAGTAGCACTCTGAGGATTTATTTCAAGTTCCTGGGACACATTCAGGACTTCTATATGTGTGGGTGATTGAGTGACTTTTTGGGGTGGTGTTTGGGCTGTATTTGGGGGTGATGGAGTGGGTTGAGGTTCAATTTGGGTTGTATCTATGATTGAACCCTCTCCAAGTTGTGGTTGATCTTTGATCATATTAGGAAACAAAGGGGTTTCCTTGCCCGAAAATTTAAATTGTTTTCTCATATTTGAGAAAACTTTCTTGTTCAACTCAGGAATGATAAAAATATTTTTGGGAGTTGACAAGTTTTGTAATTCACAGTTTATAATATGTTGGAGAAATCTGGGATACATTAAAAATTTTGAGGAACTAAGATTTCCCAACATACCTTCAAAAATCATATATGAAAAATTAAATACTTGGTCTGTGCATAAACAGACAACAGCAGAGGCTATTGCCTTATTAAACTCATTCCAAGTACTTCGTTTTGGAGAAATACAATGCTGAATAGTATGTACAAGAAATTTCCATTGTGGGGAGAGAAGACCTTTTTGAAAAGTTACTATATTAAGTCTTCCCTCATAACCCATTTTATTTAAAATTCAGCAATGAATTCCTTAGGAAGTGTAAACATACCTGCATCATCATGTAGTTGTAGATGGTGTCGAATTGATTGCTCAGTGATTGTGATCGTCTTGCCATCCACCGATGATTTTATCATAGGTACAGTTGCACCTTCTGTTCTTTCGGCATTGGTCCAGAAATCCACCAAGTGCTGTTAGTATGCTTTTGGTTTGACAGTTAAAGCAAACTTTATATAGGAATTTTTCAAGAAATTGACTATCGGACGAAAATCTTTTGTTCCGTCTGGATTGCGTAGAAACGCACACATATTGTGGAACTCTGAATATTTGAGATCTGTTTGAATATTGAGAGATTGTAGAGTTAACATTGTTGTTGATTTTGTTGTTTTGATCTTTTGATTTGAGAGAAACAAGTAAGAATTTTGTTACTGGTGCAGGGTTTTTGATCGTAAGCTAGGGTTTATTGAGAGGATTTAGTAAATCGAAGTGAAGATAATGCTAAACTAATCGACTGCCGCCTTTTATATCTTTCGATTTAACCTGCAAAAAAACTGAATTGCCCTTCGAATCATAACATAACGGTTATTTTCATGGGGGTTAGTTTGGTAATTTTGATTTTGAAAGATCAGTAGTAAATTAAGTATCAGTAAGAAAATGTCAGTAGTATCTACGAACATCAGTAGTAACTAAGATTTTTGCCATCAGTAGTAACTATAGACATCAGTAGAAACTATTAACATACAAGACCAGTAGTATATGTGAATACCAGTAGTACTGACTTACCAGTAGTATTTGTGTAAACCTAATACACACCAGTAGTAATGAACTACCAGTAGTATTTTGTGTACATGCCTACACACCAGTAATACAGACCTACCAGTAGTAAAACACTTAAACAAATAAATAACTTTTTACAACAAAAACTTTACACATGATTTTAAGTGAGATTTTAAGTTATCAAAATCATTCCAATACTGCTAACCAAGAAGTTGAATCTTCCTACATCAAATGCCTTTGTAAAAAGATCTGCTAATTGATCATCAGTATGAATTTTAACTACTTTGATTAATTTCTTTTCATTGCAATCTCTTATAAAGTGAAATCTTATTTCAATGTGTTTAGTTTTAGAGTGTTTTACTGGATTGTTCACAATACTAATAGCACTTTGATTATCAATAAAAATAGGACTTTTAAGGATAGAGATACCAAAGTCTAGAAGCTGGTTTTGAATCCAGATTACTTGAGCACAACAAGCAGATGCAGCTACATACTCTGCTTCAGCAGTTGATGTTGATACATTTGTTTGCTTCTTACATTGCCATGACACCAGTCTTGATCCAAAGAATTGACATCCACCAGTAGTGGACTTTCTATCTTGACATTCACCTCCATAGTCACTATCTGTGTAGGCTATGAGTTCAAAGGGTGAATCATGTGGATACCATAGACCAAGTGATGGTTTGCCTTTCAAGTATCTGAATATTCTTTTGACAGCCTGCAAGTGTAGTTCTTTAGGCCTTGCTTGATATCTTGCACACACACAAACACTGTACATAATGTCAGGTCTTGATGCAGTTAAGTACATCAAAGAGCCTATCATTGATCTATATAAGTGTTCATCTACATCCTCGCCCTCAACATCTGGATGTAGGTGTTTGTGTGTTTCCATTGGTGTACTTGCACTCTTGCAGTCTTTCAAATCGAATTTCTCCAAGATGTCTTTAACATATTTTGATTGGTTTATCAAAATACCATCTGTTCTTTGACTGACTTGGAGTCCAAGGAAGAAGTTCATTGGACCCATAGAGCTCATCTTGAATTTAATTTGCATCAGTTCTTCAAATTCTTTGCATAAAAGATCATTGGTTGAACCAAAGGTGATATCATCTACATAGATTTGTACCAGTAGTATATCATCTTTGACTTTCTTTGTAAACAAAGTTTTGTCAATGGCTCCTCTTTTAAAATTATTCTTTAGTAGATATGATGACAATGTATCATACCATGCTCTTGGTGCCTGATGTAGGCCATACAGAGCTTTATCCAGTTTGAACACATAATCACCATGTTTTGGATCTTCAAAACCTGGAGGTTGACATATATATACCTCTTCTTCAATCTTCCCATATAGGAATGCACTCTTCACATCCATTTGATAGACTTTGAACTTTTTGAATGAAGCATATGCTAGGAATATTCTTATTGCTTCAATTCTAGCAACAGGAGCATATACTTCATCATAGTCGATTCCTTCTTCTTGAGTATATCCTTGGGCTACAAGTCTGGCTTTGTTTTTTATCACTATACCTCTTTCATCTTTCTTGTTTCTAAAGATCCATCTTGTTCTAATGGCTCTTTTTCCTTTGGGAAGAGGTACAAGTGTCCAAACAGCTTGTAGCTTGAATTGAAGAAGTTCTTCTTGCATTGCCTTAATCCAGTTTGAGTCCTTCATTGCTTGTTGAATCTTCTTTGGTTCATCCTGAGACAGAAAGCATTCAAACATACATTCATTAGCAATTAAACTTATATTACACATGTTTGCAGTTAAGCTTTTGTTTAATTTGCTTCTTGTTTGCAGTGGTGAGTTAACATCACTTAGAACAAGGTCTAATGGATGGTTCTTCTGAGTCCTTATAGTTGTAGCTCTATCAACCATTAGTTGATTTTCAAGGTTGTACTCATTTGTCTCAGGCAGTTGCTCCTCTAGTGATCCTTCATTGTCATTGATGTTTGGTTCATCATTATCTTGGTCAGAGTTACTACTGCTATTAGTATTGTTGTTGTTACTGAGATCAGTAGTATTGTCTTCATTGAGATCAGTAGTATTATTGTTGTTACTGAGATCAGTAGTATCTTGAGAATCTAGGTTATTGCTAGGACCAGTAGTATTTTGAGTACTATTACTGGTACCAGTAGTATTTGAATTACTACTGTCCTCATTCTCACAGTTACTACTGGTTTCAGAATTTGAGTTATTACTGTCCTCAGTATTAACTGTGGGAGCAGTATCAACTACTATGTATCTCATTTTTTCTTGACCAGTATTAACAGATGATGTTCCTTCTTTTTGAGTGTGACAATTTGAATCACCTGCATTTAAATCCATGTTAGAATTAAAGGATTTGGTTAGATTGTCTATGTTAAATAGCCAATCTGGACCATTTCCTTGTTCATTAAGAACATTTTCATTAAAGGATACATTGATGCTTTCTTCAATTATCCTTAGTCTCTTGTTGAATACTCTGTATGATTTGCTTTGAGTAGAGTATCCTACAAAGATTCCATCATCAGCTTTGCAGTCAAACTTACCAATTTGTTCTCGTGTAATCAGAGTAGTACAAGGACAACCAAATGATTTTAAAAAACTTATAGAGGGTTCTCTTTTATTAAAAAGTTCATATGGTGTTTTAAAATGTGGCTTCACTATTAATACTCTGTTCTGAACATAACAGGCAGTATTAACAGCTTCAGCCCAAAAAGTGATTGGTAACTTTGAATCTGCTAGCATTGATCTTGCTACTTCAATGATGGTTCTATTTCTTCTTTCAGCTACACCATTTTGTTGTGGAGTTCTAGGAGAGCTGTATTGCCTATCAATACCTTTAAGATTACAAAAATTAATTAGATTAGCATTTTTAAATTCTGTGCCATTATCACATCTTATGGCTTTAACTTTTTGATCAGATGTGTTTTCCAGTTTAACAATTAAGTTCTTGATGAGTTCACTTGTTTCATCTTTTGTCCTGAGAAAGAAAACCCCTGTATATCTGGAAAAGTCATCAGTAATAACAAGACAATATTGTTTCTTTCCAATACTCATTACATTAGTAGGTCCAAATAGGTCCATATGTAAGAGTTGTAAAGGAACGGAGATAGAATTCACAGATTTGGACTTATGAGAAGTCTTGTGTTGTTTACCTTTTAGGCATGCAACACAATGATGATCACACACGAATTGTTTTTTGAGGTAGTCCAATGACCAAATTTCTTTTTACTAAATTGTTCATGTTTTTGAAATTAGTGTGACACATCCTTCTATGCCATAGTTCTGATTCAGTGGTGTTTGCCTTGGATATAAAACAGTTGACTTCATTTGAAGAAATGAGTTCTCCCCCTATATCCAGGAAATACACATTGTTTCTCCTTGGAGTTCTTAAAACAACATATTTTTCATCTAAAATAAAGTCAGGAGAAAGAATGATGCACTCAATGTCTGTGAAAAGAATTTTGTTCTTTTTATCACAAACTTGAGACACACTAACTAGATTGTATTTTAGTTCAGCTACATAAAATACATCATCAAAGGTAATTTTGCCATTAGAAACAGTACATTTACCTGTAATCTTACCTCCCTTTGGGTTCTCACCAAAGGCCACATATCCTCCATCAAATGACTTGAAATCTTTAAGAATTTGCAGATTTCCAGTCATGTGCCTTGAGCATCCACTATCAATATGCCATGTTCTACCTTCTTCAGGGATCTGAATGCTCTGCGCAAGTGAGTAAATGATCAGTTAAGTTTGGGAACCCAAGCTTTATATGTCTTGGGTTCATCCTTTGAGAAATCAGATTTAGAACAATTAACTTTAAACGTTTTTGGTACCCATACCTTTTTAGTACTGGTGTTCTATTTTACTACTGCCCTTTTGGATTTTTCAGAGTTTACTACTGATCTTTGTCTATACCCATTGTTTTTAGCTTTTGAAAACTTTACTACTGATGGACCAGTAGTATTTGGAGACTTACCATGTTTAGAATGATCAGTAGTATTTTGAGCAAATGGTTTTGCAGCAGTAGTATTTTTAAAAATAGGGTTTTTACAGTAGTGTTTTTGTACTGGTACCAGACAGCATTATAATTAGGGTTAACACCAGTAGTAAAATTGTTACAGTTTTTACTGGTGTTGGAAAATTTAAAATATTGTTTATTTTGATTTGATTTTCCATTGTTCTTGAAGTAATTGCTGTTCTTTGGGCTTCCAACTCTTCTGTTTTGCACAAATCTTGGTGCACTTCTTCCAAATCTTGGTGTTTCAGTAATTGGAGTTTTATTTTTATTTACTACTGAAGGACCAGTAGTATCTTTTAACTTTTGTGTTTTTGTTTTTTCTTTAAAATTTTTGAATTCTTTAAACTCTTTACAGTTAATTGGATTGAAGTGACAATCATTTGCTAAATGATTTACTTTATTGCAAATAACACATTTTAATTTATTATCCTTAGCCCTTATGGCTTTTCTTTGTTCTAAGAGTTGATTCCTGTTTCTTTGATTTCCCCTTTTTAAAATTTTTGGTATATTTTCTGCATCATATTTAGGAGATTCATTAGGACTTTGTGCTGTGTGAAAACTTGTGTCAATTGAGTTTGTGGATTCTGTTTTAAAAATTGTAAATTCAATTGAGTCTGTAGTTTGATCATCATCAGAAGAATCATTTGATTCAGATGTTTCATTATTAGATTCAGTTTGATTTTCACTTTTTAATTCATTTATGATTTTTTCTGAACTATCTTTAAGTGGAGGGATGAATTTATATGGAGGTGGTACAGCATGATATCCCTCTCCATGAACAACTTTTTCTGTAGTTTGATTATTAGTCAATTCATCAAGAATTTTAGTGCTTCTTTCAAATTTTTTAATTGTCAATTTATTTTGTTCAATTTCAAGTTGACATTCTTCTAATTTACTTGTTAGTTCTTTATTTTTTAATTTATAGTACTCTTTCTCATCTACAGCTTGTAGCAGTTCTTCCTTTATCCTTTGATCAATCATCTGGTACACCTTTATCTGATGTTCTTGATCAGCAATCACACCATCAAATTCATGATTTCTTCTTGATGCTTTTGCTAAATCTTCATTTAATTTAGTGTTTTCTTTTTCTAAATTTTTAACAATTTTAATACATTCAGAAGTATAAGGTTTAGGTTTTACCTCAGATTTGCTGTCAGTAAAGGCCATGAGAGCTTGATTTTGAGCATGCTCTTCTGCTTGGAAGCTCCAGTCATAGCCTTGTCCTTGTTGTGAAACAAGAGCAGTTGATTTTGATCTTTTGTCTGGCTGAGGACATTCTTTTGTAAAGTGACCAAGGTTGTTACAGTTGTAACATTTGACTTTAGTTTTGTCAAATCCAGCTTTGTCACCTTTGTTGTAGTTGAGACTTGTCCTACCAGTCCTTTTTAAGAACCTTTTGGTTCTTAGGCTCAGCATAGCCATCTGCCATTTAAGATCCATCTCCTCAAGATCATCTGGATTCAATTGTTCCAAATCATCACTAATCAGTGCAGTATGCACATGACTAGTGAAAAAGGATTCTCTTGCAGCATCTTCAGAATCTGCAGCCTTTCCTGTGGAGGTTTCTTGTCCTTGACATGTACTAGATACAAATGCAGCATTATTAGAAGAAATAGAAGGGTTCTTTTGATTTACCTCAGTTTCAAATACTCTGAGATCATTGTAGAGTTCATCTAACTCCTTTTCTTCTAGTGCATCTCTCTGTCTGTATATCACTGTATACATGGCCCATTCTTCACTAAGAGACCTCAGGAACTTCATGTTGACATCTTCTTGATCCATCCTAACCCCAACCTGGTTAAGTTCACCAATTAGCTTGTTGAATCTGTCAAACACTTGAGTGAGTGTCTCATTGGGCTTTCCTTTGAAGTTTTCAAAATCTTGCTTGAGAACAGACTTCATGTTCCTCTTGGTGCTCTTGGTGCCAACAAATCTCTTCTCCAGTGCTTGCCACAGTACCTTTGCATCATCATACTCAACAAAGAGATGTTGATAGTCGTTAGGAATGGCCAGTAGGAGAGTGCTTAGAGCTTTAAGTTCGATTCCTTTGTCTTTCTTCTCCTTTTCACATTTAAGTTTGTCTGCTTCAGCTGCAGAGCTGCTTGCTTGACCAGGACCAGTTTTGTTTCCTTCAAGGACAACTTCCCACATGGAATAATCAGTAATAAGCATGTATTGCTTAATACGATTCTTCCACATCCCAAAGTTATTGGGAGTGAGTATAGGGATTTTGTTGGCTTGAGTGCTTTCATTATTATCAGTCATGATTAATAATGTGTGTGTTTTAAAGATTAAAACTTTTTATTGTTCTTAAAAATCGTAGATCTAGAACCAATAAGCTCTGATACCACTTGTCAGGATCGATTAACTATGAAGAGTTAATAAACACCTTTAGATCTAATTGTTAATAGAAGTTGCAGCGGATCAACACTATATCAATATATTAAGAACAATAAACTGTAAACAATAAGCGAAAATATTAAGAACACAGTTTCACAAAAAGCTTCAATGTATATTATCGACTAACAATACACACGTACGTTTACAATTCGTAAGGAACTATTTATAATAGTCCTTGAAGCCTAACTATTTACCCTAGTTATTCTAGGACTTGATTTACATTCGAATTATAAAGATATACATTGAATTACATTCTATAACTATCTCTGCGAAGATCTCGGACTTGATATGTTCCATAAACGCTCATCAGTAGTAAAACCAATCACCAGTAGAAAATATGCAACGTCAGTATTAAGTCTGGTGATCAGTAGCAAGTCCAGATACAACGTCAGTAGTAACTACTAAGATCAGTAGTATCTTCAATATGTGCTTGATCAGTAGTAACTAAGTTATAGACTTCACCAGTATCAACTCATCAGTAGTAATTAATTCTGCCCCATCAGTATCAACCATAGTATTCATCAGTAGTAACTATGATCAGTACTAACTGCAGCATCAGTATTAAGTTGACCTGTGATTTTGTTCCAACAACCTGTTTTTTACCTGAATCCACTTACACTCAACCCAAAACTGATTATTTTTGTATCGTGTTCATGCGAATTGCCATCGATAATCAAAACAACAATATAGGAAAGTATAATTTATTATTGAATTTATCATAAAACGCACAAGTAATGAAAGTTAACATACAATAAGAAGCTGCTTTTCAAAAAAGATAAGCCACTAGAACCGTGGACTTGCCAAGACCACTAAAGGGGTCTTCCTCTGAACCGTTATGCCATTGTTCTCAGTCATATCCAAATCCTCTATTTTAACTCCATTTGGTAATGCATAGTTGTACTTGTACACCATATTCGCTAATATAATCTCAATAACCGCGATCCCAAAATGAAGACCGGGGCATCCTCTACGGCCCGCACCAAATGGTAAAAACTCATAGTGAATTCCTTTATAATCTATAGAACTGTTCAAAAACCTCTCTGGTTTAAACTCCTCGGGATCAGTCCATGAGTTGGGATCTCTTGCAATTGCCCAAGCGTTGATAACGACTTGTGTACTTGGTGGAACGTCGTAGCCCATGAGATTGACCGATTCTCGTGCTTCTCGGGCAAGAAGTAGTGGGAGTGGTGCATGCAATCTTAAAGCCTCTTTTACGACGGCTTTAAGGTATTTCATGTTTTCCAAATCCTCCTCGGGAACCATGGATTTTCCTTGTGAAATTTCAGTCACTTCTTGTTGCAACTTTTTCATCACTCTCGGGTGTTTTATTAACTCGCTTATCGCCCATTCTAAACTTGTGAATATGGTGTCCGATCCCGCAACAAATACGTCCTACAAGAAGTAGATAGAAGATATTGTTTAGCTTAAACCATTTCATAATGAAACCAAACCATGAGATTTGATGCAACCCCAAATATAGAGGAACATACACTTTTGCCCCTTAAAACTTAAGACCGTGTGAATAAAGGGGTTGCACTGAAATGTGCATATTTTTTGTCTCGAGTCTCAGGCGTTTGATCAGCCAAATCGAAGCTTTTCAGGACCAAAAATACTATTATTGACGAGTTATTTGCATTTTACTTTTTTGTTTTGTTTAAATTCTGGACTTTAGTTTAGACCTAGTTTTCAGCCCGTTTATCTATTTTGGATCATTCGAAAATCTACGTTTTATTTAGTGTTTGTTTGAAACTCTGGAATGTTTAGATAATAATTTTATGAAAGTTGAGTTATCTCCCAAAACTCGTATTTTGTGTTAAACAAGTTTTGAATACTGAATCCACAGTATTCTTTGAATCAATGTGATTTTTAGATTAGATTATCCTGGATATTCTGAGAATCAACAAGATCAATCCGTATTCTCGTTTTTAGTGTACATCAAATTTAAACAATGAAATTGAACTTAATTAGAGTGGAAGATAACATACCAAGATAACAGCTTTTAGGGTTTCAGTGCTAAGGGTGAAGCCGGTTGTCTTATCTCTTTGTATATCCCCTAAGATATCAACAAAATCTTGGGTTTTTTCACCTTGATCACCCTCCCCTGTTTTCTTCATTAGATGCTCTTCAACGACGCCAGTTAGAAACTGGTCGAGTTCTTTCGAAACTGTGTGCGCCCTTCCCTCGATACCGTTTAATCGATCTATCCATGATAACCAAGGAATATAACTTCCAACACAAAAAGTTCCCAACATATCCACAAAGTTTTTCAACTTGTTTGTAAATCCTAATCCCTCATATGACCTCCCAAAGGCAACCCGACAAAGCACGTTACTTGTGTACGAACCAAGCAGCGCACTCAAATCAACGGGCGAAATACCACGGCTTTCTCCAAGTACATCAACCACAAGACCGGTCTCTTCGGCTCTCACTTGTCGATATGACTTGACTCGGGTATTACTTAAAAGATGGAGTACCACAATGCTTTTCAATTGCCTCCAATATTCCCCGTACCGAGAAAATGCTATGTCCTTAGACCCGTAGAATAATATATTCGGGATACTTAAACTTGGTCGATCTGAGAACGCTAAATCGTGGGTTTTCATTATTTCTCGGGCTCCTTCAGCCGAGGAGATGATAAGTGTCGGTATGCTCCCGAAATGAAGGAGCATGAGTGAGCCGTACTTTAAGGACAGGTCTCGGAGCGAGCGACGTGGGCTCGCTCCGAGTTGATGGAAGTTTCCGATGATTGGAAGTCTTGGTGGAGATGGTGGTGTGTTTTTCTTGGTTTTAGAATGAGATGATACCCATTTGAAACCGATGATAAGTATCAAAACGGTGAACGAAATAATTGAAAGAGAGGTTTGTGAGTATGAAAAGATTTCCATGATGTAATTATTTGTTGTTATGAACTATTTTTTGCACTTATGCTTATGGAATGAACAAATGCCCATATATATACAATCACCCACAGTCAATGTCAAACTAGTAGGTGTCCACCAAAATTGTTTAACGTTAATTTAATCAATAGTCAACAATGGTATATATATTTTTAAAGCTAACTTTTAAAGCTAATTTCTCTGGCTAATTATTTATCTAAAAAGAAATTGAAAATGTGATCTATAAAAAATCCTTCATGTGTTTTTAACACTGGATTTCCACCAGATTCAATAATATTATACATATTACCTAATCAATTAGCACAGTTTTCAACATTAACTCTAGGGATGTTTTTAGGAGGTGCGGTCGCGCAGAACCCATAGTTTATAGCGCCCAATTTTTTTATATATCTTTTATATATAATATTAAAGTTTTATGTGAACTTTATAACTTAATAAAAAAATTAAAAAGTCCATTTTTTATATAAATATTGTATTTTAGGCAGTCGTTTTCATCTAGTCGCACATTGTCTTCAGAATAACGGAGACACCCATAATTAACTCGTCAATAAAATTAAAATATCATGTTAAAACTATTACGAGTCGTTAGAAATTGAAATATTCACATTTGATGCAAAAAGAAGCTGCGTATTACATACGGCGACTTCTTATTGAGCCGCCTGCATAACTTCATGGAGAGAAATTAATATTCTTTTTTTAGTACTTATTGAACCCTCCAAGTTTGATATTACGAGTTTTCTTTTTGGTGGTTATCTATATAATAATTATTATTTTTGTCCTGCTGTGTATTAAAAAAATTATTGAAGCAACTAATTAATGTCCACCACATATAAATTTATACATAATTTTGAAATACATTCCAAGTGATTGCTTTAAGTGTCATGTTGTGGATATTGTTTTTACTAGTTAATTAGCCATTAAGGTGTTGTCTATGATTAAATAGGTCATGGGTTCAAGTCCCGTCGTGGACGTGGGGTTTATTTCCCATAGGTGGAGGGTTCGAGAGAAGACATACTGCCCTTGTGGATGTTACTGTCTAGGCTCGAACCACTAACTTACTAACTTGACGTTCAAAAAAAATTAGCCATTTCAAAAAAATGCAACATACTTTTTGTCCCAAATAGACAAATGTAGTTATATTTGTTCTATGTTAGTCGTTAATTAAATTTTTGTTCATTGTCCCACTTGTACAAATATTTGACAGAGTAACTATTTTAATTATACCGTGGAAAATAAAATTATGACGTGGTCCGAACATTTTTTATGTGGCTTTTAATTTATATATATATATATATATATATTCAAATTTCTAGTTGTTATATTGATATTTTTTTAAAGGGTTTTTTTAACATGTGTATATGCATCAATTATCATAAAGTCTTCAAAAAAGTCATAAAAATTATTAAATACATAACCTAAATCTATAAAAATTCAGCTTTATTGATATTTGTTATTATAATTTTAGAAAATTTAACTTCATTGAATACATCTTAACATGCACTTATGAAGCATATGTTATAATAACTCAAAGTTAGTAACCGATCAAATATTGAGACAATGAATAAAACTTTAATAGCTATTAACATGGAACATATATAAGTATAATATGAAACAAAATAGAAAATACATTATGTTTTTATGAAAATTACACTTAAATTTTTCACTATTTTGCACTTACATAAAAAGTTCGTTTGACTTTGCCTCTTTGGTCAAAGATTCACGCCTAGGTTCCATAGTTTGAAAGATTGACCTCAAGGTTTCACACCCAGTTTCTGATTTGTTATGCTGATTTGTTAGATTTGTGTATTTCTATCATTTGGTTAGTAAATAATTATTTTACCCTCATGTATCTTCACTTAAGTAGAAAAATTTAATATCGTTTGGCCAAAAGTACTATCGGTGACAAATGTTTCAAAACAAAGACTATCGGTGTTATTTTTGAAAACTAAATGACTAAAATTACAATACAGTACAAATTACCTACAAGATCATTTATGTAATTAATTCTTTTTAATAATATATTGTATTCACTCTCTTCCCAAAATTCCTAACATGAAGTTGAACATAACTCATTCAAGTGGGAAAGAAGCCGCCCAACTTGACCATTATTAGAGTAACCTATCTTGAGACAAATGAGCTTGTCAAAGTGTCACTTCCTGTATGTGCCATGACTTACAATAATCTGGGCTCATTTTCAAAAATTAGATATTGTAATCTCATTTGAATTAAGGTTAATAAAATTTTGAAAATGAGCGGACTAAAATGCCTAAAAGGAACCAAACATATAATTTGAAGATTGACGCGACACTTATAATTTGCAGAAGATTTTTACTTACGTGGAGATTTTTTTTTTACTTTAAATGATCCATTTTTAAAACTTTGATCATGGTCTAAAATTTGATTGAAACGACATGTGTGCCCTCTCTCTGATGAGAAACACGTATGTGTTCTATTTTAGAATATGTTTCGAGGTGGATTTACACCTTTGATAATTAGTCAAATACGATGGTTATAACATGGTTAGATCTCTCCAAAGCGAACATCACTCTCTTCCCAACTGACAAAAAACTGACAAATGTGTGACCGAGAATTGATTACCGACAAGAACTAATCTTGACCTTCGCGGTATCGATCTCCATTCGACAGGATGTGATATGTGTGACGAAGACCTAGAAACAGAGAATCATATTTTTGTCGATTGCCTAATTGCGCGCTTAAGATCTTTAAAAGGGTGTCTTCAATTGGTGAAACCCGAGTCTCGTTGGTCCTCAAATCTCCATGAAGCCCTCAACTATTCAACAACTATCTCAAACCTAGGAAAAATAATCGAGGTCGTGACTCATACCACCCTTTGGCTCATTTAGAAGTTTCGAAAGGGTAATCCATCTACGTCTAAAAGGCCTAGGAAAGACACCCTAGATGATGATGTAATTATTATTTTTTTATTTTTTGTGGCTTACGAGTTGTCGTTCAACTCTCAATTTCAAATGGATGGAATAAACTTGTAACCCTCGTTCCTTATACTTAGGCCAATTGTAATTTCTTATACTTTTATTTTAAATCCCCTTTCTAGTTCTATTCAAAGTTATTGTAAAAAAGAAAAAAAAAAATCATATATATTTTTCATAAAAGTTTTAGACATACCATTAAAAGAAATGATGCACTACAAAAAGTGATGTAGATACCGCAATATCCTCTATTCATGCACATAGTATAGTATATAACATTATATATAGGTGGTGATAAATATACCACAGCTTTTAAGGGATACATCACAACTATTGCTATAATTGTACAGTTAGCTTTAAAATTTGTACTTTGTGGTGTATATATTAAAAATTGTGGTGCAAATATGAATTCCAATTATATATATATTTCGTATATATTAGTGATGCATATTAGTGATGCGTCTCCTTAAAAAACAAACAAAAAACACAGCATATAAATTAAAACATATAAATTAAAGTTATGTTATTTGTTGACACTGGATTTTCATTAGGGAGACATAAAACATCAATCTGATAATAAAAAGTGAGATATAATAGTTTTTTCAAAAGTAGCGACCATCAGCCATCGGCAAATAAAGCGACAAAAATCCCAAATATTAATTATGTGCGGATATCACCCTCTTTTTTTAATTCTACTTACATTATTTGTTTATTTTACATGTCGTAGTCACATGATCACAAATGGAGTATCATTATTGGTCAATGCCACACAAAGTTGAATAAGAATCTTTTATCAAGTATACAATAATATATGCACATTTTCTAATAAACAAAACTTATAAATTGGTAGACCGAAGACAATGTATCGGTGTCTTATTTTCTTGAAGCAAAAACTAGACTTTCATGAGAACCGTCAAATTTGAAATACGTCATTGACCATTTGAGCTTTTCATACGAGACGAACAATAATACTTATGATAAAAGTATGAATATTTAGTAGGAAGAAATACTATTTTTCATATTATAATACAGAGTGATAACACATTTTTCGTAATCATATCACAACCATTAAACATATTTTGATCTATTATCCAACTCGTATATAAAATCTATTTTGGCAAAACCAAAATCATGTCAAAATCCCCGAATCACAAACAACAAACTCATCCGAAACATTCAAAGCGGGCAATAACCACTCCCCCGAAAAACAAACCCGATCTCGACCCTTCATTTTATCATCTAAACCTCTCACGAGAATCCTATGTGTAACAAACGACTGCCACATCAGCGGCATATACTCACGATACTTATCCTCCAAACCCCGCTTAGAATTATAAAAACTTTTTACTTGTAATGTAACCGTTTTTGTTGCTAAAACAAGCACGGGATGTAATGACATAAGCCGTTTCATCTCAAGAACAACGGTTTCAAACACACTTTGAAACGAAATATTCTTTTTCCCGTCTCGGGTTCCTTGCGGCAAACACGAAAACCCGCGATCCATCCAATAAAACGCCCCGATATTATCAATCATAACAACACGAAAACGGTTATCGTTATTATTTTTTATTTTTTCTTTCTCGAGTTTATGATGTAACGTTTTTAGAGCCGCTAAAAACTCAAAACTATCATAACACCGAGTGTATGAAAATCGTTGCATACACTCAGTAAAGAGCACCACGTCATCATCGTTTGCTGTTTTGATTTCGGTTATTTTTAGTTTTAGTAAGTGAGAAAGACGAAAAATATCAAACCGACAATCCAAATCGAAGAACAATACCGATTGTTCCAAACCTCCGTATTGTATCCCGTTTTGATTTTTGGGGAGGATGCAAGTAACGATTGTTTGTAACAAGATTTCGGTTTTGGCAGAAGGAGTGGGGCCCACGATTTCAACGACATTGTTGGCGGTTAGAGGTACGCGATTAAGGGGTTGAGGTAAGAGTAATAATGGTCTTTCTTTAAGAACCCTAGATAGCATTTGTTTTGCATTTTCATTCTCTTTTATCCATTCTTTAGCCATGTTTATAGTCAGTCAACTCAGTCAAACCTGCAGATACACACATAGTAGATACATACAATCACTAATAAAGGTTAAATATTGAGAATTAGTTAAGATCAGTTACATTTGGTGTTCCTAGATATACTAACAGATAAAAAGTGAGGCTAATTAAACTAGGGCTAATTGGCTAAAAAGCCTAAAATGTAAATACTAATCTAATTTAAGCATAAAACAGCCAGTATCAAACATATAATCAAATCATTAATTTGAATTAATACTCACTTTTGAGCTTGAGATAAACTGATATTAACTTCAAAATCATAACCTCTGAAGAAATATCGCCCCAAATTCAAAATTCAAAATCACGAAACAATACATAATTTGTGTTTTTAGGCAACAAATTGATAATCGTAAATTTCATACTGATAAGGAAAATCAAGCAAAGATATAGCATCTCGTGTAATTCGAAACCCAATCAAATCAAAAAACAATATATAAGACGAAACCACGAAATGACGGAATTAAAACGACAGTGAGATATTAACGAACCTGTGGCATCGATTATTATGTGAATAGAATCCTCGAATCTTCAGTTTAATGTACACGATCTAGAAATTTGTTAACGAGTACTAAAACCCTAAGAAAATCGCGGGAAAATTAAGGGCAAAAACGTCGAGAAGAAGATACAGTGAAGAGAATGATTTTGACTATAATGGGCCGTCTTAATGAGTTACACTAATTCTGTTCATGGCCCATTTCTAAACGAATGGGTATATACAAATTAAATTAATTTAGACAAAAAAATACAGCATTTTTTTTTTGGTACATAAGTTGAAATTACTTGCAAAAAAGAATTACTTTTTTGTTAATTTATACATTTAATCAAATTTAGAAGTTTTTATCATAAAAAATTATCCGTTTACCGTTTTGTTTTATGTATGAATGTCGTTACATCTAGTTTTAAAGTGTCATTACATGCGCTGCACTTGCACAGTAGGAAATTTTATATATACGAGGCAGCATGGCCCGTGCGATGCACGAGCTTTGTTCACAATAAGAAGTTATTTTGAATGTAAATTGTGTACATTGTATTGGTATCAATTGGAAAGTATGAACATGGTGATGGGTTACATGTTTAGGTTGAATTGCGGATACTCAACTAAATAAGCAAAGTGTGTCGGAGGAAAATGTAAAGTAACAAAACTTGAGTGTTTATATTAGCATAACATGAAACATGTTATTCATAATACATAAGTGCTACAACAAAGATCTTCCTGCTTTGTTTTTTATAAGCACAACAATGGATAAACAATGATATATCTTCAAGCGACACTGGTAATTAGTAGTGTCTGAAAAACAATGTGTAAAAATTTATCAAAAAAGGAATAACTATAACTTATGTGTTTACAATATAAATCTAATATTGAGTTCAAGTTGTAATCTTGATTGCAACATATATAATATTATTTATTGACAAAAACACAGAAGGATAAGATCAATTTACTAACAAAATGCTCATCGATTGCCTATATATTTATATATCACATTCATATAAACCTTTTTAGTTCACCCAAAAATTATTCATCAGTATATGTCAACAATTACACTGGAGATATACAAACTTAAAATTGAATTTTAGTATTACTAAGTGATGTGTGTTGGTTTGCGGGTCTTGAAATCTAACCAAAAAACCTAAATGGCATAATTTGACCGACACTTAAAATTGTAAATAAAGAATCCATGTTAACATTTTTTATTTAACTATCATGTTTACCAATGCTTTCAAGTTCTACAGAAATGAACGTAAACTAAGAAAGTAAAACACGAAGAGTGGGTGACCAATTTTGGATGTTCAAAGAAAAGAAGTTTCAATTTTTTATCAGGTCTAGTCAAATCTCTGTAAAAAAAGACAGAACCGGCCTTAAGAAAAATGGTTTCCCCACACAACCCACGGATATCAAAATACAAAGAGGGGGATTTCTCGGGAATTCCAATTCTCCATGTCTTACATTTCCCTTGGCTAACCAAAACAAAGGAAAGGAAACTAATTTCATTTTTTGGCTTCTGTCAAACACACCCTCATCTCCGTTGTAAAAATTCTTAAATTTGAATAGTTAGCTGATGTATTGTGAATTCGTGATGAAGAAATATCAATAACGGGATATGGCTACTGTTGAAACCCTAACTCATTTACGCGTTCACACGCTGCCCGTTTTTATACAATACCGTATGCATCCATTCAAACCCTAAAATCACTATCGTTTCGGTTCACATGTAAGCATCATTCAAATCCATGTACGATAACTTCCTCATCTTAATTTTGACATCGACCTATCTCAATAACGTAAATTATCAAATTCATTCAATTGCTATTATCCATGTGTGTTTCATTTCTTTAGTTCCGTATTGTAGATATGAATGTATACTGAAACTCAATCAGATTGTTAGTGGAGTGATCAATAACAATGGCAATACCACAACCGTCAGTGATTAGTGTAAATTAAGGTTTTTTGAAACCAAATTAGTTGTTATTTTTTAAACTCTGATCTTATGAAGGCTAGACCTGTAAAAATGAGGAAGAAACATGTACAGATATGAAAAACACCGGGTTTTTATCACGGATATGTTGTTTAGAAAATTGAAAAATGAATTTGAAGGAAGATTTAAATTTTAAGATAAGATGTTCTCTCTACCTCATGTCTACTAGTGCCTCACACTATGCTTTAATAAGATTTGGGGTTTTAGGCTAACATCTCATACATATATTTTCGAATGAAAACATTATCATCATCATCTTGAAATTCAAATTCCCATTTTCAATCTTCAGAAATTGAAATTCCCATTTTCAATTTTCAAGAAAATGGTGTTGATGATGGTGATGGTGATGCATATGATAGAGTTTAGATCAAGCTTTCATTGATGCACTCCCGATGTTTTCCTACAAATAATTAATGGGATTAAAACACTCGACGATCGAAGTTTCAAAAAGTGAGCCAACGATAAATTATATGCTTATTGTCACGAAAAAACATATAAAAATAAAGATTCACCTTTGACTTTGCTCGTCAACAATCTACTCTATATTTTGAAATGTGAGTCCACACGGTAAGAAAAATCATTCTATTTACTCCTTTGCATCTTGAACCACTGTCATACTACTGAATCAGTTTTAATTTATTTATCTACAACTATAAAACGCATGTAATAAAGCTGTGTGGGCAGTTTTTCATGTGTTAAATGAACTACTTTTCATATTCGGGAGTTTTATTTGCTGCTTGGATATTCAATGTTAGATTGAATGCATGCGTTTTTTTATGTTGCTTGGATATTCAATATTCTATTTTTTATGCGTTTTTTATGCTGCTTGGATATTCAATGTCACATTGAATGCATAGTAACAAATGCTACTTGGAAAATGAAACTCGTTTTTTTAATGTTATATAGATTTCATCCCTAAGTAACACGTTTTTGTGTTTCCTGAAATTCATATTTGCTAACTTCATTTCTTTTCTTCCTTTTTGTCAAACCAAACTTTTCAAAACGACCTAAGTAAAACTTTTATCCGCTAATGTACTCCTAAACAAGTATTATTTTTGGCCGCGCGTTGCAGCGGGTCTTTAAATCATACTTGATTAAATTTAATACCCACTCCGTCCCATTTTTATTGTCCACTACAAAAAAGCATACAGTTTAAGAAAAATGCATTAATTATATTATGTCACCAATCAAATTTTCTCTTTTCCACTTAAATGTTTTTTGATTGGTTATAATTTAGGAAATGACTATATTTGTGGGACAAACTAAAATAGTATATTAGACAATAAAAATGGGACGGGGGAGTATTTGTTTTCAAAATTTTAATTAATGATAGTTCTTTGATAATTAAATATATCAACCAATAAACGGTTTATTTGTATTAAATATTTAAATAACATAAGACTCTTAAAAATTATCATTTATATATATATTATATGAAATGAACAATTGATATTTAAAGTTAATTTCCCATCATGATATAGGAGTGTTTGGATATATAAAATTGAAATGTAAATGAATAAAAAGATGTAATACACGTGGATAGTAGGAAGACTTGTGAAGAAAATGGTAATTGAAACTACCCATCAAACTACTCGGCCAAGACAAAGGCTTTATTAATTCTTTATGGCAGACTCTATTTAAATAAATTAAAGAATTTTATATTATTTTCCTTTATGAACAGTGAAACTTGAATGTCTATTGTATATATAAGGTAATTTGAGCAACCGGGTCTAGGATAAATTTCACATACTCCAAGTTATCAAAAAATTCATATATTATGTTGTATTCTTTTAGTTATTTTCTCTTAGTTTAAAAGGTAGTGGTTAAAAAATAATCTAGGCCGGTGCTCATCAAAAGACGGAGTTTGCTTTACTCAGCCTCCTTTTTCGATAACAAGCCAGAAAGCCCCGATATGACATTCATTAGTTTCGAATGAAGGGTGACTTGCCGCACCTGCTCCTATAAAAAAACGAGACTTTACTAAACAAGAAAAGCGCCTTCGGCTATTCTAGCATTTCCCTAATCGGAATAATTGTCTAAAATTTAGTGTGATCATAGTTAATTTATGAATAATTAAAAGATTTTATATGGAGGTAAAATGTATATAGCTATATCTCTACCCGAAAGTAGATTGTCTGATTTGATCCATGGTGACCTCCGGCGAAAATGCTAGTGCTAATGAGAGTGTATGAATGGGAGGGAAACATGTGTGCATGAGCATACAAGTAAATACATGCGAGAAATAATATTTGTAGGAAAAACGTGGGTGCGTTTGAATTGAAAGTGTGACGATTGTGTAAAAATACATGTAAATACTTTTTTAAAAACATCAAAAACCATTTTCGTGCTCGGGCCTAGCATGGACTATCATGGCAGTCGTACAAGACCCACAAATTTTAGGGATTCAGTTTTCAAACAATTAGTCTATGTTTACTAAAGGACCAAAAAAACAGACATGTAACTTGGAGAATAAAAAGGCACTTTTAATTTGTAAATCATTCAATCCAAGGAGACTGTCTTTCCTAAACATTGGTTAGACCGACCTGACCATATATGATAATATGTATCCTAAATAATATATATCATTCAATCAATCGATAAATCCAAGGAAAATTGTCGATCAAGATAGAGAATGGAAAGCTACAGAACTTGGTTGGACTATTTCGTTAACATAACAACAAATTCAACTGAGTTTAAAGCTTTAAAACATCTATTTGTCCCTTTCGAATTTGAGGAATAAATTCTTTCGGCTTTTCGCCGTTCGTGTCCCCACTATTAAAATTAAAAAAAAAAAGTACAAGACAACCAATATAAGACGATTTATGAATGATAAATATGATCTAACTCTAATTTTAGACATATAAATCAATATACATACAAATGTTACATTTAACAAAATTAATATAGAAAGTAAGATAGACATAAAAATGAAAATGACAAATATTATAATCTCATTGGGTAAGTTGATTTGTAGGTCTAAATTTTACGCTAAAATGACAATTCTCTCAATGAAGGAGAACTATCAAGCTCAAATGTTTAACAAAACGCGTTTTCTCCCAAAAACAAGTTAAACGCATAAATAGTGTATTTTATTTTTATTATTTTGTATACTATGTTTTTTTCTCTTAAAACAAGTTAAACGTCATTAGTGGTTTTTGTACAAACACATTTTAAAGCATTTGGATACAAAATTATTTAGGTTATTGCTGACCCGAATGACTATAGTCTCTTTGAGGTGTTAGCAGTAGGGGTGAACATGGTACGGTACCACGTATATTTTTCTCATACCGCGTACCGTACCAACTATAATTGGTACACTGATTTATCTACCATTACCATACCAAGTTTACTTGGTACCAATTTGTTTGGCTACCAACAATCTTGGTTGGTACAAATTGGTAATGCTATATACCAACATCACTAACTCATATGAAATTAAAAAAATTAATAACAAAAGAACAATGATATTTTATCATTATCGACCAGTTAAACATATTAACAAGTGTTCCGAACATAGAAACAAAATAAGCAAAATGATATAATATGTTACGTGCTATATAAACATAATCTAGTACGATAAAGTAACAAAAGATGTAGCTATCTTGTCGTACCTGAATCACTGATTTGTGTGAATGTACATATAAAATATTATATTTTCAAAGATGTTTTTAGTTTTAAAGTTAAAATAAGTATGTCTTATTATATTTTATTAGTTTCAGAGATATTTTTTGGGCACATCTATAATTTAAATAAAATATCGTATATTTTAATATCTAATTGGAATCTTGAGCAAATAGGTTGCTAGTTTGTTATAATATATTAAACTAAAAATCATATAATATATATCTTGGTTGGTACGGTATACCGTGGTATTTAAAATTTGTGTACCATTACCGTACCATGATTACACAATTGGTACGGTACCACCAACCAAACATGTTGGCTACCAACATATTGGCTACCAACTATACTTGGTATGGTTGGTAGCATGTTGGCTGGTTTTGTTCGGTACAAATTTGACACCCCTAGTTAGTAGGGGCGTCTTTGAGGAGGTGCGGGAGGTGTAGTCGCACAGGGCCCATGTTTTATAGGGGCCCAATTTTTATATATATCTTATATGTATAATATTAAAATTTAAGTCAACTTAATAATTTAATAGAAAACAAATTTGAAAGTCCAATTTTTTATAAAAATATAGTATTCAGGGGGGCTATTTTCGTGTTTTCGCAGGGGGCCCTCAAAATCTCGGAGACGCCCCTAGGTGTTAGCCTTACATGTTAGTGTCATATTAGGTCCTTATTTTGGTAGACACTTCACATGTATATTTGGAACACCTTTAGGTCGGCCTTGAATTGCATATATAAAGATAGATATATTACTATATCCAGGTTGTGAATATCTATAAAACATTTAAGATAGTTAAGAGAATGTTCGCAGTAAATCTCGCTACGAGCAAGTTATAAATATGAATACCATTAAAAAAATTATTGAAAGAAATAGTGATAACTAAGGTATGCTTACCATAGTATATTTCTGTTCTGGTCAAGTTAACTTACCCGTGAACGAACACCCATGTTATTTAAGACATCTGTGTTTATTTATTACCATTTAGGCCATATATAAATGACAACATAATTAGTTGTTAATTACATCATGGTGAGCTTCTTGTGGAATCCATTGGTTTGGCCATTATTCATCCTTCTTTTCTTCATCAAATGGCAATTCTTTCCTAAAAAAAAGTCGATAAACCCGCCACCATCACCACCCCGGCTACCAATCATCGGAAACTTCCACCAACTCGGCACCCTTCCCCACCGATTCTTCCAGTCCTTAGCGGCCCGTTACGGCCCGCTCATGCTCGTCCACCTTGGAAACGTTCCCACAGTGGTCGCCTCTTCACCCGAGGCGGCCCGTGAGATCATGAAAACCCATGACATAATCTTCGCGGGCCGGCCCGAATCCGAATTGGCCAAGAAACTTCTTTATGATTCTAAAACTGTCTCCGCGTCCCCCTATGGGGAACATTGGAGACATTTGAAGAGTATCTTGGTGCTCCAGTTACTCAGCACCAAAAGGGTTCGGGTTTTTCGCTCAATACGAGAAGAAGAAACCGACCTTTTGTTGAAAACTATTAGCGATTCGAAAAACGAATTGATAAACTTAAGCGATTTGTTCGTGAGATACACGAACAACGTGACGTGTCGAGTCATCTTAGGGAGGAAATATGACGAAGGGCAAAACGGGAAGAAATTCAAGCAACTTTTGAGAGACTTTATGGTAGTATTGGGCTCCTTCACATTCCGTGATTTCATACCACAACTTTCATGGGTCGATCGAGTCAACGGTCTCGATTCTAAAGTCGAAAGGATCACTAGAGAGATGGACGAATTCATTGAGGGAGTAGTCAAAGAGCATAAAAAGAAAAATAGTGGTAGGTCAACAAATCCTGTTGACCATGACAACTTTGTCGATATCGTGCTCGAGATACAAAAAGACGAAACGTGCGGTATTTTACTCGACAACACTAACATTAAAGCACTACTTCTAGACGCGTATACCGCCGGAACCGACACCACTGCCTCCGTACTCGAATGGGTGATGGCGGAGCTCCTTCGCCACCCGGACATCATGAAGAAAACACAGAACGATGTGAGGGCGGTTTTACAGTGTAAACCCAGTAAAACCGCCCTCACTGAAGAAGATCTAGAAAAAATGAAATATTTAAAAGCAGTAATCAAAGAGACTCTTCGGCTCCATCCACCACTTCCTATGCTCGTTCCTAGAATCGCTTCCAAAGATGTTAAAGTTATGGGGTACGATATAGCAAAAGGAACTATGGTTATGACTAACGTTTGGGCCGTCGGGCGGGATCCGACCCATTGGGCCGACCCGGAGGAGTTTCGGCCCGAGAGGTTTTTGGGTTCGGGTGTTGATTTCAAAGGCCATGATTTTGAGTTGATCCCGTTTGGAGCCGGGAGACGGATTTGCCCCGGGATTGTTTTTGCAATGGCTACAAATGAGAATTTGATAGCGAGTCTTTTGTATAATTTCGATTGGAAATTGGCAAATGGAGAGGATTTGGATATGTCCGAATGCCCCGGGATTGCGGTTCGCAAGCGGCTCCCACTTCTTGCCGTTGCAACTCCCGTTTAGTGGGCTTGTTCGTTTATCTCATTTTATTATGTTTTTGTGTAATAACAAAGATGAATGATAACGGGCCAAAGTATATCATTTCTGGTTGAAATCTTTAATTTCATAGTACAAATCGAAAGACATGGTGTTGGGTCCATTTAAAAAAAATGGTTAATGGGTTACATAAGACAAAAAAAGACATTTACAATTAAAGGGTGATTTTTCCACCATAATTTTTATTTCATCTACCACAATCATTGCTTGATATGCTTGTACTGTTAGTTGTAAAATTTATACTGTGTGGTATAAGAAGTAAAAGTTGTGATGCAGAAATGAATTCCCTTACAGTTATAATCTAAGCTTCTAAATAGGGGTGAATGCTTTGCAGAAACCAAAAGAACCGAAGAAACCAAAAGTGAAGAATTTTCAAAACTGAAACCGAACCGATTACATGTTTTCGGTTTTGATTCGGTTTCAATTAAGTGTTTTTTAGCCCAAATGTTTATCACTATCCAAGAACCGAACCGAAACAAAAAATGATGAATTTTTAAAACCAAACCGATTACATTTTTTTTTTCAGTTTGTTTTTTTCGACCCAAATACTCAACCTTACTTTTAAATAAGCATTAAAAGTACACTTCAAACCACTTTTAACATGTTCGACCCATTTGACCCAATCATTTTTAGCTATTTTTTTTTCATGTGAACCACTTTAGGTAAAGCATAACCCAAAAAGATTCATTTATCATTAAGTATTCAAATCACACAAAAAAACAGAAAGAATGCTACACTAGATTATACACATACATCTACAATTTAAAACTTGTTACAAAATTTATTGCCTCGTGAAAATTTTATTATTCTTTCAACGGTATTTAGTTGGCCCTTAAATCTTGAAGATAATGGGCCACTTGTTGAACTCCAAGAAACAACGCATCCGAAGCAATAACAACCCCAAGCTGAAAAGTGAAACGTGTAAAATGTTTACCTCATTATTTCAACCCGTTAAGTTATAATATGGGTCGACCCGTTACCCAACCCGCCCACTTTCCCACATCTAGCTTAAATACAACTAAATTTGAATGAAAAAAATCCAAAATTAGTTACCAATCGAGCAGTAAAGACTAATCGGTAACCCCAACCCTCTTTTGTGGCTTGAGCTCTTTGTTGATCAGTCCAACTGCATAATCAATAATTAAAGAAAATAAGCACTCAATTAAAAATAAATCTTTTGATTAAATTTTTAAATGAAAAAAAAAAAACAGTTACCCGAGGAACTCTGAAAGTCCACCAATTCCAGCAAACTTAAACGGTTGAGGACCTTCCCTTTCAAGATCCTGCAACGAATAAATTTTAATTATTATCAAATTTTTTATTTTTAATAAAAAGTTAGTGTATTAAATACTACAAAAAAATATATTATTTATAAAATTAAGTTGTATGGTGGTACCTCTTCTTCTGCAGCCTCTAAACCTCCTTGAACCCAAAAAAGGTTTCTATAACCAGCATTATATAGTAGCTCACAAGCTGCTAATGATCTGCAAAAAAAATTAATATTTAATACAATTTCTTATTACAAAACTAATAAATGGAATAAAATAGTATAAGTCCAAGAAAAAATATTTTACCTTAATCCCTTTTGGCATGCAACAATGAGGTCCGTATCTTTTGGGAATTTCTCAGTAACTTTTGATACGAATCGACTGTTAAAAACAAATAATTGTTAGCTAATAATTATATTTTTAATTTATTTATTTGGAACGAACAAATCTTGACATACTTATTAAAAGATAATGTAGGCACACCGCTCCACCAACCTCCTGCAAGCATACGATAAATATATATAAATAATAATTACCTAAAAAAGGGTAAAATAGTTTAAATTAGATATCAATGAAACGGGTCAAATGGGTCATGCAGATCAAACGGGTCAAAAGTCACCTATACTTAAAAAATATATATTACTATCTCATTAAGACCAACCATCTAATAAAAAAATTCATATATTCTGCCCAAGAATGTATCTTGTGTCATTTATATCTTCTTAGACCAAAAACTTGCCAAATGACGAAAATGACCTTAATATTTCAATAATCAAATGAGAAGATGGAAAAGTGTGATACCCATCATGTAACTTGTGACCTTTTTTGAAAGAGTTCCAGCATCAAATTGATTATCAACATCAAATATTGGAATCCAAGTTGACCCTTTGACCCATGCCTTCAAAACAAGAATCACCAAATTTATGCACATTTTACTCGGAAAATTAATAATAATAATAATGATATTAATAATATTGCTATCATAATATTATGACCTATTTTTTACATATTTATTTTCACCTTTTCATGCTCTATAGATGGACGAACATCAAGTAAGGTTTTTCCAGACAGTTGAATCGCATATCCGGCTTCTTTTGGTGTAATAAGTTTCACTTTTTCCTCTCTCACCTTAAATAAACATGTAAACAACTTTACTTTAAAAAAGGAAAATAAAAAGGAAAATGAAAACAACTGACAATATAATGTTGAGATGTGTATCAAAAACTTGTGTAATAATCTATAACCAACCCTTGAATTTTAGGAATTACCACTTCCAATCTATTATGCATTTAAAGACCGCCCTAATAACAAAACCCCTCAAAAAAATACATTTATCAATTACCAATAAATAAAGAAGGTTCCTAAAAATGACTATCATTTCAAGCATTTTCTTGACGTATGTAGGAGTGAGAGTTTAATTTATCACAAGTATAAGACTGAAAGTTTAATTTTTGACAAATTTAGAGATACAAATATAAGCCAAATTTGACACCATTTCCATATTTGTTTAGAATTAAACTTTCACTCTTTTGAATTTTAACAAGGAACAAAATGTCACATACCTCACATTATCAAATTTATAATTTTTGATTACATTTCTTGTCATTTTCCCTGATTATTGCATACAAAAACAATGGAATAAATCATCATACAAATATCCAATTTTAGATTAAATTATTAATCTTAGATTTCAATCTTCCACAAACAATGCAAAACAATACAGCATAATCCCATTTTTTTTAAATTTAAAATAAAATTTTAATTTTAATTTAGATTTGATTTTTTATTTAATAATTTACACAAAATATGGAAATACCAGTGCTTCCCATCTCTTCCTAGCAGCAGCCATATCCTTCACTTGCTTCAGCTCATAATCTTCATCAACCGCTTGAGCTTTTATAATCCATTTATTCTAAAATCATCAAATCAATCAAACATGACAGAAATTCAACCTAATTGCGAGAAAATTGGATTACTGGAACATAAACGTACACTGGATTTGAGTCGAAATTGAAATTGATTTAGGGGTTTGTGATTCGAAGCTGATGAATTTACGAAATAAGTTTTGTGAAATTGGGGATTATTGTGACGTGGATTGTGTTTGGGATTACATGGTTTCGATATGAGAGGTGATATTGAAAGACCAAAAGCGTCCATTGTTGTGGAAAGTGGATAGCAGAGTGAGAAATTTGATGAATTCTCAAAACGGATATGGATATAACCCGGATATGCTTGTTTCTTTATTCCTTGCGGAATGCCCTTTAATTTGTTGTTTAATAAAAACGACGCAACCTACACATTAATTTTAGCCAAATGAACGTCACCTTAGCTTATACTCTGGCATTCACATGACATACACATGTCATCAATATAATTTATCTTCAACTTTTTGAGGTGCACTATTATAAAATATGGAAAATGCTAATGGCAGTCCTTAGGGCTGTCATTAAGAAGACAAAATACACAAAAGACAACCCCCTGAATTTTAGGAATAATACTTCTTTAATCAATGTACAAAATATTTATGCATGTTAGTGACAGCCCTATGGGTTGTCATTAGCAAAACCCATAAAATATACATACACAAAATACTAAATATCATACTAAATTGTCTTGGCCCCATCATTTCAGCATCTTCATTCTTCCCCTACCCGATGTCTTCCACCGATATATTCATGGTAATGAGCATGCCAATAGAGTATCACTCATCGGTTGCGGAGATGAGGCACTGACGCTTCCATTGGCACACGCCTAATACTTCGTAATTCCGTTTGTAATATTATTCACATTTATATATTTTTTTAGTTTAGAACAATTTCATGTATATTTTCATTTTAGTGGTAAAACAATTTAGCAAGGTTCTAAAAGGCGCGTGTCAGGATCGAATAACTCAAACAAGTTATTTAATCACATGTCTACTAACAAGAGAAGTTACAGCGGATTAACACTCTTGTTATTTGATTAAGAACAATGAAAACTGTAATCGAATAAGAACAATAATAAGAACACAGTTATCACAAAAAGCTTCAATGTATATTGATTAAATCGAACAATACACACGTACGTTTACAATTCTTAAGGAACTATTTATAATAGTCCTTGAAGCCTAAACTATTAACCTAGTTATTCTAGGATTCGATTACAATTGAATTTACAAAAAAGATAAACATTCCTTAACAAACTATACGAAAATCTCGAACATGATCAGCACCAAATATAGACATCAGTAGTGTTTGCCATTGTCAGTAGTAAACTCGAGATCAGTAGTATTTCGTGTTTCTGCCCCATCAGTACTATCTTCTACACTTGTTGATCAGTACTAACTGCAGCATCAGTATTAGAATGTTTATATCCCAACAATCTCCCCCTAAACTTGTTAATTCATTTTTAATTAACCAAGTTTCTTTTCTTCTTCTTCCTTCTTTCTCATCTCTTCCAATTGTTCTTTTCTTCTTTGATCACCTTCTAATGTTTTCTGATTTTGCTTTTTCCTTTGTGCAATTATGTATTTGCTGTTTCTTTTCACAAAGTAGTTATATCCCAACAATCTCCCCCTAAACTTGTTAATTCACTTTTAATTAACCAAGTTTCTTTTCTTCTTCTTCCTTCTTTCTCATCTCTTCCAATTGTTCTTTTCTTCTTTGATCACCTTCTAATGTTTTCTGATTTTGCTTTTTCCTTTGTGCAATTATGTATTTGCTGTTTCTTTTCACAAAGTAGTTATATTTTTCTTGAAATAAAACAAGGTCATGTGGATGCATGAATGAGCATGTGATGATCTGATACATTGTTTCTTCTGAGTGAGGATATTCTTTTTTCATATAAGTACAGCTCACACTTCTTACTGGTTCTTTCAAAGAAGTACATATTCACAGTTGGTAACACATTCCAAGCATAAACATTTTCTGTGTTAGTGAATATTTCAGGATAGTTGTCTGGATAAAAAGCAGCATCAATCATTTGAGTTATGTATCCAGCTCCTGAGTTTCTCCATGACTTCTTTGTCATTCTTGGTTTACCAATAATTAAAACTTTAATAATGTCACTTCTACTACAGGACATAACCATTGGTTTCCATGCCTTAAATCTCTGAGTTGTTTTGTCTTCTCTTATAATTTCTATATATGACATCATCAACAACTCTCCAATTGATAATTGGATTATCTTCAAGATGAGCAATAGGAAAATCAAGTACTTGTATATCTTGTTTACTTTTCTTCCTTGATTCCGTTTTAGACTCAATTTCTTTCCTCTTTTTAGAAGGCTTTGAAGATTCACCGGATATTGGTGTTCTGGAGAGTATGATTGTGGGATCAATCTCAACTAATATCTTTTCTTTTTCTTCTTCTACTTCTAATTCTGCTAATTCCCTTTTCTTGGCAGTGCAGTATTTATCAACTATTATTATCATTTTCATTCTGCCAAAGGTCTTAGTACTATGCCCTTTTGATTTTAAGAAGTCAATCATTTTCTTCTTCTGTTCAAAAATTTCCTCTGGTAGGTCAGCTTTTTCTCTTTTACATTCAGCCACAAGATCTTCAAGGCAGTTCAGATGTTCTTCTTCTATTTTTCTTTGTTTATTGAACTCTGCCTGTTGTTCTTCTACCAGGAATCCTTCAACCTCTTGAATTGCTGCCTTTTTGAGTCTTTCTTCTTAAGCCTTTTTTTTATCTTCAAGAGCCTGAGTTTTTGCAACTTTCCTAAGATATCTTATTCTGCTCACCTTCCATTTGTCTTGTTTTGCAGGTCTGACATGGTTGATTTTATTTACCATGTGGTGACCTAGAGCTCTGTTTGGATAGTCATCATCAAATTTTTCTTTCCCTTTTCCAACACAGGCTGAAAGTAGAGGTGGAGTGTATTTCATATCAATAACAGGATTAAATACAATTGATGGAGAGAATAAATGTATCGTATCCTCTGGTAGCATCTTGGGGTGAGGAGGTAGGGCACATTCATCAACCTCATACCAATTCACATTATCATCAATGTCAGGTATGATAAGTGGTTGTAATTCTGGAGTTGGAGGTCTTGGTATGATTACAGCTGGTTCAAGAACTTCTGGTAATTCTTCTTCATCTTCAGTAGTAACCAAGGTAGTTACTACTGGTGTAGTCTCTGGTTCAAATACCACCAACTATTGTGATGAGATCACTACTGGTGAGGTTGTCTTTGTAGTTACTACTGCTAGGGCATCAGTAGTAGGAATGATATTTTCTTCTGGAGCATTTACTACTGGTAAATCATCTTCTTCAATGGGATCAGTAGTAACAACCTCTTGATCCTTAGCTTCAGTAGTATCCATGGGATCAGTAGTCTCTATGACTTCAGTAGTAACTGGAGAGTGTACTTGTTCCGTTGTTGGTGACTGATTTGCAGACACAAATACATCCTCATCCATACTTTTTATTCCTTTGTACAGATCTTCACCATAACTTTGACCTGTTTCCCCATGAGCTTCTTTTAAGTTCAAGAGGGAGGCTGCTGCTGCTATTGAATGATCAATCATTCCTTGAATTTTTTGATCCTTCTCCCCCTTAGTGATCTCAACCTGTTGAGCCTCACTATCTGCAATCTTTTTCTGTAATTTTCTGATCAAATTTGATTGCCTTTGAAGCTTGTACTCGAACCTCTTATGTCTTCTGTTCAAAGTATTTATGTAATGCTTCATATAAGTCATGGTTTTTCCTTGATTATTCAATAAATTCAGATAATTTTGTACAGTGGTTTTAAGGTTTTCCTTCCTATCCGTCAATTGGGTTGGTTTAATACTACCCTCAACCCCTTTGGGTGGATCATTGGGCTTATTAGGTACATTGGCTTTTAGGTTTCCATCCTATTCGTCAATTCAATTTGTTTCTTTCTAGCCTTATCACTTGTTGGTGATAAAATGGGTTGTTTAGACACTCTCTTCTTCCTAGAAGAAGCAGTAGTATCCCTCCTTGTGGTTTCTTGGCACCGGGGTCCTCTTAGTGCTGCCTCAAAAGATGAGTCATCACTTAGAGTTGCCGAGGTTTGGGTCCTATTGATGTTCTCACTAGCCTGTGCACCCACCTTTGGGGCATCAGTAGTGAGAGTCCTTTCCTCATGTCCTCTCTCCTCATTGGAGGACAACTCTTGGAGTCTGGGGTTTGACTCAATTAGTCCCCTGGTGTCCTTTAAGGAAGTTTTCTTCCTTTTATAGATTTTAGAAATTTGTTTGGCAATGGGTTGGTCTTCCTCGGAGTGAAGAGTAGCACTCTGTGGATTAATTTCATGTACCTGGGACACATTCAGGACATGTGTTGGTTCAGGTAATTGAGTGGACTGAGTGGGTTGTGTTTTGGCTGTATTTAGTGGTGGAGTTGGTTGGGGTTCAATGGGGTGACTTGAACCTTCTCCTATTGGGGGTTGATCATAGATCATGTTTTGGAACAGTGGAGTAACCTTCCCAGAAAATTTAAATTGTTTTCTCATATTAGAATACACTTTTTTATTTAATTCTGGAGTAACAAAAATGTTTTTAGGTGTTGAGAGATCTTGAATTTCACAGTTTAAAATATGAGTGAGGAATCTTGGGTACATTAAAAATTTAGAAGATGATAAATTTGCAAGCATTCCTTCAAAAATCATGTTTGAAAAATTGAATACTTGTCCTGTGCACAGACAAACAACAGCAGATGCTATTGATTTGTTGAACTCATTCCAAGTACTCTTTTTAGGAGAGATACAGTGTTGAATAGTATGAACAAGAAATTTCCATTGAGGTGAGAGAAGACCCTTTTGAAAAGCAACAATGTCTAGTCTTCCCTCATACCCCATCTTTTGTAAAATTTCAACAAGATCTTCCTTAGGTAAAGAAAACATACCTGATTCATCATTTAGTTGCAGATGATGTCTGATGGATTGTTCGGTGATGATGATAGTCTTTCCATTTACAACCGATTTGATTTGTGACATTTTTGAATCTTCAATCCTCTCAGCATTTTCCCAGAAGTCAACAAGATGTTGTTGATAAGCTTTAGGGTTGATGGTGAGAGCAAACTTGATGTATGAGTTCTTTAAGAACATGACTATGGGTCAAAAATCTTTTGTGCCATCTGGATTTCTTAAGAATGCACACATATTGTGAAATTCAGAAAATTTGAGATCAGTTTTCACTTCTAAAGATTTTAGAGTAGCCATTTGTTTGATATAAATCTTTGAAATTGATGTTTGAATTTGTTGATTTCAGAGAGATTTTGATCGATTTTGCTTGTTGTGAGTGATTTGCGGAATGAATTTCTTTGATACTGATGCAGGGTTTTGATCGGAATTTTCAGAGATTAGGGTTTATCGTAGGGTTTATCGAATCGAGGTGAGGATAATGCTAAACTAATCACATTCAGCTATTTATATTTTTCGAATTAACCTGCAAAAGGAACGAAATACCCTTCGAATAATAACCCAACGACTATTTTCATGGGGGTCAGTATGGTAAAATGGTGTATTTTACAGATAACGGTCGATCAGTAGTAACTAAGTATCAGTAGTAGAAACGTCAGTAGTAACGGTTGATTCTATACTTTGTAGGGATTTAGCTACGCACCATGCAACTGATCGACCACTTGGATCGACCTCCTAGTATACTTGGTTCGAACCATCACTGACCAAGAACATGAACTTGTTCTTGACCGGTTAAAACCAACTAGCTGATTTAATCCCTAAATACGGAACTGGGATTAAACCTAATCCTTAAACCCTAAAGGATTGGGATGTTGGAAAACTAGATTAGGTTAACAAGAAAGAAACCTTGTACGAAGAACTCGAACACACACACATACTTGTGTGTGTTCGTCGACTACTACCAAGAACCCTAGGGTTCTTGGTTCGACTTCGAACAAGAGGAGAGGAAGAAGAGTGTTCCATGAATCATACCTTAGGTTAATGCTTAAGATAAGTCCCCTTATGATGAACACGACGAACGATCCTCTAGATGATCACTTGCAACGAACTTGGATCTTCAAGACTTGAAGAACACGAAGAACGAATGAAGAACATGAAGAACGAAGAACACCAAGTGATGGTGTTCTTGGTTCGGCCGAATAGGGTAATGGGGCAAGGGTTTTCGGCTTCTTAGGTGTAACCTAATAGGTGATGCCTAAGCCCTCTATTTATAATAGATGGACTTTCACTTAGGGCCCTTCTAGTTTAATTAAGATTAATCTCTTAATTAAACTTATCCTTTTACACTTCCATCCCTTATAGTTTAACTAGTTTATTATTGTTGCACTTTACTATTAAATGTCTAGTATTAACACACTAATAATTCGGTACACATATACACGAATTATATATACTTGTACTTATACTTTTAATAGTTAATTATATAATAACTTTTATATAATTTACACAATAATATTATCCAATTACTATATGATTTAATGGCTTTAAATCATATCATGGATAACCTTTAATTAACACATTGTATATTTACTCAATTAGTAAATGTACAATTACTTGTATTAATTAGTTAGTCAAACTAATCTAGTAATAAGTTAAACTTAACTTAATACTTAATTGATTCATAATGACCATTATGAATCATTCCTCTTCGTAGTATCGTTGCATAACTTGCTCGTATTACATGCACTCACCGGTGTGACCCTTAAGTGTTTCGTAGGCATGGATGTATCATCATAGTTTGACTAACTGTGCACATAATTCCTTCAGACTCCCACTTGTGCAAGTTTATAACCTTTATCTTAATGATACGAGCTACATTGGCCTTTCTAGATGGGCATGTAGGTAACCAACCCCATAAAAACAGCTTATGTAACCCTTGGTATAGTTTTATGAAAAACTCTTAATAGCATCTCCTAGTAAAGAACACTCTGTCTTTACTTCGTGGGTAATGTTGTTAGGATTATCCCTTGCAGCACGATATTTGTGATAACGAATACGAGCATGGTAGAAATTATCAACTCCTGTATTCAAAATCGTTTTATGACTTCTTGATTCAAACTGCTGTGATAAACGACAAAGAACAAATCAGTTCGTTTGGGAACGGCCGTGCACTTGTCAGTTTCTCATCATGTCAAAGGACCTATAAATATCTCTCCTAAAGAGGAGGTACAATTACCATCTTATTATATTTCGATTTAAAATACAACTTCCTTTGTACCCAGTATCGCCTCGTATGACAAACGTATTTCAAAATTGTCTGAGTTGAACCAAAGCACATTAGTCATTGTATCCTAAACCAAATACCTCAGGCTTAAGGACAATCCTAGTGAACAATACTTTTGAACTTTTCAACCACGAAGTATTGTCACGGTGGTCAATCCAATATTCGTTGGGCTCCAACAGAATATCACCGATATTTGGTTTACACAAAACTTGTGTAGCTATCTTCGAAGAACTTTCGAATCTACCACCAAATACCGCGATGACGTTAACGTCCCATCGAGGTTCCCACCAAGACGAGTAGTCACGGATTTATATCTTTTTGAATAAATAGACTTTTATTCATGGATGATGTAAAACATACAAAGTCTGAATAAAAATGATACTAACTCATGTACTATTCCTTACTGGACATAGATACTGAATTATTACTGGATCATTACTTATTCCTTTCGTTTGTGTTGATTACTTAATGATTCTTACAAACTTATTTGTAACTTTATCACTAAACCAATCATTTCTATTAAACTAAAGATATAAGACGAGTATTTAGGAATATTAATACTCTTGCCTTTGCTAGATATTGTTCTTGCAACAATCTAGAACATATTCTAGTCTTGCCTTTTATGTAATTCGGTAAACATAGGAGGATTGGAAATTAACTCCTTAGTTTCTTGAATTCATAAAATTGTCCTTGTAACTAAAGCCTCTTTTAGTTACTTGATTGTAGATATTCTTTCTAGTTAAAGAAACTTCCTTAAACGATTATGTTATCCACTGAAGGGTTAACAATCTATTATATATGCAATAATTAATCACAAGACTTGTGATCACGCTTTTAGGTTTGCAATAATCTAATTAACGATCATTTATTATTTCTCTTAACTCTTTGGCCAACGACTTGGTAAAACCTTGTTGGTAATGTCTTACTAACTTACTGAATTCATCAATATCTTTAATGAATCACGTTAGTCTTAGCTCCCACTTACTTTTATGGAACTTAAGAATCTCTTAAACTACTTTGACCTTAGTCAATTACTTGTAGTTTAATCTTTTAAGAATTCTATCAATGATTAATATCATCATTTGGATTTGCGAATATCCAACATTCCTGTTTAGGGAATTATGATCTTCATTGCAAATTTCTCCAAAATGTCTCTGACATATTTTGATTGGTTAATCAAAATACCATCTGATCTTTGATTGATTTGGAGTCCAAGAAAGAAGTTCATTGGACCCATTGAGCTCATCTTAAACTTGATCTGCATTAATTCTTCAAACTCTTTGCACAGTTGATCATTTGTTGAACCAAAAATGATATCATCTACATATATCTGGACCAGTAGTATATCATCTTTGACTTTTCTTGTGAAAGAGGTTTTGTCAATTGTACATCTTTTAAAGTTGTTCTTCGGTAGATATGATGATAATGTGTCATACCAAGCTCTTGGTGCCTGATGAAGGCCATATAGAGCTTTGTCTAGCTTGTACACATAGTCATCATGTTCTGGATCTTCAAATCCTGGAGGTTGACACACATACACTTCTTCTTCAATTTCCCAATAAAGGAAAGCAGTTTTCACATCCATTTGGTAGACTTTGATCTTCTTGTATGAAGCATATGCCAGAAATATTCTTATTGCTTCAATTCTAGCAACAGGTGCATATACTTCATCATAGTCAATACCTTCTTCTTGAGTGTATCCTTGGGCTACAAGTCTTGCTTTGTTTTTTATCACTATACCTCTTTCATCTTTCTTGTTTCTGAAGATCCATCTTGTTCCAATGGGTCTTTTTCCTTTTGGTAGAGGTACAACAGTCCATACAGTTTGTAATTTGAATTGAAGAAGTTCATCTTGCATTGTTATGATCCAGTTTGAGTCTTTCATTGCTTGTTGAATTTTCTTAGGTTCCTCCTGTGACAGAAAGAATTCATACATACATTCATTAGATATTAAACTTTTATTACAAACATTTGAATTTAATGATGAACTCAATTTGCTTCTTGTCTGCATGTTTGAGTTGACATCACTTAGGACTAGGTCCAAAGGATGATTCTTTTTCAGTTCTGATTCCTGAAACTTTGTCAACAGGCATTTGACTACCTAGGTTTGAGTCATTGGATTCAGGAATTTGGGCATCTGTCCATGTTTCTTCTTGGTTGTCTGGATTTTGCGGAGACTCTTCATTGCTACTGGTATCAGTAGTAACATTTTCTTCATTAAGTTCAGGTGGTTCATTGTTGTTAGTTGTTACTGACACCATTATGGTGTGGTTCATCATCAAAACTTTGAGATTTTGAGTTACTACTGGGATCGATAGTGTCTTGAGAGTTGGAGTTGTTACTGGTGTCAAGAATACTAGGGTTATCAGAGTTACTACTGTCCTCAGTATCAACCGTGGGATCAGTATTAACTAAGATATAATTCATTATGTCTTGACTGCCATTGAGTGATGATGATCCTCCTTGTTGGCTTTGATTGTTTGAATCTCCTGCATTATACTCATAATTAACATCAAATGACATGGTTAGATTATCAATATTAAATAACCTATCTGGACCATTTCCCTGTTCATTCATTAAACTCTCATTAAAGGATACATTGACACTTTCTTCAATGATCCTTAGCCGTTTGTTGAATACTCTGTAAGATTTTCTTTGAGTTGAGTATCCTACAAATATTCCATCATCTGCTTTGCAGTCAAACATACCAATTTGTTCTCTTGTAATTAAAATAGTACAAGGACAACCAAATGATTTTAGAAAGCTTATTGAGGGTTTTCTTTTATTGAAAAGTTCATAAGGTGTTTTAAAGTGAGGCTTAACTATTAATACTCTGTTTTGAACATAACAAGCAGTATTAACAGCTTCAGCCTAAAAAGTTATTGGTACTTTTGAATCTGCAAGCATGGATCTGGTTGCTTCAATGATTGTTCTATTTCTTCTTTCAGCTACACCATTTTGTTGTGGAGTTCTTGGTGAGCTGTACTGCCTGTCAATACCCTTAAGATCACAAAAATTAATTAGATTAGTATTCTTAAATTTCTGTGCCATTATCACATCTAATGGCTTTCACTTTGAGATCTCTTGTATTTTTCAGTTTGACAATTAGATTCTTTATGATCTCACTTGTTTCATCTTTGGTCCTAAGAAAGAAAACCCAATTATATCTGGAAAAATCATCAGTAATAACAAGACAGTATTGTTTCTTTCCAATACTCATTACATTTGTAGGTCCAAAAAGGTCCATATGTAAGAGCTGCAAAGTATTAGAAATAGAATTGATTGCTTTGGATTTGTGAGAAGTCTTGTGTTGCTTACCTTTTAGGCATGCAACACAGTGATGATCACATATAAATTCTTTTTGTGGTAATCCAACTACCAAATTCTTTTTGACTAAATTGTTCATATTTTTAAAAATTGTGTGACACATCCTTCTATGCCAGAGTTCTGATTCATTTGTGTTTGCCTTAGATATAAAACAGTTGATCTCATTTGAAGAAATGAGTTCTCCCCTATATCCAGGCAATACACATTGTTTCTCCTTGGTGTTCTTAAAACAACAAATTTTTCATCTAAAATAAAGTCAGGAGAAAGAATGATGCACTCTACATATGTAAAAAGAATTTTGTTCTTCTTATCACAGACTTGTGAGACACTAACCAGATTATATTTAAGCTCAGCAACATAAAATACATCATCAAAAGTAATCTTACCATTTGATATTGTACCTTTACCTGTAATCTTACCACCTCTTGGATTTTCACCAAAAGCAACATATCCACCTTCAAAAGACTTGAAATCTCTGAGAATTTGAAGATTTACAGTCATGTGCCTAGAGCATCCACTATCAATATGCCATGTTCTTCCTTCTTCAGGGATCTGAATGCTCTGCACATAAAGTAAATGGATTAGTTAATTTTGGGAACCCAAGCTTGTTTTGTCTTGGGTTCATCCTTTGAAGAGTAAGTTTTTCTAAATGGATGAGCTTTGTATGTAGTTTTGGTCTTAATTTGTTGGTTAGTACTGGTGTTCTGTTTTACTACTGACCTAGGTTTATACCCGTAGTTTATGGCTTTTGAGTATTTTACTACTGTTGGACCAGTAGTATTTGGGTAATGTGAATTTTTAGTATAGTCTGTAGTGTTTTTGTAATTGTACCAGACAGCATTGTAATTAGGGTTTTTATCAGTAGTAGACCTGGAATAGTTCCTACTGATGTTTGAAAACTTTGAGTATTGTGGAAATTGATTTTGTTTTCCATTGTTTTTAAAATAATACTTCTGTTTGGACTTCCATGCCTGATATTTTGCACGAATCTTTTTGCAGTTCTTCCAAATTTGGGAACTTTAACATGTGGATTTTTAATTTCTTTTGCTTCTTCAGTTTGTTTAGCTTTAATGCTTTCTCTTTTTCTTTGTTTTCCTTAAACTCTTTGAATTCTTTGCAGATAATTGGATTAAAGTGACAATTATTTGCTATGTGGTTAACTTTGTTACAAATTAAGCATGTTAATTTTGTTGACTTAGCACCTTCAGGCTTTCTTTGTTCTTTTAACTGGTTCAAGTTTCTTTGATTTCCCCTTCTTAAAATTGTTGGTATATTTTCTGAGTTATATTTAGGAGATTCAGTTTGACTTTGTGTGGTATGAAAACTTGTATCAGTTGAATCAGTTGTTTGATCATCATCAGATGAGTCATTATTGGTTTCAGTTTGATTTTTTATTTTTAATTCATTTAATGTTCTTTCTGTGCTTGATTTAAGAGGAGGGATAAAATTAGTTGGAGGTGGAACTGCATGATATCCCACTCCATGCACAACTTTCTCAGTGGTTTGATTACTGGTTAATTCATCAATAATTTTAGAACTTCTTTCAAATTTTTTAATAGTTAATTTATTTTGTTCTAATTCCATTTGACATTCTTCTAATTTAATTAAAGTTTCTTTTAACTTTAACTCAGCATATTCTTTATCATAGTTTGTTTGTAAGAGTTCATCTTTTATCTTTTGATCTGTTATTTTATAAATTTTAATTTGATTTTCAAGATCAGCTATACAACCATTATATTCAATTCTCCTATTTCTGTTTAATATCATCTCTTCAAGTGTTTCTTTGTTAAGTTTTTCTAATTCTTTATATGCCTTAATACATTCAGGAGTGCATGATTTAGAATGTACCTCAGTAGTAGAATCAGTGAACGCCATGGGAGCTTGATTTTGAGCATGTTCCTCTGCTTGAAAGCTCCAGTCATAACCTTGTCCTTCTTGAGATACTAATGCAGTTGAATTTGAAGTGCTGTTTTTGTTGTAATTTGATCTTTGATCTTTGCCAGGACATTCTTTGGCAAAGTGACCAAGATTATTGCAGTTGTAGCATTTGACTTTGGTTTTGTCAAACCCAGCACGATCACCTTTGTTGTAAGTCAGATTTTGCCTGCCAGTTCTTTTGAGAAATCTTTTTGTCCTTAGACTCAGCATAGCCATCTGCCACTTGATGTCCATCTCTTCCAGATCATCAGGATTAAGTTGTTCCAAATCTTCACTAATCAATGCAGTGTGCACATGACTAGTGAAAAAGGATTCTCTTGCTGCATCTTCACCTCCTGCAATCTTTGCAGCATCTTGACATGTTCCTGAACTAGACACAAAAGCAGCATTGTTTGAAGGTAAATTGGGAGTTTTATTACTTACCTCAGATTCAAACACTCTTAGTTCATTGTATAGTTCATCCAGCTCTTTTGCTTCCAGTGCATCTCCTTGTCTATATATAACAGTGTACATAGATCATTCTTCACCAAGAGATCTAAGGAACTTCCTGTTGACATCACCATTGTCTGGTTTAACACCAACTTGATTGAGTTCACCAATAAGCTTGTTGAACCGATCAAAGACTTGTGACAATGATTCATTCTTCTGGCCTTTGAAGTTTTCAAAGTCTTGCTTCAAAACCGACTTCATATTCCTTTTAGTACTTTTAATACCAACAAACCTCTTTTCCAAAGCCTGCCACAACTTCTTAGCATCATCATATTCAACAAATAAATGTTGATAATCATTGGGAATAGCAAGCAGAAGAGTGCTTAAGGCTTTGAGTTCAATTCCTCTGTCCTTCTTTTCTTTTTCACACTTGAGTTTGTCGAGTTCAGTTGATGTGGTAGCTATTTGAGTCTGGATAGTTTTGTTACCTTCAATAACAACTTCCCACATGGAATAATCAGTAATAAGCATGTATTGCTTAATTATGTTTTTCCACATCCCAAAGTTGTTGGGAGTGAGAATTGGAATTTTGTTCGCCTGTGTGCTTTCATTGTTATCAGACATAATTAACAATTTTGAATTCGAAAGTATGAAACTTTTTGATGTTCTTAATTCGTAGATCTAGAACCTTAAAGCTCTGATACCACTTGTCAGGATCGAATAACTCAAACAAGTTATTTAATCACGGATCTACTAAGAAGAGAAGTTACAGCGGATTAACACTCTTGGTATTTGATTAAGAACAATGAAAACTGTAATCGAATAAGAACAATAATAAGAACACAGTTATCACAAAAAGCTTCAATGTATATTGATTAAATCGAACAATACACACGTACGTTTACAATTCGTAAGGAACTATTTATAATAGTCCTTGAAGCCTAAACTATTAACCTAGTTATTCTAGGATTCGATTACACTTGAATTTACAAAAGATAAACATTCCTTAACAAACTATACGAAAATCTCGACCATGATCAGCACCAAATATAGACATCAGTAGTGTTTGCCATTGTCAGTAGTAAACTCGAGATCAGTAGTATTTCGTGTTTCTGCCCCATCAGTACTATCTTCTACACTTGTTGATCAGTACTAACTGCAGCATCAGTATTAGAATGTTTATATCCCAACAGCGCGTCATGGCGCCGCCAAGGCGTGAGGCGCGGTGTCGACGTTATGGCGGCTAGGCTAGGCGTGGCGTGAGATAAGGCGTGATAAGGCGCGCCTTATGTCGAGTTTTCTTGAAGGCCGCTGTGAAAAATGATTTTTTTTAAAAAAATTGAGAAAATATGTAATTATAAATTTAGATGTAATATATTTTTATGAGCTTTATATATGAATTGTTATATAAATCAATAGATCTATATATATTTTTTAATTTAATATACGTATATATATAAATTATATAAAAAATTTACCGCCTTAAATCACGCCTTGAAAAACGTCATGGCCCGCCATGGCTCGCTTTAACTGAGGCTTGATGGTGCCGCCACGCTATATCTTACGCTTTCTAGAACCTTGCAATTTAGTGATATTTATATGTATCCTAAAGTGTGGTTTGTTGAATCCTTGTGATGCTATCCCATCTAATTATCAGTATGTTACTATACTATAGATTATTAAAATGTATTAAAATAATCTAGAGTATATTTAATAATTTTAAAAATATATAATATAGGATACATATATATACTAAACAAAAACCTCTATTCAGCCTATAATCTACGTCACAACTTTTACAGTTAATTATATAATCATACAAAACCTTGAACTCTGCCCTATTTGCAAGAGTCACATGCAGACCTGAATAAAGCTTTATCAAACGTCATACGATATGTGTAATTACGCAAACGTTTGTTATTCGTTCATTGATAGAATACGTTGCAATCGGTTCACCTAGGCACCTTTTTATCCCAAAAAATTCCAACATTGTAGGGCAAACTTATATTGTGTGATCTTGTAAAGTAGTTGTACCAAGATTTAGGTTGTATCATATGCATTTTCTTTAACAAAATAATCGAATCGAATATATCAACTACATATACCTAACATTCTTCCTTCTAAAATATCGTTTTTTTCTTACCTCGTTCTCCCATGGACGGTACCCAAGCCCGTTGTAGATCGCTGGAGTGTTTTATACTCGTTCTTTTATTATTCAATAGGGCCGAAACCGTAAGTAGTCAATGGAATTGGAAACTTCTTTTAAACAACACAGGCGTTGTAGCTATGCACATGGCGGTAACCCACCACAACAACGTTGTCATATTTGATCAAACCCGTGCGGGTCCATCACAATACCGTCTTCACAAGTGCAAGACCCGTGACCACGATGACTCATCGTGCTATGCACATTCGGTGGAGTATAGCGTGTTGAGGAATAAAGTTCGGGCTCTACATCTTTCGACCGACACATGGTGTTCTTCAGGCTCGTTTTTAAGAAACGGGACTTTACTTAAAACGGGCGGTAGTGGGTTGGGATCGAGAAAAATCCGATATTATAGACCGTGTAATAATCACAAATGTGATTGGATGGAAACCGAGAGGAAGTTGTCGGTTAGACGTTGGTATGCATCGAGTTTATATCTACCGCAGGAAAACGGTGTTATAGTTGTTGGTGGAGAAAATGCTTTTAGTTACGAATTCGTGCCAAAATTAGGGTCGAGTAAAGATTATGATCTCCCGTTTTTGCACCATACGTACCAGCGGAACTCAAAAGGAAACAATTTGTATCCATTTCTACACTTATCAAGTGACGGGAATTTGTTCATATTTGCTAACCGGGATTCGATTCTATTTGATTATAAACGACGGAAAGTTGTGAAAAAATTCCCGACAATCCCGGGAAACGGGGCCCGCAGTTACCCGAGCTCCGGTTCTTCGGTAATTCTTTCTTTAGACAATAACGACAACTTTACTAAAGTTGAAATCATGGTTTGTGGTGGTGCGGCCCGTGGAGCCTATAGTGCTGCTCGAAGACGTAAATACTTGCCCGGTTTAAGATCGTGTGGGAGAATGGTCATCAACGGGGACCACCACCAATGGCGGATGGAAAACATGCCAGGACCACGGGTCATGAGCGACATGTTAATATTACCAACGGGTGACATCTTAATCATAAACGGTGCAAAACAGGGTTGTGCGGGATGGAATAGTGCATCATTTCCCGCTTTTGAGCCTTACCTTTACCGGCCCGAACACCGAACGGGCCAACGGTTTCAGGTTCTACGGTCAACGAAAATAGCCCGTTTGTATCATTCATCCGCGGTCTTATTACACGATGGTAGAATCTTAGTAGCCGGAGGGAACCCACATAACCGGTACATAACACACGGGGTGGCTCACCCAACCGAGCTACGGCTACAAGCTCTAGTTCCGGACTACATGAGCCAAAGGTTTGACCATATTCGGCCAACAAACATGACTATCATTTACCCCCAAAATGAAACCGGTGTACAAAACGGGCGTGAGTTTAGTGTTAGTTTTAGTCTCGGGGCAGAAATGAATAACTTAACGGTAGTAGCGTATGCACCCCCTTTTACGACCCATTCATTATCCATGAACCAAAGAATGGTGAGACTCGAGTGTTTGAGCTCGGAGATGGATAGTGACGGAAGGGTTGAGACAATAGTGGTGGTTCCGACTTCGATTTATGTTACACCGCCGGGTTTTTACATGTTAACGGTGGTTAATCGCGGGATTCCGAGTAAATCTTTGTGGTTAAGGATTATGTAGATTGTAGGTTAAATGTTATTACCATTGTAAAGAAAAAGAAAAGAAAAAAAGTTAGAAGTAAAGACCCTTGTTAATGATTAAGTAGATACTTTAGACGTAGTAAATATAACTATAATTAAATGTACTTAAAAATGTTAGGTATTACTCACACAATTTAAGAAAAATTAGTCATGGTGATTCAGATTCTAAGTTATTGCATCAAAAATAAAAAACACACTTATTGCATAAAAACGAACAATATCTAATTAACTTATTTTAATAATTAAGAATTTTAAATCAATATGTCAAACTAAAGATTATATATGTATTATTTGAAGCATTACTTGTTGATAATCACGAGTACTATTTCAGTTGTTCAAGTTTTTTCATTTACTAACACGTTTTCTTATACTATCAATGAACCAAGAAGTTTGCAATCACCATCCCAGAAATCGTAACTTTTTTATTGGATGGTCAAAACAAAATCTTTGACTTGTAATTAAATTCATAAAATGTTAATCATCAAGATAACAAAAATTAGAAATCGACACAATCTTTACACTATATATGATGTATTTGAGAGTTTTACAAATAAGAAATTTTAATTTTCAAACACACCAACTTTCCCAAATAAGTAGACTTAATTTTGAACACATCCACCAGCCGGTCCAGAATCATGTGGCAAAAACATACTTGCATGGCTGCATAAGCCCGAAGGTCAACAGTGCATGAGTTCAACCTTGACACGTTTTGTCCAATAATTTGCACACAAAAAAATAATCAAAGGAAGGAGCTTGACATTCTTCTCATTTCGTTGATTATAAACCTCACTTGGGTTTGTTCATCTATTAATGTGGGACAATATCCACCCATTTAATTTGTTTAATTTTTTGTTCTAAATATCTCACTTTGAGAGTTGATATCTCATTTACCACAACTATATTTTGGACATTTTTTGCCTCGTTGCGTAGCTCTCACAAAGATGAATGCAAAGTTATTGACCATTAATTATACTTCCTCCGTATCACAATAAGTGATACATTTGGAAGATCACGGAGTTTGAAGCAAAAAATTAAAGTAAGGTTAAAATATATTAAAGTGTGGTCAAAATATATTAAAGTATTGTGAAAATATATTAAAGTAGATAGTTAGTGGATGATGGGTCCCACTTTTCTTGAATAAAGTGATATTAATTAGTTTTAAAAGTAAAAGTAATGGTATAAGGGTAATTTCACTTTAATAAAGTGGATAGCTAGTGGATGTTGGGTCCCACATTTTTGCCAAATAAGGTAACTTTTGAAGTGTATCACTTATTGTGAAACACCCATAAATGGAAAGTGTATCACTTATTGTGAAACACCCATAAATAGAAATTGTATCACTTATTGTGATACGGAGGAAGTGTATAACAAAGATCACGGCTGGCCCAAGCACCGTGCAGCCCATGCGCAGGCCAGGGCATCATTGGGCTTAGGGCCATAATTTTATTGCCCAATACACATATACTAGGCTGATTTAAAAGAAAAATGTTCGAATAGTAGGAGGTGCCGATGTGGAATTAACGGAGAACGTGATGTGATTTTCAAGAAAGTCTCCTAAACTTCCCAACGGCTATGGAGATTTCTACAATCAAACTAATCAATGCAAATCTGCAATCTGAAATCAAACTAATTAATTTTATTGCCCAATACACACATACCTAATGCCCTACTGCGTCAAGCCCAGTTACGACATCATATTTGCACTCTCTTTTTTGTTCAAGATTGAAATAGGGGAGACTAAAACCTAAATTTAGGGAAATCACATTGCTCTTTAATGAGATTTTATGGTGGTCGAATTTGGATAAATCCAGCAAGCCATTAATGTAAAGCCACTGAATAAGGATATCACTTTGTATATTCGCTTGTTTATATTTTTGTTAGATGATAGTGTTAATAATTAATTGTTAATTTAAATCCATTTCCTTATGCATGATGCTTTAAATGTTAACTTTGTTATGAATAATTGTTAGGTACCAAAGATATTGTAATAGATAGTCTAGGGTGTATATTGAAACATTGTATATAAGTTAAGTTTAGTTTAGGAATTAGTCCTAACTAACCAAGGAATTAAGCCATGGTATAAATACCCAAGTGTAAGGCTTAATTCACAACTTTTGCTCATTAATCAAACAAACAATTCTGCAATTGTTCTCTCTACCTTCTCTCTACCTTTCTCTCTCTAAAAGCTCTAATCTCCATCTTTATTTTTCTAACCAAAATCATCATCTATCACCAAATATGAATTGATTCAGTGTTATTGTGCTTTTTAATAATAGTTCTTATAATTGTGTTTAAATGGATTGACTTGGGCATGTTTTTTCTCTAATGGGTGAAATTAGGTCAAACCTGGCCCCATTTTGAGTTGTTATCCAGGCTAGCTATTGTATTCCTTTTCATGAATCTCTTTATAATTCTTATAAATCTGAATCTGTTTATCTATTCATTAATTTTTAGAATTTTCGTTTAAAACGTTATTATCATTTGTATGTATGTTCTTTTGTTCAAATTTTCACTTTGTAAATCTGATTGTGTTATATCCATTAATCTGATAGTATTTTGCTTATTGCAATGTTGCAGAATTGCTGAACGATGATAAAGACTGCACTATAGATCATCATCAGAGTATTAGCTATATGTACATCAATAAATTAATAATCAACTCATGCATTTTAAGAATTACTAGCAGGGTACCCGCGCAATGCGGTGGCGGGTACCCAGAAAACATATTTTGTGGCGAGCAAGTGTTGTTCGTTTGCACGGTAATAATTGTTGCTAGAAATAAATAATTAAACGGAAATGTGGATTTTGGTAAGAGTTGATGATTTACAGCGTCGTATATTTAATGTTATTAGGTAAAATGGTTTTCGAGTAACAGACTTTTGTTATTAAGTGTGTGTGGTGTTACCAAAGTGTAATGTATAGCAAGTGGTTAACACATAGTGATAAGTTAGGAGAGGTCTTGGGTTCGAAACTTATTAGCCGCGATTTTTTTTTTTTAAGGTAGAGAACTAACTAACAAAAGTGGAAAGGTCCTTAAAATCAAGTTTAAGGAGCTCCTTAAACTTGGCTAATGGGGTAGGCCTAAATGCTTTATATAGTAGTAATATACATATTCATTAATGGAAGTACACATTTTTTATGCATTTAATTACCACTTGGAGAAAGTCAATAATGATGTCGTTAGCAAAACCTATAAAATAAATAGGATTTGCTAAAATATATTTATTAATATACAAGTAGTGACACATAATCACTTTTTATTATTAACTTAAGCACTTTTTTTAACTATAATTCTGAAAGTTATTATTAGCATCTTTTTTATTTTATAAGTGGAATAAAATAATAAATGCCGCCATTCCAGTCAGACACTCTAGACAAAGTCAGAGTATACTTTTTAATTAGAGAAATAGAATTAATTTCTATTAAATCTTTCAATTATACAACTAATAATTTGATTTATATAAATGTCAAAATTAAATAATGAGATTATGAAAGAGAATTAGTAATTTTATATGTCAATAACAGGATAAACTATGAAGAATTGCTAGGAAGTAATATAATTTTCTTTTAATTTTTTATATTTTATAAAAGCCAAGCTTTCTAGTTATACTTTATTTGTTACAAAATAAGTGATATATTAGAGATTGTACGATTTTTAAGGCAAAATATCATTATAAAAGTTAGATTATACTCTCTCCGTCCCTTAATAAAGTTCCTATTTCTATCAAAAATTTTGTCCCAAAATAAAGTTCTCATTTCTCAAATTAGAGGGACCCACTCAATAAAATAATATTATTACCATGTACTTCACCACTAACTATCTTTTAAAAACATTTTCTTTCTCCAAAATAACCTTATATTTTAATCAAATTTATTACCAAAACCCCACCACTAACTAACTTCTAAAAATATGTGCCCAATTGAAATGAGAACTTTATTAAGGGACGGAGGGAGTACTAAATTAGATAGTTAGTAGAGGTTGGGTATCCATATATTTTAATTAGAGTGAGTTTAATGATGTCTATAAGTTAAAATAAGGGTAAATGTATCATTTTACTTTATTAAATGAGATAGTTAGTGGGTGTGTGTCATACTAATTTTTATCATATATATAAAGTTTTTAAAATGTATAACTTATTTTGAAATACTCGTAAGTAAAAAGTGTATAACTTATTTTAAAACGGATAAAATATATATATATTATTATTATATATATAAATTCAAACCAAATTAAAAACTATAAATGTCATTCCAACACTCTATTCAACGCCAAGTCAAACATTTTATTTTAATATTTATCTTACTAACCTCGAAAATAAAATGATACATAATATTATAAGTTGTATGGTGTAAATGGTAAAAGTGATTGACGAAATAACATATAGTTAGCCAGTACAATAACAGATTTGTTTATATATAACAAGTTGTGTTCAAAGAGGTCTACTATTTTTATGAAGTTCCGAGGAATAAATCTCAATTATTGATCAATAAGATCTAATGGTTAAGAGTATTTACATATTTTATATAATGAGGGGTATTTTGGTCATTGTTTAAAAAATAAAAATATTTTATTATTATTTTTTTTATTTTTTATTTTAGAATTTTTATTTATTTTTATTTTTTTATGTTTTTATTATGAAGGGGTATTTTGGTAATTTGGCACTTAAAAATTTTTATTTTTTATTTTTTATTTTTTTGTTTTTTGAGTTTTATTAAAAAAAAATATTTATTTGATAATTACGTGAATGACTTAATCACATGTGATTTTAGTGTAATCACATGTGATTTTAGTGTAGAATCACATGTGATTTTAGTATTGAATCACATGTGATTTTAGTGTAAAATCACATGTAATTGTATATTTAATTACATTTGATGTTTAAGTTCAATCACATGTGATTTAGAATGCAATCACATGTGATTTACTATGCAATCACATGTGATTTACTATGCAATCACATTATGTGTTATTAACGAAAAAATAATAATTTTTTAAAAAATAATAATTTTTTAAAAAATAATAAAAAAATTAAAAAAATTAAAAAAATTCTAAAATAAAAATTCTAAAATAAAAATTCTAAAATAAAAAATAAAAAATAAAAAAAATACATTTTTTTCAAAATGACCAAAATACCCCTCAATTAAAAAAATTAAACTTTTTTAAGTGCCAAATGACCAAAATACCCCTTTATGTATAAAATATGTGATTAATCTTGGCCATTAGATCTTATTGATCAATGGTTGAGATTTGTTCCTCCGGACTTGATGAAAATAATGGACCTCCTTAAGCGTTTCTCTATATATAACCAACATGAAATGTATTATTTATTATACAATACATTTTCTTGTGTTACGCGGATGAAAGTTTATATTTGTTATAGAGGTTGATTGTCACACAAAGTTACTTTTTATTTATGGGTCTTTTTATTGTATGTTCCTAGACATATATTAACAAACATTTAATATTATGTAATTAACTTTTATATTTGCTATTTCATATTAATGGCTTGCTAAACATATTGTAATCCCTACTTTACCCTTGCTAGAAAATGAAGAGTTTTTTATGAAATTAAATATAGGGACATAAAAATATTTTAATTTTTAGTATTATGTGTCCCTGAGGCATAATTTTTTGTATTATGCAGGGGCATAAGCCTTTATTTATTTATTTAAATGTTTTAAATATACAATAACATCATAAAATTTAGATAATACAATGATTTGAAAATTTATTGATATTAAAAACAAATGAACATTAACAAACCATAACAAAAAGTGACAAATCAAAATATTTTGATTATTAAGTTTTTTATATTAAAAATGTTTCCAGAGGAATCTCTGAGGTATATGGCGGTTGATAAAGGAATTCTTGATCATAAGTTCCAGTATGAATACTATGCCCAATATGAAACTTGTGATTGGTAGTAAAACACCGATTCTCTCGCTGAGACAGAATTTTATATGGATAGATTTCTCTAGATATTTTCTTACGAAGTTTAATAAGTTGTAGAAGGTAAAATGGAAAAAAAGTTTATATGGGTTAATCTTTTTTACATATATATTACTCCCTCCGTCCCACAAAAAACTTCTCATTTGACTTGGGCACATGTTTTAGAAAATAGTTGGTGGTGAGGTATTTGGTAATAAATTTGATTAAAATATAAGATTAGTTTAGAGATTGACATAAAGTTACTGAGAGAAACTTTAAAAAATGATAAAAAATGACATAAAGTTAATGAGATAATCTTAATTTATTAAGTGGGTCCCTCTAATTTTTAAATGAGAAGTTTTTTGTGGGACAAATTCTTTTTTGTGAAATAAGAAGTTTTTTATGAGACGGAGGGAGTCTAAATTATCAAATAAATTTATATCATCAGAACTTTTGATATTTATAGTATTATTAAACTGTATAAATGCAAAATAAGAGTTTGTTGAGGAACACGACTATTATTATACTCATTATAATACAAATAATATGACTTATTATTATTCGCTATGTCTCATAGAAAATTCTCAATTTTAGTTTCAACAAGTTTTTAAGAGATGGTTATGGTGAATCATTGGTAATAGTTTTAATTAAAATATAAGGTTAGTTTAGAGAAATACAGATAGTTAGTGATGAGTTCTTAGTATAAAAGAATATTATTTTATTGAGTAGTCCCATTAAATTTAAAAAATGGGAGTTTTATTTGGGAAAAAAATGTAACACCTCGGTTTTTAAAACACTTTTTAAAACATATTTTTAAATAAAAATAATACAATGTCCAACGTTCCCAAAATACGGTTAAACAAAAACCATTAAAAGTTTATCAGAGTATTAAAATCGGTGTTACAAAAACAATATCATAACCATAGGATAAACGAGAACTACCTATGAACTCCCGAGCTAAACAACACTAGGCCACTTCTATCGCGACCCTCTAATCCTTCGATCCTGAACCTGAGTACACAGCCAAAAACAAAGTAGTACGTGAGACAAAGTAGTCTGATGAGATACATGGGTTTTCGACCCATTCTCAAAAGATTTATAAAATAATATTTATATCAATATAAGTACTTATCCTCATCATTTCTATTAATTCATAACTCATCTTCTATTCAATTACTCGTATAAACTAATAAGCTTACCATAAGCTTAATTATCATCCAATCACATACTTGTAAGCTATCTCCAAGCTTACACTTTCTTTATCACATATGCAATGGACCTCTCCGAAGCCAACTCTCCCGATATGGGATGTCATAGGTAAACTATCAAGGTAATTGGGAGCCCCCATCTTACCGAGATTCATAAGCTCTCCCCGTTCCAGGGTCGTCATGCTCACCCAACACTGGGTGTCATAAACTGTGACATTCTACTCTTTGCGCAGCGAGGTACCACCCCAAGTAGACGTCTCATGCTCCCCCATCTCCGGGCGGTCTTATTCCGGATATCTCATTAACACTTATGAGCCTCAGCTCCTTTCGTCAAAATATGAGCATTAGCTCCTTTAATCAAATTCATCACTTATTAGAATACACCTATTCTAATTTATCATATAATTCTCTTTACTTATTTAGTTTCAATCTCGACTTTACCAAGTCCTTTACTAATTTAAAACATATTTATCGTTTATCAAAATCATATTACTTTGACTCTTCTTTGACTAGAATACATGTTTATTATTAGCCACTTTATACTTATTCTTTTAGTAATTCGATACCTACTTTTATTAGTATAGTATACTAACCGATACTTATTACTTAAAAATCATTGTCTCAAGCTTTATTAATACATATTATTAATAACCCGATTATCAAGCTCTTTTAAACCATTATCCTTACTCATACATCTTATCTATAAAAATTCGTTAATTACTTTTCATTATCATAATCTCTTTCAAAATCATTAATTATTTAGACATACCCAAATAGTCTATTACTAGCACTTTCTTATCATATCAATCTTATCTTTATTAAAAATGTTTATTAATAAAGACTCCTAAAACATTATAGTCACTTGTACAAAAATAGCTTTTAGCCACGGTTTTTTTTAAACAACCTCGCCACATGTTCATGTGGCTAAATATCACAAATAATGTTCTAATGTTGTTTTAGCCACATTTTAACTAAATTATTGTGGCAATTGCAAATTAGATTTTAACACTTTAGCCACGATTTAACATGATAAACGTGTCCATTTCTAGCCACGGTCATGTAGCGTGGCCATATGTCACACTTTTCGCCATGATTTTTTTTGTTAAAACGTGACATTATATCGTGACGGTTAATACGTAAGGCGAAAGACAAATATTTAGCCACATGAATCAACTACTTGTGTGTCCAAAAATTGGTATTCATTTATCACATGAAATTCATTGTTGTTGAAAGAAGTATATAGCCATGGTCGTGTGTGTTATGTGGTTATACAATAAACAATAGTCACTCAAAACTTTTCTTTGTCTGTGTGGCTATATGATGGATATTTTCCATACCCTAAATCAAATCAAGATAAAACTAAAATTGTGTGTGGCCATAACCTAAATAATAGCAATGGTAAAGGTAAAATTAAAATTATGTCTCTATAATTAGTTTATAATCACCATTTTATCGTAATATAAATGTGTGTCTACAAGTAGCAAATTGTCACGTTAATATTGTTAAATGTGGCTAAATATTATCTGGGGTCACATATATGTGATAACGACTTATGTGGCTAAAGGGCAAACAATAGCCATGATTAAGTGTGATACTAGTATTTGTGGGCATATGTGTTTATTAGCCACATGAAGTCGTTGTTGTTGAAAGTTAGTATATAACCATGATCATTATTGTGTGTCATGTGGCTATAGGACAAAATAAATTCACTCAATTTTTCATGTGGCTATAACAAGATTACGACTACCGTTAAATTGATTATATGTCTAAAAGCAACCAATTGTCTGGACGTTAATTGGTTTAAGTGTGGCTAAATGTTGTCCCACATTGCTATTTGTATGAAAGTTGGGTGAATTACTTTCACTATAAAAAGAAGTATGCACCAACTATGTTGAAGCAATTAAAGCTTGAGTCCCTTATGCCTTTCACGTTGTGTGGCCATTTGACTTAAGGCTCGGTGCAGTGCAATTCTTTGGCCGACAATTTAACAGTTTAACTCGGTTTTTTACTCGGGTTTAACTATTACCATTCGGATTTGACAGGTCAAGAAGGAAATAATAACCATGTTGGTATTTTTTTAGTGTGGCCAAATGATATCAAAAGTCACAGATTAAAAATTATTTAATGTGGCTATAGGTTAAACTATAGCCACAATTACAAAAACCTTACGTGTCTATAAGAACTATATGGTCACCCTCAACATAACTACACGTGACAATACACAATAGATTAGTCACATTGTATATAAAACTATGTGTCTAAAATCGGGCTTGTAGTCACCACCAATATAACGATATGTGGCTATATGGTAACCATTACCCACAATTTACAATAAATTGTGTCTCTAAAAGTAGGATTACAACTATTGTCGTTTGAATTACATATGACTATATGGTAACCATTAGCCACGGTTGTATGCTATCACCATACTTTTCCATATGATATGGCCACTAAAATTTAGCGTAGCCATATATGCACTTTAAAACGCGGGAGAATAGACTACGCTTTTGATGTAAAATAAAACCGTGGCTCATTACTTATGGCCACAGTTTTTTGTAGTGGCGATTCATGTTTTTGTACTAGTGAGTTTTCAAAATCATTTGCTATGTACTCAGTAAAAGTCTCATGTACTCACCTTAGCCAAGCTTATCCAAAAGATGTGCTCCTTGAACACAATTATCACTTCTCAAAACTTGGAACCTCAAGTTCTTCCACCAATTGACCTAATATCAAAACCAACACAATGGTTTACATCAAACATCAATACTAATCATATATTCCATGGCTAGTTAATTACTAGCACCAATTTCCCCCAAGTTACTAAACCCCGATTCCATAAATCACCATCTTTTCATAATTTCATATTATGAATACATTTTCCTTGTTAAAATATCATAGATCTAAGTTATACAACTTCCATTTAACCATATATGTACAAACCCAAAACTAGGGTTTGAGGTTCAAGCTTTCCCTACTTGAATCCATGACCTACAACACAAGAGATATGAAGATTTACCTTTGATCTTCAACTATGAGCAAGAATCCTCAAGGTTTGATGAAGATTAAGCTCCAATCGCCACTCTACACTCAAAAATCGCACACACAAGTTGGGAGGAGAAAACTAGGGTTTGTGTGTGTAACAAATGGGATAAACCCGATTTTAATGCTGGTGTCGGACAAGTTCACGATCGCGAACATGAGTTCGCGTCGCGAACTCTGCGTGCGTGAACTTCTCGCGATCGCTAGCTGGTCGTGAACATCGATCATCCAAAATACCCAAATCCCTGTTTGATGTTCACGAACGTGAACAATAGTTCACGCCGTGAACTCTCTGGTGCAGCAAGGCTGCACTTTTCGTTCCACGACTCGACCCGGTTTCGTCCATAACTTCTTCATACGATGTCCAAATGACACGAAACGAATTCCTACAATCTTTAAATGATTTATCCTTCTTTATCATATTTTTACATAATTTGTTTAACACAAAATTTCGGGTAGTTACAAAAAAGTTTAAAAGAAATGAGAACTTCATTGTAGGAAATACAAGAATATTATTTTTATTATTGAATCATTACTTCTAACTTATTCTAAATTAATTTATTATATATTCCTTATACTACAATATACTATTATAAAATTAGGATTGGGCAAGAACTTAAAAATTGATGAAGATTATAAGGACAATTTCTCAACTAATCGTTTCAATAATATTGGATCATTATCAAAAATACTGAATTTTTAGTTTTTCTTTATCAGAAGAAATTAGATCATTATCAGATAATATAATCATTATCATGAAATTTTAGATTATTATCAACCGGTTCTCACATTCCTTACTAAATTTTGAGTGCTCTCCCGATCTAACATTTTCAATTATACATATACTATTATATCTAATACCAGTTATTTAAAAGCTTAAAAATATTATTTAAAATGATAAGAAATATGCTAAAAGTGATATGTAACGACCCGAAATTTGTAGATAAATAAATTGTACAAAAATATGATAAATAAAGATAAATCATTTAAAGAACGTAGGAATTGGTTTCGTGTCGTTTGGACACCGTACGAGAAAGTTATGGGTGAAACGGGGTCGAGACAAAGGTGAAAAAGTGCAGCCCTGGCTGCATAGGAAGTTCACGACGCGAACTTAGTTCGCGATCGTGAAGTCGGGCCAGGGAGTTTGGTCAGGAGGCGTGATGTAGTTCGCGTTTGGATAACGATCGCTAAGTATGCGTACGACATGCAGAGTTAGCGACGCGAACTAGTTCGCGTCGTGAAGTCTGGTCGTGCAGCATTAAAGTCGGGTTTGAGCTCATTAAATGCAAAGAAAAACCCTAGTTTCTTCCTCTCGATTTTGTGGACAATTTTGGGTGTAAACCATAATTTGGAGCTGATTTCTTCATCAAATCTTGTGATTATTCACTCCTAGTTGAAGATTTAAGGTATATCTTCAATCCTTTGTAGTTGTAGCTTTAGATCTAAGGATTTAGAAGCTTGGGGTTGAAACCCTAGTTCTTGGGGTTATGGGTTATGGTGATATAAATGGTGTATACACTTAATAGATGATATATTAACAAGGAAAACAAGTGTATGATTATGATTTGTAAGAATCTTAAGGGTTGGTTAAACCTAGAGTTTGGTAAATCACCATAATTGGGGGAAAGTGTTAGTTGATGGTATCTAGTGATAAATGGATACATTATTAGTAGTTTGTGATGTTGAACATTGTATGATCATTGTATTAGGCTTTCGGTGACATCTTGGAAAGTCAGTGAAATTGTGGAAGCAAGAGTTTTGGTGTCAAGAACACGGTTGGAGCATTAATTGCTAAGGTGAGTACGTGTGGAAATTTACTGAGTACATAGCCTATGAAATACATTTTATTACTTGTGTTATGGTCTATTTGCTTAATTGTGTAGACTAGTAGTTAGTAGTTAGTTATACCGATAGTTGTATTGAACTAACTTGTTTGATGATAGACGTGATAGCCGAGAGCTAGATTGACATAACCATTGAGTTATGATATGTTGAGATGATGTGATGATACGGGGGACCCCCGGTAATGAGGTGTGGTGTGAGGGGCAGTTGGATGGATTCCCATCGACTCAACCACGATAGTAGTCTTGCTAACTGGAGGTAGTCCGGCGAGTAAGGCATGTATTGGTAGATTGGGTGAATCCCTCTTGCCAGTATCTTGAGGCTTATTAATGGCGATGGATTTCGGTTAATAAGTCAAGGTGGTTCTAGTTAGTTCGGGGGCAACCCGATAACTAGATATGATTGCTAGGAAAGCAAAGTATTAGAGTCACAATAGGGTGACTAGTTAGATGGATGATTACTTACATGTTTGCCTGTATGTCGTTCGGTTATTATTATTATCATTGGGTCTAAACCCATGTAGCTCACGAGATGTTTTGTCTCACGTACTCCTTGTTTTGTTTTGCTATGTACTCAGGTTCAGGATCGAAGGCTTAGGTACGCATGGATAGAGATGCGGGACCTAGATTAGAAGAACACTAGATTGGATTTAGTCTTAGCTTGGTTATGATCTATTTTGTAACACCTACTTTTATACTCTGATTTCATACCAAGGTTGTTGTAAATCCAAATTTGAGGATGTTCTTCTATTTATAAAATGTTTTATTTTGGTCAATATTTTGTATTAAAATTTTGAGGTGTTACATGATAGTTTAACAATTCGTTTTTTCTTTGAACAATAAAGCAATCATTAGTATACTTGAGCTGGGTTATCCCAAAACTGATATCATATTAGGTTTTTCTCTACAAATTAAACACATGATCAAACTCGTATAGTTGAACAAATTAACAATTAAATTTTAAAATTGATTTAATTAATACATGTATTATGAACTAAACATAATGCACAAGTAACTATGCAAAATATATAAGCGACCACACCATATAAAAAAAAGTGAAGGACGGATCTGCACCGGGAAAAAGAAACAAAACCGAGGCCTCAGAATGTTATTATTGAAATATGGCATGTGAAGATAGTTAAACAAGAGAGATGATATATCTTCATACATTTTCTTTTTATTCATACGAGGCAACATGGCCCGTGCGATGCACGGACTTTGTTCATGATAAACAATATACATTGTATTGTTGTGTTACAGGCAAAGTACATAAAGCATGATCCCAATTTACCCTTATCCATGTTTATTTAAATGCGTCGGGCGAAAAAAATAATTTCTATTTTTCGGGTCGACCCGTTCTAAAATTGAATAAAATCCTAATTTATGTGATGACCCGTTCAAAACATTTTCTCCATTTTCTAAGATTTTAATAATTAATGTGTTAATGCAATTAGCTTAAAAGTCATTTTCAATTATCGATTGAATCTAATGCATGCTAATGACAAATGTTAAATAAGAGAGTAAGAAAAAATAGATATACACACGTAATATATGATCAGTTAGAATATTCATACATCAATTATCAAAACTTATATGCAGAATTGGTACATCAATTTTCAACACTCAAAATTTGTACATCAATTATCAAATATCTACATTACTTACTGTTTCTTTTATGGTTCCCAAAGGCTAGTGCCATTATCCTTTGTTCTTTATCAATTTCTCTAATCTTAGTAAATAAAAAAGATACATAAATTATTTACAATATCAACATCAAGCGTCTTCATATATCATCCTCACATTTACTCTGTAGATACCTATTTTTTTTTAAGAATTCATTTCATGTATATATTTCAACAATTTCAAATCACTAAAATATTAAATTACAGTTATAAAGTAATCAAAATAGTAATTACCACTTTAAATTTTGAATTACAACTAAAATAGTTGCACGAACCAAAAATTACATAATAATTAATAAATCACCAATAAAAATCATAATCATCGCCCTAAAAGCAAATTTGATCATCGTTTCAGATGATTCCATCAATTGAAGATGTTTAAAAACCATCGGTTAGTGTTTATGTCTTAATTGCATCCCAATAGTTCCTTCATCTGATTCAATTCAAAAGGTTAGTGATCCATCACGTGCCAGAATGGGAAGCCGTTTATATTCCGGTAAGCATATTTCTATTACAATGCTCTGTGAACCATTCCTTGATTACATAAAGGAATGTAGATAAATATTTAATAACTTTTAAAATGCAACTTAATAAATTTGGAACCTACATAGCTAAATTTGTAAATGTAAATCATATATGCATGGACAATTCTGTGGAATTAGATGCTTCATAATCCCATTCAAAACAATAAGTTGTTATGCAATGTGTTTGTTTGTGCAATTAAGAAATATACGGAAATGCAAATAGAAAATATCGATTTGGCATTGTAAATAAGTATTAGTTTTTTCTTTAGTTCAAATTATTCAATATTTTTTTTATGAATTGGTGTTTCAATTCAATTGATAAAAATTACTTTGTTTTGTTTTTGAAAAAAATGGAAAGACCAAGATGAGCTTCGGTATTGCCATCTTCGTCTTTATTTGCATCGTTTCTAAAACTGAAAATAGTTTGAATGTGACTTAAATACAGAATTTTGCAAATGGTTTGAAAATGGCTGGAAGTTTATATTTTTTATTTAGGGCATGTTTGGATAAGCTTTTCAAAAGTGCTTATTGACTTCTTGAGAAGCCAAAATAAAGAAGTAAGGAGCCCCTTACTTTTTGATTTTGGCTTCTTAAGAAGCCAATAAGTCAATAAGTAACTTTTCCAAAACATTGCCAAACATGCCCTTAATTGACATTTAAACAATACATGCATTAATGTCTATATGGAAGTTTCAATTGACGTTTTGAATACGTTTAAGTTTCCATGTGTATTAAAGTGTATAATACGTTTAAGTTTCTATATGTATTAAAGTTTGTAATACGTTTAACAGTTTCAATTGATTACGTTTTGAATGTGTATTAAAGTTAGAGTTCGGGTTTTAAGCTTAAAATGGTATTAAAGGCTAATTAAGGCTATATCAGTTTTGAAACTCAATTTTTTATGTTACGAGGCAACATGGCCCGTGCGATGCACGGGCCTCGTTCATGATAAATGTTATTTTGAAGGTAATCATATACAATGTATCGATGTTATGGGAAAAGTACCTAAGCATGATCGCTAACATGTTTGGCTTTGTTTGCGGGTACTTTACTAAATAAGAAAATTTTGTCAGATGAAAGAGTAAAGTGAGAAAACATCATCATTTTTATTAGTGTAACACAAAACACGTTATTCATAACATATGAGTTAGTTTACGAAGAAATTTATGCTTTGTTTTTATATAATATATATGAATGAACGACAGTATATATTCAACTGTGTCGGTTGATTAGTAGTTCTTGAAAAACAATATGTAAACATGTTAATTCCCTCCAATCAAAGAGGACAATAATGACAATTTACACATAAAAGTAGATGAAATAAACAAATGATCAAGAAGAAATATTGTAAAGTATGAAATGCAACATCAACAATTTGTATCGGTTCCTTATAGTTACACAATAAGTTTGTAACTTCAAATTAAAATTTGTAGTAAAAGAAGAAATTACAGTTACCTCTAGTGAAATAAAACATATAAATATAATAAGCAAAATTTGGAAATCTTAAATCTATACTTGATGTTCGTAATAACAGTAATTGAGTTTGGAATATAGATGTTGAACAATACTTAAATTTATATACACAACAACATGGATATGAATTGCCTCAATCTTAATTAGAAATCAAACTTAATAAACACAATACATTAACACTATTGGCATATACTCCTGTCAATCTCTCATTTTTACCGTAATACCTATAAAAAAACTTAACAAAAACAAAGTTATAAATTCACTTTCATTCGATAAAAATTAAGCCGTCTCATTTTTACCGTCAATCTCACATTTTTTTCACAATAAAAGACATCATTGACACAATAGAGCCGTCTTCAATCTTATAAAAGAAAAGAATCTGAAATGTTGCTCTTCACTGGAAAAGCCTACAAAGATACAAATGAGCAAGAAGTTAACAAATTGAAAATCTCTCATTTTTACCGTAATACCTATAAAAAAACTTAACAGAAACAAAGTTATAAATTCACTTTCATTCAATAAAAATCAAGCCGTCTCATTTTTACCGTCAATCTCTCAATTTTTTTCACAATAAAAGACATCATTGACACAATAGAGCCGTCTTCAATCTTATAAAAGAAAAGAATCTGAAATGTTGCTCTTCATTGTACACTGCATCGAATTTCCCTGGGAAAAGCCCACAAAGATACAAATGAGCAAGAAGTTAACAAATTGAAAATGGGTACGTTTAAGCTTACATTTTCATCTAAAACCACAAAGTCTGTGGTGAGGTACTTTGCGTTAATATTTTTCATATTCCATGTCCGGCATATCGTAACGACCATAGGTCCGTTGTCGCCCTCCTTCAAGTTATCAAGTAGTCGAAAGTGATTGGAAGTTTGGGAACAATGCTAATTTATACCGATTTCATAACGTCTTTTAGATAATTTACAAAGTAATTAAAGCAATAACCGTTCAATATAAATAAGGCTACAATGTTTCATGGTATACATTAGGGTGGAAGTTTACATATGGGTATATTCCTTTTAAACGTTTCATATAGGGAATTTATTAAGAGTGTACGTTTGCAGTTATGATATTAATTTTGTTTCCATGGGTAATTATGTACGTTTGAAGTTTTTGGGGAGTTTATTGCGAATTTACCTTTCAACCTTTCAAGTTGTTTCCATGTACGTTTCAAAGTTTGAGATTCTTTTATGTTTTATAATGGTATTTAAGTCTAGGTAATTAATACTACATCAAATATGAAACTCATTTTTTACGTTTCATATAGGGAATTTATTAAGAGTGTACGTTTGCAGTTATGATATTAATTTTGTTTCCATGGGTAATTATGTACGTTTGAAGTTTTTGGGGAGTTTATTGCGAATTTACCTTTCAACCTTTCAAGTTGTTTCCATGTACGTTTCAAACTTTGAGATTCTTTTATGTTTTTATAATGGTATTTAAGTCTAGGTAATTAATACTACATCAAATATGAAACTCATTTTTTTATTATATATAGATATAGATGCCTACTTATTTTTAAATTTGACATGTGTAATCCACTAATTTTTTTTTCCATATATCATCAATTGATTTTGACACTTGTCATAATCAAATGGCTAAGATATATGAGTAGGAAGAAAATGTAGGAAAAAATATCATTACTCGTTAAACAACCATACTATACTATATTATTATTATGCGATCACTTTTAATAATGGTGATTCCCGGCGAAGTTTTCTTGTTGATTCTATAAAAGATGTTTCGTATCTTTGGATTTGTAGTCGTAATGCTAAGTATAGAGTTAGTTGGCCGGAATGGCTTATTCTCACTTGTAACTAATTTTTATGTTTTTGTGTTCGTCTAGCTTTTAGCTAGTTTTTATTGAAAGCCGTTTCCAAAAAAAAATAAATAATAAATAAATAATATTATTATTAGTATTATTATAGGATAGATATAGTGATGATATGTAGATCTTTGTATTTGGTTTTTTTTTCTAAATTCTCGTTGATATCTTTACATGTTATGTAGTACTCCCTTCGTTCCACAAAAAATTTCTCATTTGCCTTTTGTATAAACTTTTAGGTGATTATTAGTGTTGGGGTCATTGGTATTACTTTTGATTAAAATATAAGGTTGAGTTGAAGAGAGAAAGATAGTTATCGATTTTTAGTGGTGTGGTCTTTAGTAATAATAGTTTTTATTGTTTAGAACCCATTAAATGTGGGAAATGAAAAGTCTTTTGTGAGATAAAAATTTAGAGACAAATGAAAAATTTTTTGTAAGACGAAAGGAGTAACTAACATAGTTAATTAAGGGACTTGAATAATAGTTACTCATCACTAACAAAAGCAACGATAATTGAATTTAACCTGTCAAAACACGTAAGAAAAAAAAATATCTTACTAACATAATTTTCCATGGTCTACGAAAAGGACATTCAAACAAGCAAGTCTGACCATGCTTTGCTATTGGAAAAATATATTATTATTCACATTTAACATTTTCACATATAAAACCAAGATGTTAGTTATAACAGTATATATTCCGGTCATCATCTCCGCCGTTGACCACCACAAATGGCCACCATTACTCACCTCCCAGTACTCATTTTCTTCACACTAAACCTATTGGCTCATGCTAGATTAAACCTACACGCCGGCGACCACCATGCTCTATTGACAATCCTTGAAGATTTAGGTGTCTCCGGCGATCTCCGTCGCCAAGACAACCTATGCAGTACCGCCGGAATCTTATGTGAACAGAGGGTTTCAAATAAGACATACACACTTAAAGTCACCGGAATTGTCTTCAAAAGTCAACGGCTAAGAGGTTTTCTCTCGCCGGAGATTGGAGAGTTGTCGGAGCTTAAAGTACTGTCTTTACCTAATAATTATCTTCTTAATCATATCCCTCCTCAAATCTCCGGCTGCCGGAAACTTGAAGTTCTTAACTTTCGTAATAATAGATTTTCCGGCGAAGTTCCGGCGGGGTTATCTTCTCTCCTACGTCTGCGAATCCTTGATCTTTCTTCCAATGAATTCTCAGGCGAGTTGAGATTCTTGAAGTACTTTCCAAACCTCGAAAAACTTTCTCTCGAAAACAATATGTTCACCGGAAAAGTGCCGGTGTCATTACGTTCATTTAGAAACCTCCGGTTTTTCAACATCTCCGGCAATAGTTTCTTGGAAGGCCCGGTGCCGGAGTTAAACCGGTTGGAATCTCCATCGTCGGAAAACGTTCCGAAACGTTACATCTTCGCTGAATCAACTAATTCTTCAAGAAATAAAACTAGTAATCTCCAACTTCAAGCTCCGGCAGCGGCTCCGGCGCAGCCGCCGGCTTCGGAGGAAACTCAAACTCATAAACATAAAAAGAGCAACAGAAAGAAAATCTTGGGTTGGGTTCTAGGGTTCATTGCCGGATCAATAGCCGGAATTATTTCCGCAATGATAGTTTCGGTTCTCTTTAATATGGTTAAACTTATGATTAAAAGTAGAGGACACGAATCCGGTCCGGCGATGTTTAGTCAGTCAATCAAGGCGGAGGAGCTCGCGTTTCTGACGGACGACACCGCCATTGCGGCGTTACAAGTCATCGGAAGAGGCGGTTGCGGTGAAGTATACAAAACCGAGATACCGGACGGAAAGATCAAAACAATTGCGATTAAAAAAATCATACAACCATCGAAAGATGCAGCCGAGCTCACATTAGAAGACACGAAATCCCTCAACAAAAAAATGCGCCAAATCAGGTCGGAAATCCAAACCGTGGGCCAAATCCGTCACCGGAATCTTGTCCCGTTGCTCGCACATGTGTCCCGGCCAAATTGCCATTACCTCGTTTACGAGTTCATGAAAAACGGAAGCTTACAAGATATTTTGCAACAAGTTCAAGACGGTACACGGGAGCTAGAGTGGATGGCGAGACACCGGATTGCAATCGGGGTTGCATCCGGGCTCGAGTATCTCCATATCAACCACACTCCTCGTATAGTGCACCGTGACTTAAAGCCCGCTAACGTGCTCCTAGACGATGACATGGAGGCCCGAATCGCGGATTTCGGGCTCGCAAAATCGATCCCGGAAGCCGAGACACATATGACGAGTTCCAATGTTGCGGGAACTTTAGGGTACATTGCGCCCGAATATCACCAAACCATGAAATTTACCGATAAATGTGATATTTATAGTTTCGGAGTGTTATTAGGTGTATTGGTCATGGGAAAGCTTCCTTCGGATGAGTTCTTTCAACACACTTCGGAAGTAAGTTTGGTGAAATGGATGAGAAAGATTATGACATCGGATGACCCGAAACAAGCGATTGACCCGAAGCTTTTGGGGAACGGGTACGAAGAACAAATGCTTCTTGTTCTTAAGATTGCTTGTTTTTGTACACTTGATAATCCGAAAGAGAGGCCTAATAGTAAAGATTGTGGGCGCATGTTGGCTCAAATCGAGCATTGATATTTGTACAATTAAGAAGCAAGTTTGTAATTTGGTTTCACATTGTGTGTATTATGTTGATTTTTTAAAATGTGTCATATTTTATATTGATTGAATATATGTTATTTCGAGTTGACTATTGCGTAGTAATAGATGGGGGTTACATTGGTGCATTCACAACTTATGCTGGACGACCCCCAAGCCATGTGAGATTTTTGAATTCTTAATTTCAGCGGATTAAAAATAATTACATAATATTTTTTTTCTTTTACTATTTCGGTCTCTTGAAAAATGCTTTGAATGAACCCAAAACCTAAACAAAAAGCCCTAATACTTAACCCTAACTACTCAACCATAAATCCTAAACAGTAAACCTTTAATATTTTTTAAAAATTGATATATGCACATAATATATTTGTTGATTATAAAAGTCAATAAATTGACTGTTTAACTCTATACGTGCAAAAAATAGTAAAACTTAAATCATAAATCCTAAACCCTAAACATTTAATATTTTTCAAAACGTTGAAAATAAATATAAAAAAAAAGAATATATTTTGATGAATAAAAATTCAGTCATTATTTATAAACCAAATATAAATTCAAAACTATAACAATCAAAAATATGAAGTAAGGTCAATCCCTAAGACTGGATACGAGTTGATAAAAAAAATCTAATTAAGGCATAGTCTTAGATTAATGTTTTGAAATTGACCTATAAATTTGTGAGTATTGAGCGACTGCCGAGATGAACCATGTCCAGAACTAGTTTGCTTCGGTAATGTGAAGCTTTACACTATAAATTAGATTCTTACATTTTATAGGGTGTCTTCTTGTTAATTTACTCATATGTTCCAATATTTGATTACTGCCAAATGAAGATATAATATTTAATAAATAAAATACTTAACTTATTTTTGCTTCTAATTAGTTGTGCAATTAGATGTAAAAATTAAATCGCTACATCTTTTAGCCTCTACATTTTCGAACACAACTAGCAAGTTGAAACATTAATTAATCAATGACAAGAAAATATTTTATAACAGCAAATATTTTAAAACGTGTGCAGGATAATCAATTAAATATTATTCTTCAAAAAATAAGACGTCCAGCCCCTATAGATCAGTGGTAGAGCGCCAGTCTTGTAAACTGGAGGTCTGTAGTTCGATCCTGCATGGGGGCAATTTTATTTTAGTATATTTTTACAATTCGTAATCGCAAAATGATTGATAATTTGATATCATAATAAGTGTAGAATTAAAATCAGAACCAATTAAGGCTACAGAACCAGTAGAACTCAATCTAAACCATTGATTTTTGAAATAAAATGATCATGGAAGACACATTAATGTATTTGATGAGGGACCCCCAAATATTGATTTGCATGGATGTCACTCATGCATGTATACATATATGTATAAATAACACTTATGTATACATACATGAAAACATATACATATATGTATACATGCATGAGTGACATCCATGCAAACCAATATTTGGGGTCCCCCATCAAATACATTAATGTGTCTTTCATGATCATTTCATTTCAAAAATCAATGGTTTAGATTAAGTTCTGCTGGTTCTGTAGCCTTAATTGGTTCTGAAACTAATTCAACCCATCATAATAAAATATTGAAGGATAAGAGCAAAATTCTTACAAATTACATGTAATACTAAACTGTAACTTTATTTCCCTTGTTTCACTGTGCTAGATTAATATGTTACCATGTGTTCATAAGCTGTCAAAATTGCAATAGAGTAAGAAAAGGCTATAATAGTTGTAGGCATAAGAGTAGAATTCTAACACATTTTTGTCATGATATTTGCTTTAACTCAGGATTCACCAAGGATCAATCTAGTGTGAATCCAAGTGTTTACATCGATAAAAATACTGAATACAAATGTAAGCCGGTCGAACCGTTTTTCAAGGCATTGGACGGTCCAATACAAACCTGAATTTTAAAATATTTGAAGATAATTAAATATTATATAGTTTAATATTGTAAGTATAAGATAACTAATGCTTCCCTCCTCCAAAATTTGGTCTACAGAGGAGCTGAATTCGAAGAACCCGCACAAGGTGGTTTGTGTTTCGAATTCCATTCCTTAGACTGTGTGTAATGGGTGACCAAACCCAGTTTGGTCACCCCTGCCACATCTGCGCCACATCAGCTTTCTCTCTCCTGATCAAACACACGACCAGACAGCGACCAAATACCCGTAATGGGTGACCGTTCGGAATTTTTTTTTTTTTAATTTAAATTTCATTAATAATTAAAACATTACATTAAAAATAATTTAAAACATTACATTAAACATAATTAAAAAAACATTAAAAAAACTACTGGTGGGGTCGTCGATTCCAAACGTGTTCCACCAAATCAGATCTAAGATTAAGATGAGTTTGTTTATTATGGATCTCCCTGTTAACTTGCAATACTTCTTCATGTGATCGTACGGGGTCGGCTTCACTATGTCGCTCTTCCGGATGAAAATCGGGACATATGGCCCTGCCTTTGTCTTTGATAATCATATTATGTAATATGATACAAGTGTACATTATATCCCTTATTTTGTTAACATTTGGGGACCTTGCAGCCGTTTTTATTATACCCCATTTTTTCTTTAGAACGCCAAATGCTCGTTCTACGTCTTTCCTTGCAGCTTCGTGTGCTTTCTTGTAGTTCACCCGCTTAACATCATTCGCATTTGGGTGTGAAATGGACTTAACAAGAACAGACCATTCCGGATATATCCCGTCAGTAAGATAATATCCCCATTTGTAAGACACCCTGTTTGCCAAAAAGGGTACCTCAGGTGATTTTCCGTCTTTGAGATCATTGAAAATATGGGACGCTCGTAACACGTTGATGTCGTTGTTCGACCCGGCGACACCAAATAACGCGTGCCAAATCCACAAATCTTGCGAGGCAACCGCTTCAAGTAAGATGAATGGTTCGTTCCCGTGATCCCCTCTAACATATTGCCCACGGTAAGCATTTGGACATTGAGCCCAAGGCCAATCAGTACAATCAATGCTTCCTAGCATACCGGGAAACCCATGTTTCTCCTCATGAAAAGCGTATAGCTTCGCCACATCAGTATGAGTAGGCTTTCGCAGAAACTCATCTCCATACAAGTGCATAACCCCTTTACAGAACTCTGCGAGACTATCACGGCTAGTTTTCTCACCAATTTGTAAGTATTCGTCTAGAGCATCCGGTACGGTCCCGTATGCTAACTGACGAATTGCAGAAGTGCACCTCATTAGTGGAGAAGTACCTGCGTTCCCAAGTGCATCATATCGTTGCGCAAATAATGGGAGGATATTAGTGAGATCGCGAACAATGCGTGTGAAAAGATCACGACTCATCCTGAAACGTTTGCGAAAATCATGCTCGTTATACGTCGGATTTTCAGCCAAGTAGGCTGCCACGAGACGGTCATTCGCACCGCCACGGTCCCTATTCACGTATCTTCTAGGAGTTCTAGGGATAGTAGAACTAGAACCTTCAAGAAACACGGCCGCCGTTTGTAAAAAACCGAGATGTATAACCATGTCCTCTTCCTCGTCGCCAAAAATGAAATTAGCGACATTCATTTCATCGTCGGAACTCATTTTGATAGTGTGTGTGATGTGTGTGATGTGAGTAAGTATGAATTAAAGAAATGAGAAGTGTGAATGTTTTTAGAAAAAGATTGGGTATTTATAAGGTAAAAAAGGGGGTAAAAATTAAGTTTTAAATGGGGTTTTTGGAGCCGTTGGAGACGAGTTCGAACGGTCGAATAGTCGACCGTTGGCCACGGTCGACGCGTCGAGCAAGGGGGGGCGTAACGGGTGGGACGCGTCGGGGAGGTCCGAGCTGGCGGTCGCGACCGGTCGTTTGGTCGAGCGTTACGGGTGGTCTTAGGTCTTAGCAATCCGTTCAACTGTGACATTATTAGTGGATACATAGACTTTATAGCTAACAAAAGGTTGATACATGTAAAAGTTCTAAACCCCCTAATTTTCGTTTTTCGTATCTTATGAGTTCCATGACTGATTTGAGTTTGCAATTTTGTAAAATCTCTGCTACGATAAATCTTACTTAAATTCCAAAGATATTTATAATGCCATTTTTTTGATAGTATGTTAAACTTATTCTTAAATTTCGCTGGTGGAAATAAGTACACATGGGGTGGTGGCGCAGTTGGCTAGCGCGTAGGTCTCATAGCTAAAGAGTGATCCTGAGGTCGAGAGTTCGAGCCTCTCTCACCCCATTTTTACAATTTTCAACATTTTCCCCCCATAGCTTTGGACTATGGATAATGATAAAAATAGAGAGGAAATAAAGTGTTTACGCCTCTTTTTGTGGATTGAAAATTACAAAAAAGGTAAGTAACTATATAATTCATTTAATTTCATCGTTCAAAACAAAATTTGATTTTTTTCGATTCCAACATAATGTACCATTATATTCCTCTTTGATTTCAACATACTAAACACAACCATATGGCTATCCCGTATAATGTACTTAAAATATTGTTATGTTTGTAATAAAATTTCAAGTAACTAGTTTTAGAATGTCAGAACATCGGTTTACATGTTATAGGATATACAATACATTCAATGGAAAAAAAATCATATCTTTATTAAACACGCAAGACAGTTTGAAAGTACATTACATACAATTACAGTAAACGACTGGTTGGATAAAATTCTACACACTTAGCCGATTTATTTATGCAACAAAGCTAATCCCTACTTATGGAAGCTTGTTGTTGAAGACTAAAAAGCGAAAAGTAGGCACCCTCTTCTCCTTTGGCTAACAATTCATCGTGAGAACCCTCTTCGATAACCCTACCATTATCGATCACTAATATTTTATTCGATCTTTTAATCGTGGTTAATCGATGAGCTACAATCACACATGTTCTACCAACCATAGTTTTCTCTAATGCATCTTGAACTAAGGCCTCTGATTTGAGGTCTAAGGCACTTGTTGCTTCGTCAAGAAGTAAAATTGCGGGATTTTTCAAGATTGCGCGAGCAATCGCGATTCTTTGCTTTTGCCCGCCGGATAATTGCACACCTCTTTCACCACAATAAGTATCATAGCCATCTTTCATTGAACTGTTATAAATGTATAGAGTTGGCAGTTATTTGATAGTAGTTATGTTTGAATGATACGAATTGAATATAATAAAAGATCACATAAGCCTAAATAAGATTACATAGAAAATAATAATGTATTGGGAGGCTACACAAGTATTTAACTTTGTTCGGGTTCGGGTTGGCGGATTTATGGGTCTAAAACATCCTGAAACCGACATGTTTATACAAACGGGCCATATATCTCCACCATAGCCTCTTTACTTTCAACTTGAACGCATCCCATATAACCCGTTTTAATTAAACAAGTTAGCGATTTGAATGAGTCGAATGGGTCAAACATGTGTAGTATTCAAAAACTACTAAAATATAAATATATCTATTTTTAAACATGTTTCTGTAATTAATCGGGTTGGCCGGTCAACCCAAATTATCGCAACCCGAACTTAATGTGTTTAATAAATGGGTGTGTTGAGTCTATCCAAAATGACCCGATACTTGTTTGCCTCAACCCTAACCTATTTATTTTTGTCTCGGTCTCAGGTCGGATCACAAATTGCCATCCCTACTCTACTGCTTAGTTACTTTTGGAAGTTCAAATAGTAATTTAACTAAATTGTTGGTTAAAGATAAATATAGATATTGAGTGAGGTTTTGAAGAACAAACCTTATAAATTCATGGATATTAGCAAGACTTGCTGCTTCAACAATCTCAGCTTCGGTTGCATTCTCTTTCCCATAAGCAATATTTTCTTTAACCGTTTCCGCAAATAGTGTAGGCTCTTGACTAACCCATGCGATACACGATCTTAACGCTCTCAAATCGTAACACCCGATATCTACACCATCAACTTCAACCAATCCTTTACAAGGGCGATAAAACCGTTGGATCAACCCGATTATTGTTGACTTTCCTGACCCGCTTGTACCCACAAGTGCAACAATCTCTCCGGGATCAACCTTAAAACTTAAGCCCTTGATTGCCATCTTTGTCGGCCTACTCGAATAAAAGAAATCCACTTCTTTCATCTCTATACGCCCGTTGATCTTCACCGGGCTTATGATGGCCCGTTTTGGAATAAACATCTTGCTTTCGCGTTTTAAAATCGTGAATAATGATTTTAAAGCGTTTTTCCCTAACGATAAGTCTCCGGTCATACTTCCGGTTTCAGCAATTATCATTCCGGCCGAAACCACTATGTAAAATGTTTGAAAAAGGTGTTTGTATGTGATATTCCCTTGGTATAGCAACTTTCCACCATACCAATACAATATTGCAATATTAATATTTGTTAAAAATGGTCTAGCAAATAAAGCCACCCCGGCATACCAATGTTGCTTGTTGCTCTCCGTTTTTGGGTCGTTTTGTGCGTCTTCAAATAGTCTCATAACAGGCCCGTGTGCGTGATATGCGGTAATCGTTCTATGATTATTGACCGCTTCACTTGCTATTTCGCTACATTTGTTTTGCGGGTTTGTTGTAATTAAGGATTTTAGGTAGAAACTAACAATGATTACTAGTTGTAACGATATAGCAACAAGAGCTAGTCTCCAAGACAATATCATACTTAAAATAACCGCCGAAAGTGAAGCCGAGATTGTTTGTGCAAAAAATGCCAAACGATCCGCTACTAGGTTCCGTACCATGATTGTGTCCGTAGCGAGTCTTGAACATAACGATCCCGTATTGTTGTTTTCTTGGTCAAACCACTCGGTTTCAAAAGTCATAATCTTTGCGAAAACGACTTCGCGTACCCTTTTTGTTAAATTCTCTCCCATAATCCCGAAAAAGTAATGTTGAATCACGCTAAAGATGAAAGCCAAGAACGCAATGGCTACAAAACCAAAACATAAGATTCTTGTTTGAGATCGGATTTCGTCATGGTTCTTGAGAAAGAACATAGATAGCATCGCGCCCTGGGCATAAGCAAGCATTGGTTGGATTAACCCGTTAAGTAGGGCACCTACACAACCCATTAAGACCGATTTCCATTCGGGTTGGGTCATCTGGATTAGGTGCCGCCATGATGGCCGAACATCTTCTTCTTCTACATTTTGATTGGTCAATTCTTCGATATGGGAATTAGTTACTATCAGTCTCGTTTCCTCTGTAGTCATATCTACATCATCAACCACAACCAATGTGTTAGTTAGGAGTGGGTATGGGTCGGTTATGGCCGAAAATCGAAACTTTCGGTTAATTATTTACGAATGATCGTTCAGTTAACATTCTACATTATTCGATAAATTTGATTATTAACCAAAGCTGTGTGTTTGGGACTAACAAACATGATTTTTTTTATCTTTCTTAGCTTGAGCTAGGGGTGGCAGTTCAAGTCGGGTTCGGGTTCGGATTTGTGGGTTAGCAGGTCGTTAACATGTAACGTGAAACCGACTGGTTATATAAACGGTTTAATTAAACAAGTTAACATTAGCGGGTCAAATAAGTAGTCGTTATGGAAGAAATTCATAAGAGAATACCGAGACATTGAAATACCAAAATGACTAAGTAGTCATTTTAGTTTTTGTGTAACTATTAGTTACTTTTGAACTTGTAAACTACAAATTAACTATAAATATATAGTTCTTAAATATATTTTAATAATTAAGCGGGTTGGTGTGTCGACCTTTTAAATTATTATCAACCCGAACCTAACTTGTTTAATAATTAGGCCAGTTGAGTCGACCCAATACTGACCCGAAACTTTTAACCGAAAACCCTAACCCGTTTATTTTAATATCGGGTGTTTGAGCCCCAAAAGAATATTTCAATACTCAAATTATTCCAAATTATCTTTAATAATTATAGAATAATTATTAAAAATAATTTTAAAATAATTATTAAAAATAATTATGCTTCGGTTAATTCAGTTGATAGCTTGGTTTCTGCTTACCCGTGGTTTTAATTTCGGTTTCTTGAGATGGTGACAAACTTTTTCCATCGACAACCACGGATCTCTTTTGTAAGTGGACCATGGATGAATATGGTCCACCCATGTTCCCAATTAGTTGTTCATGTGAACCCGACTCGATTATTTTCCCTGATTGAATAACAACGATTAAATCCGCATCACGAAGTGTGGACAAACGATGTGCAACAATTATCGTTGTTCTTCCTTTTGAAGCTTGGGTTAAAGCCTCTTGGACTACCTTTTCGGAATGTGAGTCTAATGAACTTGTGGCTTCATCGAGTAGCAATATTTTTGGTTCTCTAAGTAAGGCCCGTGCAATGGAAATTCGTTGCTTTTGACCTCCGGACATTTGAGTTCCCAATTCTCCCACCTCAAGAAAGTAGAAGATAAAACAATGTTATATGTTTTCAAGGATGTCGAAATTTTGACTTATTTACTTATAAAAGGCTAATTTGGGGCCACATTTTATATAAAACGGGCAAAATTAAGAATGTTACGGGAAAAATTAAGAATGTTACGGGCAAAATTAAGAATGTTACGGGCAAAATTAAGAATGTTGCGTCAAGTGAACCAAAACCGAACCGATTTAAACCGGTATGGTATTCTTCTAGAATTGGCATTCATGAACCAAACTAACATTAGAGTTTGTCTTAATTTGAAGAAAAAAAAAAAGAAACACACAAGTACAAATCATTGTCATTACTATTAGCTGATATCAAGATTTATAATTTCAGTTTCATATAATATGCAGTTATATGAAACTGGAAGAATAATCCTTTATTTCAGCTAATAATTTCAAGTTTTTCAACGATCAAATACATAAAGTAGCGAAAAAGGAAAGATGTTGAATGGGTTGAAAGTCACTTAACGTGAATTTTCAATACATACAACCTTTTTAGTCGTTTTATTCAAAAGTTTAGATTATGAAATTGTCCGCACTCATTATTTATGGAAATGGCTCCTATTTTAACTATCTACTTGCAGTTTTGGTCCCTCATCCAAGTGAAAGTAGGGACCATTTCCGTAAATAGTTTCTAAAAGGGACCAATTCCATAATTTATCACCAAAACCATAGGGCAATTCTTAACACATTAGTTACAAGTGTTTTAGACGTGGACAAAAATGTTAGTGGGTCACCAAAACCCGGTCCAGCCCGTTTCAAGACGTCCCCGTTTTGACGCATAGCCCGTTTGCAAAGATTTTAGTAGGTGCGTACCATTGTCTCATAACCGTTTGGAAGTTGTGTGATAAAATCATGTGCATTTGCTCTTTTGGCTGCCTCAAAAATCTCATCATTTGTAGCATCTTCTTTACCAAACAAAATATTCTCTCTAATTGAAGTTGCAAAAAGTATAGGCTCCTGACTAACCAACCCCATTTGTAATCTCAACCAATTTAATTGAAGTGACGTCATTGTGATGTCATCCAACAATATCTCTCCCTCAAGGGGATCATAGAATCTTTCAAGAAGATTAATGACCGTTGACTTACCCGACCCGCTTTGACCGACTAGTCCAATGGTTTGACCAGATTTCACTTTCAGGTTGAATTTTTTGAGGACTAAATTCTCGGGTCTTGATGGGTATGCAAAGTCAACGTTTATGAACTCCAAATTACCTTTGACCGTGGATAGAATTGTACCGTGTTGATCTTCGGAATCAATGGTTGGGATTCTATCGATCATTTTGCTAATGAAGACTGATGAAATACTTGCTTCGGTGAAGTATTTGATGTTCATAAAAGAACTCCCGAGACCACTACAAAAGTTGTATAAATAGACAAGAAAAATGTGTTTAAATTTGATCAATTTACTTATGAATGAGTTGATATAGGTTAGCTTTATTCGGGTCAAACAAATGAAAATAATAGAATTGGCTAAATACAAAACAATCCAAATAGATTGCACGGGTAAAGTTGTTGAAAGTTTGAGAACGTATTTTAATAATGCATAAAATCTTCTAAATCATTTTATTAAAAAGTGAAAAATGAGTTTAATTTTAGATATTTTCTCTAATTTTCATCTCCACAATTTTCTATAACCCGAAAACCTTTAGAAAATGGAAGGTACATGTTTTTTTTTTACCTTTAGAACACCTTTAAATTTTTAAAATTTTCTATTTTGAAAAAAGAAACAGAAAGTTTCTATAAGAAAATCTGAAAAACTATAAAAAGTCAATTTTCAGAAATTTAGTTATAAAATTGAAACTTTTCCTTTGAAATATTCTTTTCTTAAAAGTCAAATTTGTACATGTTTTATGTTTAAATAGATTTTATTTAAATGTTTTTAGAAAATCACCACATTTTTTGTACAACTAAACAACCCATTAAATCAGTATTGAAACTATATACGAAGTAATTCTTTTCGTCATATTTGACCACTAATTATATGTTTTAGGTTAATTTTTTATACTTACAATCCTCCATAGACAACACAAACACCGGCACTCAAAATATCACCACCTTTAATTCCCTTATCAATAACCAAAACACTCCCATACCAACTCAAAAGAGCCCAAATAGCATATATAATTCCAACACTACCAAACACCATCCCCTTAAGTTGACCTTGTTTGACCCCGAGAGCCAATGTGGGCCCCAACGCACTCGAAAACCGCTTCACCATTTTGTCCTCGCCAACATACGAATGAACTGTTTTTATCGATGATAAAGCTTGCTCTACTATCCCATTCGCAACCGTATAAGCTTCTTGTAATTTTTCTTCGTTTTTAGATAAACGAATCCCGTAAATGGACCCCGGTAGGATTAGTAAAAACATTGTCGGGACCGCCACGATAGCTAATTGCCAACATAGGTATAAAGCCGTTATTTCGGCTGCTACAAACATCCATATGTTCGTGATGAAATTTGGGATCTGTATATAATGTTGTAAAATTATGTTGAGATTACAGTTAGGTTATGAAAGAATCATTTTGAAAAGTTTATAAAGCAAAGGTGGAGAAATGGAGAGTGGGGGTGATATAGGTTGAAATGTTTTCGGGTCAAATAGGTAATATTTATTTGTAGGCCGGTCTGGGTTGGTCCGATACATTTTTTTGATTTTTTTGTTATACACTATATGTGTGTTAATTATAATTACAAAGACTATTTTAACGTACTACTGGGGGTGAGCATTTAGGCACAAAAAACCGAAACCGAACCGATAACATGTTATCGGTTCGGTTTCGGTTTTGATAATTCATTATTTCGGTTTTAGTTCTCTCGGTTTCGGTTCGGTTCGATCTTCAGATAAGGATGAATATTTAGCCTAAAAAACCGAACCGGGCCGAAATCAAACCGAACTAAAACCGATATCGGTTCGGTTTTGAAAATTCATCATTTTAAGTTTTAGTTATATAGGTTTCGGCTCAGTTTTGGGACCGACTCACCCCTATCTTTTAGATCTTGATTTATCCGAAACCTGTATTTTGTTTAGGTAGCACAAAGTTTCTGCCCGCGGATTTAAAAAGAATAACAATTTTTGTACTTTGTGACCTATTGTACTTTAAAAAATTCTATAAATTTGAATGGTTAGGTTTTGGAAGTTTAGTATATCAAATTACTAAGTATGATACATACAATAATAAAACATGTATAATTGGATATATTCTTATACTTCATAGTATACCCTTAAAATATAACTTTTGACATGCTTAGCTTATTAGGCCCATTTTGTACCTTAAAACATAACTCAAATTGACCAATTGAAAAGTTAAAAAAAGGCTGAAATTAACCTTTTCACTCAAAACTCCTTGTATATTAAGCGTGTCGATTGAGATACTTGTAGTTACACGAGATGCTTCAAGTGTGGTGTCGAAGTACCCTACTTGTTGGCGTAAAATTGCTTTGAGATATTTGGTACGTATGCGAGATGTTTGTCTTTCTCCGGTACGGCCCCAACAAAATCCTTCTATTAAAATTCAATATATGATTTCATTAAGAATTGTTTCCTAACTTTTTTATAAAAAGCCTTCATATATAAGCATAAACTTTGCTTTATAATAGAGGTGTCAATTTCAATCTACTTATTTAGTAACCATGTCATGTTCTACCAATTATATCTCTAACAGGTTGATTAGAAGTAACTAGGTTAAATGGGTTGAAACTCGCCCATTCTGTATTTTATGATGTGTCAAACCTTTTAAATTATTTTATTCAAAAAATAAGATTAATTAATACTGCAATAATATGATTCTCTTAATCACATTTGACGATGTATGAATAATTAACATATTTAGACGAAAACCATTTTGGGTCAACCCGTTTAACCCGAGTGTGTTTTTGTCAGTTACCCAGCCCGCCCAAGCTAGAGGGATTATAATCAAATGTAAGATTATGATCTAAAATAAATTAAATCCAATTAATTCAATACCCACATGAAGAACCTTACCTAAAAAAGCACCTGAACCCATAACAAGAGCAATATACACAAAGGCAAGAGCATACTGCAAAACAAACAAACTTATATATAGTTACTCTTATCGGGTTATCGGGTCAGGTTAGGGGTCTTATCGGTCCAATCCGTCAGGTTTGAGGTTAAAAAGTATTAACCCTAAATCGACCCGATAAGGAATGGTTGGTCAGGTTCGGGTTGGTTGGGTTGCACCTACATTAGGGTTTTTTAGTTAAAAATGGAAAATATCTAATATATTGAAGTTTAGAGGTTTTGATTTAATACTTATAATTGTAAATTGATTTTTATTGAATAATTTATAGTTATTAATGTGTTAATTCATTGATTTAATGGTAAAAATATATTAAATTTAAAATATTTTATTTTAAACTTCAATCGGGTCTAACTGGGTCAACCCGCAACCCAACAAATTTATGCAATCCTAACCCGATACGTGACCCGATAAGGAATTGGGGTGATCAGGTTGGGTTAAAACCCGATATCAACATAAGAGCCGAGTGGACCTGACCCGACTAGCATAATCAGGTTTGGCTGACCCTTTGGGCACCCCTACTTGCTAGCGTTTTTTAATTTGTCATACAAACCGTAAGATAAAAATCAAAAAAAATTCCGAAAACTAACCTGATTTACGTCTTCAGAAGTTAAAGAAGATACAGAAGCATAACCATTCATCAAATGACTCAAAACCAACATCATAACCGACACACTTAACCCGTCAACAAAACAACCACAAGTCCCTAATGCCATTAGAAGTATATCCGTATAATCTGCATGTTTGAATAACATCCATAACAATCCCGGTGGTGATTTCTCTTTCTCATCGTTTTCGGGCTTGCCCATTGACCCGTCTATTTCCTTCATTTCTTGGTCAAGTTTTTCCATCTTTTGGTATCAACTTCTCCACCAACATGCACATCTAAAGTTTCTAGGTATTTATATGACATATATATGACATTGGGTATGGGTTAAAACAACTCATGTTGGGTTGCCATGAGAAGTTTTGTCCAAAATTTTGAATTTTTATAAAAAAAATAATGTGTAAAGTATTATATGAATAAGTTTAAAAGTACGATATATGCAATAATAAATGGTATAACTGGATACAGTTCTATTTAATCTAACTTTTTATGTACTCGTTAGAGCACACGATATGGGCTTTCCTTAAACCTCCGTCAAAACTCGCCAAACCACACCCCAATACCACCAAAAGCCCCGTCGTCAAGAGAGTAATGCTTTTAAACCACTTTCTTTTTTTTCTAAATTCTGATTGGCTTGGGTATTTTTTTTAGATCACAAAAAGGTGTTATAAAAATTGTTAAACAATGCATAGAAATTTTGAAAACAATGCATAGAAATTTTGAAGTGAGTGTTAAAACCATATTAAAAAGGTAAAAATATCTTTAACATGCTTTAACATTTCTCCATACCTAGTGCTTTTAGAGTTTAAATATAAACGAAAATGACACATTTTACTCGCTTTCATATTAAATTTAAATACGTTACATGTGTAAGACAAAATTATATGAACTGGATTTGATTTACAAAGTTATCAGCCGTAAGGTGGTTTATGCTAACAGACGATGATTTCCTTATCTATATACGTCACATTTCCAACGTATAACTCCAAAAATTTCCATATTTTGCATCTATACTTTGGATAGACCAATCATTAATATTTGTTGATTAGTACTTCGGGGATGCTTGTCGGCAGCTAGCTTTTATTGCTATCATTTATTTATTTGTAATTCTAATTGTGACAAGGGTCATTTAGTCTTATATGTTTATACTCTTCGGACATGTTAGATCTTGTTTTTATCTCTGATGTTGAGTATGTAATGCTTGCACTTATGATTAAACTTTGTTAGCTTTGATGCGTCATATCTCGATCTTAGGCTTTCTAGCACCTTGAAAAAGGGAATTTGGACGCAACATTTTCTCCGGATAGGTTATTTATATACCACACTTTTTATTTCAATCACAACAACTATTGTTAAGTATAGTTGTGCAGTTTGTTGTAAATCTCGCACAATGTGGTGTGTGAAATAAAAATTGTGGTAGATAAATCACTTCACTCCATTATGATGTCTCCCTCCGATAAAAAAAAAAGTGATTTTAATATGGGTTTAAAGTCGAAATGGGCTGGTCTCACTATTTGGAGTATTTGCTAATCTTTATTAAGACAACTAAAAGACGTGTTTCAGGTTGTAGGTGATTAAGACATTGATGTTCTTATTTTCAGAGTTTTATCATCCCACTACATTATCTAAAAAAGCAAAGATTAATAATGATCGATTATTCTCGTGCGAAATCAAAAAATATCAACAATTTAGATAGTCGTGGCAAGTTCAATATATCTCTAGCAATACCACACTGAGTTTTAAAGACATTTACAAAGACTAATGAGTCGCTGAATAATAGTGTCACTGAAACAAGCCCAGTCGTTGAAAAACCATGAGTCGCTATAGGATCATGAGTAGCTGAATAATAATGAGTCGCTGAAGATGTATATTCGATGGAGCTTTAGTTGTAAAAAAAGATACATGTATTATACAAGAGCACCGAAGGTTGAGAGGTCACTGAAAGGCAATCCTATGCATATCTTCTACAAAATCTCAGCGACCACTAAACAATAAAAGAACAAACAAAATTCTGTTAGTAACGCACATTGCATTAAACCTCCTTAACACCAACATGAATTTTACACTTGAACAATCCGTACATTCTTTTAGTTGTCATTCTTACAAACACTAAAAATAAAGGGGTTGATGCATGAATTTTAATACCATGAATTACACCAACATCAGGCAACCATACAAAGATCTTCACTATGCTCTCATCCCAACTTGAAATCATTCAAAACATAGTAAAATCATCTTAGTGATACTGATATTACATTACTTTAATCATTTAAGTCAATGTAGTATTAATGTCGGTTCTTGTAATCGATTATTTGTTAATTAATACGTGTCTTAATTACTGATCACCAGATTATCAAATATCTTCAAGTAATTATACTATGATTTATGTTCTTAATTATTTCCTTAATTAATTGTTCTTTGTTATTATTGTTATTAATAAAGAATAGAGTTTAAAAATAATTATATTTATTTTTATTGCATCATATTGTTTATTAATTAAAAAAATGTGTTCAATATCTTTTAAACTTACTAACTTGCCGTTAAAAAAAACATCGCTGAAAAGCATCCCCCACTGAAGGGATTTAATTAAGACAAAAAGACAGAAAATTAGAAGATAATCTGATGATCAGTTCCTCAGATTGTGGGTAACTGAATCTGATCAGTTCGGATTTCAGTTACCCAACTACACTATGTGATCAACCATCTGAAACAACGATCAGTTCCCCGTGCGGAATCAGATACTGATCAACAGATCAGATAGTTGTAGCAGGTTCAGAGCACACTTGACAATAACGCTGAACCACATGAACATATACCTATCTAAGCAAAACTCTTAGTGAAGGTCACTGAAGCTCAATGTCATCTGAAAAAGCATAAGTATCTGAAGACTCATGGCGATCTGAAGCGTACAAAGGCTTGAAGTTTCATTATCACAAAAAGACACAAGTCAAACACAAGTCAAACACAAGTCAGTGTATCGCTGATAAAAGGAATATCTTGCAAATCTTCTAGAAGATATCGGCGTTCACAAGACGACAGAAAGTACTGTCAAACTTTATTTCTTGAGCAGAGTGTAAACAACCAGTAATCCTTAGTTACTTGATTTGAGAATTAAATCTCTGTAACAAAGGTGTCTGGTCTTGTGCCTGATCATTAGTTGACCAGAACTTGTCTTAGATAGTATCTGTTATTGTCTATTTCCTGCAAGTAGTTTAGTTAGGATTTGTTCTTTGCTAACCGCAAACTACTTGCTGCTTTGTTATATCATTATTGATTAATAAAGAAAAATTTAAAAACTGTTAAGTGTTGCCTTAATTTTATTTGGTCAGTGAAGCGTATAAGTGCATAAATTCACTTATTACGGGACTAACAACCTTATTGTATGTCTGCGTCAGATTAATAAAAGATACTACTTCCTCCGTATCAAAATAAGTGAATCACTTTCCTTTTTGGAGTGTTTCAAAATAAGTGAACCACTTTAATAATTTACCTTATTTAGTAAGTTTTTATACTTAAATTAATCCCCTTATCCTTACTTATCTCTTTTTAAACATCATTAAAGGTGTGAGATCCAACCATTTTTGTTATCTTCCTATAAAAAGCAACAAAATAATACAAGGTGTGGGACCCATCCATTCTAATTACCCAATTTAATTTCACTGATATCTTATTACTTTATTTTGCCTTAGTAAACATAAAATTAAAAGTGATTCACTTATTTTGATACTTTGATATGGAGGAAGTATTAAAAATGTTGTCACTTTTAAATCCTAATCATGTCATTTTCTTGTTTCTTTCCCTTGTCGACTAAGCACTCATGGTCAAAATTATAGAATGGGCCTCCAAAAACGAATAAGCAAGTACACTATTTTTTCCCTTGTCGACTAAGCACTCATGGTCAAGATTATAGAATGGGCTACACAATTTTTTCCAACTATTTATGACAGGGCATTAATTTGTATATTACATTTTTTGAATTTATATAACAGTGTTTACAAATAATATTGCAAAGTTTACAAACATACCAAACAAAGATTTTGGTGTATAAATTAAAAGATATATATATATATATATATATATATATATATATATATATATATATATATATATATATATATATATATATATATATATATATATATATATAATCTTCAACGCGAGTCACAATGTCAGAAGTGAAAAGTAATTATATACACTTCTAACAGAGGTATTTGGAATATAAAGATTTTATTTCTAACATTAATTATATACACTTCTATATATTATATATAGAAGTGAGATCGAGTAAGGGCTCTTTTTCCGGTGAGGACTGTGAGGACGAATCTGGGCCTTAGATCAAAGAAAATTAATGATTAGGATCTAATGTGAAGAAAAGTAACCATGTTAGAAGCTTAGGGGGTTTTGTGTTAAGTTTAACAAAATATTGGGGGTAAAAAGAAAATTTGTAAGGTTAAAATGGTCATTTCCGCACACATACTCTCTCTCCTCGCCACATGTCAATTTCTGATTTGGTGGGTTTATTTTTACCCTCAAGTTCGTATTTCGGCCATAACTAGGGGTGCTTATCGGGCCAAAACCGAACCGAACCGAACCGATAGAACCGATAACCGATAACGATGGATTTTCAAAACCGAAACCGAACCGATAACATGTTATCGGTTTCGGTTCGGTTCGGTATCGGTTCGGTCCGGTTTCGGTTCGGTTATTTTAGGCCAAATGTTCATCCTTTTCCGAAAACCGAACCGAACCGAGCCGAACCGATAGAACTGATGACGATGAATTTTCAAAACCGAAACCGAACCGATAACATTTATCGGTTTCGGTTCGGTTCGGTTTCGGACGGTTATCGGTTCGGTTCGGTTTTTTCGGTCAAAATGCTCACCCCTAGCCATAACTTTTTTTTTCTTTGTAAAAAAAAACTAAAAATGCCAAAGTTCTTATAGTTAAATTTTCTACAAAATGAGTATAGTCATGAAAATTTGTAAAACAAACGGATAAAATATTAGATCATTTTGTTAAATTTGGATCATTTTGTTAATTTTGGATCATTGTCATAATTTTGGATCATTTTGTTATTTTTGGATCATTGTTAATCTTGCATAAACATAATTTTGTATAAATAATTAGTCAAATAATATATCATATATAATTTTGGATCATTTTGTTCATTCATGATCATTTTGTTTACTTTGTACAATTGTTAATTTTTGGATCATTTTTTTTTCAAATTTTCATGACTATACTCATTTTGTAGAAAATTTAATTTTAAAATTTTTGGCATTTTTAGATTTTTTATTTTACAAAAAAAAAGTTATGGGCGAAAAATAAAGTGCGGGGGAAAAAACCCACTTCCAATTATAAGAGGACAAGTAAGGAGGAAATTGGGATTTCGAAAATGACCTTTATGCCCTTTTGAAGATGAGTGGACGAAAATTGTCCTCGTAGTCCTCACCGGGAAAAGAGTCCTCACCGGATCTGGACCCTATATATATATATATATATATATATATATATATATATATATATATATATATATATATATATATATATATATATATATATATATATATATATATATATATATATATATATATATATATATATATATATATATATATATATATAAATTGAGTTTCAGTTTTGAAGTTGCAATTAATATCATGCAATTAATATTAATAATAATATTATAATAATAAAAACAAACTTATTAAATTGTAAGTCCAAGAGTTTTGAAATAAATATAAATAATTATAATAATAAAATGTTCAATAAATAAGAGACTTTTCAAGTTTTATTAATCTTACACATTAGCATCTATAAATACTCATTCTCATATTGCAAAAATTTAACACTCCAATGGTGCATCCAGAAGAATTACTTAACAAATGGAGTCAACAACAAAGATCTATAGGGCTTTTGTTATTTATCGTCGCTATTAATTGGTAATCAACATAATCTTTATGATTTTTTTTAGAGATGGTATGTTAGCTGTTTTTGTTTAAAATTACACAACCTCTTTTGTATATATGTATAAAATTGTTATTCGTTGTTTATTTACATTTTGTATAAAAATTATATTATTTAATGATCTGATAGTTATTATTATAGTATGATTGTGTATGATATTATCACAATTATTTAAGATGGATATCTTATCATGTTAATGGTCACAAATTGTTGTTCATTTGATTTGTTATTTTACTTTTAATCCAATTAATAGGTTTTGATCGCCATTTTTCACATCTTGCGATTCTCTAATTAGTAGGAAATTATTAATTAAATATATTGGTGGTTGTTAAATTTATGCTTATTTTCGTTTGTATATGTATAATCTATATATATATATATATATATATATATATATATATATATATATATATATATATATATATATATATATATATATATATATATATATATATATAAGTGGGATCCTGTGAGGACTCAAAAAACGGTGAGGACTCGCGAGGACACTTCAAAAACATTCCAAAAAATTCCGAAAAAAATATATATAACTTCCCATGATTACTACTACATTTGACCAAAATAAAATTTTGGATAAAAAATTAGGATCCACTTTTTTTTGCGGATCATAACAATGATCCATATTTTTTTTTGTGGATCATTATTATGATCCATTTTTTTTTGGATCATTTTTTAAATTTTTTAATTTTTTTGGATCTTATATGCTGCGATTTTAATGTTTAAAAAAGAAAGTTTTTGAAAAAAATTTGTTTTGGATCATTTTTAGAGTTTTTTTTTGGAGTCCTCGCAGTCCTCACCGGGAAAAGAGTCCTCACCGGATCCGGACCCTATATATATATATATATATATATATATATATATATATATATATATATATATATATATATATATATATATATATATATATATATATATATATATATATATATATATATATATATAATGAGTTTCATGGATGAAGTTGCATTTATTACCATCTATTAAAAATTGAGTTCCATTTTGATATTGTTTTATTTTAATATGAAATAAATCATGTTAATAAATATTGAGAATCTCAAAAGTTGTAAAATTAAAAGTTATAAATTATAGTGATAAATTCATTTTAATAAAAAATTTAACAAACACACTTAAGACCAAGAGTTTTGAAATAAATTAAATAATGATAATAATTAAAATTTCAATAAAACAGGACTTTTCAAGTACACATTAGAATCTATAAATACTCATATTCATGTTGAAAAAATTTGAACACTCTAAAGGTGCATCTAAAAGAAACATTTTTATTTACAATGGATTGAGACCTTCATCTTATAAAGTTGTAAGCTTATCTATTATCTTTATTGTTTAAGTTTATGTTTTATCTCTAAATATTATTTTTCTTGGATAATCCAATTGTGGTGTTGCTAATATTGTTTATATTGTAATCAAGTTTATGATAGGAGCTCATGGGTTTATCCCGAAATAATTGGAAGCTAATTTTAAATTTGCATATGAGGTGAAATTTAGGAAGATGGATAAAAAAGAAACATCTAACAAGTGGAATCAACAACGAAGACCTTTAGAGATTTTGTTATTTATCCTTGCTATTAATTGTCAATCCAACATAAACTTTATATTTGTATTTTTTTTGAAGTAAAAAAAAATCATAGAGATGAACTCTTTATGGTTTTGTTTTATAGAGAGTATGTTAGTTGTTTTTGTTTAAAATTACACAACCTCTTTTGTATATGTATAAAATTATTATTCATTGTTTATGTAGATTTTGTATAAAGATGATATTATATAATGATCTAATATCCTTATAGTAAATGAGACTTCATCTAATAAAGTTGTAAGCTTATGTATTATCTTTATTGTTTAAGTTTATATTTTATATTTTATCTCTAAATATTATTTTTCTTGGATAATCCAATTGTGGTGTTGCTAATATTGTTTATATTGTAATCAATTTTATGATAGGAGCTCATGGTTTTATCCCGAAATAATTGGAAGCTAATTTCAAATTTGCATATGAGGTGAAATTTAGGAAGGGGGATAAAAAAGAAACATCTAACAAGTGGAATCAACAACGAAGACCTTTAGAGATTTTGTTATTTATCCTTGCTATTAATTGTCAATCCAACATAAACTTCATATTTGTATTTTTGGAAGTAAAAAAAAGTCATAGAGATGAACTCTTTATGGTTTTGTTTTATAGAGAGTATGTTAGTTGTTTTTGTTTAAAATTACACAACCTCTTTTGTATATGTATAAAATTGTTATTCGTTGTTTATGTAGATTTTGTATAAAGATGATATTATATAATGATCTAATATCATTATAGTATATGAGATTATGTGTAATATTATCACACATTACTTAAGATGGATGTCTTATCATGTTAAATGTTACAATTGTTGTTCATTTGATTTGTTAAATTACTTTTAATCCAATTAATATGTTTTGATTTCATGTTGTAGTGTTATAAATTTATAAAATATAGTATAATAATAGTCTTTTCATTTAACTCGAAGTTACATATTGTAAATTATAATTTTTTTAATAAAATATATAGTAGTAAATTCTATGTTAAATAATAGTTGTAAATTCAATGCTCACTTAAAAGATATTATTGTTGATCTTTGATTTTGTTACACACGAAGAGTTTTATACTGTTTTTGTTTTAGATAATGATTTCGTTATTATTTATATTACATAGATACATGTTTTTGTGTATTTTTATGGATTTCTATTTTTTTATTATGTACTTTTTGAGAAAAAAATGTACAATTAGATGGGTGACATAATGTTTGCATTAACCATCATTAGTTGTAAATATACTCTTGTTGATTCATAGTTTTGCTTATAAAACACAAACCATGAAGTTTTTTATATTATCACTTATATGTTATAAATAACATGTTTTGTGTTGCGCTAATAAAATAATATAATGATTTTGTCACTTTGCATTTTTCTACAACAAACTTTACTTATGTAGCAGAGTACTCACAATCAACCTAAACATGTTAGCGGTCTTGCTTTTAGTACTTTGCCCGTTATCCCAGTACAATGTATACGATTTACCTTCAAATAACGTTTTATCATGAACAAAGCCCATGCATCGCACGGGCCATGTTGCCTCGTAATATATAAAAAATGAGTTTCATGTTGATGTTGCATTTATTATAATGTTAAATAAATCATGTTATTTTACATATATGTTATTTTATAATATTAAATTGTTGTTCATTTGATTTGTTATTTTACTTTTAATCCAATTAATAGGTTTTGATCGCCATTTTTCACATCTTGCGATTCTCTAATTAGTAGGAAACTATTAATTAAATATATTGGTGGTTGTTGAATTTTTGCTTATTTTCGTTTGTATATGTATAATAAAATATAAAAAATGAGTTTCATGTTGATGTTGCATTTATTATAATATTAAATAAATCATGTTAATAAAGATTGAGAAGCTCAATAGTTGTAAAATCAAGAGTTTTAACATGAACTTGAGATTATCTAATTAGTAGGAAAATATTAATTAAATATATTGATAGTTGTTAAATTTATGTTTAATTCTTTTATATATGTAAAAAAATATAAAAATTGAGTTCTATTTTTATGTTGCATTTATTATAATTGAGTTCTATTGAGTTCTATAATATTGAATTCATTTTAATAACAATTTGACAAACTCATTAAATTGTAAGACCAAGAGTTTTGTAATAAATATAAATAATTATAATTATAAAAAAGTTCTATAAAATATAAAATTGAGTTCTATTTTTATGTTGCATTTATTATAATTGAGTTCTATAGTATTGAATTCATTTTAATAATAATTTGACAAGCTCATTTAATTGTAAGACCAAAAGTGTTGTATTAAATATAAATAAGAGACTTTTCAAGATTTATGAATCTTACACATTAGGATCTATAAATACTTATTTTCATGTTGCAAAATTTTAACACTCTAAAGGTGCATCCATAAGAAACATTTAATAATTAAAATAAACAACAAAGACCTTTAGCGATTTTGTTCTTTGTCCTTGCTATTAATTTCTTTCATTGATATGTATCAAGTATATAACTTACTGATATCTTAACATATATATATATATATGTAAAATTAAAATCAGGAACAATTAAGGATACAGAACCAGCAGAACTCAATCTAAACCATTGATTTTTAAAATGAAATGATCATGGAAGACACATTAATGTATTTGATGAGGGACCCTCAAATATTGGTTTGCATGGATGTCATTTATGCATGTATACATACATGTATAGATAACACTTATATATACATACATGAAAACATATACATATATGTTTACATGCATGAATGACATTCATGCAAACCAATATTTGGGGGTCCCTCATCAAATACATTAATGTGTCTTCCATGATCATATCATTTTTAAAATCAATGGTTTAGATTGAGTTATACTGGTTCTGTAGCCTTAATTGATTCTGAAAATAATTCAACCATATATATATATATATATATATATATATATATATATATATATATATATATATATATATATATATATATATATATATATATATATATATATATATATATATATATATATATATATATATATAGGGTCGAGTTATATTGAGAACCTTGATTTCAAAAAGAACTCTGAGAACTCTTATTAACCAATCAGAATTTAGTAAATTAATTTTGATTAATTTAATTCATATTAATTATTTAGGGGTATTTACGACATTTTACCCAAAAAAAAATATTTTTTTCCTTTTTTGAAAATTTCCTAAATTTTTTTTATTTTGTCATTTTTCTTGAGCCGATTGTGCATATATGTTTTTTTATTAATGTTAAATGTAGGTTTTGCATATATGTTATTTTATGAATCCACATATATAACTTTTTGGCATTAATTTCATAAATTTACGTTATCTATTGTATTGCATATATGTTATTTCACGATTTAAAACATATTTGTAACATAAAACATTCATGTTGAACAAATAAAATCTAGATACAATTTCTACAAAATTATATTGAACATATATGTTTAACTTATTCATACAAAGCCAAAAATTAATTTCAAATAACACATATGTGTATTCAAGCAAAACATATATGCATCCAACGGGTTTCGTAATTATCGCAGATTTTATTCTTGTAGCTTTATTCATCTTCGATTGAGTGCTCCCTTATTCATTAACCAAATTGATAGTCCCTGAAAAATAACAAAATTCAATATCACAAACAATAACAAATATAGAGAAACGAGAGTTCTCCATGAATGGTTAAAAAATGTTGTGGCTTCACAATCCTCAACACTTCTTGCTACAAAATAAAATAAAAAAGTAAAAAAAAAAAATCAAATCAAATTGTGGGTCACACACTTGATGCAACATATAAATACAAAAACTAACCAATTCATCACGATAAGCATGACCAGATGTATGTAATTGCTCATTTTTATCCATTACTACCGAGGGCCAATTTCTGATAAACGATTTTATATTTACATTACTCGGGACTCATTACGAGGTCCTGTAAAAGACACTGATGGTATTAAAAACTATTTAAATGACTATAATAACTATATAATAAAATAAACACAGATCTAGAAACCACGAATCAATATCAATATATTTATATATCCATGTTTATCTAACTGCTTATAAGAACCATGTAGAAGAAACGAAGAATCCACATCTAGGAATTATTGCAGATAAAGTACAAATCGTTCATGACGCAAGACATCAATTTTTTGAGTTTATGAACCGTATAGAAACGAAGAATAGTACAGAATCGTTGGTGATGAAGACACTATTTGTACACGAGAAGAAACGAAGGAGAATTTCTATACCTCGATGAATCAGATGATCGCAATGATAATTAGTTGGCTATTCGGTGTTGCTGGATCGATGCATCTCTGGTGATGGTGCCGCCGCAAATCACAATATAGGGGGCGACAAAGAGGATAAAGAGATTAGGCAAAAACCCTAATTTGGGTTGTGGAGATGAAGAAACGAAATATATGGAGAGAGGTGAGAGATGGGAGATTTTTTAGGGGAGTGAACGGTTCATCAGTTTATTTCATTTTTTTTTTTTTGACATAATTACTAATATGCCCTTTTTATTTAAGTCTTACTAAAAATAAGATTATTATTATTTACGAAAATACCATAATAAATCTTAACCGTTAATCTTAAATCCAATGGTCTAAATTGACTAATTAAAAGTTCTCAAAGTTCTTTTTGAAATCAGGGTTCTCAATATAATCCTTCACTATATATATATATATATATATATATATATATATATATATATATATATATATATATATATATATATATATATATATAAATCATATGAAAATTGAGTTTTATGGTTTATGTTGTATTAAATTCTATGTTAAAAAAATAAGTTTTTGTTATAAATGATGCTCATGAGTAAATGTAATTGATTATACAAAGAATTTAACATAAATAATAGTAGTAAATTCAATTAAATAATAGTCTTTTCATTTAACTAGAAATTACATAATTCGTATTAATTAATTAAGACAAAGAATTTAATAGAAAAATAATTGTAGTAAATTCATTTAAATAATGGTCTTTTCATATAACTAGAAGTTACATATTATAAACTATAAATATCACAATATCATGATGCAAATGATGTTGAGTTTTCAAATGATATTATCTTTTACCCTAACAGAACATCCATTTATAAAAATTGACTTCCAACTTTGAAGTTGCAATTAATACCTTGCATTTAATATTAACAATAATATATAAACCCGTTTATAAAAAAATAATATATTAATCAATTGTAAGATCAAAAGTTTTTATCATAAATAATATTTAATAAACAAAACAAAATAATGTCAATGCATTTCTGAATCACAGAAATTAGTTGAATGCTAAGATTACGGTTAAATATTAATTATATAGCAACAAACTTTATAGGTTTATTAAAATCAATCAATATAAAAAAATGCACGATGACAGATATTTATTTAAAAAAAACCATAACTGAATGAAAAATAGTTTTGGACGGACCGAGGACCGAACAGATGATGCTCAGAACCGAACCGAACCGAGAACCGAGGCAATTCCTTTGACTTTTTTCGGTTTTTTCTCGGTTTTGGACTGAATCGGACCACTCGGAACTAAACCTGTTGGAACCGAGTACTGATTTTTCATAAAAATTAGAACCGAGAACCGGATCAATGGAGCTCGGTTCGTTCGGTCTGATTCTGCGATCTCGTTCGGTTCTCTGTCAAATTTGCACAGACCTACTTACGCATACGACATCTATTTCAAGCTCAAGAAATAATTGCAATTAACATACACAATCCATATGACTCAATAAACAACAACAAACCCTAAACATCAATACACATAAAGAACAACGTTGCTCATTTAGTAGAATACCCGCAATCGAAGTTAAACATGTAAACGATCACGCTTTTCGTACTTCCCAGGTGATACCAGTAAATTGTACACGATAAGCACTCAAAATAACTTATTATTATGAACGAAACTCGTGCATCACACTTACTTCCCAGGTGATACCTCGTATGGTGTATGAATCACTCTTATTTATGATAGACAACACACTTACCATTAAATACAACAAATTGCATATTGTATTTTATTTTACATATATACAATTACCGTATATATGTTCACTGTTCATTAGAAAAATGAAACGGAACGGAACGGTTACATTAGATAATGGTGGGCTCTACATGATATTACAAGGCATTTTCGCAAGATTTACAAATTAAAACTTACGGAACAGTTACATGAGATAATGGTGGGCTCTACATGATAACTACACGTCATTTTCATAAAATTAAAACTTTTAAAATAACCTCTATAATAGGGTCATATTTGTAAATAGTTACAAAATTTTAATTTTTTACCCTTAAATTATTTGTTAATGACAAAAAATTATAACTCTTATTTTAATTTAACATATACTTAAATCAAATTAAATATTTATTTTTTTAAAAGTCTGACATTAAAAAGATTACTGAAATACGATTCAAATGAGCCCAATATTGCAGTATTTCTTATAAATAAGTTTATTTTAAAATAACTTATAAACTTAATTGATATATATTATCCATAAGAAATCATTATTGATAACAAATGAAATTAAAATTCATAGCGTATATTAATATGATATCAAATGTAACATGACTTTAGTGGCTACGGCATGACTTTAGTGGCTACAAAACTTATGTGAAAGACATCATTTTCTATGGCTAAAACACATGTGAGTCCTTTTCTGGGACTAATAATAACATTGGTTTTATATATGAATTTTAAAAACAACATTTTATACTTTAAAAACCTCATCACAAGTCCTTAAACTTATATAAAAACCTTAACAAAGCGTTCTTAAATTTATATAAAATATCAATTATCAACATAGTCATCCTACATTTATAACAATAATAAATGTTACTATCATTATTGTTGTTTTGTTTTAATTCGAATCATAACAAACCACGTATTAGCATATAAATTAAAACCGATTAAATTGGTAATTGACTCTTTACGTCAAAAAAGTTAGTTAAAAAATAAATTTAAAATCCCGTTGTAACGCGCGGTCGTAGTATTCCTTGTTGTTTCTAATTGGTTACAAATAAAATTGCAAGTTGATACAAGTTGTTTTCATTCGAACAAATTTCTTTTGAAAGTAGTCTCTAAACCTTCGAATAAATGTATTATTGTTTACATCTTAAATCTTATACATGTTACTAGAAGGAATTATGTCTTCTTGTTGTATTATAAAAATATGAAAAGCCCTTTTATAGACTGAAACGATGACTAGTTAAGAAACACGATGGGAGAACTAGCCATGTTAATTTGTATGGCATGAATTAAGAGACTGTTAAAATGAGAATAACCCTACGAAGTTTGTTTCAGACCCAAGACTAGTCAAATCAAAATTTGCGACCAGGAGAATGTCATGATAAACCACTAGTAAAAATGACTTTTAACCAACCCAAAAAGTGGTAATTGGGAACTTCAATACCGATTGGATTCGTCAAAAAAAAAAAACAAAACATTATATAACCCATAAAATTCTTACCTTTTTTTTCCCATTTAAAACCGAATAACATGCATGGCCATATTCTTATCGCCATCGCCATCCATACCCTTGACTCAATCTCAAATTCCCATTGAAACCTAAAAATATGTGAAATGTGTCTTAACCTCCATGATTATTGATTAAGATTGTGGCATGCCACATAAGTTGCTAATTGTATGATCTTAATTTGCATCTATGCCAAACACAAATTTCTAAATAAGCCAAGGCCACGAATTTCATCAGAAATTCCAACAAATGGGAATCAACAAGTTCCTTTTACTTTCACTTTCTTTGGTTTTGATTCTCGGCATTGTGGAGAGCTTCGACTACGACGAGAAAGAACTTGAATCGGAAGAAGGCTTTAAGGGGATGTACGAAAGGTGGCGGGCCCACCACAACGTGGCGGAAGTAAGCGGCGATGAGAAAGATCGGCGGTTCAATGTATTCAAGGCTAACGTGCGACAAGTTCACAAATCAAACAAAATGGATAAGGCGTATAAGTTGAAGGTAAACGAGTTTGCTTCCATGACTAACCATGAGTTTAGGAGCTCGTATGCCGGCTCGAAGATTGGCCATTTTCGGTCGCTCAAAGGAGCTCGTGAAAGCAACAAGCCTTTCATGTATGAAAATGCCACTAATCTCCCACCATCGGTTGATTGGAGGATTCTTGATGCTGTTACTCATGCGAAGAATCAAGGCAAATGTGGTATCACTTTTTTTTATTATTATTATTTATTTTTTTTATCTTGACTTCTTATAATAATTCCATTTAGAAGTTAGCCAAAGGTTTCTAGACAGTTTCTGACTAGAAACGATCGACATAAACACAAATTGAACCTACTGATTCATACGAATATCATGAATGATTCTTCTACTTATCGTTGATTTGGGTTAATTTTCAATCAAACACAAATTCTGTAAAATAAAGAAACAACTCTCGTAAAAATCAAAATGATATGTTCCATTGTCAGGATCGATTAACTATGAAGAGTTAATAAACACCTTTAGATCTAATTGATAATAGAAGTTGCAGCGGATCAACACTATATCAATATATTAAGAACAATAAACTGTAAGAACAATATGCGAGAATATTAAGAACACAGTTTCACAAAAAGCTTCAATGTATATTATTGATTAACAATACACACGTACGTTTACAATTCGTAAGGAACTATTTATAATAGTCCTTGAAGCCTAACTATTTACCCTAGTTATTCTAAGACTTGATTTACATTCGAATTATAAAGATATACATTGAATTACATTCTATAACTATCTCTACGAAGATCTCGGACTTGATTTGCTTCCAAATCGTATATCAGTAGTAATCTGCAATCACCAGTAGTAAATAAGCATCGTCAGTAGTAAGTCTGGTGACCAGTAGTAAGTCCAAAACCATCGTCAGTAGTAACTACTATTGATCAGTAGTATCTTCAATATGCCTTGACCAGTAGTAACTAAGTTATAGTCTTTCACCAGTACCAACTCATCAGTAGTAAGTAATTCTGCCCCATCAGTACTAAGCATAATGTTCATCAGTAGTAAACATGATCAGTACTAACTGCAGCATCAGTAATAAGTTGACCTGTGATTTTGTTCCAACAATCTCCCCCTAAACTTATTGATTCCTTTTCAATCACATAAGTTTCTTTTGTTCTTCTTCTTCTTTCTTTCTTTTCTCCAATGTTCTTTGATTCTGTTGATGTCTTTGCTCAATGATGTATTTGCTGTTTCTCTTTGTGAAATAATTCAATTTGTTCTGGAACATAACAGCATCATATGGCTTCATCATTGTATTTGTGAATATCTGATACATAGTCTTTTCAGAATGAGGATATTATTTTTCATACAAATATAGCTCACATACTTTGCCTGATTTTTCAAAGAAGTACATATTGGCAGTTGGAATCACATTCCAAGCATAAACATTTCCTTGATCTGTAAACTGTTCTGGGTAGTTGTCTGGATAAAATGCAGCATTTATCATTCTTGTTAAGTATCCAGCACCAGATTCTTTCCATGATTTCTTTGTCATCTTTGGTTTTCCAATGATTAGAAGTTTAATAACATCACTTCTTGAACATGAACTAATCAATGGCAACCATCCAGTAAATCTTTGAATAATTTTATCTTCCCTTATAACTTCTATGACATTGTTAGGCATAACCCTCCAATTGATGATTGGATTGTTCTGCAAGGGAGCAATAGGCACTTCAAGAACAGGAATGATTTGTGTTTTTGACTTCTTTTGAGTACTCTGTTCTTGAGTAACAGCCTTTCTCTTCTTTGATTGGGGAGTTGATGTGGAACCAGTAATTGATGTACTACCATCTTTAATTAAACTTGGACTGATTGGAATTAGGGCTTTAGATTTCTTTGCTTCTTTTTCTTCTTGTTCAGCCAAATCCTTCTTCTTGGCAGCACAATATTTTTCAATAATTGTCATCATCTTCATTCTGCCAAAGGACTTTGCATTGTGCCCTTTTGTCTTTAAAAATTCAATCATATTAGTCTTCTGTTCAAACACATCATCAGTTAGCTCACTTTTTGTTCTTTTGCATTCAGAAACCAATTCTTCAAGACATTGTATATGTTCTTCTTCAACTTTTCTGAGTCTTTTGAATTCTGCCTTTTGAGCTTCTAACTGGATATCTTCTATTTGAACAGGTACTTCTGCTTCTTGAGTTTTCTTCTTCTTTTTTTCCTCAAGAGCTAGATACATCTCCACATTCTCCAAGAATTTCTTGTGTTTTACCCTCCATCTGGACTGCTTTTCTGATCTGACATGATTAATTTTGTTCACCATTTAGTGACCTAATGCTCTGTTTGGATAATCATCATCATATATTTCCTTTCCTTTTCCAATACAAGCAGATGGTGGAGGTGGAGTGTATTTCATATCAGGTACACCCAAAATTAGAAGTTTTGGATAAAACAAGTGCAGTTGATCTTCTGATAAAATTTTAGGGTGTGGAGGAAGTGTACATTCATCTACCTCAAACCAATTCACATTATCATCAATGTCAGGTATGATAAGTGGTTGATTAGGAGTTGGTGGTTTGGAGATAATGACATGTCTTTCCCTTTCAATTAACTCTGGGAGTTGCAGTTCTTCCTCTTCAGTAGTAACCAAAGTAGTTACTACTGGTGTGACTTCAGGAGTTACTACTGATAGGGAATCAGTAGTATTTGGTGCAGTTATTTCCTCTTCTTCATTTACTACTTCTATGATATCAGTAGTAGGAGTTACTACTGATACTTCTTTTTCAGCTTGTTCTTCCATGGGAGCAGTAGTCATTGGCTCATCAACAACCATCTTTTCTGGGCTTTCATCAACATTTGTTTCTTTTAGATTCAAGAGAGAGGATGCTGCTGCTGCAATTGATTCATCAATCATTGTTTGAATATTATCCTTCTCCCCCTTAGTGAGCTCAAATGGAGGAGCCTCACTATCATCAAGCTTTTTCTTCAATTTCCTTATGATTTTAGTTTGTTGATGAAGCATGTGCTCATAGAATCTCATTCTTTTGTTGATGGTGTTCATGTGCCTTTTCATTGCAGTCATTGTTTTTCCTTGGTTTGTAAGATACTTAAGACAATCTTGTACAGTGGATTCAAGAGAATCCACTTTAGCCGTCAATTGTTTGGTTTTAATACTGCCCTCACTCCATCTAGCAAGATCATCGGGCTTACTAACTGGTACATTGGCTTTAAGGTTTTCCATCCTTTCCATCAAATCCATAGATCTACCCTCATCACTTCTTGGTGATTCATTGGGTTGTTTAGACACCCTCTTCTTCCTAGAAGAAGCAGAAGTGCCCCCCCCTTGTGGTTTCTTGGCACCGGGTACCTTTAAGTAATTCCTCAAATGAGTCATCACTTAAAGTTGCTGAGGTCTGGGTCTTAGTTATGTTTTCACTATCCTGTGCTCCCACCTTTGGGGCATAAGTAGTGAAAGCCCTCGCCTCATGTCCTCTCTCCTCCTTGGAGGACAACTCTTTGAGTCTGGGGTTTGACTCGATTTGTCCCCTGGTGTCCTTGAAGGAAATTTTTTTCCTTTTATAAATTGTGGAAATATTTTTGGATAAATTTGGTAGGTCTTCCACAGAGTAAAGAGTAGCACTCTGAGGATTTATTTCAAGTTCCTGGGACACATTCAGGACTTTTATATGTGTGGGTGATTGAGTGACTGTTTGGGGTGGTGTTTGGGCTGCATTTGGGGGTGATGGAGTGGGTTGAGGTTCAATTTGGGTTGTATCTATGATTGAACCCTCTCCAAGTTGTGGTTGATCTTTGATCATATTAGGAAACAAAGGGGTTTCCTTGCCCGAAAATTTAAATTGTTTTCTCATATTTGAGAAAACTTTCTTGTTCAACTCAGGAATGATAAAAATGTTTTTAGGAGTTGACAAGTTTTGTAATTCACAGTTTATGATATGTTGGAGAAATCTGGGATACATTAAAAATTTTGAAGAACTAAGATTTCCCAACATACCTTCAAAAATCATATATGAAAAATTAAAGACTTGGTCTGTGCATAAACAGACAACAGCAGAGGCTATTGCCTTATTAAACTCATTCCAAGTACTTCGTTTTGGAGAAATACAATGTTGAATAGTATGTACAAGAAACTTCCATTGTGGGGAGAGAAGACCCTTTTGAAAAGTTACTATGTTAAGTTTTCCCTCATAACCCATTTTATTTAAAATTTCAGCAATGAATTCCTTAGGAAGTGTAAACATACCTGCATCATCATGTAGTTGTAGATGGTGTCGAATAGATTGTTCAATGATTGTGATCGTCTTTCCATCCACCGATATTTTATCGTAGGCACAGTTGCACCTTCTGTTCTTTCAGTATTGGTCCAGAAATCCACCAAGTGCTGTTGATATGCTTTCGGTTTTACAGTTAAAGCAAACTTTATATAAGAATTCTTCAAGAATTGTACGATTGGTCGAAAGTCTTTAGTACCATTTGGATTTCGTAGAAACGCACACATATTGTGGAACTCTGAGTATTTAAGATCTGTTTGAACATTGAGAGATTGTAGAGTTGCCATTGTTGTTGATTTTGATGTTTTGATCTTTTGATTTGAGAGGAACAAGTAAGAATTTTGTTACTGATGAAGGGTTTTTGATCGTAAGCTAGGGTTTATCGAGAGGATTTAGAAAGTCGAAGTAAAGATAATGCTAAACTAATCGACTGCCGCCTTTTATATCTTTCGATTTAACCTGCAAAAAGACTAAATTGCCCTTCGAATCATAACATAACGGTTATTTTCACGGGGGTTAGTTTGGTAATTTTGATTCTGAAAGACCAGTAGTAAATTAGATGTCAGTAAGAAAACGTCAGTAGTATCTATGAACATCATTAGTAACTAAGGAGTTTGACATCAGTAGTAACTATAGACATCAGTAGTAACCACCAACACACAAGACCAGTAGTATATGTGAATACCAGTAGTACTGACTTACCAGTAGTATTTATGTAAACCTAATACACACCAGTAGTATTGTCCTACCAGTAGTATTTTGTGCACATTCCTACACACAAGTAATACAGATCTACCAGTAGTAAAACACTTAAACAAATAAATAACTTTTTACAACAAAACTTTACACATGATTTTAAGTGAGATTTTAATTTATTAAAATCATTCCAATACTGCTAACCAAGAAGTTGAATCTTCCTACATCAAATGCTTTTGTAAAAAGATCTGCTAATTGATCATCAGTATGAATTTTAACCACTTTGATTAATTTCTTTTCATTACAGTCTCTTATAAAATGAAATATTATTTCAATGTGTTTAGTTTTAGAGTGTTTTACCGGATTGTTCACAATACTAATAGCACTTTGATTATCAATAAAAATAGGAGTTTTAAGGATAGAGATACCAAAGTCTAGAAGCTGGTTTTGAATCCAGAGTACTTGAGCACAGCAAGCAGATGCAGCTACATACTCTGCTTCAGCAGTTGATGTTGATACATTTGTTTGCTTCTTACATTGCCATGACACCAGTCTTGATCCAAAGAATTGACATCCACCAGTAGTGGATTTTCTATCTTGACATTCACCTCCATAGTCACTATCTGTGTAGGCTATGAGTTCAAAGGGTGAATCATGTGGATACCATAGACCAAGTGATGGTTTGCCTTTCAAGTATCTGATTATTCTTTTGACAGCCTGCAAGTGTAGTTCTTTAGGTTTTGCTTGGTATCTTGCACACACACAAACGCTATACATAATGTCAGGTCTTGATGCAGTTAAGTACATCAAAGAACCTATCATTGATCTATATAAGTGTTCATCTACATCCTCCCCCTCAACATCAGGATGTAGGTGTTTGTGTGTTTCCATAGGTGTACTTGCACTTTTGCATTCTTTCATATCAAACTTCTCCAAGATGTCTTTAACATATTTTGATTGGTTTATCAAAATACCATCTGTTCTTTGATTGACTTTGAGTCCAAGGAAGAAATTCATTGGGCCCATAGAGCTCATCTTGAATTTAATCTGCATCAGTTCTTCAAATTCTTTGCATAATAAATCATTGGTTGAACCAAAAATGATATCATCTACATAGATTTGTACCAGTAGTATATCATTTTTGACTTTCTTTGTGAATAAAGTTTTGTCAATGGCTCCTCTTTTGAAATTATTCTTTAATAAATATGATGATAATGTGTCATACCATGCTCTTGGTGCCTGATGTAGGCCATACAGAGCTTTATCTAATTTGAATACATAATCACCATGTTTTGGATCTTCAAAACCTGGAGGTTGGCAGACATAGACATCTTCTTCAATCTTCCCATATAGGAATGCACTCTTCACATCCATTTGATAGACTTTGAACTTTTTGAATGAAGCATATGCTAAGAATATTCTTATTGCTTCAATTCTAGCAACAGGAGCATATACTTCATCATAGTCTATTCCTTCTTCTTGAGTGTATCCTTGGGCTACAAGTCTGGCTTTGTTCTTGATTACTATACCTCTTTCATCTTTCTTGTTTCTAAAGATCCATCTTGTTCCAATGGCTCTTTTTCCTTTGGGTAGAGGTACAAGTGTCCAAACAGCTTGTAACTTGAATTGAAGGAGTTCTTCTTGCATTGCCTCAATCCAGTTTGAGTCCTTCATTGCTTGTTGGATCTTCTTTGGTTCATCCTGAGACAGAAAGCATTCAAACATACATTCATTAGCAATTAAACTTATATTACACATGTTTGCAGTTAAGCTTTTGTTTAATTTGCTTCTTGTTTGCAGTGGTGAGTTAACATCACTTAGAACAAGGTCTAATGGATGGTTCTTCTGAGTCCTTGTAGTTGTAACTCTATCAACCACTAGTTGATTTTCAAGGTTGGACTCATTTGTCTCAGGCAGTTGCTCCTCTAGTGTTCCTTCATTGTCATTGATGTTTGGGTCATCATCATCTTGGTCAGAGTTACTACTGCTATTGTCTTCATTGAGATCAGTAGTATTGTTGTTGTTACTGAGATCAGTAGTATCTTGAGAATCTAGGTTATTGCTAGGACCAGTAGTATTTTGAGTACTATTATTGGTACCAGTAGTGTTTGAATTACTACTGTCCTCATTCTCAGAGTTACTACTGCTTCCAGTATTTGAGTTATTACTGTCCTCAGTATTATCTGTGGGGGTAGTATCAACTACTATGTATCTCATCTCTTCTTGACCAGTATTAACAGAAATAGAATTCTGGAAAATTCATCAGTAATAACAAGACAATATTCTTTCTTTCCAATACTCATTACATTAGTAGGTCCAAATAGGTCCATATGTAAGAGTTGTAAAGGAACAGAAATAGAATTCACAGATTTGGACTTATGAGAAGTCTTGTGTTGTTTACCTTTTAGGCATGCAACACAATGATGATCACACATGAATTGTTTTTGAGGTAGTCCAATGACCAACTTTCTTTTTACTAAATTGTTCATGTTTTTGAAATTAGTGTGACACATCCTTCTATGCCATAGATCTTATTCAGTGGTGTTTGCCTTGGATATAAAACAGTTGACCTCATTTGAAGAAATGAGTTCTCCCCCTATATCCAGGCAATACACATTGTTTCTCCTTGGAGTTCTTAACACAACATATTTTTCATCTAAAATAAAGTCAGAAGAAAGGATGATGCACTCAATGTCTGTGAAAAGAATTTTGTTCTTTTTATCACAAACTTGAGACACACTGACTAGATTGTATTTTAGCTCAGCTACATAAAATACATCATCAAAGGTAATTTTGCCATTTGTAATAGTACCTTTACCTGTAATCTTACCTCCCTTTGGGTTCTCACCAAAAGCTACATAACCTCCATCAAATGACTTGAAATCTTTTAGAATTTACAGATTTCCAGTCATGTGCCTTGAGCATCCACTATCAATGTGCCATGTTCTTCCTTCTTCTGGGATCTGAATGCTCTGCACAAGTAAATAGAAGGTTAGTTAAGTTTGGGAACCCAAGCTTTATATGTCTTGGGTTCATCCTTTGAGAAATCAGACTTAGAACAGTTAACCTTAAACATTTTTGGTACCCATACCTTTTTAGTACTGGTGTTCTGTTTTACTACTGCCCTTTTGGATTTGTCTAAATTTACTACTGATCTTGGTCTATACCCATTGTTTTTAGCTTTTGAGTACTTTACTACTGATGGACAAGTAGTATTTGGGTACTTACCATATTTAGAGTGACCAGTAGTGTTTTGAAATTTTGGTTTAGTAGCAGTAGTATTGTTGAAGTTAGGGTTCTTACCGGTAGTGTTTTTGTACTGGTACCAGACAGCATTATAATTAGGGTTAACACCAGTAGTAAAATTGTTACAGTTTTTACTGGTGTTGGAAAATTTAAAATATTGTTTATTTTGATTTGATTTTCCATTGTTCTTGAAGTAATTGCTGTTCTTTGGGCTTCCAACTCTTCTGTTTCGCACAAATCTTGGTGCACCTCTTCCAAATCTTGGTGTTTCAGCAATTGGAGTTTTATTTTTATTCACTACTGAAGGACCAGTAGTATCTTTTAACTTTTGTGTTTTTGCTTTTTCTTTAAAATTTTTAAATTCCTTTAACTCTTTGCAATTTATTGGATTGAAGTGACAATCCTTTGCTAAATGATTTACTTTGTTGCAAATAACACATTTTAATTTATTATCTTTAGCCCTAATTGTTTTTCTTTGTTCTAAGAGTTGATTCCTGTTTCTTTGATTTCCCCTTTTTAAGTTTTTTGGTATATTTTCTGCATCATATTTAGGAGAATTTTCTTCACTTTGTGATGTGTGAAAACTTGTATCAATTGAGTTTGGAGATTCAGTTTGGAAGATTGTAAATTCAATTGAGTTTGTAGTTCTATCATCATCAGAAAAATCATTTGATTCAGATGTTTCAGTATTAGATTCAGTTTGATTTTCACTTTTTAATTCATTAATTATTCTTTCTGAACTATCTTTAAGTGGAGGGATGAATTTATATGGAGGTGGTACAGCATGATATCCCACTTCATGAACAACTTTTTCTGTAGTTTGATTATTAGTTAATTCATCAAGAATTTTAGTGCTTCTTTCAAATTTCTTAATTGTCAATTTATTTTGTTCAATTTCAAGTTGTAATTCTTCTAATTTACTTGTTAATTCTTTATTTTTTAATTCATAAAACTCTTTCTCATCTACAGCTTGAAGCAATTCTTCCTTTATCCTTTGATCAATCATCTGGTACACCTTTATCTGATGTTCTTGATCAGCAATCACACCATCAAATTCATGGTTTCTTCTTACTGCTTTTGCTAAATCTTCATTTAATTTAGTGTTTTCTTTTTCTAAATTTTTAACAATTTTAACACATTCAGAAGTACAAGGTTTAGGTTTTACCTCAGATTTGCTGTCAGTAAAGGCCATAAGAGCTTGATTTTGAGCATGCTCTTCTGCTTGAAAGCTCCAGTCATAGCCTTGTCCTTGTTGTGAAACAAGAGCAGTTGATTTTGATCTTTTATCTGGCTGAGGACATTCTTTTGCAAAGTGACCAAGATTGTTACAGTTGTAACATTTGACTTTAGTTTTGTCAAATCCAGCTTTGTCACCTTTGTTGTAGTTGAGACTTGTCCTACCAGTCCTTTTTAAGAATCTTTTGGTTCTTAGGCTCAGCATAGCCATCTGCCATTTAAGATCCATCTCCTCAAGATCATCTGGATTCAATTGTTCCAGATCATCACTAATCAGTGCAGTATGCACATGACTAGTGAAGAAGGATTCTCTTGCAGCATCTTCACAATCTGCAGCCTTTCCTGCGGCAGTTTCTTGACCTTGACCTGTACTAGATACAAATGCAGCATTATTAGAAGAAATAGAAGGGTTCTTTTGATTTACCTCAGTTTCAAATACTCTGAGATCATTGTAGAGTTCATCTAACTCCTTTTCTTCTAGTGCATCTCTCTGTCTGTACATCACTGTGTACATGGCCCATTCTTCACTAAGAGACCTTAGGAACTTCATGTTGACATCTTCTTGATCCATCTTAACCCCAACCTGGTTAAGTTCACCAATTAGCTTGTTGAATCTGTCAAACACTTGAGTAAGTGTCTCATTGGGCTTTCCTTTGAAGTTTTCAAAGTCTTGCTTGAGAACAGATTTCATGTTCCTCTTGGTGCTTTTGGTGCCAACGAATCTCTTCTCCAATGCTTGCCACAGTACCTTTGCATCATCATACTCAACAAAGAGATGTTGATAGTCATTAGGAATGGCCAGTAAGAGAGTGCTTAGAGTTTTGAGTTCGATGCCTTTGTCTTTCTTCTCCTTCTCACATTTAAGTTTGTCTGCTTCAGTTGCAGAGCTGCTTGCTTGACCAGGACCAGTTTTGTTGCCTTCCATGACAACTTCCCACATGAAATAATCTGTAATAAGCATGTATTGCTTAATACGATTCTTCCACATCCCAAAGTTATTGGGAGTGAGTATAGGGATTTTGTTGGCTTGAGTGCTTTCATTATTATCAGTCATGTTTAATAATGTGTGTGTTTTAAAGATTAAAACTTTTTGTTGTTCTTAAAAATTCGTAGATCTAGAACCAATAAGCTCTGATACCACCTGTCAGGATCGATTAACTATGAAGAGTTAATAAACACCTTTAGATCTAATTGATAATAGAAGTTGCAGCGGATCAACACTATATCAATATATTAAGAACAATAAACTGTAAGAACAATATGCGAGAATATTAAGAACACAGTTTCACAAAAAGCTTCAATGTATATTATTGATTAACAATACACACGTACGTTTACAATTCGTAAGGAACTATTTATAATAGTCCTTGAAGCCTAACTATTTACCCTAGTTATTCTAGGACTTGATTTACATTCGAATTATAAAGATATACATTGAATTACATTCTATAACTATCTCTACGAAGATCTCGGACTTGATTTGCTTCCAAATCGTATATCAGTAGTAATCTGCAATCACCAGTAGTAAATAAGCATCGTCAGTAGTAAGTCTGGTGACCAGTAGTAAGTCCAAAACCATCGTCAGTAGTAACTACTATTGATCAGTAGTATCTTCAATATGCCTTGATCAGTAGTAACTAAGTTATAGTCTTTCACCAGTATCAACTCATCAGTAGTAAGTAATTCTGCACCATCAGTACTAAGCATAATGTTCATCAGTAGTAAATATGATCAGTACTAACTGCAGCATCAGTAATAAGTTGACCTGTGATTTTGTTCCAACATCCATTATTTAAAAGAAACCTTTAAATAGAGATAGATTTTTGAATTAGCCTAAAAAGACATTTGTACAGGCCCAAACTAGACAAAAAAACTTAAAAATATAAATAACTCCAAAAGACAACGTTTTTGGGCCAACGTTCTCTTCAGTTCGATTTGGCATTTTCTTCTAGTTCTTTCTGGTGTTAAATCAAATACACCCTTGTAAACTATTTCTGGATCACTCTGTGCCCTAGGATCATATATATGCATCACATTAATTTGGCCTAGTTGAAAGTTATCCGAATGTATAAAACCTTCAAACCGAATAATATTTTTACTGAAAAGTTCATTATTATTGTTTTGATGTAATTTTGTAACGATATATATCTAATTCATTAACTAGTTACAAAATTATGAAAATCAATATTTTAAACGTGATCCTATATTTACCACCAATTATTTTGAGTTTGAGAAATGATATTGATGTTTACCATCTGTATTTGTTTGGTGTTTTTGTCCTTCAACTAATGGCTTTTTTTTGTCAGGAAGTTGTTGGGCGTTTTCGACAGTTGTTGCAGTCGAAGGAATAAACGCTATTAGAACCGGCCAACTAATATCATTATCAGAACAACATCTTATTGATTGTAACACTATCGCAAACGATGGATGTAATGGAGGGCTAATGGAAATCGCATTCCTGTTCATCAAAAACCATGGAGGTCTAGCCACAGAGCACAACTACCCTTACGTATGTACAAAAGGAGATTGCGATCATGAAAAGGTACGTACTAACGTTGACAATAGAGTCAAAAATGATAATACCGCACCCGTTGATTCTAAGAATTCCTGGACAATCTAACCAAAAATTACGTTGATTCAAGAATATCATGGAATTGATATTCAAAATTTGTTCAACACAAAGAACACAATTTTAGTATAGAAAATTCAGTTTTCATAAAATTATAAATTGATCATTCAATTCACATAAATACATTTTAATTAAAGCCAGAATTTCGAATGAGCTAAAAAGGAAAAAAAAAGGGTCATAAACGGGGCCTAAAACAAAGAAAGTACAAGGAAAAAATTAAAAAATGCGAATAACTCCCAAAATACAGTGTTTTTGGGTTTGGAAGTTCGGTTAACCGCTTACGGGTATTTATCATGACGTAGTTCTCGTGGCAAGCTTCGATTTGGTTACTCGTGGGCTTGCAACAGAGACCCGAGGCAAAAGTAATGCCTTTTCAATGGAATCTCTTTCTTGACACGATCATATGCTTCAAAAATAAAAGGGCCCGCTATGGGCCCGCTATTTGGGTCTGCATGAATTATGATTGTTATATCTAATTGTATATTTTTCTTTTTGAATCTAGATCGGAACTACCCAAGTGGTAACGCTCGATGGATTTGAGGATGTACCTGCGTTGGACGAGGAATCATTGTTGAAAGCAGTTGCACACCAGCCTGTATCTATCGCCATGGATGCTTTTGGTCATGATGTCCAGTTCTATTCACAGGTAAGATGAAAGTACCTAAACTGTAAATTTTACTTCCTCCAATTCCAATTAAGTGATACATTACCTTTTATGGTACTTCGTTCATCTTTCCCATCTCATTCAATTCCGAGTAAATTACACGGATGGTCCTTTAAGTTTATAACAAATTACACCGATGCTCATTTAGTTTATAAAATTACATTGATGGTCCTTATTTCTGAAAGATTTTTCACTGATAGTCCATTACGAAAACGACTGTTTATTTTTTACGCTAAGTGATATCATATCTGATGCACATTGGGGTATTTTGGTCATTTTGTCTTTCCCTTATCATTTACTCCCGTTTAAATGAATCTTTTCCTTCATTTCGTTTCGTTTACCCGATTATTGACGCCATGTATTGACGTGCTTTGCACGTGCATCACACGTGATGTCATCTAACGTGAAAAATAAACGGCCGTTTTCATAAAGCGCCATCGGTGAAAAACCTTTTAGAATATAAGGATTATCAGTGTAATTTTTGAAACTAAATGACCATTGGTGAAATTTGTTATAAACCTAAATGACCATTCGTGTAATTTACTTCGGAGTAAATGAGAAGGAAAAGACGAATTGACTAAAGTACCCCACGTGCATCGATGAAAAATAAACGACCGTTTTCGTAAAGAATCATAGATGAAAAATCTTTAAAAAATAAGGACCATCAGTGAAATTTTTTAAATTAATTGACTATTAATAAAATTTGCTATAAAACCAGGACCATACGTATGAATTACTTTTATAAAAATATATTACTTATTTGAAACTGCTAAAAATAATTTGAAGCAGAGGAAGTAATAAGAATAACGATATATCCTCGTAAACTAAATCCTACAAATCCTCCTAAGGGACACGGTCACATAAACCCATACACCGAAGAAATAGCTCACTCTTCCCACTCTCATAAGTTAATGTCCCTACAAGAGATTGTCGACACAAGTATTAACGACAAAATGCAAAGTGTCGATACATTTATGCTTTTAGTGATACTTTTTAAAAAGTGTGGGTAAGAGGTTCCACTTTTGGGTTTAGTGACTACAAAACATGTCACAAAAAGGTAAAAACTTTATTCCACACACCACACTTTTTGTGTAACTATAAGTATCTCTATGACAATTTTCTCTTAGTGTGTCAAGTGCCCATTAACAAGATTTGTAGGCATAAGGTTAGAAGGATACATTAATCTATTTATTTTTAAAAAAACCCTTAAATCGCGTATTTGTTTACTTTAACAGGGAGTTTTTACTGGAAATTGTACACCGTTCGTTAATCATGGTGTAGCAATTGTCGGGTATGGTGAGACACCCGAGGGAATGAAGTACTGGATCGTGAAGAACTCGTGGGGGGCCGAATGGGGAGAGGGTGGATTCATTAGAATACAACGTGGAGTTCCCGATAAAAAGGGGCTTTGTGGTGTGGCAGTGGAGCCTTCTTATCCTATTAAGAACTCTCACACGCCCATGAAGAATGAGCTCTAAATAAGTCAAAAATTGAATTGAGATCCAGTTTATTAAGTGACTTAATACAATATTAGTTTATGTTAGTTAGGATTAACGTAGTTGTTTAGTGATTGTAGCGGTAGATGGAGTGAGTTTTGTTACTGTTGTTTAGTGAATATTATTTCGGCTTAGAGGTAATTAATTAGTGATCGTTGGACCAAGATATGTATATTTTGGCAGAGGTTTAGTGTATTTGTTACTATATTATTTTTTGAACGACACCTAATGTAATTCTATTTGTCCACAACAGGACTTGAACACGTGACTTATAGGTCGTGAGCAACACCTTACATCTTATATCAATATCACTAGGCTACAAGCCTTGGATTATTGCTAATTAATTCAATAGATCTAGACTTGCTAATTAAATCAATAGATCTAGACTTGCTAATTAATCAAATGAAGAGCTCCAAATGATGACACGTACAATGAGAATGGTCATTTCAATTGTACTGTGTTGTTTACCGTTTTAAATTCGGTTATTCGGATTGAATATTCGGGTAAATATAGGCTTAGGGTGTAAACCCTTATTTCTAATTTTCTCATTCCTCCCTCTCGCTCGAACGTATTTCCGCCACCTCCACCGTCGCACCACTAGTCATCGGGGTTTATTTCGGGTGCGGTAAGTTCGATTTAGGTGTTCGGGTTTTGATTTAGTTTTCCAGTACTCTTCAAGTCGTAATTTTGGGTGTGATTCCATTAAAAGGATTGTCCTTTGGGTAGGGCTGTCAAAACCTGACACGGACACGACAAAAATACACGAAACGAAACAAAATTAGGACAAAATTGAAATTTGAATTCGTGTCGTATTCGTGTTGTGCAAAACAAACACGAAGTCATGTCGTGGCGTGTTCGTGTTCATGTTCGGAGATTAACACGAAATTGACACGATAGTTATGATTTTGTCGTGCTTGTCGTGTTTGTCATGTTTTTAGCATGTAATAAGTTAGAAATTTGTTATTTTTGTTATTTATTTTGTGTTGTCGTGTTTATCGTTTTTTTAGACGTGTCGTGTTCGTGACAGCAAAATAAAACACGACTTCGTGTCGTGTTGAACAAATTTGTGTCGTGTCGTGTTATTCAAAAACATGAAACGATAGCACGATTTGACAGTGCTACCTTTGGGTCCTCTCCATCCAAGATACTAGCAAGCAGTCCAATATCTGCAATAACCAATATTGTAAGTAGGGATGTGTATCAAAACCGGAAAACCAGAACCGAACTGGCACCGAACCGGAACCGAGCCGACCTGGAACCGGCTTAAGCGGTCTGGTTTCCGGTTCTTATATTTGGTCAAAAACAGCAAACCATGTTTACCCGTTCCTGCCTGGATCAGTTCCGGTTAAACCAGATTAAGAATCGATAGTTAAAAGGTTTTTTCTACAGGGTATATTGTGTCTATTTGAATGGTTCATTCATACCATAATTACTACCGGTTTCGATTGTGAGCGACGGTTTCTATTCCAAAGCCATTGATATCAATTTATTGTATCTCGATTTTGTATACACTCGATTGGTTTCTGGTTCCTGTATCTCAAATCTCTAATTTATATATAGGTTTGGCTAACTCATGCCCTAAGGGTATGAAGTAAGGAGTATTAATCGAACAGATTCTTTCCTAACATATCGATAAATATATTAAATGAAGTATAATTTTGCCAATTATTAAATTTATTTGTCAATATAAATGGTAACTTTAACGATTATTAAATATCAATATAAATATATTAAATGAAGTATAATTTTGCCAATTATTAAATTATTAAATTTATTTGTCAATTATTAATTTTCCTAACATCAATAAATATTTTTATCTCATAGCTTTAGGGCATGAGTTAGAAAACCCTTTATATATATATATCACGTCTCATGTGTTTAAAACATAATGATTTTTGTTGACTAATATATATATTCGTTTCTGTTGATTAGATAATATATATGATTTTTGTATCTTGAATTCATATTATATATATCGGCCAAAACTGCAGCAAAATCACACGCAAAAACAGCAGAGAAAAGCCACAGAATATTAGTCAGGTTTACAACCCTGATGCAGACCGAACCGACCCGCAACGGAATCGGGCTTGGAACAGGTTTACCGGTTCGGTTGTCGGTCTTCAAATTTGGTTTTTTCAGGAACCCGGGTTTACTGGTCCCGTTCCCGGTCCGGTTCCATAACCGTAGACACCCCTAATTGTAAGTATTTGTTGTGTTTACCTAGGTACATTAGTGTTTATGAGAAACGCTCAAGCAGGTCCATTATTATTATCAAGTCCCGAAGAATAAATTTCAACCATTGATCAATAAGATCTAATGGTCAAGATTAATCACATATTTTATACATAAAGGGTATTTTGGTCATTTGGAACTTTATTTTTTTATTTTAAAATTTTTTTATTTTTTATTTGAGGAGTATTTTAGTCATTTTAAAAAAATAATTTTTTTTATTTAAATTTTTTTTAAAAAGAAATTAGTTTTTTAATTTTTTACTTATTATTTTTTTAAAAATTATTATTTATTCATTAATAACATATAATGTGATTGCATAGTGAATCACATGTGATTGCATAGTGAATCACATGTGATTGTATAGTAAATCACATGTAATTGAACTAAAACATCAAATGTGATTAAATATACAATCACATGTGATTTTACACTAAAATCACATGCGATTTTACACTAAAATCACATGTGATTAAGTCATACACGTAATTATCAAATAAATATTATTTTCTAATAAAAAATAAATAAATAAATAAATAAAAATAAAAAAATTGAATTTTTTTTAACTGCTAAATGACCAAAATATCCCTTCATAAAAAAAAAATTCTAAAATAAAAAAAAAATATTTTTATTTTTTAAAAAAATGACCAAAATACCCCTCAATATATAAAATATGTGATTAATGTTGACCATTAGATCTTATTGATCAATGATTGAGATTTATTCATCGGGACTTCGTAAAAATAATGGACCTCCTTGAACGCAACTCTAGTGTTTATAAACATATTTGTTTTTTGGAAACGACAAATAATATCAACGGAAGCCTACTCGCAATATTTCAACGAGCACCCCCCGTTCGAGCTCCTTTACAGGGCAAAGTCAGCCCCTATAGGGATTTCCAGGGAAAAATCCCCTATACTTGGCACCACAAGGGGTGTTTACAAGAATTGAACTCCCGATCTCACACCTCATATGAGAATAAAGCTCATACATCAATCTAGCTGAACCGAAACCGAACCGATAATATGTTATCGGTTTTGATTCAAAAAAGCTTTTTGAATTCCCGGTAGAAAGAGATTTCCCTAATGACAAAGCTTTTAAGGCCGCCCTATATCCTTTCCTTTTCCAAACAAATGAAAGATTTTCTCAAAATTCTTATTCATCTACTTGATATTTTGATGTGACCTTTCCCTTCTGCGTTGGGAGCTTGCTTGTGAGCCTTCTTGCTTATTGGACACTTAATTAAGGAAGGTTTCAGAGACAGAGGATCAAAGCAATTTGTGATGATTTTAAAATCTTTTCTACTAGGTAATCTAGTATCCTTATGCATGAAGATAATTAATTCGGTCGTTATGGATTAGTTACAAACGCTTTTTGACAAGCCTTTGCTGCAACAGGTCATCTGAACCAAAATCCTATCGATTTAGTTTCGGTTTCGGTCGGTTTGATTCGATTTTTTCGATCAAAATGCTCACCCCTAGTGTAGACTTACTATCTTCACCCCCACCGTAAAAATCATGCCAAACAATACACCGTGGCCTTTGACCATACCCGCGGCCTAATATACACTTTTAAGGTGCTCAATTTAAAATAGAACATAATACAACCCTTCCAAATTGAGAAGGGTGATGATTTATGTACCACATAATTTACTTCACTCATCATAGTGTATAAAAGTTAAAGCAGACGATACAAATATATCAAAACACAAGTTATGATGAAGGAAGTAATTTATGCAGTGTTTTAAAAACCGGGTCCAACCGGGCAGTCAGACCGGTTCAACTGGGCGGTCGGACCGGTTCAACCGGAAATTGGACCAGCAACTTGTTCAAACAGAGAGGTTAAACCCCTTAAACTTGACCGATCAAACTCGGCCGGTTTGGTCAAACTCAGCCGGTCTAACTCGGGTCCAACCGGGGCAAACCAGATTTCAACTTGCTTAAAAAATGAAACTCTTAACTGCTTTATAAGACAGCTGAAGGAACCAAGAATTTTTCTTGGTCCAATATGAGATTCATTGAAGAAAAGGGAGTGCTGGTGGTTCATTTATATAGATCGTTGAGGTTTATGTGAAGAATCTTTGAGCGATGTGCAATTCAAAATTCGTTTCAGCCGGTCCCAATTAAAAACCGCAAAAAAGAAAAACTCAAAAGTTTCTTAATTACAAAACCACCCTTTCTAATCACATCACTCCAATCACCATTATCACCAACCAACAAACAAGCAAACAAAACACCCCACTTGCACATGTACAACACAGGATTTCTATTCCTTCTATTAAACTAAACCATATAAAATCTAACGGATCAAAAACCTTCCTTTAGCATATTCCTTTGTAACTCTATCACCCGACCTTTGACCAACTAAATCGACACATCTCGGCCATCGGATGGAATATATGATCGCACCAAATAGGTTTTAGCTTCAACATGCTACACTTACGTGACAATTTATAGCTTCTTGAAACGATCTCGGTTGCTCTTCGTGCACCGATTTCCTCTTGGGTAAAGATAAAGAGGATATAGCTTTAGCCGCTACAACTTTTTTAACTAGGAGTTCCCATCTTGCTTCTTCTTTCTTGTTCTTCACTTGTTGCTCTTTCGTTTTAAACCGCCTAAATAAACATACAATTCGAAATCATCAACCACCCACATACATATATTTGTCAAAACATGTTATAATTAAGTCTGTCAGAAAACAGTCTCTCTACTGCTGGATAGAAGTATAAATGTCTATATCTCAACTCTCGCATGTCTCTATTAGGCGGGATTGGAAATCGTTTTTGAAGTTGTGTCATAAAATAAGAACGTACTTTCTTCACTTAGGACATATTTGGAAAATTTTATTTAAGGAGCTTTTAAGGTTATTTGCTTAATAAGCTTAAACAAAATTTAATTTTCAAGTTTATTTAAATTTATTAATTAGTAAGCTCAAAACCCATTTAAATAAACTTTCCCAAACATGCCCATAAATTTTTCTAGATTGGATTTTTACAAATTTCCCTATTGTTACATTGGTCATTAAAAAATGAGTTCATGTCTCAATTGGTTGTTAGACAATTTGATAAACCGAGATCATGTCAAGTAGCATGTTGAGATGACAAGTGACATGCCATTTTTTTATTCTGCCACATCATCGTTTTATCAGGTTATATGATCAACATTAAATTAACTTAAAATACAAAACAATTACCTGCATAAGGGAACTTTGCAAGTTGAATCGGGTAGCTCGCACATGGACGAATGTAGTTTGAAGAGTTGCCACATACGTTTGCACCGAACACAACCGCCACCAACTCGCTTTTTACAATTAGCAAAGTGTTGAATCGAGTGTTGAAGGCCTTCACATGTAGAGAATTTGTTGCAAGGTGTTTTGTTCTTGCTTGGTTCCTTATCATATGGTCCTACATTTGTGCAACCTTCCGTGCAAATATGTTGTAAACAATCCATTGCTTCACTTAATTGGAAATACAAACTTTGTTCTTGCATATGCTTTCTAGTACTCTTTCTCCTCTGCACATTCAAATCAATTTCATTCATTACCACCTCATAGAGGATTTACGGAGTTTATTTGCATAAAATACATAAAATATTTAATTTGTTTCCAAACATTTTCAACTTGTATTTTATTGATTGTGGTTAATTCCTAAAATGTAGGAATGGTTACTGACTATCGTACAAGTTTTTAATTAATGCGTGTCTTCACATCTTATTAAGAACCTTTAGGTTTGTCATTATAATTTTCCATATTTAATTAGGGAAAAAATTAAACCATATTTACTTTAAATAAGAATCTAAAACTACTAGATCAACAAGATCACGAATATCACGATAATATAAAGTAAACTATACCATGAATATCTTTTTAAAATAAATACAAATTAAAATGAGAAGATTATGTACCGATTCGGTTTCATCAATGAACTTGAGGATTTCAAGTTCAAGGTAAGGATCATTGTCTTGAAGAAACTTCCAGCCTTCTGTTTCCTCAACTGATTTGAATCTGTAGGAAATCAGTTTCATGCATTTTAGGTAAAGATCGGGTGCATCGCAGAGTCTAGCAAGTTGAAGTACATCCACCACGTTCTCTATCGTCAGCCGTCCGATTAAAGCTTTGGTGCATCTCACTTTCAACAGTGGTACGGAGTAAACATGAGAAAGCGCTAGTAGATGAATCCCAAAATTCTCCATTTCTTCTTCGTTGCATCTAAAAATCGAGACAAAATCATTAATCATTGATGATAAATATAATAAAATAATGCTTATTGCAATTTAAAATATAATAAAATACGTAAAATAATAAAAAGTGTTGCCGTGTGAATATTAATTATTACTGACTTGTTGAAATAGAGGAATCTAATGAAGACTTCTACAGCGTCACACGGAACTCCGACGATCGAAATAGTTTTCTCGGAGCTCCGGTGCTTTTGCCGCCGATAAATTAGGCTTTCCAGCACCGGTGAAGCTGATGCCTGAAATTTTGTATAGAAAATACACAAATTAATATCAATTTTGATACAGCTTAACATTTTAAAGATGAAAACCACATTCAATTGCACGGGGAAATATATCCGACTACTTTTTAGTAATTTTTCCGGTCGAGCGGTATTATTCGGACAGATTAATTCCGACAAATTTTCAAAGCAATCAAATGAAAAATAATTATCAATTGATTCAGCTTGACATTTTCGCCACCGGAAAACTGGAATCTAAGACGGATTATTCAACCAGTTTCCCGGTGGATCAACGTTGTTTGATTCGAGTTGATTAATTACCAGGATTTTAGCATGCGCCGGAATCCTACGACCACCGGAAGTTAAAATATATACAGTAGTCTGAACAGATTCACCGGAAACATGATCGGATTCATGAACCGGAGGTGATACAGTGCTTCTACACATTGCCGGAATATATCAAAAGTCGCCGGAAACTATTAAGTCGTTTTAGTAAATTATTAGCAGAAACAGAGCCGTTTAATTTCTTTCTGAATTTTGTATTTCCACCTACACACCATTTTTCATATTTATAGGCGATTTATGTGAAAAGGGGCGTTGGCACGACATAAAATAATATTGTAACCCACGCACGTTAACATCGCGCGTGCTCTACGCGCCGGAAGAAGATTAAATACCGACCGTCGATTTTTCGCATGCAAGCTGGATTGTAATTTCCAAATATGCCCCTGTGGATTGGATTGAGGTGGCAAGTTGGATAAACCAGCTCGTCAGGAAATGGAAGGGCGTGTTTGGAATTGGTAATACTGGCCTTTGGTGGAATAGTAATACTCAGCGCTGACGTGTCAATGTGGATGTGGTATCCATACACGTGGCATATGACTTTGTTCTAATCTTTCTCTACGTGGATGACAACTTGTGAGACACGTCGACCATGTTGGATTTAAATAATAAAAAGGGTGAAAATATGTCCAAGTGTGAAATAATCAAATAACACTTGATTAAATTAATTGATTTGGTAGATATTTTTTAATAGATATTTGTTTAATAGATATTTTTTGGTGTTACGTTATTTCAATAGTTTTCAGTCATTTCAGAGTTAACTTGATATATACAACTATTGAGAAAATGTCTTATCATTATGATCGACGAAGGTTAAATATCTATTGTGTACATAGGTACTATTTAGAAAAATATATTATCTATTGTGTACGTAGGTACTATTTAGAAAAATATATTAGTATTTTCCGTTTTAAAAAACTACTAAGAAAATATTTAAATTTGCATTACCTTATTTCTTATTCAATATTAAGTTTATTATTTGCACCAATGTGGAATCCCTTGTTTCCCGTTTCAATTTGTAATGCTTTTATCATTGCTTAAGTTGCAATGAACCCTATTGCATTACATATGTTGCCTTTAAAAATATGTACCTTTTATTATAAATATATTTTGCCTTCTGAAAAGAACATACTTACAAGATAACTATGTACATCCTTAGATATTATACTTGATAATTCTTCTAAAGGTTTAATATACTAACACATGATAAGTATAAAAGTAGATAATAAGGATGAAAAAGGGTTAAAGGTATTTAAGTGTGACATATGTTTAAACTATATTTGCTTTAAGAGTTATTATTATTATATTTTGTCATTGAATTCATTGTATTTTCGAAAGTAGTTAATTAAGTTACTTTATAGTCGGAATCTAACAATTATGAAGTTGAGACATCATAGTCTCTAAAATAAATTACTATTACTATTACTTTTATTATACATTAGTGATAGGATTAAATAATATATTTTATTGTTCAAATTCATTTTATTGGTCAATAAATTTTTTTTTCTTTTTAAATTTAGGCATTTAATTAGTAAGATATAAATGGAGTTGTAGCTAAATGTATGTATTGTCATGAGCATATTGGTTAGGCACTTAGGTGTTTAGCCCTCAAAGATTCAGTTTCAATCCTCAACGTCCTTCATTTTCATTTAATCAAAATACTTTATACTAATAAATAATAAAATGATATGATATGTTATTATACTACACTTATACTAAAAAATAAAATTTAATTCGTGATATAAAAAATATAAACGGTAGTAATATAACGTAAGTGAACAACATAGATAATTATTAAAGAATTATATTATTAAATACACCACTTATTTATTGATAACTAAGTTTTTTTTGTTGAATAATGTTTTTTTAGTTTATTCAAGGTATGTAATATAAATATTATATTTAAATAAAGAAATACTCAACTATCGACCTAAAATTTACTATTAAGTTTTGTTATATTCAAATATATATTAATAAAAACATGATCTATGTTGTTTGAAAGTAGATTTTTTTTTCTAACAAAATATTTTCTTAAAAAGTGTAGACATGTTAAATATAAAAGTGAATTTACTATACAAACAAATTCATTTAAAAAATTTTAAATTGATAGAAATAATTAAAACTTATAAAAAGATTATTTTGATTATGTGGACTAAATTCTGACTGTTCTTTTTATTTTCTCTTAGAACATATATATTGAAGATAATATTGGGTATGGTTGGCAGTTTTTGTCGGGTTTAGGTTGGCGGGTTCAAGTTGATATCATCATCCAAAAACTACATGTTTAATTAGTCAGGTTGGCGGGTTCAGGTTCTGTAATATAACAATTTTAATTCTTATAAACTTTAAAAGATTAAACCTAATCCAGTATGACATAGTTTTAAAGAAAAACTAAATGCTTTATAATAAGGTAAAGATAATTTTTTAAAGAAGATAAATCTAACATAACATATTTATTAATGTAACTTACACAAAATGCAAACAAAAAATCTGCACCAACGCGCGGGTGTTATTGCACTTGTATATATACAAATGCCATAGAAAGTTACTATTCACTCAAATGTGATTGGTCCATTATTAATAAATGAAGTAATTAATATATAAAACTAAATTTGTGATTAATAAGTCATATGTAGTTGTGGTTGATTAGCAAATAATATTGTGTCTGAAATTGTGTTACAGCTAAAAAAAGTAACCAAATTAAATCACTAAGGGGTGTCATGGCGTTGTATTCGCGCCATTCCTATGTGGCAAAGGTTTTGGTGCTGCCAACTCCAAGTCACCATACCCCCCCACGTCACTTGTGATTATACACCCACTTACCTAGCGCACGTTATTTGGAGCTTTTGATGTGTATTGTGAGTAACTGAGTATTTTGGTCGGTCCTAAAAATAGTAATGTTTGTCTGATAAATAAATACTCCGTATATTTTATTTTGTGAATGTAAAAAAGAGGATACTGAAGCAACACTAATACTAATGTGACTTATTGTCTTGAACAACTATACTTAAATGCTCTAAAAAAGACTCCAAGAGAATTATAAATCAAATAAAGTGAACCTTCATGACACCAAGTTTTTTGTGCCTTTTCAATCTAGACAAAACAACATCAATTTCATCATAAAGTGTCGAACATCTTAATTGTGTTGGTTGTGGAGGAAAAGGGGTGCATGATTGCATGATCAAGCAGATATTTAAGTGGTGATCTTACCTCTGATTGTGACTTCACGAGACGAGACAATAAGGAAGATGAAAGCATTTGAAACGCATTAAAACATACATTATTTACTACTAAATCTTACTACTTATATTTCTGCCACTGATGTCTTTGAGGAGGTGCAGCTGCACAGGGTCATATTTTATAGGGGTCCAAGTTTTATATATATCTTATATGTATGATATTAAAATTTAAGCCAACTTAATAATTTAATAGACAAAAATATTAAAAAGTCTAATTTTTTATATAAATCTTGTATTCGGGGTGCCCATATTCGTGTTTTCGCACATGACCTTCAAAATATCGGAGACGCCCCACATTTCTGCTCATTTAATAAATAAGTGTCAAAATCAAATGATGAGATTATAAAAAATAATTACTTCCTCCATTTCAAAATAAGTGATACACTTTCTATTTTCGGGTGTTTCAAAATAAGTAATACATTTTGAAAACTTAGCATATTTGGTAAAAGATGGTGGGGACCACACCCACTAACTATCTCCTTTAAGATAGTTAATCACTTATTTTGAAACGGAGGAAGTAATATATTACACATGTCAATAATTTTATGGCTATAATGATAAAATAGAAAGATTTACTTCTTTTTTTGAACGACATCTAATCTACTATGATTTCTTAATAAAGATACTTAAACCTATGACATATATATCATAAGCAACACCCTATATTTTATATCAATACTACTTCTAGACTAAACACCTGACAACTTGTTTAAAAAGATTTATTAGAAAATGGTACAATTTTTCAGTTATTAATTATCAAACCACCCTCATATTAATTTGCACCTTACATATTAATATCATTTTTTTTTGTTATCTCATTTAATATTTTATGATCATGACTTTTTTGTATAATAAATTAATGTGAATTTGAGAATCGTATACGTATACGTTGATGTTACAGATATAATTGGATACTTCAACGAATAGCTTTTTCCCCCTTCAATTTCATTTCTATATAGTTTACTAGGTTATATCCCGTGAAATTCACGGAGTGTCGTGATTTTTATAATTGTGTCGTAAATTATAATAAAACTAAATAAATATATAATTGGAAACCAAACCTGTCACTTTAAAACCGAGGTTACCGATGTAGAATTGCAGAAATACAAACTTTACATATATTTATAGGAATTAGTCGAATGTTATCATAATTATCAAATGTTTACAAATTTTTATTTTTATTATTAATTTACGTCAATTGCTACTTGAAATTTATATGTAAATAAGTAAGATAACCTTAAAATTTGAATTATTAAAGACATTTTTTAAAGTCGGTAATTATCTTTAATATAAGTTTACGAATAATAGATAATTACAAATAATAGATAATTAATAAATTTATCTATTATGGCCTATGTGGCATATGATATGGCACTGTCATTATGACGTGTCATTATCTAGTTGGCAAAAACCTTCTTTTATTAATAGAGAGATTTAAATGGAGGAATAATATTGGTGCTTACTATTTGCGCATAATTATGTGCCTACTTATTTGATGATGATAAGTATCAAAATCAATGGATGATATGAAAAATTAAAATTAGTGGATTACACATGTTAAGTTTAGAGATGGATAGGCACGTAAATAGACACAAATGATATACACAAATATCATTTCTCATTTAAATTTGTGTAGAAACATTAACCTTATTTACTACTATCTTTAAAAGATAAACATATGATTTCATCTCAGTGACACTTCACTTTCAATGTTGTTGGCAATACTTGTATCATTCATTAAAAACTTCAACTTCAGTATTCTTCACAATGATTAAGACTCGAGTCTTTAATTGTCTTCACAACTAAGGGTGACATTTGTCAAATATGCAATGAACCTACTACTCCAATATGAACTATGATCGAACGTTGAGTTCACATAGGGAATGCGATCCTTAAAGTGCGTGTCCAAATTGCATAGTGTAACGAATGAGGTAACACTTAAGTACAATGACTAATAACAATCTACACATGTGAAATTGTTGTGACGTGGCACTGATGTGTAGAAATTTAATCAAGAGAATATAAATATGCGACACAGATATTTACGTGGTTCGGCAATTTGCCTACATCCACGGGCGGAGAGCAGCTTACTATTTCAAACTTGACAATTACAAGTTTAGACTCATATTTTACACTCACTTCCCAAACCCACTTACACTCAAGAGCACTCTCACTATTATCTTTCTTACTCAACTCTTACACACATATGTTTCTACAAGAGGAGTTATACTACAAGAAAGAAGAGAGATATATGTTTTTGGTGTGCTTTGAACTCATTACCAAGTGAGGTATTTATAGGGGTTTTCATGAGAAAATTTGTGGTCTCAATTTTCTTTGATTATGAGCCACACAATCTTCTTTAAATGTAAGCCATACAAATATTCAACCATGTCCCACAAATCTCCACCTTGGTTGAAATTTTCACATAGCTTCAACTCTGCTGCTCTCCACCATGTCTCTTAGTTGCTTTGGACTCCAATCAAGTTCAGACAATGTCTGAACTTGATTCCTGACACCGGTTTGGTCATCATATCTGCCGGGTTTTCTGTTGTGGATATCTTTTCAACTTTAACAGTTTCCTGCTCCACAATATCTCTGATAAAGTGCAACCGAACATCAATGTGCTTCGTTCTTTCATGATACATTGAATTCTTCGTCAAATGTATAGCACTTTGACTATCACAATACACGATAGTTTCTTTCAGTTGTATGCCCAACTCATTTACCAATCCTTGCAACCAGATAGCTTCTTTTACAGCTTCTGTTGCAGCGATGTACTCTGCTTCAGTTGTTGACAAAGCAACAATGGATTGTAAAGTTGCTTTCCAACTGATAGTACAACCGTAAAGAGTAAAGACATACCCGGTTAGAGATCTCCGCTTATCCAAATCTCCGGCAAAATCTGAGTCCACGTATCCAGTAATTTTACTTCCAGCATCTTTGAATTTTCCATAAACCAAGCCTACATTAGTAGTACCTTTTAAATATCGTAAAATCCACTTTACAGCATTCCAGTGAATTTTACCAGGCTGTGCCATGTACCTACTTACCACACTCACTGCTTGTGCAATATCGGGTCTTGTACATACCATTGCATACATGAGACTTCCAACGGCACTGGCATAAGGTACATGAGACATCTGTTTCACCTCTTCTTCATTCTTCGGCGATAACGCTGCTGAAAGTTTGAAATGAGCCGCCAAGGGAGTAGTGACGGGTTTAGCATTTTGCATGCCAAAACGTTCCAGTACCTTCTCAATATACTTCTTCTGTGACAAGAATAGTGTTCCACCTATTCTGTCCCGGTGTATTTCCATTCCCAATATTTTCTTTGCAGCTCCCAAATCTTTCATTTCAAATTCTCCACTTAATTGAGATTTCAAACTGTTGATTTCAGACATGTTATTGCAAGCAATCAACATGTCATCAACATATAGCAACAAGTATATAAAGGAGCCTTCCTTCAGCTTCTTATAGTATACACAACTATCATACTTACTCCTATAGTAGCCGTTTCCAATCATGAAATTATCAAACCGCTTGTACCACTGTCTAGGAGACTGTTTGAGACCATATAAAGATTTCTTGAGTAGACAAACATGATCTTCTTTTCCTTTAACTTGGAAACCATCAGGTTGTTGCATATAGATTGTTTCCTCCAGCTCACCATGCAAAAAGGCAGTTTTGACAACAAGTTGCTCCAGCTCTAGGTTGAGGCTAGCAACAATAGCAAGTAATGTACGAATTGAATTGTACTTTACCACAGGAGAGAAAACTTCATTGTAATCGATGCCTTCTCTCTGTGTATAACCTTTTGCCACTAACCGAGCTTTAAATCTTGCATCTTCAACTCCAGGGATTCCTTCTTTTCTTTTGAAGATCCATTTACTTCCAACAATCTTTTGATTCTTTGGTTTTTCAACAATTTCCCATGTGTGATTTTTGTGAAGAGATTCAATCTCTTCTATCATTGCAGCAGTCCACTGAGCTGATTCTTTGCCACTGATAGCTTCTTTGTATGATTGTGGCTCGTAACTATCAATTTCATCAGCAACGTTGAGGGCATATGAGACTAGATCTGCATAACCAAACCTCTGGGGAGGTTTTATCTCTCTCCTATGCCTATCTCTGGCTAACTGGTAGTGTGGTAGTTGCGATGTGCTTTCTCCTTCACTTGATTCTTGGTTGTCTTCTTGATCAAGTGATTTTTCTTTTGAAGGCTCCACCTCAAGTTCTACTTTACTTGAGGCATTAGGATCCTTCTTTTCATTCAGTGACTCTTTCTGTGGTTTTAACATCACAGCTTCATTAAATGTCACATCCCTGCTAATAATGCATTTCCTTTTCTCTGGACACCATAACTTGTATCCTTTTACACCATCAGGATATCCAAGAAAAATGCATTTTAGTGCCCTAGGCTCAAGTTTACCTTCTTTAATATGAGCGTATGCAGGACAACCAAATATTCTTAGGTTCGCATAGTTAGCAGGGGTACCTGACCACATTTCTTCTGGAGTCTTGAGACCCGTGGCGACTGATGGACATCTGTTGATCAAGTAACATGCTGTGTTGACAGCTTCAGCCCAAAACTCTTTAGATAAACCAGCATTTGATAAGATGCATCTGGTTCTTTCCAACAGAGTTCTGTTCATTCGTTCTGCAAGCCCATTTTGTTGTGGAGTATGTCTTACGGTATGGTGTCTGACAATACCGTGATCTTTGCAGAAATTTTCAAATTCACCACTGCAAAACTCCAAACCATTATCAGTCCTTAGTCTCTTGATCTGCTTTCCGGTCTGCTTTTCAATCAAGGTTTTCCATTGTTTGAACTTGACAAAGACTTCACTTTTATGTTTTAAAATGAAGATCCAAACCTTCCTTGAATAATCATCAATGAAGGTTAACATATATCTTCCTCCACCGAGAGAAGGTACTTGTGAAGGACCCCACAAGTCGGAATGTATGTAATCCAAAGTGCTCTTCGTCTGATGAACAGCAGTGTTGAACTTTACTCGACATTGTTTTCCGAATACACAATGTTCACAGAAGTCCAACTTCCCAACTTGTTGGCCACATAGTAGTCCTTGCTTGCTCAGTTCTGCCAAACCTCTCTCACTAACATGCCCCATCCTTAGATGCCATAACTTGGTAACATCTAGATCGGCAGTTGATGAGATTGCAGCTGTTCCCGTAACTGTACTTCCCTGTAGTACGTAGAGGGTATTTTCCTTCTTACCTTTCATCACAATAAGGGAACCTTTAGATACTCTTATAGCTCCACCTTCACCTTTGTAGCTATAACCTTTTGAATCTAGCGTTCCCAAGGAGATCAAATTTTTATTTAATTCTGGAACATGCCTAACATCTGTCAATGTTCTCACGATCCCATCAAACATCTTGATTTTGATTGTGCCAATGCCCACAACCTTACAGGGTAAATTATTTCCCAAGAGAACCTTACCCCCATCTATTGATTGGTAAGTAGTAAACCACTGTTTATTAGGGCACATGTGATATGAACACCCAGAATCAAGAATCCACTCATTATTTGAGTCGAATTCTGAGACTATGAGAGCGTCAGCACTTTCATAGCCGTCTGCTACAGCCGCATTTCCAGATTCAAAGACTTTCTCCTTGCCTTTACGATCTGGACAATCTCTTCTAATATGTCCTTCCTGGTGACAATGGTAACATTTAAACTTTCTAGGTCTAGATTTGGATCTAGACTTAGATTTGCCTCTTCTACCATCTTGGTATCTTCTATCTGTTCTCCCTCTAACAAAGAGATTTTCAGCAGATCCTTCAGTTTTACTCTCTGACACCCTTTTCTTCAACTCCTTCGAGTTTAGCGCGGCTTTAACCTCTTCCATTGTAAGAGTTTCACGACCGTACATCATTGTATCAATGAAATGATCGTACGAGCTTGGTAAAGAACATAATAGAATTATTGCTTGATCTTCTTCATCGATTTTAACATCGATATTTCTTAGATCAAGGATGACTTTGTTGAATTCATCTATATGTTCTTTAATGGGCTTTCCCTCCTGCATTTGAAGAGTATATATCTTCTTCTTCAAATACAGTCTATTGGTGAGTGACTTCGTCATGTACAGACTTTCCAGCTTCAACCACAGCGAGGCAGCTGTAGTTTCTTCAGACACTTCTCGCAGTACTTCATCTCCCAGGCACAGCAATATTGCACTGTGTGCCTTTTCCAAAATTTCGTCTTTTTCAGTATTTGGCATAGTTTCCGGCAATGCATCTCTTCCTTTCAAAGCTTTTGCCAAGCCTTGATGAACCAGTAATGCACGCATTTTCACTCGCCACATACTAAAGTCATTTTGACCATTAAATTTCTCCACATCAAACTTGGCACTAGCCATAATTTCGTATGACTAATAATATATATAACTAGGAACTCTTTGCCACTTTTTTTTTAAAAAAAAAAAAAACAATTCTTTTCTGATGTGGAAGATCAGACAATGCTGCAACCACAGAGCATAATAGGAATATATTCAACTTTTTGACAGTTGGCAACCAAGAGCTCTGATACCAGTTTGTTGTGACGTGGCACTGATGTGTAGAAATTTAATCAAGAGAATATAAATATGCGACACAGAGATTTACGTGGGTCGGCAATTTGCCTACATCCACGGGCGGAGAGCAGCTTACTATTTCAAACTTGACAATTACAAGTTTAGACTCATATTTTACACTCACTTCCCAAACCCACTTACACTCAAGAGCACTCTCACTATTATCTTTCTTACTCAACTCTTACACACATATGTTTCTACAAGAGGAGTTATACTACAAGAAAGAAGAGAGATATATGTTTTTGGTGTGCTTTGAACTCATTACCAAGTGAGGTATTTATAGGGGTTTTCATGAGAAAATTTGTGGTCTCAATTTTCTTTGATTATGAGCCACACAATCTTCTTTAAATGTAAGCCATACAAATATTCAACCATGTCCCACAGAAATATATATTCACATTATCTTGTAACTTTTATCTGTTTATCTCTATTAAATCCAATAAGATAAATTATGCCTTTTCAGTCAACTAACATGGATATATCTATCTAAATTATACACATTTATAAAATGTATTGTTAGCTTCATGGTTCTAATACTTTTAAAAATCGGCTTGAAGTTTTCAAATCAAAACACGTTTATAGAATGTATTGTTAGCTTCATGGTTCTAATACTTTTAAAATCGGCTTGAAGTTTTCAAATCAAAACAATTATTGTATATACAAAAAATTTGACTCGTCTAACATTGTAAGAATCGAAATCGAAAGTCATAAGCTTCCATCTCATAAATTTGACTTCAAAATTTTCAATCGATCAGATAATATAAAATAAATACCTTAAAGTGAGAGGTGTCAAAATCGTAATCCCTATTTTATTGGTTACATTTTAATTACAAATAGAGAAATGATATTGATTCTTATCCTTTATTTCTACTTATCTTCCTATTTACTTTATGAGTGGTTTCAAATCAGTGATCCTTATTTTGATTTCCCTATTCCAATTTCTCCTAAATTTTTTGTCACAAATAAAGTTTATATTTGCCAAAACTTGATTGGCCCACTCAATAAATAATATTTTTTATATTAAAGAATTACGAGTTGTGTTCAAGGAGGTGCTTTAGTTTTAAAAAGTCTCGAGGAACAAATTTCAACCATTGTTAAATAAGATCTAATGGTCAAGATTAATCACATATTTTATATATAGAGGGGTATTTTGGTCATTTTTTAAAAAATAAAAATATTTTTTTATTTTTTTTATTTTAGAATTTTTATTTTTTTTAATTTTTTATTATGAAGGGGTATTTTGGTCATTTGGCACCTAAAAAAAATTTCAATATTTTTTTTATTTTTATTTTTTTATTAATGTTTTTAATTAAAAAATAATATTTATTTGATAATTACGTGTATGACTTAATCACATGTGATTTTACTGTAATCACATGTGGTTTTAGTGTAAATTCACACGTGATTGTATATTTAATCACATTTGATGTTTTAGTTCAATCATATGTGATTCAGAATGTAATCACATGTGATTCACTATGCAATTATATTATTTGTTATTAATGAAAAAATAATAATTTTTCTAAAAATAAAAATAAAAAAATTTAAAAAAAATAAAAATTTTAAAATAAAGAATTAAAAATAAAAATAAAAAAAATATTTTTTTCAAAAAGGACCAAAATACCCCTCAATTAATAACTAAAAAAATAAAAAATAAATAAAAATTTTAAAATTAAAAAAATTAAAAAAAATAAGTGCCAAATGACCAAAATACCCCTTTATGGATAAAATATGTGATTAATCTTGACCATTAGATTTTATTGATCAATGGTTGAGATTCATTCCTCGGGACTTGATAAAAATGATGGACCTTCTTGAACGTTTCTCAAAGACTTACCACTAATTATATTTCTCTTTATAAATTAATATTATATTTTAATTAAAATATTACTAAGAAGTCATCACTCTCTCCAAAAAAAAACTTATGAAAGAATTTTTTTCTGAAACGGAGATGGTATATTAGAGCTACAGTTATTATGATGATACACAACGAAATGAGGAGAAAATAAAATTAAATGATACATGAAACCCATGCCAAAAGGTAAGTAAAGTATCTCCGTTCATACATAAAACATAAGTAAAGCTTTTATCTCCGTTCATACATAAAACATAAGTAAAGTATATGCTATATGCCTATATGTGTCCATCTCAATCCCATTTTTAACATTAAAATTGATTTGAATGGTATTGTATAATTTTTAAATGGCCAGTTAGTTTTTAGTTAGTAGTTTGATTCGGTTATTGACATCTACAGTATGCTGTCTCTTGAACTTTCTCCCTATGAAGAATAAATCCAACCACATATACGCTTGAAGAAAAAACTTCAGCAAGACTTGAACCCGAGACCTTGTGAAGGGAAACCCTTAATTGGTTTGGCTATGCCTTATATCTTACTCGTTTTTTGATAGTTTGATGCTAACATATAATTTTTGAGAGATAATACTTACATCACAAAAATTACTTATCACACTACACAAGTTTTAAATCGGGTTGCATAAGTACACCAAAATATAAGTTTTAGTGTGAATAAATTTTTATTGTGTAAAAACGACTTACTATAATTTTTAAGCCCGTGATTTTGTTTTGGTGGGACCCCTTTACATGTGGGTGAGTGTGGTGGTGTGGTGAGTATTTCATGTAATGTGATATGATGTGGTTGATTAGGTGACAATGTTTTTGGTGTGGCTGGTGGTACTCATATCCTCCGGGGTATCAAATTAGGTTGTCAGATTTGACTCTTATCGGATCGGGCCTCTCTAGTTGGTCAGGTTCGTGTTGGTTGGATTTCGAGTTTAACCGATCGTTGGTTTGGTGACATAATTCTCGCTACAAGAAAAAAGTTATAAGTTTTGAACTTTTTAATTACAGTCTTCATGGTGCGTTAAAATTTATCTTAAAAGTCATACTCATACTTTTGTTATCCAATGCATTAGAACAAAACCATATAGCCAATTTATAATTGGGATATAAACAGATATACAAATTCTATTACTGATGCTGCAGTTGGTACTGACCAATGAAGATTAAAGTTAGTACTGATGGGGCAGAAACACTATTACTACTGATGCTACTGATGTCAAAGTTTACTACCGACGATCAACAAATGCTACTGACGTCTATTTTTGGTGCTGATCGTATACGAGATTCTAGCATTGTTAGTTAAGGAATGTATATCTTTGTGTAATTCAATAGTAATCGAATCCTAGAATTACTAGGTTAATATTTTAGGCTTCAAGGACTATTATATATAGTTCCTTATGAATTGTAAACATACGTGTATATTGATCGATAACATTAATATACATTGAAGCTTTTTGTGATTACTGTGTTCTTATTTGCATTCGCATTCATTAACAGTATTCATTGTTCTTAATCAATTAAACTATAAGTGTTGATCCGCTGCAACTTCTAATAGTTTGTAGATCTGCGATTAATTAATCCTTCTGGGTTAATAGATCCTGACAAGTGGTATCAGAGCTTTACGGTTCTAGATCTACGAATTAAGAACAGCAAAAAGTTTCATACTTTCATCTCAAAATTGTTAATCATGTCTGATAACAATGAAAGTACTCAAGCAAACAAGATTCCAATTCTCACTCCCAACAACTTTGGGATGTGGAAAAACAGAATCAAGCAATACATGTTGGTTACTGATTATTCCATGTGGGAAGTGGTTCTTGAAGGAAACAAGACTATTCAAACTCAAATAGTCACCACCTCAACTGAAGTTGACAAACTCAAGTGTGAGAAAGAGAAGAATGACAGAGGGATCGAGCTCAAAGCCTTAAGCACTCTTTTGCTTGCCATTCCCAATGATTATCAACATCTCTTTGTTGAATATGATGATGCAAAGAAGTTATGGCAGGCTCTGAAAAAGAGGTTTGTTGGTACAAAGAGCACAAAAAGAAACATGAAGTCTATTCTGAAACAATGAAAACTTCAAAGGACAGAAGAATGAATCATTGTCTCAAGTATTTGATAGGTTCAACAAACTCATTGGTGAACTGAATCAAGTTGGTTACAAACCAGACAATGATGATGTCAACAGGAAGTTCCTCAGATCTCTTGGTGAAGAATGGTCTATGTACACTGTGATATATAGACAAGGAGATGCACTAGAAGAGAAAGAGCTTGATGAACTCTACAATGAACTAAGAGTGTTTGAATCTGAGGTAAGTAATAAAAGTCCAAATTTATCTTCAAACAATGCTGCTTTTATGTCTAGTACAGGAACAGGTCAGGAAGCTATAAAGAATGCAGGCATTGAAGACGTTGCAAGAGAATCATTCTTCACTAGTCATGTGCATACTGCATTGATTAGTGAGGATTTAGAACGACTCAATTCTGATGAATTGGAAGAGATGGACATCAAGTGGCAGATGGCTATGCTGAGCTTAAGAACCAAAAGGTTTCTTAAAAGAACTGGAAGACAAAATCTGTCTTACAACAAAGGTGATCGTGCTGGATTTGACAAAACCAAGGTCAAATGCTACAACTGTAGCAATCTGGGTCACTTTGCCAGAGAATGTCCAAACAAAGACCAAAGATCAAACTACAACAAAAACAGTACCTCAAATTCAACTGCTTTAGTATCTCAAGAAGGACAAGGGTATGACTGGAGCTTTCAAGCAGAAGAACATGCACAGAACCAAGCTCTCATGGCCTTTACTACTGATCCTTCTACTACTGAGGTAAATTCAAAATCTTGTACTCCTGAATGCATTAAGGCATATAAAGAATTAGAAAAACTTAATAAAGAAACACTTGAAGAGATGATTCTTAACAGGAATAGAAGAATTGAATATAATGGTTGTATAGCTGATTTAGAAAACTAAATTAAAATCTATAAAATAACTGATCAAAAAATAAAAGATGAATTGCTACAAACCACTTATGAAAAAGAACATATTGAATTAAAATTAAAAGAAACTTTGATCAAATTAGAAGAATGCCAAATGGAATTAGAACAGAACAAATTAACTATTAAAAAATCTGAAAGAAGTTCTAAAATTGTAAATGAATTAACAAGCAATCAAACCACTGAAAAGGTTGTGCATGGAGTGGGATATCATGCTGTTCCACCTCCAACGAACTTTATCCCTCCTCTTAAATCAAGCACAGAAAGAATTTTAAATGATTTAAAAATTGAAAGTCAAACTGAAAGTGAAACCAGTAATGAAACAAATGAATCAAATGAATCTTCTGATGATGATCAAACAACTGAGTCAACTGATACACGTTTTCACACAACACAAAGTCAAACTGAATCCCCAAAATACAACTCAGAAAATATACCTACAATTTTAAGAAGGGGAAATCAAAGATACTTAAATCAGTTAAAAGAATAAAGAAAACCTGAAAGTGCTAAGTCCACAAAATTATCATGTTTAATTTGCAACAAGGTCAACCACATAGCTAAAAACTGTCACTTCAATCCTAATAACAGTCAAGAATTTAAAATAAACAAAGAAAAGGAAAAAGCTTTAAAGTTAAAACAAATTGAAGAAACAAAACAAAAGGAATTTAAAAAAACCATGTGTTGAAACCCCTAAGTTTGGAAGAACTGCACAAAGATTTGTGCAAAATATCAGGTATAAAAGTCCAAACAGAAGCAATTATTTCAAAAACAATGGAAAACCAAATCAATTTCCTCAATATTCAAAGTTTTCAAACTTCAGTAGAAACTATTCCAGGTTTGCTACTGGTAAAAACCCTAATTACAATACTCTCTGGTATAATTACAAAAACACTACTGACCATGCTCAAAACTCAAAATACCCAAACACTACTGGTCCATCAGTAGTAAAATATTCAAAAGCCAAACACTACGGGTATAAACCTAGATCAGTAGTAAACAAGCACACCAGTACTAACCAATAACCTAAGAACAAAACTGCATACAATGCTCATTCAGTTAGAAAAACTCTCACTTCAAAGGATGAACCCAAGATAAAACAAGCTTAGGTTCCCAAACTTAACTAATCCCTTTACTTTATGTGCAAAGTATCCAGATCCCTGAAGAAGGTAGAACATGGCATATTGATAGTGGATGCTCTAGGCACATGACTGGAAATCTTCAAATACTTAGAGATTTCAAGTCTTTTGAAGGAGGATATGTTGCTTTTGGAGAAAATCCAAGAGGTGGTAAGATCACAGGTAAAGGTACAGTATCCAATGGTAAGATTACTTTTGATGATGTATTTTATGTTGCTGAGCTTAAATATAATCTGGTTAGTGTCTCACAAGTCTGTGATAAGAAGAACAAAATTCTTTTTACAGATGTTGAGTGCATCATTCTTTCTCCTGATTTTATTTTAGATGAAAAATTTGTTGTTTTGAGAACACCAAGGAGAAACAATGTGTATTGCCTGGATATAGGGGGAGAACGCATTTCTTCAAATGAGATTAACTGTTTTATATCTAAGGCAAACACAAATGAATCAGAACTTTGGCATAGAAGGATGTGTCACACAAATTTTAAAAATATGAACAATTTAGTTAAAAAGAATTTGGTAGTTGGTCTACCACAAAAAGAATTTATGTGTGATCATCATTGTGTTGTCTGCCTAAAAGGTAAACAACACAAGACTTCTCATAAGACCAAAACAATCAACTCTATTTCTAAACCTTTGCAGCTCTTACATATGGACCTTTTTGGACCTACAAATGTAATGAGTATTGGAAAGAAACAATACTGTCTCATTATTACTGATGATTTTTCCAGATATACTTGGGTCTTCTTTCTTAGGACCAAAGATGAAACAAGTGAAATAATCAAGAGTCTGATTGTAAAGCTGGAAAATACTAGAGATCTCAATGTGAAAGCAATTAGATGTGATAATGGAACTGAATTTAAAAATACTAACCTAATTGACTTTTGTGATCTTAAGGGCATTGACAGGCTGTACAGCTCACCAAGAACTCCACAACAAAATGGTGTAGCTGAAAGAAGAAATAGAACCATCATTGAAGCAGCCAGATCTATGCTTGCAGATTCAAAATTACCAATAACTTTTTGGGCTGAAGCTGTTAATACTGTTTTTTATGTTCAGAACAAAGTATTAATAGTCAAGCCTCATATTAAAACACCTTATGAACTTTTCAATAAAAGAAAACCATCAATAAGTTTCTTAAATCATTTGGTTGTCCTTGTACTATTTTAATTACAAGAGAACAAATTGGTAAATTTAACTGCAAAGCAGATGATGGAATATTTGTAGGATATTCAACTCAAAGCAAATCTTATAGAGTGTTCAACAAAAGGCTAAGGATCATTGAAGAAAGTGTAAATGTATCCTTTAATGAAAATCTGATGAATGAACAAGGAAATGGTCCAGATTGGTTGTTTAATATTGATAATCTAACCAAATCTTTTGATGTTAATTATGAGCTTAATACAGGAGTTTCAAACAATCAAAGTCAACAAGTAGGGCCATCATCAAGTGGAAGACAAGAAATCATGAAATATATCTTAGTTAATACTGATCCCACAGTTGATACTAAGGACAGTAGTAACTCTGGTAACCCTAATTTCATTGACACCAGTAATAACACAAATTCTAAAGATACTACTGATCCCAGTAGTAACTCTGAACCTCAGAGTTGTGATGATGTTCTACTCAATACTGATGTCAGTAACAACAATGACCCTCCTGAGGTCAATGAAGAAAATGTTACTACTGACACCAGTAGCAATGATGAAACTCCACAAAATGCAAACAATCAAGAAGAAACATGGACAGATGCACAAATTCCTGAATCCAATGAGTCAAATCTAGATTCTCAAATCACTGTTGACAAAGTCCCCGGAACCAGAACTGAAAAGAATCATCCTTTGGACTTAGTCCTAAGTGATGTCAATTCTAACATGCAGACAAGAAGCAAATTTAATTCTTCATTAAATTCAAATGTTTGTAACATAAGTTTAATATCTAATGAATGCAGGTATGAATTTTTTTTTTTGTCACAGGAAGAACCAAAGAAGATTCAACAAGCTATGAAAGACTCAAACTGGATCATAGCAATGCAAGAAGAACTTCTTCAATTCAAACTACAAGCAGTATGGACTCTTGTACCTCTACCAAAAGGAAAAAGAGCCATTGGAACAAGATGGATCTTCAGAAATAAGAAAGATGAAAGAGGTATTGTTATCAAGAACAAAGCAAGACTTGTAGCCCAAGGATACACACAACAAGAAGGTATTGGCTATGATGAAGTGTATATTTCTGGCATATGCTTCATACAAAAAGATCAAAGTCTACCTAATGGATGCAAAAAGTGCTTTCCTTTATGGGAAAATTGAAGAAGAAGTATATGTCTGTCAACCTCCAGGATTTGAAGATCCAGAACATGGTGACTATGTGTTCGAACTAGACAAAGCTCTTTATGGCCTACATCAGGCACCAAGAGCTTGGTATGACACATTATCATCATACTTACTAAAGAACAACTTTAAAAGAGGTGCAATTGACAAAACTTTGTTCACAAGAAAGGTCAAAGATGATATTCTACTGGTACAAATATATGTAGATGATATAATCTTTGGTTCAACAAAAGATCATCTATGCAAAGAGTTTGAAGAACTGATGCAGAACAAGTTCAAAATGAGCTCAATGGGTCCAATGAACTTCTTCCTTGGACTCCAAATTAATCAAAGAGCAGATGGTATTTTGATCAACCAATCAAAATATGTCAGAGAAATTTTAGATAAGTTTGCCATGAAAGACTGCAAAAGTGCAAGTACTCCAATGGAAACTCACAAACACCTACATCCTGACATTGAGGAGGAGGATGTAGATGAGCACCTTTACAGATCAATGATAGGATCTCTGATGTACTTAACTGCATCAAGGCCTGACATTATATATAGTGTTTGTGTATGTTCCAGATATCAAGCAAGACATAAGGAACTACACTTGCAAGCAGTCAAAAGAATCTTCAGATACTTGAAAGGAAAACCCTCTTTTGGTCTTTGGTATCCACATGCATCACCATTTGAACTAGTAGCCTACACAGATAGTGATTATGGTGGTGAATGTCAAGACATGAAATCTACTACTGGTGGATGTCAGTTCTTTGGATCAAGATTGGTGTCATGACAATGCAAGAAACAAACCAATGTTTCAACATCAACTGCTGAAGCAGAATATGAAGCTGCATCTGCTTGCTGTGCTCAAGTACTATGGATTCAAAATCAACTTCTAGACTTTGGTATCTCTATCCTTAAAACTCCAATTTTTATAGATAATCAAAGTGCTATCAGTATTGTGAATAATCCAGCAACACACTCCAAAACAAAACACATTGAAATTAGATTTCATTTTATAAGAGATTGCAATGAAAAGAAATTAATTAAAGTAAAGAAAATTCATAGTGACAATCAATTGGCAGATCTTTTTACAAAAGCATTTGATGTAGGAAGATTCAGCTTTTTGGTTACAAGTATTGGAATGATTTTAATAAGTTAAGTCTCAAAAGAAAAACATTTGTAAAGTGTTTTGTATAATTTTATTTATTTTACTACTGGTTATTTATTACTACTGATCGTATGTTTCTACTATAATTTAGTACTGATAGGGTTTCTCAGTAAGAATTAGGTTAAGTATAAAAACAATGGTTACTACTGATGTTTTTACTACTGACATTTAGTTACTACTGATAGACCGGTATCTGGAAAATACACAAATTACAATACTAACCCTCATGAAAATAGCTGTTGGGTTATCATTTGAAGGATATTTTTGTCATCTTGCAGGTTAAGTCGAAAAATATAAATAGCAAACTGAGATTAGTTTAGCATTATCTTCCCCTCGATTTGATAAACCCTACGCTAAACCCTAATCTCTGCAAAATTCGTTCAAAACCCTGCATCAGTAACAACACAATTCCTTCCACAAATCTGAAATTATTTCCAAAACGACCAAACTCTCTCTGAAAATTTCATCATAAAAGATCAGAATCTCTCAAATGGCAACCCTAAAATCTCTTACAGTCAAAACCGATCTTAAATTCTCTGAATTTCATAACATGTGTGCTTTCCTAAGAAACCCTGATGGCACAAAGGACTTTCGTCCCATAGTCATGTTTCTGAAAAACTCTCCAATAAAGTTTGCTTTAACCATCAATCCCAGGGCTTATGAACAACACCTTATTGATTTCTGACAAATGCTAAAAGAACCGATGATTCAAACATGACCAAGATCAAATCAACTATAGATGGAAAGTCAATCACTGTCACTGAACAAACAATCAGACATCATCTTAAACTCAATGATGAGTCAGGTATGTATACTTTACCAAAGGAGGATCTTGTTGATACTTTACAAAAGATGGGGTATGAAGGAAGATTAGACATTGTCACATTTCAAAAGGGTCTTCTTTCACCCCAATGGAAATTTTTAGTTCATACCATTCAACATTGCATCTCTCCAAAAAGAAGTACTTGGAATGAGTTCAACAAGTCAATAGCTTCTGCTGTTGTTTGTCTGAGCACATGACAAGTCTTCAATTTTTCAAATATGATTTTTGATGGAATGCTTGGAAATTTATCATCCTCTAAATTTCTAATGTATCCAAGATTCCTCACTTATACAATAAACTGTGAACTTCAAAATCTTTCTATTCCTAAAAACATTTTTGTTACACCAGGGTTAAATAAAAAGGTGTATGCAAATATGAGGAAACAATTTAAATTTTCTGGTAAAGATACTCCATTATTTCCAAACATGATCTATGATCAACCCCCAACTGGAGAAGGTTTAAGTCACCCCATTGAACCCCAACCCACTCCACCACCAAATACAGCCCAAACAGAACCCATTCAGTCCACTCAATTAAATGAACCCACAGATGTCCTGAATGTGTCCCAGGTACATGATATTAATCCCCAGAGTGCTACTCTTCACTCTGAGGAAGACCAGACCAAAACCAAACACAATTCCAAAACTTATAAAAGGAAGAAATCTTCCTTAAAGGACACCAGGGGACAAATTGAGTCACACCCCAGACTCCAAGAGTTGTCCTCCAAGGAGGAGAGAGGGTATGAGGAAAGGGCTCTCACTACTGATGCCCCAAAGGTGGGTGCACAGGATAGTGAGAACATCAATAGGACCCAGACCTCGGCAACTCTAAGTGATGACTCAGAATTTGAGGCATTACTAAGAGGACCCCGGTGCCAAGAAACCACAAGGGGGGGGGGGGGGCACTACTGCTTCTTCTAGGAAGAAGAGAGTCTCCAAACAACCCAATTTATCACCAAGAAGTGATAAGAGTAGAACTGACCAACCTGAATTGACGGATAGGAAGGAAAACCTTCAAACCAATGTACCAAATGACCCCGATGATCCACCCAAATGGGCTGAGGGCAGTATTAAACAAACAAAATTGACGGATAAGAAGGAAAACCTTAAAACCACTGTACAAAATTGTCTGAATTTACTAAACCATCAAGTAAAAACCATTACCTACATGAAGCACTACATTAATACCTTGAACAAAAGACATAAGAGGTTCGAGCATAGGCTTCAAAAACAATCAAATTTGATCAGGAAACTACAAAGAAAAATTGGTGATAGTGAGGCTCAACAAGTTGAGATCACTAAGGGGGAGAAAGATCAAATTCAAGGGATGATTGATCAATCCATAGCAGCACCAGCCCTTCTAAATTTAAAAGAGGTCCATGGTGAAACAGGTCAACAATGTTGATGAGAACCTGTATAAAGAAATGGAATACCTGGATGAGGATGTATTTATGTCTGTAAACCAGTCACAAACCGCAGAACAAATAAACTCACCAGTTACTACTGAAGTTATTGAGACTACTGATCCAATGGAAATTGAAGAAAACAAGGATCAAGAGGTTGTTACTACTAACCCTGTTGAAGAAACAGAAACTCCAGTATTAAATGCACAAGAAGAAGAATTTATGGATACTACTAATGCTCTAGCAGTAGTAACTCCAATAGCAACCTCACCAGTAGTAAATGAAAATCAACAAGTTGTGTTATATGAATCAGAAAGAACACCAGTAGCAATCACGCCAGTAGCAACTACCTTGGTTACTACTGAAGATGAAGAAGAAGAAATTCCAGAACTTATTGAACGAGAACGTGTTATTATCATCACAAAACCTCCAACTCCTGAACAACCACTTATCATACCTGACATTGATGATAATGTGAACTGGTATGAGGTTGATGAATGTGAACTTCCTCCACATCCCAAGATTCTAATAGAAGATAAGAATAAGTTCTTTTCTCCATCACTTGTAATTACTGGTATTCCTGATATGAAATACACTCCACCTCCATCTATACTTCCAGCCTGTGTTGGAAAAGGAAAAGAGATTTATGATGATGATTATCCCAACAGAGCTTTAGGTCACTACATGGTAGAAAAAAAAACCATGTCAGAGCTGCTAAACAAGACAAATGGAAGGTGAACAGGATAAGGTACTTAAGAAAAGTGGCTAAAACTCAAGCTCTTGAAGACAAGAAAAAGGCTGAAGAAGAAAGATTGAAAAATCCAGAAAATCAAGAAGCTGAGGTACCAATTCCACAAATAGAAGGAGTCCTGGTAGAGGATCAAAAGGCTGAATTTGAAAGACAAAGGAAGATAGAAGAAGAACATCTAAATTGCCTTGAAGATCTTGTTGCTGAATGTAAGAAAGAAAAGGCTGACCTACCAGAGGAAATATTTGAACAAAAGAAGAAAATGATTGATTTCCTGATATCAAAAGGGCATAGTACTAAGTCTTTTGGCAGAATGAAGATGATTACAATAGTAGATAAATATTGTACTGCCAAAAAGAGAGAATTAGCAAAAATTGAAGCAGAAAAGAAAAAAGAAAAGGTACTAATTAAAATAGATCCAACAATCATTCTTTCTGGAACACCAACACCTGGTGAAACTTCAAAACCTCCCTCAAAGAAAAGAAAAGCTCTTCCACAAAAACAAGAAGCAAGAAAGAAATCAAAACAATCAGAACAACTTATTCCTGTTTTTGATGTTCCTGTTGCTCCCATTGAAGACAATCCAATACTCAACTGGAGAGTTATTGATAATGTTATAGAAGTCATAAGGGAAGACAAAACAATTCAAAGATTTACTGGATGGAAGCCAATGGTTAGATCTTGTTCCAGAAGTGATATAATCAAAGTATTGATTATTGGAAAACCTAGAATGGCCAAAAAGAAATGGGAGAATTCAGGAGCTGGATACTTAACCAAAATGATTGATGCTGCATTTTATCCAGACAAATATCCTGAAATATTCTCAAACAAAGAAAATGTGCATGCTTGGAATGTGCTTCCCACAGTGAATATACATTTCTTTGAAAGATCAAGCAAAACCTGTGAATTATACTTAATGGAAAAAGAATATTCACATTCTGAAGAAACAATATATCAGTTATACACAAACACAATGATAAAACCATATGATGTTGTGATGTTTCAAGAAAAACTTAACTATTTTATCAAAAGAAACAGCAAATTCATAATAGCCCAAAGAAAGAAGCAAAATTAGAGAACACTTGAGGCTATTCAAAGAAGAGCAACACAGATAGAAGAAAGGGAAAGAGAAGAATGAAGAAAAGAAGAAACTTGATTAATTCAAAGAAAATTAATAAGTTTAGGGGGGAAATTGTTGGGATATAAACAGATATACAAATTCTATTACTGATGCTGCAGTTGGTACTGAACAATGAATATTGAAGTTAGTACTGATGGGGCAGAAACACTGTTAGTACTGATGCTACTGATGTCAAAGTTTACTACTGACGATCAACAAATGCTACTGACTTCTATTTTTGGTGCTGATCGTATACGAGATTCTAGCATAATTAGTTAAGGAATGTATATCTTTGTGTAATTCAATAGTAATCGAATCCTAGAATAACTAGGTTAATATTTTAGGCTTCAAGGACTATTATATATAGTTCCTTATGAATTGTAAACATACGTGTGTATTGATCGATAATATTAATATACATTGAAGCTTTTTGTGATTACTGTGTTCTTAATTGCATTCGCATTCATTAACAGTATTCATTGTTCTTAATCAATTAAACTATAAGTGTTGATCCGCTGCAACTTCTAATAGTTTGTAGATCTGCGATTAATTAATCCTTCTGTGTTAATCGATCCTTCTTTGTTTTGGTGGGACCCCTTTACATGTGGGTGAGTGTGGTGGTGTGGTGAGTATTTCATGTAATGTGATATGATGTGGTTGATTAGGTGACAATATTTTTGGTGTTGCTGGTGGTACTCATATCCTCCGGGGTATCAAATTAGGTTGTCAGATTTGACTCTTATCGGATCAGGCCTCTCTAGTTGGTCAGGTTCGTGTTGGTTGGATTTCGAGTTTAACCGATCGTTGGTTAGGTGACATAATTCTCGCTACAAGAAAAAAGTTATAAGTTTTGAACTTTTTAATTACAGTCTTCATGGTGCGTTAAAATTTATCTTAAAAGTCATACTCATACTTTTATTATCCAATGCATTAGAACAAAACCATATAGCCAATTTATAAACATAACTATATAACATGGTTTTAAACAGAACCATATAACTAATTTTTATAAAAGTTTTGAGAAATTAACATAACTTTATTACTTTAAAAGCAATTTTATTATTCGTCACCATCGAACACAAGTTTTTTAAAATATCATTCATTATTCTTTAATCTTACTTATTAAACTTAAGAGAAACCTTATAAACTTCAATCGGATCTAATCAAATTAATCAGAAACCCGCTACCAATTCTAACTTCAGGTGTGTCAGGGTTGGTTAAACAAAACCAATACCAAGCATAATCGGGTTCGGGTCAGTCGGATTGACCCTTTTGATACCTTTATTTATCATCAAAATAAGAATATATGTGTCATTGTGATAAGCTCAAAACATACTAGAATCGATAAAAGTGGGATATCATGTAATTCAAGTTCGTTTGGAAACAAAATTTGATCGTTGGAAACACCATATTTGGAAAATCCGAGGTTTCAAATCCATAGCAATTTGTCATTAATCTAGAAAGCTAAACTTACAAAAATCGACTCGTTTAACATTTTTAGAGATTGAATATTAAGAGTCAAAGATTATGATCATAAACATGGATTTGACTTTTGAAGATTATTCACATGAACTAGAAAAAAATATAAAAATACAAAATAAAATATGTTAAATAAAAATATTTTCCATATCATATATAGCATCGTATTCATGGACTTGCATATCTGTCCACGCATGTTCATATGTATTGAAGATCTTATATTGTATTTACACGTTGAAAATATTATATTATATATATTGAGAAACGTTCAATGTAGTCCTTAAATTTTGCGTAGTCTTGAGGGACAAATCTCAGTTATTTGATCAATTAACACTCAAATCATCATCACTAGTAAAATCACATATGATTCAACACATCAACACCACGACCACTCCATGTGTATTAAATCACATGTGATTGCACACTGTCGACCACTACCCTATGTTTATTAAATCACATGCCATTCAACACCACCAACATCTGCTGGCCACCCTCTCCACTACCGGCAACCCCTCGCCACCGTCGGGTGCTTTCAATCACATTTAATTTCATATCCAATAACATGTGATTGTGGCGGCTGGAGGTGGTCGGCGGCGGCAGTGGCCATCGGTGATGGTTGTATATTGAATCACATGTGATTTGATGGTGGTAGATAAAGGTGTTTAGATCTAATGGCTAAGATTTATAGACTTTATAAAAATCAAGAACTTATTTGAATACGACTCTAAAGTTATAAGTTCAGTACTAGTTCTTATTTCAAATTGTTCATATATATGTAGTGTATGCTTTGGTTCTGTGCTAACTATAAATCAATAAACTTTTTAAACACCTTTGAATTTTCGATCGCTACGCATGAACTATGACGTTCTCGTCAACTTGTGAGTTTTGTTGACTATCTATTAAAGTGTCTTTTGTACAAGTTCAAACACTAGTGCCTCTATATATGTGAAGTGTAACCTTATGTTCCACACACATAAAATCAAATGACATTGATATAGTCTTATGCACGATTACATTCTTTTAGGGTTTTCTATAACGTGTACATATAATTAAAACTATAAAATACTCTAATGTCCTTTATGTAACACGCTATAAAATCGACCTCGTTTAACATTTATGAAATTTAAAATTCAACGATAGGGTTTTCCATATAATTGACTTTGGCCGGGGATTGTGGCTTGCATTAAAATATAAAACAAACAAAATATTAGTATAACTAAGTGATTAGATTTATATTATATTAGAAGGGTACATGCACAATTCGGTAACGACTACCTTGATGGTGGCAGTGGTGCTGGTGGTTGCAATGGTGATGTTGGTAGAGAGTGGTGGTGGGCGGTGGCGGTAATGGTGATGGTGTTTGTCGGTAGTGATGGTGGTAACTTTATAAGGGATTAATTAAAATAATTACAATTAAGTAATGAATATATGTCTTATTAGCTCAGTTGGTTAATGTGTTGTGCTAATAACATAAAGCTTGCATGTTCGAGACCTGCATGGTGCATAATTTTACAAAAGCAGATTATTTCCTAAATTAGCAAGTATGTTGGCCAAATTTTAAATTTTGCTAATTTGAAAAAGGCTTAACATATGTAACATAGATAGATATTGTAACACCTCAATTTTCAAAACACTTTTTAAATCATATTTTTAAATAAAAATACTACAATGTCCAATAACCAGAAATACGGTTTAACAAAAACCATTAAAACATTTATCAGAGTTGTAAAATCCGGTGTTACAAAGATAATATCATAACCATAGGATAAAACGAGAACTACCTACGAGCTCCCGAGCTAATCAACACTAGGCCACTTCTAACGCGACCCTCTAATCCATCGATCCTGAACCTGAGTACATAGCCAAAAACAAAGTAGTACGTGAGACAAAATAGTCTCGTGAGATACATGGGTTTTCGACCCATTCTCAAAAGATTTATAAAATAATATTTATAACATTAAAAATACTTATCCTTATCATTTCTTATTAATTCATAATTCATCCTCCATTCATTTAACCGTATAAACTAATAAGCTTACCGTAAGCTTACTCGTCATCTAATCACATACTTGTAAGTTATCTCCAAACTTACACTTTCATTATCACATATGCGACGGACCTCTCCGAAGCCAACTCTCCCGATATGGGACGTCATAGGTAAACTATCAAGGTAATTGGGAACCCCCATCTTACCGAGATTCATAAGCTCTCCCCGCTCCCGGGTCGTCATGCTCACCCATCATTGGGTGTCGTAAACTGTGACATTCTACTCTTTGCGCAGGGAGGTACCACCCCAAGTAGACGTCTCATGCTCCCCCATTTCTGGGCGGTCTTATTCCGGATTTTTCATTTCACATATGAGCCTCAGCTCCTTTCATCAAATATGAGCATCAGCTCCTTTCATCGAATTCATCACTTATTAGAATACATATATTCTAATTTATCATTTTGTTCTCTTTATTATTTCATTTTAAATCTTGACTTTACCAAGTCCTTTGCTAATTTAAAACATATTTGTCTTTTATCAAAATCATATTACTTTGACTCTTCTTTGACTAGAATACACGTTTATTACTAGTCACTTATTACTTATTCTCTTAGTAATTCGATAACTACTTTCATTAGTATAATATACTATCCGATACTTATTACTTAAAAATCATTGTCTCAAGCTTTATTAATACATATTATTAATAAACCAATTATCAAGCTCTTTTAAATCATTATCTTTATTCGTACATCTTATTTATAAAACTCATTAATTACTTTTCATTATCATAATCCCTTTCAAAACCAACAATCGTTAGATAGACTAAAATAGTCTAATACTAGCATTTTCTCATCATATCAATCATATCTTTATTAAAAACGTTTATTAATAAAGACTCTTAAAACATCATGGTTTTCAAAATCATTTGCTATGTACCCAGTAAAAGTCTCATTTACTCACCTTAGCCAAGCTAATTCCAAATCGTGTCTAACAACACGAATCCTTGCCTTCCAACTTGTGAAATGTCACCAATCTTTAGGTCTTCTTGACCTACCATCAATATCATCATATAATCTAGTTATTATCCATAACTAGCTACCAATAAACCCATAACAACATTCTTAACCACCAAGTTCATCCAACTTGGTGAAACCCCAAAACCCTAGTTCAAGATTTTCATCAATAACCCAAATCCAATTTGTACACATCATTTACAAGCTTACAATGAGTGTTCTACACCCATGATTAGTCATCTTCCCCAAAGATGACATGAATGATTCCCCAAACCACCATTTCTACCCAAACAAAGCTCATAACTAGCTAGATAACATCAACAATCAAGAAATCTTACCTTTGATGTTTAGATCCTTCAAGATGGTGAAGATTTGAGCTCCAAGACTCCAAAAACGTCCACTCTCTCTCTAGAAATCGGCTGCACACTTTGGAGATGTGAGAAATGAGCAAAAACCCTAATTTTCACGTTTTTATGCAGATCTGACCAAGATAGCGCCGCTATCTTAAAGATAGCGCCGCTATTTCTAATCCCGCGTTAATTCGCGTGGGAGATAGCGCCGCTATCTCAGGCGCTATCTCGAAATCGCGTTTTTTCCCCACCGCTATTTCGGATCGCTGATCCAACGTTGCACAAGATAGCGCCGCTATCTAAGATAGCACCGCTATCTATACCTGGCAGCTAAGGCTGCACTTTTTGTTATTCCTTTCGACACGGTTTCGACCGTAACTTTCTCATACGATGTCCAAATGACACGAAACCAATTCCCACGTTCTTTAAATGATTTATCCTTGTTTATAATATTTTTCCCATAATTTATTTTATTCAAATTTCGGGTCGTTACAACTATCCATCCCTAAAAAGGATTTCGTCCTCGGAATCAACTCCAGGATTTCCAATCCTCATTCCACTTCCAACTAATGATTCAATAATACTTATGCATTTAATCGCCCACTCGACCCGTTATACCCAAACGGGTCCAAGATCCAAACTTGAGTTCCTAATACCCGAGCGGGTCAAAATTTCACAATTTGACCTTAACCTTTCTCATCATTTAACCAAACTCCTTACTCCCATTGGGGTGATACGACCCAGTCATTACTAATAATCATTTGACCAAAATGATAGTTAACCCCTCGCTTTGACCAAATTGTCAACATTGTTCCATCTTTGACTTAGCACAAAGTCAACCATTTCTTGACAATTTCCTTGCCCACTAGTGATCCATTAGCCATAAATTCCTTAACAATCGTCCTTACCTTCATGGTCCAACAACAATCATACTCGGTTCCTAAATTCAACTCGAGATACCCAACGGTTTAAAGTCGACCCTTTGACTACCATTGTGTCCATTAATCCATTACCCACTATCTTACACATGAAGATGATACATTATGCTCTTATCCTTGACTAACCAATTCAAACGAAAGTCAAAACCCAATTTTGACTAAAGTCAACAATCCACTAGTTGGCCAACCTTGACTTATGATTAAAGTCAAACTTACTTTGCAAAATTTCCATATTCTTATTACTAAGGCATCGCTTTCCAAGCTTTTCATTCCCGATTTCCTATTTAGATTTCCTTTCTCAATTGTTCCATTTTTCCTCGATTTCGATTTCCACCATCGATTAACAACTTCCATTCAAATCAATACCAAATCTCTATTACTTTTTAACTTTCATCCAATTACTTATACTTTTTTTTTTATAATTTCCTTCAAACATCCTTATACCATACTTGAATTTCCCGATTACCGGCTCTAGAGCCTCGATCATATCCAATTGTGGCCTAACCACCCATAATATATCTTTCACCATTCATTGGCTTCTAACCACTTTGCTTCCTAACGCATTCCTTTTTCATGAACCATTAACTTGTAGGTATCTCCTACACATACTTCTACTTAAACACTACCCGAACTTTCAATCCAAGTTCTCACTTGCCATAAAAATCATAACAACAACTAACCTTACGGTTCTACATACGACAGATATAAACCTCACAATTCTGATTCATCAATTCATACTTTAACTATGCCACCGAGTTGATCGGAAAGCCTCCAATCCATCAAGGTCCAAACTGTCACAATGATCGGAAAGCCTCCAATCCAAAGTGACTCATACAATACCATTTCATCTTGCATACTATTCCTGTATGCCTCATTCGTTTAGCATCATGCTATCATTTTCTTTCACAATCAATCACATTTTCTATCCACATTTTCACTTTTCCACTTACACCCAATACCACACGGTATGCACAAATTCACTAACCAATTTATTTATCAATCGACCTTTACTAAACATGCTTTCTCAACATTACTACTTTCCAATCTTTCCTTTACCACCGAGGTAACCACTAACACCCTCTAATTATCCATATTTTACCGATTCACACGGTCCTTATGAGTCAACCCATTGACTCCGATCGATACCCAACCTTGAACTATCTCTTTTTTTTTTTTTTTTTTTTTTTTTTTTTTTTTTTTATAAACTTTGCCAATAACTATTCACCCTTGCCATTGTACACGTCAACCCCGACTTGAATATCTGCACTACTTATCAGGATTTCCACCGAACACTAAAGTTCTATTTTCAAAATCATTATTTCTATAGCTTTCCATTCATACTTTACTAGTCTTACCGAAACTTAGTACTTCACTGTACTACTACTCTTTCTTTGAGCACAATTACTATTCTTATGATTCACCTTCCGATAATTTATAATGACATAATCCTTTCTATTCTTATTTCCCGCGACATACCGGTCGCCAACCCATAACTATACACATAGTAACCCGGGAAGATTATCTCCCAAACTTATTTTTCACATCATATATTCCATCTATAATTATTTCCATACTTATATCACATAAGCACCAATTTGTGCGACATAAAAGCAATTAAATTCCGATTATCTACCAAAATTTCATAAACGAATTACCTGAAGCGGCTCCACGAGTTTCCTTCACCCGATTCTTGTTGGCGGTTGATGCCGACGTGTCGGTTCTCTTCCTTGGGCACGCACTACTAAAGTGTCCCACCTCGTGACAAGTGTAGCATTCCACTTCCTCGAGGTTCCTTACTTTGCAATCCTTTGCTCGGTGTCCTACTCGACCACACTTGAAGCATATAGCCGAATTTGCCTTGCATTCCCCACGGTGATTCTTTCCACAACCTTGGCAACTTCCAATACCGCTATGCTTTGACGAACTCGACCCCAATCCTTCTTTCTTTGTTAATCCCAAGCTACTATCAAACTTCTTCTTTTCTTTTCCTGATGCCGACTCTTGTGCCTTTCGCCGAAAAACCCTCTCAACACCTCGAGCGTTACTAATGGCCTCATCCAACGTGGTCGCTCGGTTGACTTCCAATTCAAACTCCGGTGGTAGTCCATTTGCATACCGAACCACCTTCATACGCTCCGTCGGATAGGACTTGATTACAAACGGGAGTAATCCCATAAACTTTTTGGTGTATTCTTCCACCGACATATCTCCCTTCTTGATGAACATGAACTCTTCTTGCAACTCTTCTAGATCTCTCTCGGGACAAAACTTTTCCTTCAACCTTCTCGTGAACTCCTTCCACGACATCTTGTACACTTTCTTTCCCAAAGTCTCATACATGGTATCCCACCATGTCAACGCTTCATCCTTCAACTGTCGGGATGCATAAATGACCATGTCTTTCTTTAAACACTTGCTACTTTCTTGAACTTGCTCGGTTTCCCGAATCCAACGCATCGTCACCTTCGGTTCCGAACTTCCATAATACACACCGGGGTTGCACGCCATGAATGCCTTGTATGTACATCCTTCTCTTTCCTCCGACCCCGAATCGTTGCTTTCCTCGGTCGATGGCTCCACGGTACGGGTCTTGCTACCCGAAGACTTACTTCCCCCACGGGACTTAGAATTATCATTCTTCTCTTCATTGAACCGGTTAGTCAAGATCCGGTTCACATCCTCATTCACCACTTCCCTTATTTGGGTAAACAATTTCTGGATAGCTTCCATAGTTACCGGGGTTTGATATACATCCAAACCGGAACCTTCTCCATTATTACCGGGATGAGTCGGGATTCGATTTGAATCCGTCTCATGAACTCGTGGAATCTCTCCACTTCTTGGGTTCACCATTTTCTATATCAACATATTAAACCATTAAAATTCAAAGATTGCCTTATTAGTCAAACATAACCCATATAGCCCAAAACATTATCCTTTCTCTTAGGGATCGACCCTAATATACCCATACTTTACTGTCTCAACGGACTGATCAAGGACGTCCTATGGAAAACATATGGTCCTACTTAGCATAGCTTAAGACTAGGGAGGTCAAACCTACCTAATTCACTTAAACTATAGCTCTGATACCAAGTTGTAACACCTCAATTTTCAAAACACTTTTTAAATCATATTTTTAAATAAAAATACTACAATGTCCAATAACCAGAAATACGGTTTAACAAAAACCATTAAAACATTTATCAGAGTTGTAAAATCCGGTGTTACAAAGATAATATCATAACCATAGGATAAAACGAGAACTACCTACGAGCTCCCGAGCTAATCAACACTAGGCCACTTCTAACGCGACCCTCTAATCCATCGATCCTGAACCTGAGTACATAGCCAAAAACAAAGTAGTACGTGAGACAAAATAGTCTCGTGAGATACATGGGTTTTCGACCCATTCTCAGAAGATTTATAAAATAATATTTATAACATTAAAAATACTTATCCTTATCATTTCTTATTAATTCATAATTCATCCTCCATTCATTTAACCGTATAAACTAATAAGCTTACCGTAAGCTTACTCGTCATCTAATCACATACTTGTAAGTTATCTCCAAACTTACACTTTCATTATCACATATGCGACGGACCTCTCCGAAGCCAACTCTCCCGATATGGGACGTCATAGGTAAACTATCAAGGTAATTGGGAACCCCCATCTTACCGAGATTCATAAGCTCTCCCCGCTCCCGGGTCGTCATGCTCACCCATCATTGGGTGTCGTAAACTGTGACATTCTACTCTTTGCGCAGGGAGGTACCACCCCAAGTAGACGTCTCATGCTCCCCCATTTCTGGGCGGTCTTATTCCGGATTTTTCATTTCACATATGAGCCTCAGCTCCTTTCATCAAATATGAGCATCATCTCCTTTCATCGAATTCATCACTTATTAGAATACATATATTCTAATTTATCATTTTGTTCTCTTTATTATTTCATTTTAAATCTTGACTTTACCAAGTCCTTTGCTAATTTAAAACATATTTGTCTTTTATCAAAATCATATTACTTTGACTCTTCTTTGACTAGAATACACGTTTATTACTAGTCACTTATTACTTATTCTCTTAGTAATTCGATAACTACTTTCATTAGTATAATATACTATCCGATACTTATTACTTAAAAATCATTGTCTCAAGCTTTATTAATACATATTATTAATAAACCAATTATCAAGCTCTTTTAAATCATTATCTTTATTCGTACATCTTATTTATAAAACTCATTAATTACTTTTCATTATCATAATCCCTTTCAAAACCAACAATCGTTAGATAGACTAAAATAGTCTAATACTAGCATTTTCTCATCATATCAATCATATCTTTATTAAAAACGTTTATTAATAAAGACTCTTAAAACATCATGGTTTTCAAAATCATTTGCTATGTACCCAGTAAAAGTCTCATGTACTCACCTTAGCCAAGCTAATTCCAACTCGTGTCTAACAACACGAATCCTTGCCTTCCAACTTGTGAAATGTCACCAATCTTTAGGTCTTCTTGACCTACCATCAATATCATCATATAATCTAGTTATTATCCATAACTAGCTACCAATAAACCCATAACAACATTCTTAACCACCAAGTTCATCCAACTTGGTGAAACCCCAAAACCCTAGTTCAAGATTTCCATCAATAACCCAAATCCAATTTGTACACATCATTTACAAGCTTACAATGAGTGTTCTACACCCATGATTAGTCATCTTCCCCAAAGATGACATGAATGATTCCCCAAACCACCATTTCTACCCAAACAAAGCTCATAACTAGCTAGATAACATCAACAATCAAGAAATCTTACCTTTGATGTTTAGATCCTTCAAGATGGTGAAGATTTGAGCTCCAAGACTCCAAAAACGTCCACTCTCTCTCTAGAAATCGGCTGCACACTTTGGAGATGTGAGAAATGAGCAAAAACCCTAATTTTCACGTTTTTATTCAGATCTGACCAAGATAGCGCCGCTATCTTAAAGATAGCGCCGCTATTTCTAATCCCGCGTTAATTCGCGTGGGAGATAGCGCCGCTATCTCAGGCGCTATCTCGAAATCGCGTTTTTTCCCCACCGCCATTTCGGATCGCTGATCCAACGTTGCACAAGATAGCGCCGCTATCTAAGATAGCACCGCTATCTATACCTGGCAGCTAAGGCTGCACTTTTTGTTATTCCTTTCGACACGGTTTCGACCGTAACTTTCTCATACGATGTCCAAATGACACGAAACCAATTCCCACATTCTTTAAATGATTTATCCTTGTTTATCATATTTTTCCCATAATTTATTTTATTCAAATTTTGGGTCGTTACAACTATCCATCCCTAAAAAGGATTTCGTCCTCGGAATCAACTCCAGGATTTCCAATCCTCATTCCACTTCCAACTAATGATTCAATAATACTTATGCATTTAATCGCCCACTCGACCCGTTATACCCAAACGGGTCCAAGATCCAAACTTGAGTTCCTAATACCCGAGCGGGTCAAAATTTCACAATTTAACCTTAACCTTTCTCATCATTTAACCAAACTCCTTACTCCCATTGGGGTGATACGACCCAGTCATTACTAATAATCATTTGACCAAAATGATAGTTAACCCCTCGCTTTGACCAAATTGTCAACATTGTTCCATCTTTGACTTAGCACAAAGTCAACCATTTCTTGACAATTTCCTTGCCCACTAGTGATCCATTAGCCATAAATTCCTTAACAATCGTCCTTACCTTCATGGTCCAACAACAATCATACTCGGTTCCTAAATTCAACTCGAGATACCCAACGGTTTAAAGTCGACCCTTTGACTACCATTGTTTCCATTAATCCATTACCCACTATCTTACACATGAAGATGATACATTATGCTCTTATCCTTGACTAACCAATTCAAATGAAAGTCAAAACCCAATTTTGACTAAAGTCAACAATCCACTAGTTGGCCAACCTTGACTTATGATTAAAGTCAAACTTACTTTGCAAAATTTCCATATTCTTATTACTAAGGCATCGCTTTCCAAGCTTTTCATTCCCGATTTCCTATTTAGATTTCCTTTCTCAATTGTTCCATTTTTCCTCGATTTCGATTTCCACCATCGATTAACAACTTCCATTCAAATCAATACCAAATCTCTATTACTTTTTAACTTTCATCCAATTACTTATACTTTTTTTTTTATAATTTCCTTCAAACATCCTTATACCATACTTGAATTTCCCGATTACCGGCTCTAGAGCCTCGATCATATCTAATTGTGGCCTAACTACCCATAATATATCTTTCACCATTCATTGGCTTCTAACCACTTTGCTTCCTAACGCATTCCTTTTTCATGAACCATTAACTTGTAGGTATCTCCTACACATACTTCTACTTAAACACTACCCGAACTTTCAATCCAAGTTCTCACTTGCCATAAAAATCATAACAACAACTAACCTTACGGTTCTACATACGACAGATATAAACCTCACAATTCTGATTCATCAATTCATACTTTAACTATGCCACCGAGTTGATCGGAAAGCCTCCAATCCATCAAGGTCCAAACTGTCACAATGATCGGAAAGCCTCCAATCCAAAGTGACTCATACAATACCATTTCATCTTGCATACTATTCCTGTATGCCTCATTCGTTTAGCATCATGCTATCATTTTCTTTCACAATCAATCACATTTTCTATCCACATTTTCACTTTTCCACTTACACCCAATACCACACGGTATGCACAAATTCACTAACCAATTTATTTATCAATCGACCTTTACTAAACATGCTTTCTCAACATTACTACTTTCCAATCTTTCCTTTACCACCGAGGTAACCACTAACACCCTCTAATTATCCATATTTTACCGATTCACACGGTCCTTATGAGTCAACCCATTGACTCCGATCGATACCCAACCTTGAACTATCTCTTTTTTTTTTTTTTTTTTTTTTGTTTTTTTTTTTTTTTATAAACTTTGCCAATAACTATTCACCCTTGCCATTGCACACGTCAACCCCGACTTGAATATCTGCACTACTTATCAGGATTTCCACCGAACACTAAAGTTCTATTTTCAAAATCATTATTTCTATAGCTTTCCATTCATACTTTACTAGTCTTACCGAAACTTAGTACTTCACTGTACTACTACTCTTTCTTTGAGCACAATTACTATTCTTATGATTCACCTTCCGATAATTTATAATGACATAATCCTTTCTATTCTTATTTCCCGCGACATACCGGTCGCCAACCCATAACTATACACATAGTAACCCGGGAAGATTATCTCCCAAACTTATTTTTCACATCATATATTCCATCTATAATTATTTCCATACTTATATCACATAAGCACCAATTTGTGCGACATAAAAGCAATTAAATTCCGATTATCTACCAAAATTTCATAAACGAATTACCTGAAGCGGCTCCACGAGTTTCCTTCACCCGATTCTTGTTGGCGGTTGATGCCGACGTGTCGGTTCTCTTCCTTGGGCACGCACTACTAAAGTGTCCCACCTCGTGACAAGTGTAGCATTCCACTTCCTCGAGGTTCCTTACTTTGCAATCCTTTGCTCGGTGTCCTACTCGACCACACTTGAAGCATATAGCCGAATTTGCCTTGCATTCCCCACGGTGATTCTTTCCACAACCTTGGCAACTTCCAATACCGCTATGCTTTGACGAACTCGACCCCAATCCTTCTTTCTTTGTTAATCCCAAGCTACTATCAAACTTCTTCTTTTCTTTTCCTGATGCCGACTCTTGTGCCTTTCGCCGAAAAACCCTCTCAACACCTCGAGCGTTACTAATGGCCTCATCCAACGTGGTCGCTCGGTTGACTTCCAATTCAAACTCCGGTGGTAGTCCATTTGCATACCGAACCACCTTCATACGCTCCGTCGGATAGGACTTGATTACAAACGGGAGTAATCCCATAAACTTTTTGGTGTATTCTTCCACCGACATATCTCCCTTCTTGATGAACATGAACTCTTCTTGCAACTCTTCTAGATCTCTCTCGGGACAAAACTTTTCCTTCAACCTTCTCGTGAACTCCTTCCACGACATCTTGTACACTTTCTTTCCCAAAGTCTCAGACATGGTATCCCACCATGTCAACGTTTCATCCTTCAACTGTCGGGATGCATAAATGACCATGTCTTTCTTTAAACACTTGCTACTTTCTAGAACTTGCTCGGTTTCCCGAATCCAACGCATCGTCACCTTCGGTTCCGAACTTCCATAATACACACTGGGGTTGCACGCCATGAATGCCTTGTATGTACATCCTTCTCTTTCCTCCGACCCCGAATCGTTGCTTTCCTCGGTCGATGGCTCCACGGTACGGGTCTTGCTACCCGAAGACTTACTTCCCCCACGGGACTTAGAATTATCATTCTTCTCTTCATTGAACCGGTTAGTCAAGATCCGGTTCACATCCTCATTCACCACTTCCCTTATTTGGGTAAACAATTTCTGGATAGCTTCCATAGTTACCGGGGTTTGATATACATCCAAACCGGAACCTTCTCCATTATTACCGGGATGAGTCGGGATTCGATTTGAATCCGTCTCATGAACTCGTGGAATCTCTCCACTTCTTGGGTTCACCATTTTCTATATCAACATATTAAACCATTAAAATTCAAAGATTGCCTTATTAGTCAAACATAACCCATATAGCCCAAAACATTATCCTTTCTCTTAGGGATCGACCCTAATATACCCATACTTTACTGTCTCAACGGACTGATCAAGGACGTCCTATGGAAAACATATGGTCCTACTTAGCATAGCTTAAGACTAGGGAGGTCAAACCTACCTAATTCACTTAAACTATAGCTCTGATACCAAGTTGTAACACCTCAATTTTCAAAACACTTTTTAAATCATATTTTTAAATAAAAATACTACAATGTCCAATAACCAGAAATACGGTTTAACAAAAACCATTAAAACATTTATCAGAGTTGTAAAATCCGGTGTTACAAAGATAATATCATAACCATAGTATAAAACGAGAACTACCTACGAGCTCCCGAGCTAATCAACACTAGGCCACTTCTAACGCGACCCTCTAATCCATCGATCCTGAACCTGAGTACATAGCCAAAAACAAAGTAGTACGTGAGACAAAATAGTCTCGTGAGATACATGGGTTTTCGACCCATTCTCAAAAGATTTATAAAATAATATTTATAACATTAAAAATACTTATCCTTATCATTTCTTATTAATTCATAATTCATCCTCCATTCATTTAACCGTATAAACTAATAAGCTTACCGTAAGCTTACTCGTCATCTAATCACATACTTGTAAGTTATCTCCAAACTTACACTTTCATTATCACATATGCGACGGACCTCTCCGAAGCCAACTCTCCCGATATGGGACGTCATAGGTAAACTATCAAGGTAATTGGGAACCCCCATCTTACCGAGATTCATAAGCTCTCCCCGCTCCCGGGTCGTCATGCTCACCCATCATTGGGTGTCGTAAACTGTGACATTCTACTCTTTGCGCAGGGAGGTACCACCCCAAGTAGACGTCTCATGCTCCCCCATTTCTGGGCGGTCTTATTCCGGATTTTTCATTTCACATATGAGCCTCAGCTCCTTTCATCAAATATGAGCATCAGCTCCTTTCATCGAATTCATCACTTATTAGAATACATATATTCTAATTTATCATTTTGTTCTCTTTATTATTTCATTTTAAATCTTGACTTTACCAAGTCCTTTGCTAATTTAAAACATATTTGTCTTTTATCAAAATCATATTACTTTGACTCTTCTTTGACTAGAATACACGTTTATTACTAGTCACTTATTACTTATTCTCTTAGTAATTCGATAACTACTTTCATTAGTATAATATACTATCCGATACTTATTACTTAAAAATCATTGTCTCAAGCTTTATTAATACATATTATTAATAAACCAATTATCAAGCTCTTTTAAATCATTATCTTTATTCGTACATCTTATTTATAAAACTCATTAATTACTTTTCATTATCATAATCCCTTTCAAAACCAACAATCGTTAGATAGACTAAAATAGTCTAATACTAGCATTTTCTCATCATATCAATCATATCTTTATTAAAAACGTTTATTAATAAAGACTCTTAAAACATCATGGTTTTCAAAATCATTTGCTATGTACCCAGTAAAAGTCTCATGTACTCACCTTAGCCAAGCTAATTCCAACTCGTGTCTAACAACACGAATCCTTGCCTTCCAACTTGTGAAATGTCACCAATCTTTAGGTCTTCTTGACCTACCATCAATATCATCATATAATCTAGTTATTATCCATAACTAGCTACCAATAAACCCATAACAACATTCTTAACCACCAAGTTCATCCAACTTGGTGAAACCCCAAAACCCTAGTTCAAGATTTCCATCAATAACCCAAATCCAATTTGTACACATCATTTACAAGCTTACAATGAGTGTTCTACACCCATGATTAGTCATCTTCCCCAAAGATGACATGAATGATTCCCCAAACCACCATTTCTACCCAAACAAAGCTCATAACTAGCTAGATAACATCAACAATCAAGAAATCTTACCTTTGATGTTTAGATCCTTCAAGATGGTGAAGATTTGAGCTCCAAGACTCCAAAAACGTCCACTCTCTCTCTAGAAATCGGCTGCACACTTTGGAGATGTGAGAAATGAGCAAAAACCCTAATTTTCACGTTTTTATTCAGATCTGACCAAGATAGCGCCGCTATCTTAAAGATAGCGCCGCTATTTCTAATCCCGCGTTAATTCGCGTGGGAGATAGCGCCGCTATCTCAGGCGCTATCTCGAAATCGCGTTTTTTCCCCACCGCTATTTCGGATCGCTGATCCAACGTTGCACAAGATAGCGCCGCTATCTAAGATAGCACCGCTATCTATACCTGGCAGCTAAGGCTGCACTTTTTGTTATTCCTTTCGACACGGTTTCGACCGTAACTTTCTCATACGATGTCCAAATGACACGAAACCAATTCCCACGTTCTTTAAATGATTTATCCTTGTTTATCATATTTTTCCCATAATTTATTTTATTCAAATTTCGGGTCGTTACAGATATCATCATTGTATATTAGACTCTAAACTACTAAATATATGTTGTGCGTTGTTGATATATAGATAGCGCTCATATACTTAGGTGGTATTTGGTATCATCTGAATGATTAATATCTGAATGATATAGAGGTCTGCATGATACAGAGGTCTGAATGATTCAGACTTCCCCTGATATCTGTCCGATTAAGAGGCAGAACATGTTGAATTATATATTCACAGTTAATTAAGAGGTTTTACCAAACGCTATGATTTCGTCCGATTAAGAGGCTGACCTCTTAACTGTATCATTAAAAAGCTTACCAAACAGCACCTTAGGACATTTATTATGACCTCATTGAAAATGTTATGAGATCTGTCAGGATCGAATAACTCAAACAAGTTATTGAATCACAGATCTACTCAACAATAGAAGTTACAGCGGATTAACACTATGTTGATTGAATAAGAACTATGTAAACTGTAAATCAAATAAGAATGAATAAGAACACAGTCTATCACAAAAAAACTTCAATGTATTAATTTTGATCGATCAATACATGTATGTTTACCATTCATAAGGAACTATATATAATAGTCCTTGAAGCCTAACACTTTAACCTAGTTATTTTAGGAAACGATTACAATTGAATTACAAAGAGATATACATTCTATAACTAATTCTACTAGAATCTCGGACACGATCTGTTCTGTTTTATCGACATCAGTAGTAAATAGCAATATCAGTAGTAAGTACACGACCAGTAGTAATTTGCTTTTCTACCCCATCAGTACTAACTTGTATATCATCATTAAATCTTCATCAGTACTAACTGCAGCATCAGTAATAGAATGTTTATATCCTAACAATCTCCCCCTAAACTTATTAATTCATTTTGAATTAATCAAGTTTCTTTTCTTCTTGTTCTTTCTTCTTCTTCTCTTCCAACTGTTTAGCCCTTCTTTCATCACCTTCTTCAATAATATACTTGTTGTTCCTCTTAACAAAATAGTTCAACTTCTCAGCAAACATACTAACATCATGAGGTTTTATGAAAGAACATGTGGTGATCTGATACATTGTTTCTTCAGAGTGAGGATATTCTCTTTCAAATACATGTTTACTGGCTCTTTCAAAAAAATACATGTTAACAGTTGGTAGCACATTCCAAGATTAAACATTTCCTGTGCTAGTGAATTTCTCAGGATAGTCATCTGGATAAAATGCAACATCTATCATCACTGTGATTTATCCAGCTCCTGAGTTTCTCCATGACTTCTTTGACATTCTTGGCTTACCAATAATTAAGACTTTAATTATATCACTTCTTGTTAATGACATAACCATTGGTTTCAAAGCACTGAACTTTTGAGTTGATTTATCTTCTCTAATTACTTCTATCACATCATTTACAACTCTGTAGTTAATAATGAGATTATCTTGTAGAGGAGCTATAGGAAGATTAATAATTTGTGATTCAGGTTTGGCTTTCTTCTTTGCTTCTTGTTCAGCCTCTATGTCTTTTCTTTTCTTGGCAATTATGATTGAAGTTTCACCAGATTTTGAATTACTTGTGTTTACCAGTTTAGGATCAATTTCAATTAAATTTGTTACTTTGTCTTCCTTGATCTCTGGTTCTGCCAAGTCCTTCTTCTTTTCAATGCAATACCTTTCAATAATGGTTATTAATTTCATTCTTCCAAAGGATTTTGCATTGCGACCTCGAGATTTTAGATATGAGATCATATCATTTTTCTTCTCTGCAAACTGTTCAGGCATATCTTCTTTCAGTTGTTTGCATTCTTTCACTTGTGCTTCAAGAAGATCTATACTTTCTTTTTCAATTTGTTTTATTTTACTTAGTTCTTCTTGTTGATCTTCTTCTAAAAACTCTTCAATCTCTTGAATAGCTGCATTTTTCATCTTTTCTTCTTCAGCCTTTCTTTTATCTTCAAGAGCTTGAGTTTTAGCACATTTTCTATGATATCTTATCCGTTTAACCTTCCACTTATCTTGCTTTATAGGTCTGACTAAGTTTATCTTATTTACCATATAGTGACCTAGAGCTCTGTGTGGGTAATCATCATCAAATTTTGTTTTACCAACATTCACACATTTAGATAGTGGGGTATTCATATCTTTGACTGGATTTATTGTGATTGAATAAGAAAATGTATGAATTCTATTTTGTGGTAATATTTTTGGATGAGGAGGGAGAGCACATTCATCAACATCATCCCAGTTCACATTATCATCAAAGTCTGGGATGATAAGTGGTTGTAGTTCTGGAGTTGGAGGCCTTAGGATGATTACAGCTGGTTCAACAAGACCTGGTATTTCTTCATCTGATTCAGTAGTCACCATGGTGGTTTCTACTGGTGTTGTAGCTGTTGTATGTATTACCAGTTGTTGTGAGGAGTCTACTACTGGAGAGGTTGTTGTTGTTGTAGTTACTACTGAATCAAGTTGGTTACAAACCAGACAATGATGATGTCAACAGGAAGTTCCTCAGATCTCTTGGTGAAGAATGGTCTATGTACACTGTGATATATAGACAAGGAGATGCACTAGAAGAGAAAGAGCTTGATGAACTCTACAATGAACTAAGAGTGTTTGTATATGAGGTAAGTAATAAAACTCCAAATTTATCTTCAAACAATGCTGCTTTTGTGTCTAGTACAGGAACAGGTCAGGAAACTATAAAGAATGCAGGCATTGAAGACGTTGCAAGAGAATCCTTCTTCACTAGTCATGTGCATACTGCATTGATTAGTCAGGATTTAGAACAACTCAATTCTGATGAATTGGAAGAGATGTACATCAAGTGGCAGATGGCTATGCTGAGCTTAAGAACCAAAAGGTTTCTTAAAAGATCTGAAAGACAAAATCTGTCTTACAACAAAGGTGATCGTGCTGGATTTGACAAAACCAAGGTCAAATGCTACAACTGTAGCAATCTGGGTCACTTTGCCAGAGAATGTCCAAACAAAGACCAAAGATCAAACTACAAAAAAAACAGTACCTCAAATTCAACTGCTTTAGTATCTCAAGAAGGACAAGGGTATGACTGGAGCTTTCAAGCAGAAGAACATGCACAGAACCAAGCTCTCATGGCCTTTACTACTGATCCTTCTACTACTGAGGTAAATTCTAAATCTTGTACTCCTGAATGCATTAAGGCATATAAAGAATTAGAAAAACTTAATAAAGAAACACTTGAAGAGATGATTCTTAACAGGAATAGATGAATTGAATATAATGGTTGTATAGCTGATTTAGAAAACTAAATTAAAATCTATAAAATAACTGATCAAAAAATAAAAGATGAATTGCTACAAACCACTTATGAAAAAGAACATATTGAATTAAAATTAAAAGAAACTTTGATCAAATTAGAAGAATGCCAAATGGAATTAGAACAGAACAAATTAACTATTAAAAAATCTGAAAGAAGTTCTAAAATTGTAAATGAATTAACAAGCAATCAAACCACTGAAAAGGTTGTGCATGGAGTGGGATATCATGCTGTTCCACCTCCAACGAACTTTATCCCTCCTCTTAAATCAAGCACAGAAAGAATTTTAAATGATTTAAAAATTGAAAGTCAAACTGAAAGTGAAACCAGTAATGAAACAAATGAATCAAATGAATCTTCTGATGATGATCAAACAACTGAGTCAACTGATACAAGTTTTCACACAACACAAAGTCAAACTGAATCCCCAAAATACAACTCAGAAAATATACCTACAATTTTAAGAAGGGGAAATCAAAGAAACTTAAATAAGTTAAAAGAATAAAGAAAACCTGAAAGTGCTAAGTCCACAAAATTATCATGTTTAATTTGCAACAAGGTCAACCACATAGCTAAAAACTGTCACTTCAATCCTAATAACAGTCAAGAATTTAAAATAAACAAAGAAAAGGAAAAAGCTTTAAAGTTAAAACAAATTGAAGAAACAAAACAAAAGGAATTTAAAAAAACCATGTGTTGAAACCCCTAAGTTTGGAAGAACTGCACAAAGATTTGTGCAAAATATCAGGTATAAAAGTCCAAACAGAAGCAATTATTTCAAAAACAATGGAAAACCAAATCAATTTCCTCAATATTCAAAGTTTTCAAACTTCAGTAGAAACTATTCCAGGTTTGCTACTGGTAAAAACCCTAATTACAATACTCTCTGGTATAATTACAAAAACACTACTGACCATGCTCAAAACTCAAAATACCCAAACACTACTGGTCCATCAGTAGTAAAATATTCAAAAGCCAAACACTACGGGTATAAACCTAGATCAGTAGTAAACAAGCACACCAGTACTAACCAATAACCTAAGAACAAAACTGCATACAATGCTCATTCAGTTAGAAAAACTCTCACTTCAAAGGATGAACCCAAGATAAAACAAGCTTGGGTTCCCAAACTTAACTAATCCCTTTACTTTATGTGCAAAGTATCCAGATCCCTGAAGAAGGTAGAACATGGCATATTGATAGTGGATGCTCTAGGCACATGACTGGAAATCTTCAAATACTTAGAGATTTCAAGTCTTTTGAAGGAGGATATGTTGCTTTTGGAGAAAATCCAAGAGGTGGTAAGATCACAGGTAAAGGTACAGTATCCAATGGTAAGATTACTTTTGATGATGTATTTTATGTTGCTGAGCTTAAATATAATCTGGTTAGTGTCTCACAAGTCTGTGATAAGAAGAACAAAATTCTTTTTACAGATGTTGAGTGCATCATTCTTTCTCCTGATTTTATTTTAGATGAAAAATTTGTTGTTTTAAGAACACCAAGGAGAAACAATGTGTATTGCCTGGATATAGGGGGAGAACTCATTTCTTCAAATGAGATTAACTGTTTTATATCTAAGGCAAACACAAATGAATCAGACTTTGGCATAGAAGGATGTGTCACACAAATTTTAAAAATATGAACAATTTAGTTAAAAAGAATTTGGTAGTTGGTCTACCACAAAAAGAATTTATGTGTGATCATCATTGTGTTGCCTGCCTAAAAGGTAAACAACACAAGACTTCTCATAAGACCAAAACAATCAACTCTATTTCTAAACCTTTGCAGCTCTTACATATGGACCTTTTTGGACCTACAAATGTAATGAGTATTGGAAAGAAACAATACTGTCTCGTTATTACTGATGATTTTTCCAGATATACTTGGGTCTTCTTTCTTAGGACCAAAGATGAAACAAGTGAAATAATCAAGAGTCTGATTGTAAAGCTGGAAAATACTAGAGATCTCAATGTGAAAGCAATTAGATGTGATAATGGAACTGAATTTAAAAATACTAACCTAATTGACTTTTGTGATCTTAAGGGCATTGACAGGCTGTACAGCTCACCAAGAACTCCAAAACAAAATGGTGTAGCTGAAAGAAGAAATAGAACCATCATTGAGCAGCCAGATCTATGCTTGCAGATTCAAAATTACCAATAAGTTTTTGGGCTGAAGCTGTTAATACTGCTTTTTATGTTCAGAACAGAGTATTAATAGTCAAGCCTCATTTTAAAACACCTTATGAACTTTTCAATAAAAGAAAACCATGAATAAGTTTCTTAAAATCATTTGGTTGTCCTTGTACTATTTTAATTACAAGAGAACAAATTGGTAAATTTAACTGCAAAGCAGATGATGGAATATTTGTAGGATATTCAACTCAAAGCAAATCTTACAGAGTGTTCAACAAAAGGCTAAGGATCATTGAAGAAAGTGTAAATGTATCCTTTAATGAAAATCTGATGAATGAACAAGGAAATGGTCCAGATTGGTTGTTTAATATTGATAATCTAACCAAATCTTTTGATGTTAATTATGAGCTTAATACAAGAGTTTCAAACAATCAAAGTCAACAAGTAGGGCCATCATCAAGAGGAAGACAAGAAATCATGAAATATATCTTAGTTAATACCGATCCCACAGTTGATACTAAGGACAGTAGTAACTCTGGTAACCCTAATTTCATTGACACCAGTAATAACACAAATTCTGAAGATACTACTGATCCCAATAGTAACTCTGAACCTCAGAGTTGTGATGATGTTCTACTCAATACTGATGTCAGTAACAACAATGACCCTCCTGAGGTCAATGAAGAAAATGTTTCTACTGACACCAGTAGCAATGATGAAACTCCACAAAATGCAAACAATCAAGAAGAAACATGGACAGATGCACAAATTCCTGAATCCAATGAGTCAAATCTAGATTCTCAAATCACTGTTGACAAAGTCCCTGGAACCAGAACTGAAAAGAATCATCATTTGGACTTAGTCCTAAGTGATGTCAATTCTAACATGCAGACAAGAAGCAAATTTAATTCTTCATTAAATTCAAATGTTTGTAACATAAGTTTAATATCTAATGAATGCATGTATGGATTTTTTTTTTGTCACAGGAAGAACCAAAGAAGATTCAACAAGCTATGAAAGACTCAAACTGGATCATAGCAATGCAAGAAGAACTTCTTCAATTCAAACTACAAGCAGTATGGACTCTTGTACCTCTACCAAAAGGAAAAAGAGCCATTGCAACAAGATGGATCTTCAGAAATAAGAAAGATGAAAGAGGTATTGTTATCAAGAACAAAGCAAGACTTGTAGCCCAAGGATACACACAAGAAGAAGGTATTGACTATGATGAAGTGTATGCCCCAGTTGCTAGAATTGAAGCAATAAGAATATTTCTGGCATATGCTTCATACAAAAAGATCAAAGTCTACCTAATGGATGTAAAAAGTGCTTTCCTTTATGGGAAAATTGAAGAAGAAGTATATGTCTGTCAACCTCCAGGATTTGAAGATCCAGAACATGGTGACTATGTGTTCAAACTAGACAAAGCTCTTTATGGCCTACATCAGGCACCAAGAGCTTGGTATGACACATTATCATCATACTTACTAAAGAACAACTTTAAAAGAGGTGCAATTGACAAAACTTTGTTCACAAGAAAGGTCAAAGATGATATTCTACTGGTACAAATATATGTAGATGACATAATCTTTGGTTCAACAAATGATCATCTATGCAAAGAGTTTGAAGAACTGATGCAGAACAAGTTCAAAATGAGCTCAATGGGTCCAATGAACTTCTTCCTTGGACTCCAAATTAATCAAAGAGCATATGGTATTTTGATCAACCAATCAAAATATGTCAGAGAAATTTTAGATAAGTTTGCCATGAAAGACTGCAAAAGTGCAAGTACTCCAATGGAAACTCACAAACACCTACATCCTGACATTGATGGGGAGGATGTAGATGAGCACCTTTACAGATCAATGATAGGATCTCTGATGTACTTAACTGCATCAAGGCCAGACATTATGTATAGTGTTTGTGTATGTGCCAGGTATCAAACAAGACCTAAGGAACTACACTTGCAAGCAGTCAAAAGAATCTTCAGATACTTGAAAGGAAAACCCTCTTTTGGTCTTTGGTATCCACATGCATCACCATTTGAACTAGTAGCCTACACTGATAGTGATTATGGTGGTGAATGTCAAGACATGAAATCTACTACTGGTGGATGTCAGTTCTTTGGATCAAGATTGGTGTCATGACAATGCAAGAAACAAACCAATGTTTCAACATCAACTGCTGAAGCAGAATATGAAGCTGCATCTGCTTGCTGTGCTCAAGTACTATGGATTCAAAATTAACTTCTAGACTTTGGTATCTCTATCCTTAAAACTCCAATTTTTATAGATAATCAAAGTGCTATCAGTATTGTGAATAATCCAGCAACACACTCTAAAACAAAACACATTGAAATTAGATTTCATTTTATAAGAGATTGCAATGAAAAGAAATTAATTAAAGTAGAGAAAATTCATACTGACAATCAATTGGCAGATCTTTTTACAAAAGCATTTGATGTAGGAAGATTCAGCTTTTTGGTTAGCAGTATTGGAATGATTTTAATAAGTTAAGTCTCAAAAGAAAATCATTTGTAAAGTGTTTTGTATAATTTTATTTATTTTACTACTGGTTATTTATTACTACTGATCGTATGTTTCTACTATAATTTAGTACTGATAGGGTTTCTCAGTAAGAATTAGGTTAAGTATAAAAACAATGGTTACTACTGATGTTTTTACTACTGACACTTAGTTACTACTGATAGACCGGTATCTGGAAAATACACAAATTACAATACTAACCCTCATGAAAATAGCTGTTGGGTTATCATTCGAAGGATATTTTTGTCATCTTGCAGGTTAAGTCGAAAAATATAAATAGCAAACTGAGATTAGTTTAGCATTATCTTCTCCTCGATTTGATAAACCCTACGCTAAACCCTAATCTCTGCAAAATTCGTTCAAAACCCTGCATCAGTAACAACACAATTCCTTCCACAAATCTGAAATTATTGCCAAAACGACCAAACTCTCTCTGAAAATTTCATCATAAAAGATCAGAATCTCTCAAATGGCAACCCTAAAATCTCTTACAGTCAAAACCGATCTTAAATTCTCTGAATTTCATAACATGTGTGCTTTCCTAAGAAACCCTGATGGCACAAAGGACTTTCGTCCCATAGTCATGTTTCTGAAAAACTCTCCAATAAAGTTTGCTTTAACCATCAATCCCAGGGCTTATGAACAACACCTTATTGATTTCTGGACAAATGCTAAAAGAACTGATGATTCAAACATGACCAAGATCAAATCAACTATAGATGGAAAGTCAATCACTGTCACTGAACAAACAATCAGACATCATCTTAAACTCAATGATGTGTCAGGTATGTATTCTTTACCAAAGGAGGATCTTGTTGATACTTTACAAAATATGGGGTATGAAGGAAGATTAGACATTGTCACATTTCAAAAGGGTCTTCTTTCACCCCAATGGAAATTTTTAGTTCATACCATTCAACACTGCATCTCTCCAAAAAGAAGTACTTGGAATGAGTTCAACAAGTCAATAGCTTCTGCTGTTGTTTGTCTGAGCACATTACAAGTCTTCAATTTTTCAAATATGATTTTTGATGGAATGCTTGGAAATTTATCATCCTCTAAATTTCTAATGTATCCAAGATTCCACACTTATACAATAAACTGTGAACTTCGAAATCTTTATATTCCTAAAAACATTTTTGTTACACCAGAGTTAAATAAAAAGGTGTATGCAAATATGAGGAAACAATTTAAATTTTCTGGTAAAGATACTCAATTATTTCCAAACATGATCTATGATCAACCCCCAACTGGAGAAGGTTTAAGTCACCCCATTGAACCCCAACCCACTCCACCACCAAATATGTGTCCAAACAGAACCCATTCAGTCCACTCAATTATATGAACCCACAGATGTCCTGAATGTGTCCCAGGTACATGATATTAATCCCCAGAGTGCTACTCTTCACTCTGAGGAAGACCATACCAAAACCAAACACATTTCCAAAACTTATAAAAGGAAGAAATCTTCCTTAAAGGACACCAGGGGACAAATTGAGTCACACCCCAGACTCCAAGAGTTGTCCTCCAAGGAGGAGAGAGGGCATGAGGAAATGGCTCTCACTACTGATGCCCCAAAGGTGGGTGCACAGGATAGTGAGAACATCAATAGGACCCAGACCTCGGCAACTCTAAGTGATGACTCAGAATTTGAGGCATTACTAAGAGGACCCCGGTGCCAAGAAACCACAAGGGGGGGCACTACTGCTTCTTCTAGGAAGAAGAGAGTCTCCAAACAACCCAATTTATCACCAAGAAGTGATAAGAGTAGAACTGACCAACCTGAATTGACGGATAGGATGGAAAACCTTCAAACCAATGTACCAAATGAGCCCAATGATCCACCCAAATGGGCTGAGGGCAGTATTAAACAAACAAAATTGACAGATAGGAAGGAAAACCTTAAAACCACTGTACAAAATTGTCTGAATTTACTAAACCATCAAGTAAAAACCATGACCTACATGAAGCGCTTCATTAATATCTTGAACAGAAGACATAAGAGGTTCGAGCATAGGCTTCAAAAACAATCAAATTTGATCAGGAAACTACAAAGAAAAATTGCTGATAGTGAGGCTCAATAAGTTGAGATCACTAAGGGGGAGAAAGATCAAATTCAAGGGATGATTGATCAATCCATAGCAGCACCAGCCCTTCTAAATTTAAAAGAGGTCCATGGTGAAACAGGTCAACAATGTTGATGAGAACCTGTATAAAGAAATGGAATACATGGATGAGGATGTATTTGTGTCTGCAAACCAGTCACAAACTGCAGAACAAATAAACTCACCAGTTACTACTGAAGTTATTGAGACTACTGATCCAATGGAAATTGAAGAAAACAAGGATCAAGAGGTTGTTACTACTGACCCTATTGAAGAAACAGAAACTCCAGTATTAAATGCACAAGAAGAAGAATTTATGGATACTACTGATGCTCTAGCAGTAGTAACTCCAATAGCAACCTCACCAGTAGTAAATGAAAATCAACAAGTTGTGTTATATGAATCAGAAAGAACACCAGTAGCAATCACGCCAGTAGCAACTACCTTGGTTACTACTGAAGATGAAGAAGAAGAAATTCCAGAACTTATTGAACGAGAACGTGTTATTATCATCACAAAACCTCCAACTCCTGAACAACCACTTATCATACCTGACATTGATGATAATGTGAACTGGTATGAGGTTGATGAATGTGAACTTCCTCCACATCCCAAGATTCTAATAGAAGATAAGAATAAGTTCTTTTCTCCATCACTTGTAATTACTGGTATTCCTGATATGAAATACACTCCACCTCCATCTATACTTCCAGCCTGTGTTGGAAAAGGAAAAGAGATTTATGATGATGATTATCCCAACAGAGCTTTAGGTCACTACATGGTAGAAAAAAAAACCTTGTCAGAGCTGCTAAACAAGACAAATGGAAGGTGAACATGATAAAGTACTTAAGAAAAGTGGCTAAAACTCAAGCTCTTGAAGACAAGAAAAAGGCTGAAGAAGAAAGATTGAAAAATCCAGAAAATCAAGAAGCTGAGGTACCAATTCCTCAAATAGAAGGAGTCCTGGTAGAGGATCAAAAGGCTGAATTTGAAAGACAAAGGAAGATAGAAGAAGAACATCTAAATTGCCTTGAAGATCTTGTTGCTGAATGTAAGAAAGAAAAGGCTGACCTACCAGAGGAAATATTTGAACAAAAGAAGAAAATGATTGATTTCCTGATATCAAAAGGGCATAGTACTAAGTCTTTTGGCAGAATGAAGATGATTACAATAATAGATAAATATTGTACTGCCAAAAAGAGAGAATTAGCAGAAATTGAAGTAGAAAAGAAAAAAGAAAAGGTACTAATTAAAATAGATCCAACAATCATTCTTTCTGGAACACCAACACCTGGTGAAACTTCAAAACCTCCCACAAAGAAAAGAAAAGCTCTTCCACAAAAACAAGAAGCAAGAAAGAAATCAAAACAATCAGAACAACTTATTCCTGTTCTTGATGTTCCTGTTGCTCCCATTGAAGACAATCCAATACTCAACTGGAGAGTTATTGATAATGTTATAGAAGTCATAAGGGAAGACAAAACAATTCAAAGATTTACTGGATGGAAGCCAATGGTTAGATCTTGTTCCAGAAGTGATATAATCAAAATATTGATTATTGGAAAACCTAGAATGGCCAAAAAGAAATGGAAGAATTCAGGAGCTGCATTTTATCCAGACAAATATCCTGAAATATTCTCAAACAAAGAAAATGTGTATGCTTGGAATGTGCTTCCCACAGTGAATATGCATTTCTTTGAAAGATCAAGCAAAACCTGTGAATTATACTTAATGGAAAAAGAATATCCACATTCTGAAGAAACAATGTATCAGTTATACACAAACACAATGATAAAACCATATGATGCTGTGATGTTTCAAGAAAAACTTAACTATTTTATCAAAAGAAACAGCAAATTCATAATAGCCCAAAGAAAGAAGCAAAATCAGAGAACACTTGAGGCTATTCAAAGAAGAGCAACACAGATAGAAGAAAGGGAAAGAGAAGAATGAAGAAAAGAAGAAACTTGATTAATTCAAAGAAAATTAATAAGTTTAGGGGGAGATTGTTGGGATAAAAACAGATATACAAATTCTATTACTGATGCTGCAGTTGGTACTGACCAATGAAGATTGAAGTTAGTACTGATGGGGCAGAAACACTATTACTACTGACACTACTGATGTCAAAGTTTATTACTGACGATCAACAAATGCTACTGACGTCTATTTTTGGTGATGATCGTATACGAGATTCTAGCATAGTTAGTTAAGGAATGTATATCTTTGTGTAATTCAATAGTAATCGAATCCTAGAATAACTAGGTTAATATTTTAGGCTTCAAGGACTATTATATATAGTTCCTTATGAATTGTAAACATACGTGTGTATTGATCGATAACATTAATATACATTGAAGCTTTTTGTTATTACTGTGTTCTTAATATACATTGAATATGTGTAGAATAACTACATTGAAGCTTTTTGTTAATATACATTGAAGCTTTTTGTTATTACTGGTAGGGGATGGCATGGGCTCAGTCGCAGCATCAGTATCACCCTCAGTATTGGCATGGGAGGGTGATTGCATATGTGCAGGATCATCATCGCCTTTTCCTTCTTCATTATGTCCACCATGTGAGGATGGTGTAGGAGATGGAGGCTTATGTTGTTGTTGGAGTAGTGAGACTGACTGTTTGATGGAGTCAATGTCCCTACTCATAGTGTCCATTCTGGCCAAAATTGTATTCTGAGTGTGTTGAATGGCCAGAATATTCTGCATGATTGCTTGCAGAGTCACTTGTTCTTCTGCAGCCTGTGATGCTGGAATACCCTGCACAGATGGTGCTAAAGAAATAAAAAAATATAAAACTGGTTAGAAAGAAAGGTTTATCAAATAGAATTGTGGTGTTTTTTAATACTATAATCATATAAACAGAGTTTGTGAAGTCTGTATTTCATCTGGTTTATGATGACATATTGTGGACTTGTGCATAGCATGTGTAAGAAGATTTTAGTAAAAGTGAGTGTGAAAATTTAAGTAGCTCAGTATAGGATAAGTCACATTTACTAAAAGGTTTGGGTTTGGGAATTCGAAGCCTGGGATGTGCTTCTTGTTATTTTCAATGTTTATCACTCGGTATTAGAGTGATAACAGAGATGTGGCTAAACCCCATGGAAAATTTTTGGATTTTGTGCCTTAAGGGTTTGTGATCATTTCTTGAATTATGCTACCCAACTCAAAAATAAGTTGGACATTATTCAAGCAGCACCAGTGGGTGTCAGTGTGACATCAACCACCATTGTCTCTTTAAATGTTGAGACAACTGTAGACTGACAATGATCAATTGAAAGTGCTCAGTATATGAATTTTTCATAGCAGCAGTGGGCTAGCTATGTTGGCCATAAAAGGATATATATTTGAAAGATCGTTTGAGACTTTGGTCAGTATTGAGTTGGTACTGGCCAATACTTAGTCTCTATTTGGGAATGAAATATATATATATATATATATAAGTTTAAAGGCTTTTTAGAAATTCATACCTGAGACTCTGTCAGATTCCCTTCTAGCATCTGCAGAGGTCGGTGCAGGATCATGTGATTGTTGATGTGCAGCACCAACATCTTCAATACCGACTTGTCTTTCTTGATGAGCACCTTCCAGTGTAGTTTGCTCATATTGAATCTCCACATCAAGATGAACATGAGGTTCCTCAATTGGTTGAGCAGTTGGAACTAGTTCTGGACCTGGAAGGTCAGCGGTGGCTGCAACTAAGCTTTGGGCTTGAAGAGAAGCAGTTAATGATGGAACATTTGCAGGCTGCACCTCCTCATATGATAACACATCCATAATGACTGGTGAGAGGTTTCTTCTTCTTCTTCTGAGGACAAGCTGTGTGGCTTCAGTCGACTCAGTAGGAGAGGAATGTGGTTGAATCGGTTCTTGAACTTGTGGAACATCCTGCACATCTGGCATCTCAACATCTTGACCAGCATTTCCTCCATTACCACTATTATCATCATTATCATCATCATCATCATCATCATTGTCTGATTCAGAATCAGACATGTCTGCTTCCTCATTTATGTGTTCTTGAACAATGGCCCACATATAAGGACTCAGTAAAGGCTCTCCTTGTCTTGGCCTGTAAAAGAAGATCTTCACACTAAGAGGAGGAAGATCAACCCTTGGACTGTGAAACTCATCATAAGAATGTGTGGGCATTGAGTGTTGAAAGATGAGTGATAAGAATCTGCAGAAAGGGACATTACATTCCCTTGTGTTAGCCCGAACCAAAGTAGCTAATTCATTGAAAATGAGCCGTGCATAATCAATGTTTCTTCCATAGTACAGAGCATGTACTATTTGCATCCCAAATTCATTTATTTGGTCCAAAGCACCCGTCTTGTGGGTCATACACCGAATAATTGTTGTAATGAGAATACCCCACATAGGACCAAATTCGTTTCTTTTGATGATTCCCGTTATTCCTCTTCTACCCAAGAATGGCAATACTGCGCGTGCCTCTGTTCTATCAACGAATGGGTCATACTGAGCTTGAGCGGGAAGCCTCAGTGTTTCACGAATGATGGCAGTAGAAACAAATGCCCTTCTTTGATCTCTAATTACCCACCCAGCAATCATATCTGGAGAATCGAGTGTGGCAGAGTACCAAAACTCGCATAGCATTTCTGGGTAAATTGCTCGAGGAGACAAGGTCAGTGCACGAGCAATTGGGCAATGCTTCATAAAAGTCACAATGTTTGTGAATTCTTGGCATACCCAGGCTTGAGGAATAGTCAAATTTGCTGTGATGTTGTTCCTCGCAAACCTGGGCAGTTCATCATTTCGGAATTTGATTTCCGATTCAACTTCTGGAGCAACGAAAGTGTAATTCGCCATCTGTGATTTTGATTTAAGAGTTTTTGCTTGCTAATAGAAAGTGAAATCGTTAATCGCAGAGAGAATTTAAAATAAAAGAATGAAATAACTGTTAAAAGATATTTGAAGTAAAAAAAAATGGTTATTTATAGGTGTTTGAAAGATAATTAAGGTATTGGGAAGTTAAACCGGCTGATTTGACTGCCTTATCCTGTGCAAACGGTAACTTTCCTATTAAGAAAGGTTACCGTTGGACAGTATGAGGGTTAAGCTCGGTGTTAACGCCGTCATACCCCAATACTGAGTTTAAAAAAAATTAATTTAAAAAAAAATTATAAAAATATAAAAATAATTAATTTACTCTTGAAATTAATAAAAAAAATAAAAATTTTAAATTTTGATGATAACAGACTAGTGATACTAAGTGGTCAGTATCAACATGAGTGATACTGAGCGTTCAGTTTTAAAGAAAATTAAGAAAGATTAAGGATTCAACATACCTAATTGCCCTAGTAAATACATAAACCTTTCCTCAGGGAGAGGTTTAGTAAACACATCGGCCAATTGTTCATCTGTTGGTACATAATCTACCTCAACCTTACCTTTTTCCACATTATCTCAAATAAAGTGGTGTCTGATATCAATGTGCTTGGTTTTGGAGTGATAGACTGGGTTCTCTGTGATAGCAATAGCACTCTTGTTATCACAATGAATGGGAGTCTTATGAAAGTTGAACCCATAGTCTAAGAGTTGATACTGCATCCATAATAATTGAGCACAACAACTTCCTGCAGCAACATATTATGCTTCTGCTGTGGAAGTTGCTACCGAATTTTGCTTCTTGGATGACCAACCAACTAGTCTTCCACCTAGGAATTGACATCCTCCACTTGTGCTCTTTCTGTCCAATCTACAACCTGCAAAATCTGCATCTGTGTACCCTTCAAGGTGAAAGTTTGAATCTTTAGGATACCAAAGACCCAGGTTAGGAGTACCTGTAAGATATCTAAAGATGTGCTTAACTGCTTTCATGTGTGATTCTTTAGGATCAGCCTGATACCGAGCACACAAACATGTGGCAAACATGATATCAGGCCTGCTAGCAGTTAAGTAAAGTAAGGAACCAATCATACCTCGGTATGTGGATTGACATACTGTTTTACCAGTTTCATCCTTACTTATCTTATCCTGAGTACCCATAGGAGTGTGCATGGAAGATAAATTTTCAAATTTGTATTTCTTTAACATGTCATGCACATACTTACTTTGATTTATAAAAGTGCCATCAGGCTTTTGTTCAACTTGTAAACCAAGAAAGTAAGTAAGTTCTCCCATCATACTCATCTGATACTGAGTTGACATTATCTTAGCAAACCAGTCACACATTGACTTGTCAGTGGAGCCAAAGATAATATCATCTACATATATCTGAATGAGTAAGATGTCAGAACCTTTCCGTTTTGAAAATAATGTTTTATCAATTTTACCTCTTGTAAATTTATTTTCAATAAGGTACTCAGACATGGTATCATACCAGGCTCTTGGAGCTTGTTTGAGCCCATATAGAGCTTTATCAAGCTTGAAAACATAATTAGGAAATTTAGGATCAACAAAATCTGGAGGCTGTTTAACATAAACTTCTTCTTGTAGTTTTCCATTTAGAAAAGCACTTTTGACATCCATCTGATAAACTTTGAAATTCTTAAAGGCTGCATATGCAAGATACAACCTAATAGCTTCAATTCTTGCAACTGGTGCAAAAGTTTCATCATACTCAATGCCTTCTTCTTGCCTGTAACCTTGAGCAACTAACCTTGCTTTGTTTCTGATGACAACACCATCCTTGTCCATCTTGTTTCTGAACACCCACTTAGTACCAATAATAGTTTTGCCAGTAGGAGGTGGTACTAAGTTCCAAACTTTGTTTCTCTCAAACTCTGTGAGCTCTTCTTGCATAGCCTCTACCCAATCTTCATCTAATAAAGCTTCATCAGCTTTCTTTGCTTCAATGGTAGATAGGAAACTTGAGAAGAAACAAAAATTTGCAGTTGCTTGGGTTGGAAATTCTAATTTTCTTCTTGTTTGGACACCTTCAATAGGACCAATAATGTTTGAGTGTGGATGGTCTCTGTGTTCCCTTAAATTGTTTCCTAGAGGAGCATTTGAAATAGGATCAACAATATCTTGTTGATTTGGTGTGTCTTGTGTCTGATACAGAGTGGAATTCTGGTCAGTATTAGACAGCGCAGGTTGCTGTTCATCTTCATTTTGTAGAGTTGATGTTGATTCTTGTGAAGTGTTGGATGTTTCACCTTCTTCATAGGTAGAGTGGTTTAGATCATTAGTTGGAAACTCAGTATGGAGGTCCTCTGTTATGGGAACCTCAGTATTAGTCGCAGTTGAGTGATACTGAGTTTGAACTTGATCAGTTTCATTAAACTTATTGGGAATAAAGTGTGGATGAAACTTGGGTTGTTCAGCAATGGAGTTTTCTGGATTGCATAGAATATCTAAGCCACTTATGTCTTCACTTGCTGAGGTAGAATGCTCATTCTGATCTTCATCAAAGGTAACATGAATAGATTCTATAATCACCTTGGTTGAGATGATATACACTCTGAAGGCTTTAGAGTGTGGAGAGTAGCCCATGAACACACCTTCATTTGCTTTGGGAGCAAATTTGTTGAGATTTTGTTTTGTACTGAGTACAAAGCATTTACTCCCAAAGATGTGGAAGTATTCCACATTAGGAATCTTGCCATTGTATAACTCATATGGAGTCTTCAGATGTCTTTGGACGATAGTGGCTCTATTCTGAGTGAAGTTTGCACAGTTTACAGCTTCAGCCCAGAAACTCAGTGCCAGTCCAGCATGGCATAATAAAGTTCTTGCAGCTTCAATCAGTGTTCTATTCTTTCTTTAAACAACACCATTTTGTTGTGGTGTGTAGGCTGCAGAGAAGTTTTGAATGATTCCTTTTTCTTCACAGAAATCGGCTAATACTGAGTTCTTAAACTCAATACCATGGTCACTTCTAAGTTGCTTGACCTTGTTGCCTTTTTGAAGTTCCTCTCTTTTTACAAAGTCAATGATTTCTGTTGTTGCATCTGACTTAGTCTTGAGGAAGATGACCCAAGTATATCTTGAAAATTCATCAACCAAGACTAGAGTATAGATCTTTTTGGCCAAAGATGGTGTGCTGATGGGGCCAAAAAGATCCATATGTATCATAGTAAGAGGTTCATTAATGGAATGATTGACTTTGGACTTGAATGAACTCTTCTTCTGCTTGCCCATTTCACATGCTGAGCATAACTTATCTTTTGAATAAGTAATAGTGGGCAACCCTCTCACCAGTTTCTTCATACTGAGCTCGTTGATATTTCTAAAGTTGATGTGAGAGAGTTTCTTGTGCCATAGCCAATGCAATTCTGGCTTGACTTTAGAAAGCAGGCATACTCGAATAGTTGGGTCTATTTCAGATAGGTTGACCACATATACATCTTTTTTCTCTTCTAGCAATGAGTACAGGCTGGCCTTTATCATTGTAGATGATTCCTGCAACCTTCCTGAATCGACCTTCATTGTCATCATCACACATCTGGCTGATACTGAGCAGATTGTGTTTAAGACCCTCTACATAGGCAACTCTTTTAAAAGTTATGTTGCCTGCCTTGATCACACCATAACCTCTTGTCTTTCCCACTGAGTCATCTCCAAATTTAACAGAAGGACCCTTCTCTGGAGTATAATTGAGAAGGTATTCCATACTGCCTGTCATGTGTCTTGAGCAGCCACTATCTAAATACCATTTTCTGTCACCCTGCACAAGACACAAAATAAGAGTTAGTTATTTTTAGGAACCCATTTTTGAATGGGACCTTTGGTGGGATAAACATATTTTGACTTGATCTCTTTATGTGGAGAGGTCAGTATCACTTCGGTGAAAACTTTTGAGGTTTTCTTTGGTGATACTGACTTAGTTTCTCTCCTTTTCTTTGGTACTGAGTACCTAGGACTTGAGAGATCAGTCCAGCATTCATCTCCCTTATGACCAGTATGATGACACCTATAACATTTTCTAGGTCTATTTCTAAACATATTTTCATAAGGTATTTTAGAAACATGTTGCACTTTGGGTAGATCAGTATGAACAAGTTTTGCAAATTGTTTACTTAAAGATTTGACCTGATCACCAAGTGTTTTTAAAATGTTATTTTTGTCATTTTTAATAGGTGTTTTAACATTTTGTTTTACTGGTTTAAAGGGTGGTGGATCTGATTGCTTCTTTTTATTTGGCATAGAAGTCTTTCTAATTTTATTAGTGTAAGACTTCTTGTTTCTACCAACTGTGGACCAGGTTGAAGTTGTTTTTTGTTTATCATGTTTTGAAGAAACAACTTTAACAGGTTCTTTAAATTTCTCAGTATATGATGTTTCTGTTCCTGCAACTTCTGTATTAGATGAAACATTGGAGATAGAATTTGTCTTATTATCATTATATAATTCAAAAGTTGTTGTATTAAATAATAATTCAAAAGGTGGAACAGCAGAAGTGTCATACTGATCTATTGGGAGCTCAGTATCAGAAATTTCTTTTATAGAAAATTCAATATTGAGTTCTTGTAGCTCAGTATAGCACTTTGAGCAGATGGAGGGACCAATAGGTTTTTCTAAAATTTCATTTTCCTCATCATCTGACTCGGTTTGACATCCAACTTCACAAAACGTTTTAGCTTTTATAAATTTAATAGGGTTCATAATAGAAAATTCTTCAAATAAATCAGCAAAATTATTCCTATTTTTAAATTGAGGATCAACACCAAGTGCAGCCCTCACATTTTCTGGAAATTGTTGATATAAACATTTATTTAATTTTATTGAAGCATTTCCCCAAGATTTACACTGTTTTTCAAATTTTTCTTTTTCAAGTTTGTGTAAGTGAGCTTTATCAGCTAATCTTTGGTTAATGTCCTTTAAATCTGAAAGGTTTAGTTCTAAATCTTTATACTTTGCAAATTTATCTAAGTTTTCATTATTTACCCTTTCAAGTTCTTGAATTGTTAATTTTAAAGCTTTTTCTTTTTGTACATAAGTTTTAAGATCAACAATCATATACTCAAAAATCTTAGTTTTTTCATTCACTGAATAAGTTTGAAAGGAACTTACCTTGTACAACTGAGTGGAATCCCAATCTGTATGAACACTCATCCTCTCAGCCTCTTTGATATCCTTTTCAAAGGAGCTCTTCAAATCATCTTCAGTGAAAGCCATAAAGGCTTTATTCTCAATCTCTTCCTCATCATCACTTATGTCCTCATCCATCCAAGCTTCAGAGTATAGTGCTTGATGAGGTGCTCCATTCCCTTCTGCCCTCTTGCCCTTGCTCCAGTTCTTCAGTTTGACATACTTGTCTCTATACCTCTTTGCTTGGTATGCAATTTTGTCATTTTGGTCAGTCTCAGAAGACTTGGTATGACAATTTGCAGCAATATGTCCAGGCTTTCCACACCTATAGCAAAGACCTGATCTTGGGTCAGTATTAGAAGAGCTAACACCAAGCCTCTTCTTCTTCAACTGATCCAGCTTCATAGACATAAGAGCCATTTGAGTTTCAAGCTCTTCTGTCTCAGCATCAGCTAGATCAACTTCTGGTTCATCTGGCTCAGTCACAGTATAGGCCTGTTGCACAACTAGAGCCATGCCAGTGGAAGACTTGTCAGTTTTCTTCCAGTTGATCAGTCTTGCAGCATTATTCTCCTCATGATTCAACATTAGACCATACACAGTTTGAAGAGTGTATGACTCAATGTTGTTAGCAGCATTGACAGAGTTTGTCATGTCAAGAAATTGTTGAGGAAGACTATCCAGGAACTTTTGAACAAGCTCTCCTTCCTCTTTCACAATGCCTACACTGATTAAATCATGGATAACAGTATTGAACCTGTTATAGAGAGTGGTGATGTCTTCATTAGGAGTTGAGAAGAAGTTTTCATATTTCCTTCTCATGTTGCTTTTTCTTTGCAACTTCACCTTTGCTGTGCCTTCATAGGTGACTGATAGGCTATCCCACATAGCCTTTGCTGTTGGCAATTTTATAATTGCATTAAGTATTTCATTGGTAACAGCATTACCAATCTCTCCCTTTTCTCTTGAGTCTAGACCGAATAACTGACGGTCAGTATCAGTCCAGGTGTGTTTTAGTTTTGGAACTGTCCTTATGCTCTTAGGAGCATCATCAGTAGCAGCAACGGGTTCCACAGTTTGTGGGATGATAGGACCATCATTTAGCACAGTGAGCATTTCATGATGAATGGATTCGAGATACCACTGAGCTTTTAGTTCCATTGATGGAAGTCTTTACCATCAAATATGGGTACTCCCTTTCCAGACATAATTGGTGCAACAATGGTAGACATTTTTTATTTTGGAGTAATTGAAGGATAAGTATAAGGAATGGCTGCCAGGGTTATAGATCGACTAAATAAGAGTTTATTTAGCCTTCTCTGATACCAGTTGTTAGGTCACAACACCCTGGTTTAGTTGGTTAATTGATTGGTTAATTATAACTCTAAGACAAATATTGTATAAGAACAAGATATGAGTCAAATGTATAATTCCACTAAGTGTGGCTTGTTGCGGAATAACAAGACCACTGATCAATTACAAAAGGTATGAAAGTGTAAAGTGAATTGGTAAGTTCTCCTTTGCAAGATGATCTCTATTTATAATGATATAGAGATCTTACATAAAGAGCAAAGGAGTAACCGAAGGACTAAGGTAGGAAAATGACTAAGATCAAGGGATTTGATCTTAGTCCGTTACATATTGTAACTCAGTCCTTCTACTCAGTATCACTATCTGATACTGAGTACTGATATTGAGTTCCAATACTGATCACTCAGTATCAGACCTAAACTTAGCTATATTATTTTACATATTAATCAAAGCTAGTCTAGGTTGTTTTGTTATCTTAAGATCCAAAGGGGCAAGGCTTTTTGCCTTAACATAAAGTTTCCGAGGTCTGGGTCCTAATGATGTTCTCACTAGCATGTGCACCAACCTTTGGTGCATCAGTAGTGAGAGCCCTTTCCTCATACCCTCTCTCCTCCTTGGAGGACAACTCTTTGAGCATGGGGTGTGACTCAATGGGTCCCCTGGTGTCCTTTAAGGAAGATTTATTCCTTTTATAAGTTTTTGAGATTTTTTTGGCTATGGGCTGGTCTACCGCAAAGTGAAGAGTAGCACTTTGAGGTTTATCTACATGTACCTGGGACACATTCAAGACATTTGTTTGAGTGGACTCATAGGATTCTGTTTGGGTTGCTTTGAGTGATGGAGTTGGTTGGGGTTCAAAGGGGTGGCTTGAACCTTCTCCAGTAGGAGGTTGATCATAGATCATATTTGAGAACAATGAAGTAATTTTGCCAGAAAACCTAAATTGTTTTCTCATGTTTGAGTACACCCTTGAATTTAATTCAGGTGTAGGAAAAATGTTCTTTGTAATTGAAAGATTTTGAATTTCACAGTTTAAAATATGTGCAAGAAATCTTGGGTACATTAAAATTTTTGAGGATGAGATATTTGCAAGAATCCTTCAAAAATCATGTTAGAAAAATTGAATACCTGGTCTGTGCACAAACAAACAACAGCAGATGCTATTGATTTGTTGAACTCATTCCATGTACTCGTTTTGGGTGAGATACAATGCTGAATGGTGTGAACCAAAAATTTCCATTGAGGTGAAAGAAGACTCTTTTGAAAAGTAACTATGTCAAGTCTTCCTTCATACCACATTTTTTCAAGATTTTCAGCAAGAATCTCTTTGGGAAGTGAAAACATACCTGATTCATCATTCAGTTGTAGATGTTGTCTTATTGATTGTTCTGTTATGATGATTGTCTTTCCATCTACGATGGATTTGATTTTTGAATGACTTGTTTCTTCGATTCTTTCAGCATTTTCCCAAAAATGAACAAGGTGTTGTTCATAGGCTTTGGGATTTACAGACAGAGCAAATTTTAGGTACGAGTTCTTTAGAAACATAACTATTGGTCGAAAATCCTTTGTTCCATCTGGATTCCTTAGAAAGGCACACATATTGTGGAATTCTGAATATTTGAGATCTGTTTGAACTTTGAGAGATTTTAAAGTTGCCATTGATTTTTAAGTTTGTTTTGGATATTGGGTTCTTAATTTCAGAGAGAATTTGATCTTTTTGAACGACTTAGAAATGATTTTCTTTGTTACTGATGCAGAGTTTTGATCAAGATTTGCAGAGATTAGGGTTTATCGTAGGGTTTATCGAATCGAGGTGTGGATTATGTTAAACTAATCTCATTCAGCTATTTATATTTTTCGAATTAACCTGCGAAAAGACCGAAATACCCTTCGAATCATAACCCAACGGCTATTTTCATGGGGGTTAGTATGGTAAAATGTCGTATTTCACAGATAACGGTCGATCAGTAGTAACTAAGTACCAGTAGTAAAACATCAGTAGTAATTGTTGTTTTACACTTAACCTAATTCTCTGAAAAATCCCTATTAGTAATAAATTATGAATACATCTCACAGTCAGTAATAATGAATAACCAGTAGTAAAACACACTTTTAAATATACCTATTGTACAAAAACTTCACACATAATTTCAATAATGAAAATTAATTTATTAAAATCATTCCAATACTGCTAACCAAGAAGCTGAATCTTCCTACATCAAATGCTTTTGTAAAAAGATCTGCTAGTTGATTGTCAGTATGAATTTTCTCTACTTTGATTAATTTCTTTTCATTACAATCTCTTATAAAGTGAAATCTTATTTCAATGTGTTTGGTTTTTGAATGTTTTACTGGATTATTCACAATACTAATAGCACTTTGATTGTCAATAAAAATAGGAGTTTTAAGGATAGAGATACCAAAGTCTAGGAGTTGATTTTGAATCCATAGAACTTGAGCACAACAAGCAGATGCAGCTACATACTCTGCTTCAGCAGTTGATATTAAGACATTGGTTTGTTTCTTGCATTGCCATGACACCAATCTTGATCCAAAGAATTGACATCCTCCAGTAGTAGATTTTCTATCTTGACATTCACCACCATAGTCACTATCTGTGTAGGCTATAAGTTCAAATGGTGAGTCATGTGGATACCACAGACCAAGTGATGGTTTTCCCTTCAAGTATCTGAAGATTCTTTTGACAGCCTGTAAGTGAAGCTCCTTAGGTTTTGCTTGATACCTGGCACATACACAAACACTATACATAATGTCAGGTCTTGATGCAGTTAAATACATTAAGGAACCTATCATTGATCTATATAGATGTTCATCTACATCCTCCCCCTCAACATCAGGATGTAGGTGTTTATGTGTTTCCATTGGTGTGCTTACACTTTTGCAGTCTTTCATTGCAAACTTCTCCATGATATCTCTGACATATTTTGATTGATTAATCAAAATACCATCTGTTCTTTGATTGATTTGGAGTCCAAGAAAGAAGTTCATTAGACCCATTGAGCTCATCTTGAATTTAATCTGCATTAACTCTTCAAACTCTTTGCACAGTTGATCATTTGTTGATCCAAAGATGATGTCATCTACATATATCTCGACCAGTAGTATATCATTTTTGACTTTTTTTGTGAACAGAGTTTTGTCAATTGCACCGCTTTTGAAATTGTTCTTCAATAAATAAGATGATAATGCATCATACCAAGCTCTTGGTGCCTGATGAAGGCCATATAGAGCTTTGTCTAATTTGTACACATAATCATCATGTTCAGGATCTTCAAATCCTGGAGGTTGACAAACATAGACTTCTTCTTCAATCTTCCCATATAAGAATGCACTTTTAACATCCATTTGATAGACTTTGAATTTCTTGAATGAAGCATATGCTAGAAAGATCCTTATTGCTTCAATTCTTACAACAGGGGCATATACCTCATCATAGTCTATTCCTTCTTCTTGAGTGTATCCTTGGGCTACAAGTCTGGCTTTGTTTTTGATCACTATACCTCTTCCGTCTTTCTTGTTTCTAAAGATCCATCGAGTTCCAATGGGCCTTTTTCCTTTTGAAAGAGGTACAAGTGTCCAGACAGCTTGTAATTTGAATTGTAGAAGTTCTTCTTGCATTGCTATAATCCAATTTGAATCTTTCATTGCTTGTTGAATCTTTTTATGTTCCTCCTGTGATAGAAAACATGCAAACATACATTCATTAGAGATTAGACTTATATTGCAAATGTTGGAATATAAAGTTGAATTGAATTTGCTTCTAGTCTGCATATTTGAGTTCACATCACTTAGAACTAAGTCTAAGGGATGATTCTTTCAGTTCTTGAATTGGAGACTTTATCAGCAACAATTTGGCTATCAAGGTTTGATTCATTGGATTCAGGGATCTGAGCATCTGTCCAGGTTTCTTCTTGATTTTCTGGATTTTCTTGAGTTTCTTCATTGCTGTTGGTATCAGTAGTAACATGATTGTCATTAAAGTCATATGGTTCATTGTTAGTACTGACATCAGAATTTTTTGGTTCATCATCATTTGTTTGAGTTTTTGTATTACTACTGGGATCAGTAGTAATGTGTGAATTTGTGTTGTTACTGGTGTCAAGATTGCCAGGGTTACCCGAGTTACTACTGTCCTCAGTATTAACTGTGGGATCAGTATTAACCAGGATATATTTCATTGTGTCCTGACTACGATTGAATGATGATGATCCTCCTTATCTACTTTGATTGTTTGATTCTCCTACATTACAATCATAATTACATCAAAAGATTTTGTTAGATTATCAATATTGAATAACCAATCTGGACCATTTCCCTGTTCATTCATTAAATTTTCATTAAAGGATACATTCACACTTTCTTCAATGATCCTTAGCCTTTTGTTGAACACTCTGTATGATTTGCTTTGAGTTGAGTATCCTACAAAGATTCCATCATCTGATTTACAGTCAAACTTACCAATTTGTTCTCTTGTAATTAAAATTGTACAAGGACAACCAAATGATTTTAAGAAACTTATTGAAGGTTTTCTTTTTTTTTTTAAAGTTCATAAGGTGTTTTAAAATTAGGCTTAACTATTAATACTCTGTTTTGAACATAACAAGCAGTATTAACAGCTTCAGCGCAAAATGTAATTGGTAGTTTTGAGTCTGCAAGCATGGATCTTGTTGCTTCAATGATTGTTCTATTTCTTCTTTCAGCTACACCATTTTGTTGTGGAGTTCTTGGTGAGCTGTACTGCCTGTCAATACCTTTAAGATCACAAAAAGTAATTAAATTAGCATTTTTAAACTCTATGCCATTATCACATCTAATGGCTTTCACTTTGAGATCTCTTGTATTTTCCAGTTTGACTATCAGATTCTTTATGATCTCACGTGTTTCATCTTTGGTCCTAAGAAAGAAAACCCAACCATACCTGGAAAAATCATCAGTAATAACAAGACAATATTGTTTCTTTCCAATACTCATTACATTTGTAGGTCCAAATAGGTCTATATGTAAGAGCTGCAAAGGGTTAGAAATAGAATTAATTCCTTTGGACTTATGAGAAGTCTTGTGTTGTTTACCTTTCAGGCAGGCAACACAGTGATGATCACACATGAATTCTTTTTGTGGTAAACCAACAACCAAATTCTTTTTGACTAAATTATTCATATTTTTAAAATTTGTGTGACACAACCTTCTATGCCAGAGTTCTGATTCATTTATATTTGCCTTGGATATAAAACAGTTGATCTCATTTGAAGAAATGAGTTCTCCCCCTATATCCAGGAAATACACATTGTTTCTCCTTGGTGTTCTTAAAACAACAAATTTTTCATCTAAAATAAAGTCAGGAGAAAGAATGATGCACTCTATATCTATAAAAAGAATCTTGTTCTTTTTATCACATACTTGTGAGACACTAACCAGATTATATTTAAGCTCAGCAACATAAAATACATCATCAAAAGTAATCTTACCATTTGATATTCTACCTTTACCTGTAATCCTACCACCTCTTGGATTTTCACATAAAGCAACATATCCACCTTCAAAAGACTTGAAATCTTTAAGAATTTGAAGATTTCCAGTCATGTGCCTAGAGCATCCACTATCAATGTGCCATGTTTTTCCTTCTTCAGGGATCTGAATGCTCTGCATAAAAAGTAAATGAATTAGTTAATTTTGGGAACCCAAGCTTGTTTTGTCTTGGGTTCATCCTTTGAAGAGTAAGATTTATGACTTGTACGAACTTTGAATGCAGGTTTGGGCTTCATCTGTTGTTTATAACTGCTGTTTTGTTTTACTACTGATTTAGGTTTATACCCATAGTTTTTGGCTTTTGAGTATTTTACTACTGATGGACCAGTAGTATTTGGGTAATATGAGTTTTTAGCATGATCACTAGTATTTTAGTAGTTGTATCTTACAAGATTGTAATTAGGTTTATTACCAGTAGTAGACTTGTAGGAGTTCCTACTGATGTTTGAATAGGTTGAATATCTTGAAAATTGATTTTGTCTTTTATTATTTTCAACATTGTTACTTCTTTTAGGGCTTCCAGGTCTGATATTTTTCACGAATATTTGTGCAGATCTTCCAAATTTTGGGACTTCAACATATGTATATTTCGTTTGTTAAATCTTTTCAGTTTCTTTTAATTTGGATTCTTTTAATTTTTCTTTATTTGCTTTAAATTCCTTGTATTCTTTGCAATTAATTGGATTGAAGTGACAATCCTTTGCTAGATGGTTGACTTTGTTGCAAATTAGACATGTTAATTTTGTTGTTTTAGCACTTTCAGACTTTCTTTGTGCTTTTAACTGATTTAAATTTCTTTGATTTTCCCTTGTTAAAATAGTTGGTATATTTTCTGAGTTATATTTGGGGGATTCAGTTTGGCTTTGTGTGGTATGAAAACTGAAGGATTTATGTGCACATTTAGTCAACCTATGATGATACATCCATGCCTACGAAACACTTAAGGGTCACACCGGTGAGTGCGTGTAATACGAACAAGTTATGCAATGATACTACGAAGAGGAATGATTCATAATAGTCATTATGAATCAGTTAAGTATTAAGTTAAGTTTAACTTATTACTAGATTAGTTTAACTAACTAATTAATACAAGTAGTTGTACATTTACTAGTTGAGTAAATATACAATGTGTTAGGTTATTATATAATTAACCATTAAAAGTATAAATACAAGTATATATAACTCGTGTATATGGGTACCAAATTATTAGTGTATTAATACTAGACATTTAATAGTTAAGTGCAACAATAATAAACTAGTAAAACTATAAGGGTTTAAAGTATAATAGATAAGTTTAATTAAGAGATTAATCTTAATTAAACTAGAAGGGCCCTAAGTGAATGTCCTTCTATTATAAATAGAAGGCATGGGGTTCCCTTATTCCTTGATCACTAATCACGAAACCCTAGCCTCCCTTGTAACGACCCGAATTTTTGTGATAAATGAGTAATCTGTATAAAAATATGATAAATACGGATAAATCGTTTAAAGAACGTTGGAATTGGTTTTGTGTCTTTTGGGCACCGTATGAGGAAGTTATAGACGAAACCGGGTCGAGAAGGAAGCCGAAAACTGCAGCCTTGCTGCAGCACAAAGTTCACGGTGTGAACTATAGTTCATGATCGTGAACTCCTTTCAGAAAATTGTGGTTTTTAGCCGATCGAAGTTCACGCCTGGTTAACGATCGGGAAAAGTTCACAAATAGGGGAAGTTCACGGCGCGAACTTCTTCGCGATCGTGAACTTCGTCAAGCAGCATTAAAAGTCGGGAAAGTTAGGGTTTTCACCCATTTCCACCATTGTTGAAGGGCAGCCGATTTGAGAGCTCTTTGGGGGGCGATTTTAGTGTTCTTAAGCTAAGATCTTCACCATCTTTGAGGATTTATTCATCTAAACTAAGATCAAAGGTAAATTTCATCTCCTAACTAGTTTATGAACTTGATTCGGGGGAAAGTGGTGATAATGGTATTTTGTCAAAGTCTTGGTTAGATTTGTTGATGATGGGGGTAAAACACACATAGGAAGTGTGTGAACCATGTATCGTGTAACGACCAGGTCAAGAAATCCCACCAATCAAAACGAACAACTTTCTAATAACTATCTAATTACAATTAACCATTCTAAACAGATAACAACAATACAAAATACAACAAACGAACTAAGATCTCACTACCAACAAAGACTATGGATACAAACCAGCTAACTACAAGAAAATTATCAATACAAAACTACCCAACTCCCACAAACCTAAATATACGCCCGGAGTATAACTTCTAAGCCTCCGATCAACTTCAAGATCCTATATGCTTACTCTTATCTTTTCCTGTAAAAAGTTAGTCCACCAAACGGGTAAGCTACAACGAGCTTAGTGAGTTCATAAAGTACAAATTAATACTAGCATTATATACAAAACAAAGAATAATAACATATAAAATGGTATAAAACTATTTAAGTAATTCATATTATAGCAAGTACACATCAATACATAACTGACCGAAAAGCTTTACAACTTAACATGAGATTTACCGAGAATCCGTCATAGCCGAGTATCAACACTTATCCGGGATCAACAAGAATCACTGAATGACTGACATTGAGAATACAACTATATCGCAAGAATCAACAAGAGTTTGCAAGATAATAAACACTATTGAGAACCAATCACCGAATCAACACTCCACGAGAATCATCACTTAACCACCGGAACCGATAGACAAAACCGCATCATGAACCAATGAGATCTCAATACCATCCAAACGAATCAAAGTGCGTCATTCCCCCTTAGGCCATTAGGGAATGAGGCCGATGAAGGTGATCAAGGCACCCCTAACCGAGTCCATGATCCAGCTTCACCACCACGGTCCATACCACTCCTCCGCCAGGTACTCCCGCGTCCACCGCTCAACATATTACACAAAGTAATACTCAAGCCGCCGTGGGTCCTCACGAAACGAAATTATCTCTCAAGGAATTCGTACGGGTAACTCATATTCGATATCAAACGAAACAATAACAACGATGACTCCACGAGACCGGAACAATAGGATTATCACAACCCGAATCAATAAAAATGCATCTCATACTAGAGCAATCCAACCGAGACGTAACACAAGGAATTTATACGACATGAATCGATATCAAGTGAGACACTTCAAGGATATTCCATCAATCAAGACATCTATCAAAAGATTATACACAAGGCATACTACAAATAATCATTATTTTCTTACAAGTCAATACACATAGCAAAAGTCTATTACTGAGTCAAACTTCATTTAATCATATTACAGTCAAGTCACTAGAATTACCAATTCAATGTTCTAGGCATCGCATAGGTGATAATAATAAACTAAATAACAATTAAACACTTAGCATTTAAATATATAACTACTAGTATACAGTTGTACATAGATGAACTCACCTGGGATTAAGCAATTGCCAATACAAGCCAAGTACTTCCTTTAGTCAAATTCCATTGTCACCGATTGATACAATCACCACAATTTCCCAATTGTTTACCTATCACAATTACACTTATCTCATTCAATATACAAGCTCAAAATCACAACTAGAATGACCCTTAATCACCAATTCCCAAACTTGGTGATTAACCCCAAAACCCTAAACTTCTAACTTTACATCTAGTGCATAATCACATGCTAACTTCCAATTTCCTAGTTCAATATCAGTCATACATAGTCTACAATCATCAATTTCAGGTCCATAACTCAAACCCTAACTAGGGTTCATGACCTACTAACTCAATACATCAATTTATACATATGCATGGTGATAGGGATGATGTTTTACCTTAATTATCAATACAATAGATAAAAATCCTTTGATTTCTAGCTATAATCTACCCAAAAGCACCAAATATCGTCCAAAATCGCCCAACACCGAGAAGAGAAAGTTCTAGAGGTTATTTGGGCTGAAATGGGAAAAAATCCCGATTTTATGCCTAATCTGCACAAGATAGCGCCGCTATCCGCCCAAGATAGCGCCGCTATCTCGACCCCGCGATAAATAGCGCCGCTATTTACAGGGATAGCGCCGCTATCTCTAAATTTTTCGCGTTTCCCCTTTAGCTATTTCGAGTTGCTGTCCCCTTTTACACAAGATAGCGCCGCTATCTCTAAGATAGCGCCGCTATCTTCCGAAATGCTGCAATTTCACAATTTTTCTTCCTTTTTGACCTATGCCACTTATCCAAATACCGAAAATACAGATTTTTGACCAACACTTTCAACCAACGTAACCTAACAACTTGTCATTTACCACCTATAATTAACTTAACAATTAAAATACTCAAAATTAGAACACGTATGTTACAATTACCTCCTCCTTTTGAGAATTTCGTCCCGAAATTAGGTTGACTTGAATGAAATAGAATTCCTTGATTTTATCATCTTTTCTTTCCTCAATTACCATTCCATCTATGAATATTTCATTCTTTTGTTTCCCTCTTGACAAACATTAGCTACATATTCCAATTTCTTAGCACGTTTGACCTAGTTCCAAAAGAACCGTTTTGCCAAATATATCTACATTATTAACAATAAACATATGAAATACCTTCAATCAACAAATAGCTTCCATATTACTCGATCACTCAAACAAGCCAAAAATTCATATGAATTGCAATTCTTTAATTCATACAATGGTCAAAATCAGACACTTATTTTATATGCAAAACCAAGACTACCTTCTTTGACCAATTCACATTTAACCAAATTATTACTCAAACAGGTCAAAACCATACTATTTCAAAATTTAGTATTAACGAGTTACATTCTAGCCATATCAATACCCAAATAATGACAGATTCATGTTTAACCGTTCCTTCCTTAAAACAGGCCAAATTCTTAATATTATCATAAAAATTTAACAATTAACTTAACAAATATGGTATTCATTAATTACATACCTCTTTCAATTTCTTCATATTCTTAATCATATTGACTTTGACTTCAGTCAATATCAGTCAAAGGAGCCATTTCATCGAGTGTATTCAAACTTCCCTTCCATTCTTTTCTAGGTATAAATCGATCTCCCATGACAATTCCCTAGGACTAATTCCAATTACGCCACCGGTATCCATACTTTTCATTCATTACATGAGATTAGTCGGCATTCCTTTAACTAAATTTCATCACATGATCCTTTACTTCAGAATCTTACCCTGCATTAAACTCATTTCAATCTTTTGAACATTGTTAAACTATTCATTATTATTACAGTAAACCGCAATCTATAAAGTCAACTCGGTTAGTAGTTAACCATTCGTTCATGCCTGAATTGATAATTACATTACAAGGCTTAGATAAAAAATACAGTTCCTTCATAATTCTTACTTATAAACATATTCATTAACCTTGAATCTTATGCTATTTCTAGTACATTACCAATTTTAAATATCCATAACCGATTACTACACACTTCTCCACTATCAACAACTTTGTTCCCAAACTATTCCTCAGACCAGATCAAATTTTATGTCATTTAACAAATTCTCAATTCATACTATTCCCAAAGTCATAGTTGGATCTCATATACATGGTCAAAACTTCATACCATAACCAATTACTTGTTCTATATTCATAGCCAATACTTTATATTGATTCAAGTTCAATATCTAACTAATTATTTCGCAATTGAATCCAAATGCATGATACTGAAATTTATGTTAAACTAATTGCATTATAACCACCTCAATATCCACATTATATTCAGTTCATACTAATTAAGTTTCAGTTTAGTCAACATCTACTAACATGATCAAAATCCAACTTCATATTATGATTAATCTTATCATAGTTCATAGCTCATCCAAGTTCCACGCTTCAACATTCTTTTAGTTTTATTATTCTCGGGTTTCAAGTTTTACTCATAGCCTAACTAACTCGTCGAGGGTATCAATATCATCTCCGTATACAATATCCATTCTACATCACTAATGTATTTATAGGAAAAGAATTACCACTTACAAGGACCAACTAGTTCGTTAATTCACCATTCTACTTTCACCCTACACTTACTCGGGTTACTCCCTTGCAACCAAATTTCAGTCCATTGTTCCAAAACACATAAGGTTGTCTATATACTTCATTACTTAATCCGTTCCAATAATAATATTTAAACTTGACAAATTCTATGAACCCTAGATCAATATGGAATTAGTGGTCATTAATTTCCAATACTTAAATCCTCATATCCTTTGTGACCATTAGAGTTTCACTTTTCACAACATCAACATATATCTAACAGATTCATTATCGGATAAGAATACCATATTAAAGATCAAACGAATCAGTAACACACAATAAATCAGATTCTTCATAATCAAACAATCTACGAACGATTAGAGTATTAGCAAGAAATGTACCAATTTTGACGTTAGCATCCTCGTAAGCTTCATCAGAGGTATTTGAACACACAACCTCTTGCCTTAGGAACCTCCTCCTTTCTCTTAGAGTACCCGTCACAAAAGACTGATGAACCAAAGTTTCATTTTCGGTGACTGGTTAGAAAGAGTAGAGTATTGACACTTTCGGTATCCCAACTTTCCGTAAGACTAATAATTGCATCCTTGTACGGACAGCTAAACCTTTTATGTCCGTTTTCACCACAACCCTAACACTTCAAGGTTCTTGATAATTCTCACATCGTCCATTATAATTTCTACTACAATGTCGACGTTTACAGGTTGCATCCGACTACAAAATTATCAAAGTTATACACATAATATATTATTTCACATAGACCTTACTTATACCTGTTTCGAAAAGAACTGACACTAGACTGCGGGGAAAAAAATGAATTGTTTCGTTCTATAACTTTTTGGTTCAGTAATCAACACTCTACACGGGTTCAAATCATGCTCACCCTTCCGAGCATATTCAACAACTTTCGCGACAAATGAATATCATATTTGCTAGCAAAATCTTAATTTTTATATCTAAACCTTCCACAAGCATTTTCACTTTCTTTACTCCATTTTGGAATGAATTTTGTGGCAAATTGTGCCTCCAGATTAAACACTGTTTCATATTCGTCAAACAACATTGTTCCTAATCTAATTTCCAAGAATTCCTTCTCAATCATTGTTCTCATCTCACTAGAACTATATTGATCAAGAAACGAACTACAAACGATTACCAAATCATATGATCCTCTTCTTTCTTGCTTAATATTTTATACGAACTATTCATCAGGTCAGCGCCTTTCCTGAAAGCCTAGCGGTCACATAACATTTTGATCTTCCCTATGGACATGAGATACATAGAATACCTTGTCTGTGTTTTCAATACTCAACAACGCCTCCACAAGATCAGGCACACCCGAAAATTCGATGGCTCCACTACTACGAAAGGTTTTAAAGGATACTGCCCCGAATTTCTTACTTAAAGATTCAATCACCACATTAGCCTTCAACTTACTTTTCTCTCATTTTCTAAGTTATTCAAACATAGAACGAACCGTATTAACAATTCTACTCATCAATCTCTCTTCACAACAAACACTTGTTCCTCTTCCATTTAACAAAGTTGTTTCATGCCTCAAGATAAGCATAAAATTCCTCTTATTCAGAAACCCCATGATCACATTTACCACTTATTTGATCCATGATTTACCGAAATTTAAGTCCACACAAGTATATCATTAATCATACCATTTCCTATTGTTAACCCTTTACCCATTTTCTAGACTTAAACCTATGGTTTGTATCCATCCTGAACCCATAATCCATACACTTACACCATCAACACCTAAGTTTGAGTCTAAGCACCGCAATGATACCTAGTTCACTCAAACTAATGCTCTGATACCATATTGTAACGACCGGGTCAAGAAATCCCACCAATCAAAACGAACAACTTTCTAATAACTATCTAATTACAATTAACCATTCTAAACCGATAACAACTATACAAAATACAACAAACGAACTAAGATCTCACTACCAACAAAGACTATGGATACAAACCAGCTAACTACAAGAAAATTATCAATACAAAACTACCCAACTCCCACAAACCTAAATATACGCCCGGAGTATAACTTCTAAGCCTCCGATCAACTTCAAGATCCTATATGCTTACTCTTATCTTTTCCTGTAAAAAGTTAGTCCACCAAACGGGTAAGCTACAACGAGCTTAGTGAGTTCATAAAGTACAAATTAATACTAGCATTATATACAAAACAAAGAATAATAACATATAAAATGGTATAAAACTATTTAAGTAATTCATATTATAGCAAGTACACATCAATACATAACTGACCGAAAAGCTTTACAACTTAACATGAGATTTACCGAGAATCCGTCATAGCCGAGTATCAACACTTATCCGGGATCAACAAGAATCACTGAATGACTGACATTGAGAATACAACTATATCGCAAGAATCAACAAGAGTTTGCAAGATAATAAACACAATTGAGAACCAATCACCGAATCAACACTCCACGAGAATCATCACTTAACCACCGGAACCGATAGACAAACCGCATCATGAACCAATGAGATCTCAATACCATCCAAACGAATCAAAGTGCGTCATTCCCCCTTAGGCCATTAGGGAATGAGGCCGATGAAGGTGATCAAGGCACCCCTAACTGAGTCCATGATCCAGCTTCACCACCACGGTCCATACCACTCCTCCGCCAGGTACTCCCGCGTCCACCGCTCAACATATTACACAAAGTAATACTCAAGCCGCCGTGGGTCCTCCCGAAACGAAATTATCTCTCAAGGAATTCGTACGGGTAACTCATATTCGATATCAAAAGAAACAATAACAACGATGACTCCACGAGACCGGAACAATAGGATTATCACAACCCGAATCAATAAAAATGCATCTCATACTAGAGCAATCCAACCGAGACGTAACACAAGAAATTTATACGACATGAATCGATATCAAGTGGGAAACTTCAAGGATATTCCATCAATCAAGACATCTATCAAAAGATTATACACAAGGCATACTACAAATAATCACTATTTTCTTACAAGTCAATACACATAGCAAAAGTCTATTACTGAGTCAAACTTCATTTAATCATATTACAGTCAAGTCACTAGAATTACCAATTCAATGTTCTAGGCATCGCATAGGTGATAATAATAAACTAAATAACAATTAAACACTTAGCATTTAAATATATAACTACTAGTGTACAGTTGTACATAGATGAACTCACCTGGGATTAAGCAATTGCCAATACAAGCCAAGTACTTCCTTTAGTCAAATTCCATTGTCACCGATTGATACAATCACCACAATTTCCCAATTGTTTACCTATCACAATTACACTTATCTCATTCAATATACAAGCTCAAAATCACAACTAGAATGACCCTTAATCACCAATTCCCAAACTTGGTGATTAACCCCAAAACCCTAAACTTCTAACTTTACATCTAGTGCATAATCACATGCTAACTTCCAATTTCCTAGTTCAATATCAGTCATACATAGTCTACAATCATCAATTTCAGTTCCATAACTCAAACCCTAACTAGGGTTCATGACCTACTAACTCAATACATCAATTTATACATATGCATGGTGATAGGGATGATGTTTTACCTTAATTATCAATACAATAGATAAAAATCCTTTGATTTCTAGCTATAATCTGCCCAAAAGCACCAAATATCGTCCAAAATCGCCCAACACCGAGAAGAGAAAGTTCTAGAGGTTATTTGGGCTGAAATGGGGAAAAATCCCGATTTTATGCCTAATCTGCACAAGATAGCGCCGCTATCTGCCCAAGATAGCGCCGCTATCTCGACCCCGCGATAAATAGCGCCACTATTTACAGGGATAGCGCCGCTATCTCTAAATTTTTCGCGTTTCCCCTTTAGCTATTTCGAGTTGCTGTCCCCTTTTACACAAGATAGCGCCGCTATCTCTAAGATAGCGCCGCTATCTTCCGAAATGCTGCAATTTCACAATTTTTCTTCCTTTTTGACCTATGCCACTTATCCAAATACCGAAAATACAGATTTTTGACCAACACTTTCAACCAACGTAACCTAACAACTTGTCATTTACCACCTATAATTAACTTAACAATTAAAATACTCAAAATTAGAACACGTATGTTACATATTGTGTCAGATTTATGATATAGAGTTAGTAACCTTGACTAGGGTTATGGATCTCCGCCAAGTTTATGAACTTGGTGGTTGGGGTTAATTCAGTTGATGTTAAATGATGTCTAGTTATGGATGATAACTAGAAATGTGATGATTATGTTGATAGGTTGTGAAGACCTAAAAGTTGGAGATATCCAAGACGGGAAGCAAAGATTTGTGTTGATAAACACGATATGGATTTAGCTATCGCTAAGGTGAGTACATGAGACTTTTTAAACTGGGTACATAGTAAATGTTTTTGAAAATACAAATGATATTTCATGGGTCTTTATTAATAAATGTTTTGATAAAGATAGTGACTGAAAGGATAAGAAAATAGGTATATTATGATACTAGAATATGTCTAGTATGATTGATGAGATTGGAAGTAGTATGATAAACTAAGTAATAGTGGAGTCTTTATTGATGTACTATAATAATAAAGATAATGAGTAAAAGAATGCATGTTGAGTCTTTATTAATAAATATGTATTAGCAAAGAAATTGGAAATGATCCTGTAGTAATGAGTATCTATTGGTAAGATTAACTAATGAAAGTAAAGAACGGATATAAATGAAAATGAATATGATGTGACTAGTAATAATTATGTATTATAGTTAGAGAAGAGATAAAAGTATTATGATATCGATAAAATAAGAAATGTATCCTATGAAATAAGTAAGTATGGACCTCATAGGGTTCATAGATGTAGAAGTAGATGTGGGTTGCTTATGATCGGGTCTATGACCATACAGGTACGTTCACACTATGTTGAACTAGTTATATATAGTTATTATTAGATAACTAACTTGTTTGATGATTGATGTGATAGCCGAAGGCTTTGATTGGAATAACTGATGAGTTATGATAAGAATGAGATGATGTGATGACGCGGGGGATCCCCGGTCATGAGGTGTGGAGTGAGGGGCAGTTGGGTGGATTCCCATCGACTCATCCACGGTAGTAGTCTTGCTAACTGGAGGAAGGTCCGGCGAGTAAGGCAAGTATCGGTAGATTGGGCGATTCCCTCTTGCCGTTATCTAGAGCAATTCGGGGGATCCCCGGTATGTTTCTAGTATGTCTATGTTTATATACTAGATTTGGTTGAAGCTTATTAATGCGGGGGATCTGTAACACCGCAATTTTGATGTAAGCTTCTTTTTTTTTAAAGGCGGAAGCGTAAAGATGACAGATAAGGTTTAGGTTTAGGTTTACAAACCAAACGTCCCAAATTAAACTCCAATAATAATAATATTTAAACGGTGTTAATAAACGGCATGGCTCATTTCTCAAAACATAACAAACTGAGCTTGGTCAATCATCCCATCCAAAGCACCGATCACCTGAAAAGATTCAACGAGGGAGGGATTAGCACAAAGCTAAGTGAATGAATATAAACTACAAATTCTGTAAAGCACAACAAGCTAGCATAAACATCTCTACGATCGAAGAGCCACATAACCACTACACTAATCACTTAAACATGGAAGTTAAAAAACATCTCCGGTTGGGTAATCACTTAAACATGGAAGTTATAAAACATCTCCGGTTTGGTAATCACTGCTTGTTCGAGAAGATCGGGGTCCTGCCGGAGCCTTAAACCATGGTCAGCCAAAACCATGGTAACCGATAGCGTTTCGTATCCAACACCCGGGCAACTCCCTCCCCTTAACCATGCAACAAATACAGGTAAGGTCGGATACCCTATTAGTCGATACCCGATGCCCAGCGCACTGACTTCTCAAACCTCGGCCACCTAGTTCAAACCGAGTTGCTGCCACAAATCAAGCAAAGTCTCTTCACATTGTGCACATAACCTATTTAACTTAACACAAGTAAATAGGTACCAAACAAGCAAGCTAGTTACGAAAAACTGCATCAAATGTATCACAAGCAAGTTCCCATCGCGAACCCAGAGTTCGCGTCGCGAACCCAGGTTCGCGTCCGGGAACCTGCCCGCGAAGAAGTTCACGATCAACCCCAAAATCTCTGTCTCATGTTCGCGATCGCGAACCCTATGTTCGCGACGCGAACTCTGCACGCACAGCCCTTTCCTGCATTTTTCACCAAGTATGCAATTCCAAACCAATTGCAACTAAACACAAGTTGGAGATTAGATTCACTCACCGAAACCTCCAGTTGCCGAACTCAGAGGTCTAATGTTTTTGAGTCCCGATCCCGATTCCTGTACCCCACAGGAATACCGAATTAGTATATAATTCCACCAAATTATAAACAATGTTAAATATACATTTAACACTACCACTTGCACTAACTAGATAACCAAACACTTAAATCATCATATGAACGTGTCATGACCATTTACACTTACATAACAAGTCAACTAGTCATTTTGCAAGTCTTACATCCAAACGGGTCAAACCGGATTAGTAAACAATAATACATCCTACAACTATAATCATATCATCAACTTACAATTTACCAATTGTTATCAATAACATTTCTAACAAACACTTATACTTGCACAATCCAAGTTTCTTAAGTCACTTTACTACCCATTGGCCCAAATGGGTCAAAAACCCGAACATGACTATAACACTTCCAATTTCCATCAATTAGCACAAAAACCCTATAACTTAGCAAGTCATAATCATGTAACAATTCATCAAGTTCAAAGTCACCAACAATCCATGTATTTCACTTCCAAATTACTAGTTAACCATTTTAACCAAAAACATCCAAACACTAGCTAGCATTTCAACAATCTCACCAATCTTAACATAATTCATAACTAACATATCCAATCTATCATGTTAACATATCCAAGCAACAAAACCCGCAAAAACACATCAATGCCATGTTTCCAGCAACTAGTCATTTAACACAATAATTGGTTCATAAATTCTACATAAACTTAAACAATTGTTTTAACTAACAATCTCACCCAAATCAAGTCATAATCCACCAAAACATCCAATACTTGATTTCCCAACATCCATAACCTTCTAAACATGTTTTCTCAACCTAATGAACAATTCCAAGCATTCAAACAACAAGATATCCAAGGTTTGACAACACCCAAACAACCTACTTTTACATAAACACACCAACTTGTACACTTTCCTAAAAAGGTTGTACCTTGTGCTAAATTACTTGTACTCATGCAACAATACATGACAAAACTTGCAAGAACACATAATATACCATCCACAACAAGATTCACTAACAAAACCTCAAGAATCATAAACCCTAGTTTAATCAACTATCATGGAATCGAAAACGAACACCCATAGATTAAAGCTTACCTCAAGAGCTATCCAAAAACGGGTTCGGATTAATGGTTGACCAAGAAACGAGCTAGGGATCTTCAAATGAACTCAAGAACTTGAAGAACACAAAAAGGGTTTTAATGGAGTTTTGGAGAGAGATTAGAGAGATAGAGAGGGAGACGTGTAGAGAGGGAGAGAGGAGGACAAAATGAAATGGAAATGGTCCCTCCTCCCTTCTCCAAACCATCCAAAACAAGGGGAGGGCCCCACACTTTCCCTTTTTCAGTTTTTTAAACAATACAATATAAAAAGTCCCTTTCGTAGTTAATTTATTTAAAATACCAAACGGGCTCCAATTTTAAAAACGAAAGCATTTCTGGAAACGAAATCTGATTAGGAAACTATAGATATAAAAATCATATTTTCATTTAAACATTTCAGAAAACGAATATTTTAATCCCTTGATTGAAATATCACAAAAGGACAAAAGGTCAAACAATTAATTTAACATTTAGTCAAATTATTCCATTTAGGGTCAAATAGATATTTTTCCAAATATCAATATATACCTAAAACAACTAGGCCGGTTTTAGGATGTTACAGGATCCCCGGTTAAGAAGTTAATGTGCTTCTAGTTAGTTCGGGGGCAACCCGATAACTAGATATGTTTGTGTTCTAGCTAGTTCGGGGGCAACCCGATAGTTAAATATGATTGCTGGAAGAGTAGAAATCGATAGGGTCATAATAGGGTGACTAGACGGTATTGATGTAATATATATATATGTATATATGTTTATATATTTATGAAATGATTTTATTTATGAGGTCTAAAACCCATGCATTTCACGAGACTATTTTGTCTCACGTACTACGTTCGTTTTTGTGGCTATGTACTCAGGTACAGGTGTGAAGTGATAGAAGGTTGCACTAGAAGTGGCCTAGAGATGTCTAGCTTGGGAGCTCGTAGGTAGATCCCCTTTGCCTATGGTTTTGATATACTTGGTGACACCGTATTTTTGTAAATCTGATAAAGGTTTTAAAGTTTTTGTTAAACTGTAATTTGGACAATATGTCAAATATTAGGAAAATTTATTTAAAATGATTTAAACGATGTTTTAAAAATACGGGTGTTACATCCCTCCTCTCCTTGGTTTCGGCCGAACACAACCCCAAGAACACAACACTTTGTGTTCTTCGTGTTCTTCGTTCGTTCGTCGTGTTCTTCAAGTCATGAAGATCCAAGATCGTTGCAAGTGATCATCTAGAGGATCGCTCGTCGTGTTCATCATCAGTGGATCTATCTTAAGCACTAACTAAGGTATGTGTCATGGAACACTCTTTCCTCTTCTCCCTCTTGTTCGAAGTCGAACCAAGAACCCTAGGGTTGTTGGTAGTAGTCGACGAACACACACAAGTATGTGTGTGTGTTCGAGTTGTTCGTACAAGGTTTCTTTCTTGTTAATCTAAGTTAGATATCCAACATTCCAATCCTTTAGAGTTTAAGGATTAGGTTTAATCCCACTTCCGCTTTAGGGATTAAATCAGCTAGTTGGTTTTAACCGGTCAAGAACAAGTTCATGTTCCTGATTAGTATGGTCCGAACCAAGCATACTGGGAGGTCGGTCCTATGGGTCGATCAGTGTCAAGTGAAACCCTTCAGTGGTATCAGAGCGTTGGTTTAGAGATCTAAACTAGATTAACAAAGTTTATTTGTTTATTTTAATTAAAGTTTTTTTTTGTTCCAATTTTTTCCTTCTTCTTCTTAAATTTTCGAATAGGGTAAGAACCCTAGGACCAAGAATATTAAACTAGTCTAGTTTAATTGGTCAAAAGGTTTCTAATACCCTAGTAATTTTCGAAATAGTAAAAGAACCCTAGGATCAAGTATGTTAAACAAGATTTGTTTAATTGATCAAAAGGATTCTTTCCTAATCCCTTAGAGATTTCGAAATCTAGAGGTTACTTGGACATCAAGTTTATTAAACTAGCCTAGTTTAATTGGTGGAAAAGTTTCCTAGGCTTAAGATTTTCGAAACCCTAAAAAACCCTAAAACATTAAACTAGTTTGACTTTAATTGTTTAAAAGAATTAATTAGGATAATAATCTAAAATCTAGATAATTAAACAAGTTCATGTTTAATAGGTTTAATTATTATTTTAATAGATTTATTAAGACTAGTTCTTTAAACCTAGAAACTTAGACAAAGTTTTATTGTCTATAAGGTTTAAATTAAAAAGTTTAAATAAATTTATTAAAGTTATAATCTATCTTAGAATTTAAATAAAGTTTATTGTTTAGATAAGATTGATTAAAATTAATCTTTTAATAAAATAATGTCTTTGATCAAGAAAATCAAAACCCTTGTTTTGATTGATCAAGAACAAGATTAGGGTTTAAGTAATTATAAATAGGGAATTAATAAGATTAAAAGAAGTGTTAATTTTTAAGTTCTAAAATTAACAAGATGTATTTATTTATTTATATATATGTATTAAATTTTCGGAATTTTTTAATTATTAAGAAAATTGAATTTTAAATAAGATAAAATAAGTTTATATGTATTTTAATTAGATTAAGTTAAAATACATACGTATAAATTAGATGTAATATTCTTATTAGAATGTTACAAGTTTATTATAAATAATATATATATATATATATATATATATATATATATATATATATATATATATATATATATATATATATATATATATATATATATATATATATATATATATATATATTAAATACAAGGTTAACTGGAACAAATTAAAAGGATAATGTTATTTTGATCTTTAAAATTTTATAACTAGTTATTGTATAAGTTACTATATAATTAAGACTAGAAAGTACAAAGTTATGATTTCATTATAACTAGAAATTGTACAAGTTGAAATTATATGATTAACTAGAAATATACAAAGTTATATATTAAAGTGTATAAAGTTGTAAGTTATTATAACTAGATAATTATACAAGTATAATATAAGTATTTTACAAGTCGTGTAATATACTAGATTAATAATCAAGAATAAATAACAAGAACCTATATTTAACTAGTTTAAGTTAAATATAAGAAAGGTTTAAACAAACTAAGAATTATTATATATAGTCTTTATATAATAAGTTTATCAGTTTCACCAAGTATAAATCAGTGATTGTGTTAGCTTAAGTTCCATCATGGTTGTTGGAGCTAGTGGGAGCTACACAAGAAAATCAGAAAGTTTATAAGTGTGTCGTTAAGACATAAGTTTTGGTCGAATCTAATAAGTCAAAACAAATGTTTAATTTCATTATTAGACATTTGAAAATCTAGGTGTGTTAAACTAGGTTTATGTTTCAAGTTCATGAATCATAAAAGAATTTAAAAGTTTAACGTAAGTTTATAAGTTTTTCAAGTAATATAAAACAAGTAAGTTTTATTATAATTAAGGTTTTTCACAAAACCTAGTAAAACGTTTTGTACACCTCGTTTTAGGTATACATGTAAAATCGTGCAAATTCTTGAAACTATAAGTTTTAAAGAATAGTTCTTAAGTTTTAAAAAGGAATCTTGTAGAATTCTTAAATCCACGAGTCACACATTTTAAACAAGGATTAAGATTGGAATAAAACATTAAGTTTAGTTTAATACTTAAACAAACCCAAGAAAATCTTAGATCTAAGTACTATCCACCTAATGGAACACCTCACTTGTTAAACGATATTCATATTGTAAGGATAAAGAACCTTAGATATGGATTCAAATCATTGCGAGTGTTAGGGTGCATAAGGTTCTGTGATAATCGGGAGTCCCGGCGCAGAGCATCGCACTGTCTTAGATGGTCTGATCTACTTTGGTGATAATCGGGAGTCCAGGCCCAAAAAGTACTTGAGTAGAATAAACATACTAGACTTTATTACTAACTTAGAAATGTACAATTAGAATGTACAAAGTTGTAATAAGTTATAAGTCTAAAGATTCTACGACCCCTAGGAATCGTGTCAAGTCTTGATACGATCGGTAAGGATGTTACCTACCAGTAACAACATGTCTCGTCGGGAAGTGCCGAAACCTTGCGGCAAGAATGTGATATATGGATCCTAGGCCTAAAATATTAATTATGGGTTTATAATATATTTTAGAGAATGCTTATTGATGATTACTAATTAAACTGGGTTTGATTTGTAGATAGCAGCAACAACCATAACGACACATTCCAACAATCTCTCACTACGCTTGTTTCTAGAAAAGGACGAATTGACTGGGTCAATGTTTCTCAATTGGAAGTGTGATCTTCGGATTATGATTTGGCATGAGAGAAAAAGGAAATGTCCTAGAAAAAGCAATATTAAATGCTCCTACCGCAAATGCTAGAAATGACCAGGACAAGCATATTACGCTTATAGGGTGTTCAAATCTTGCAAGGTGGTTAAGGGATCATCGGTGAGTGTGTAGGGTTTTGCTGTACTCGATCGACCCATAGGACCGACCGCCTAGCATGCTTGGTTCGAACCTTGCTGACCAAGAACATGAACTTGTTCTTGACCGCTTAAACCAACTAGCTGATTTAATCCCTAAAGCGGAAGTGAGATTAAACCTAATCCTTAAACCCTAAAGGATTGGGATGTTGGAAATCTAACTTGATTAACAAGAAAAGAAACCTTGTACGAAAAAATCAAACACACACACATACTTGTGTGTGTTCGTCGACTACTACCAAGAACCCTAGGGTTCTTGGTTCGACTTTGAACAAAAGGGAGAAGAGGAAGAGTGTTCCATGAAACATACCTTAGTTAGTGCTTAAGATAGATCCACTAATGAGGAACACGACGAGCGATCCTCTAGATGATCACTTGCAACAATCCTTGATCTTCGAAACTCGAAGAACACGAAGAACGAACGAAGAACACGAACTTTTGTTCTGGTGTTTATGGCTTCGGCCGAAATAGAGAGAGGAGGGGCAAGGATTTCGTGATTAAGGAGGCAAAGACCAACCTTAGATTTAAGCCATAAGCCTTCTATTTATAATAGAAGATCATACACTTAAAACCCTTCTAGTTTAATTAAGATTAACTTCTTAATTAAACTTCCTTTTTACACTTTCATCCCTTATAGTTTAACTAGTTTATCATTGTTGCACTTAACTGTCAAATGTCTAGTATTAACACACTAATAATTCGGTACCCATATACACGAATTATATATACCTGTATTTATACTTTTTAATAGTTAATTATATAATAACCTTTATATAATTTACACAACAATATTATCCAATTACTATATGATTTAATAGCTTTAAATCATATTATGGATAATCTATAATTAACACATTGTATATTTACTCAACTAGTAAATGTACAACTACTTGTATTAATTAGTTAGTTAAACTAATCTAGTAATAAGTTAAACTTAACTTAATACTTAACGGATTCATAATGACTATTATGAATCATTCCTCGTCGTAGTATCATCATAACTTGCTCGTATTACATGCACTCACCGGTGTGACCCTTAAGTGTTTCGTAGGCATGGATGTATCATCATAGGTTGACTAACTGTGCACATAAATCCTTCAGACTACCACTTGCGCAAGTTCGTAATCATTGTCTTTATGATACGAGCTACAGTGGCCTTCTATATGGGCATGTAGGTAACCAACCCCATAAAAACAACTTATGTAACCCTGGTATAGTTTTACGAAAAACTCTTAATAGCGTCTCCTAGTAAAGAACACTCTGTCTTTACTTCTTGGGTAACGTTTGTTAGGTTCATCCCTTGCAGCACGATATTTGTGATAACGAATACGAGCATGGTAGAAATTATCAACTCCTGTATTCGAAATCATTTCATGACTTCTTGATTCAAACTGTTGTGATAAACGACAAAGAACAAATCAGTTCGTTTGGGCATGGCCATGCACTTTCAAGTTATCTCATCATGTCAACGGACCTATAAATATCTCTCCTAAAGAGGAGGTGCAATGGCCATCTTGTTATATTTCGATTCAAAATTCAACTTCCTTTGTACCCAGTGTCGCCTCGTATGACAAACATATTTCAGAATTGTCTAAGACGAACCAAAGCACATTAGTCATTGTATCTTAAACCAAATACCTCAGGCTTAAGGACAATCCTAGTGAACAATACTTTTGAACTTTTCAACCAAGAAGTATTGTCACGGTGGTCAATCCAATATTCGTTGAGCTCCAACAGAATATCACCGATATTTGGTTTACACAAAACATGTCTAGCTATCTTCGAAGAATTTCGAAGTTACCACCAAATATTTCGATGACGTTAATGTCCCATCGAGGTTCCCACCAAGACGAGTAGTCACGGATTTTGTATCTTTTTGAATAAAGAAACTTTTATTTATGGATATTGTAAAACATACAAAGTCTGAATTGAAATGATACTAACTCATGTATTATTCCTTACTGGACATAGATACTGAATTATTAATGGATCATTACTTATTCCTTTTGTTCGTGTTGATTACTTAATGATCTTTACAACCTTAATTGTAACTTTATCGCTAAACCAATCAGTCTTATTAAACTAAAGACATAAGACGAGTATTTAGAAATACTATTACTTTTGTCTTTGCTAAATATTGTTCTTGCAACAATCTATAACATATTCTAGTCTTGCCTTTTATGCAATTCGGAAACATATTCTAGTCTTGCCCTTAGTTTCTTGAATTCATAAAATTCTCCTTGTAACTAAAGCCTCTTTTAGTTACTTGATTTGTAGATATCTCTTTACTAGTTAAAAAAATTTCCTTAAATGATTATGTTATCCACTGAAGTGTTAACAACCTATTAGATATGGGAGCTGATTCGTACAGAGCAATTTTTATCTGTACAGAGCAATTATATATTAAAAGACAATAATGCCCTTAACCCAACGTCTCTCTCTCACCTCTTTCGATCTCCCTCACCTCATTCTTCTCAATTCTCTTTCTGATTAACACAACCACCATCATTGTTTTTCTCTCTACTTTCAGCCTTCCAAATACTGTAAATACACCAATATATTAGAAACCTTAAATTAACAAAACAAGAAACAACATTGCGTCTATTAATTCAGCAACTCATCCAGCATTTCTTGAAATTTACAGACTGATAATAGAAAACTTTGCAATTATGATTTTATACAATTATATTCACAACTGTTATTGTGTGTTGGTTACAAATGTTAACAATCAAAAAAGTAAACACCCACACGATATTCCATCCTCCGTCAAGCTCCCAACCGGAGACGGTTCAGCAAAACTGCTCGGCTGCTCACCGGCGATCACCGCCAGTAACATGATTCTTCCTCTCTCCAACGTTACGGTCCAGAAGAAAATGGCACATGATCTGAGCTTTAACGGTGGCGGAGATGAGCGTTAATTTGACCGGTGAATCGATGATCCATCCTCCGCCATAAATTCCGGTGAGGTTGAAATCTTCTCCTTTTCGGATTTGGTGGTTGTGACAGCGACGCAGTGGTGGTGACAGAGACGCAGTGGTGGTGACGGAGCCGCAGTGGTGGTGATGGATCCGCCGACGCAAGGATGGTGACGGAAATCTTCAAGGGTGTGCTGAAGGCTGCCGTTCTCTATGGGTTAACTAAGGTTTGGAAGATAGGGTTTTAAGGGAGGGTAAAATAGGGGTAAAGGAATTAAAGGGTATCATTGTCTTTTTACAAGTAATTGCTCTATATTGATAAAAAATGCTCTACACAAATCACTCCCCATTAGATATGCAATAATTAATCACAAGACTTGTGATCACGCTATTAGGTTTGCAATAATCTAATCAATGATCATTTATTATTTCTCTTAACTTTTTGGCTAACGACTTGGTAAAACCTTGTTGTTAATGTCTTACTAACTTACTAATTCATTAACATCTTTAATGAATTATGTTAGTCTTAGCTCCCACTTACTTTTATGGAATTTAAGCATCTCTTAAACTACTTTGACCTAGTCAATAACTTGTAGTTTAATCTTTCAAGAATTCTATCAATAATTAAGATCATCCTTTGGATTTGTGAATATCCAACATTCATGTTTAGGGAATCATGACTTTTATTGATTACTGTATCTAGCAAGTATAAAACCCTTGGAATGATACTTTCAATTCTTAAATATATTAGTATCTTTTTAAGAGCTTTATTTAATGCCAAAGTCATTTCTTGGATTTCTCAAATATCTATTATTCCTATAAGGGAATTATGACTTGATTAAATAATGTATTTATTACAAGTATAAAAGACTTGCAATTAATGGTGATTTTCGGTTATTACAAGTAACAAAACGCAGCGGAAAGATTTAATCACCATGAACGGATCTTGATATCAATCATACAATTAAACTATAAGAAAATCAAAGAGAATGGTATAAGAATTCATACCCTAGTTGCCTTTGATTATTGTGTATTCGGATGGAGTTGGTGATGGATTGAAACCAAGTATTCAATTAGAATACCTCTAAAAGAAAGTCCACACAACACTTCAAGAACACCAAAGGAGGATGCTAGTCCTTGATTCTTGAGAGCAAAAAAATAGGAAGAAAACAAAAACACCTTCTTGTGTGTGTTATGGTGCACATCCAAGAGAGGGGTCAAAGGGAGTGTTTATGGACTCATTCATCACACATAATTGTGCCATAAAGACCCATTAAAGATTTCCATAAACCATACTTCTATTTTCACTCTAGTCCCTTGTTATTTGTTTCTTCTAGTTTGCTCATAATAAAGTTTCAATATTAACAATTAATATTAAACTTATTATATACAAGCATGAAGCTTTTATATATTAATAATTAATGTAATTACACTAATTACACTAATTATATAATGGTGTTTAGTGTTTAAGTGTGTGACCCTTTAGGCTCACAAACAACTAGCCATATAACTATATGTTATACGCGTGAAGCATATTCCAACAGCTCCCACTTGCGCACGTGATAACATCAAGTAGTTATACAAGCAAAGGTTAGAGTCTAGCAACCCGCCAATGCCCCTAGAAGTACATGAGGAGTTTCATAAAATCTTTGTTCAAAGTTTTCGAGCAGTTATCCTTTTGTTACTGATACTATGTTGAATTTTAGACAAGGATAAATGTCAATCTAAAATTTCAACGATTCTGTTTCTCGATCTATACATTGAAGTAGATTACCAAAACCAATCAAGATTCATCTTGATTACCTTTTGGGTGTGGCCACACATACATCTATTCAAATCATCGAGGGGCCCAGTAGTATCTAATCCACATGCGTGGAGGAACAAATTCTTTGTTGACTGCACGTGTCTGTCATATGCTTAATGACAAACCCGATAATGGTTGTTATAGCAGCCTTATTCAGGTCAGTGTTTAACCATATCAAAGTTTGCCCCTATACATACACAAACCAACTTGCATCTCAAGTCAGAGGATAAGTGACAAAGCCTTTGTGAGATTCACTTGTGACATAAATCCAGGAAGTGATTTCTCATAGGTTGGGTCAGTCCAATTGTGCATCAATATGAACAACATGTGAGTTTGATTTCATCATCCTTAGTCATACTAAGATAATGTCATCAATGCCCTCAGATTTGTCTTAATAATATTCCCATATTATCAATATGACAATGGACAATTTAGAATATAAAACACAGTAAATATTCAAGGATATAAACATGCAAATATAGAACACAGTAGATATTCATATAAAAACGATCATATCAAATATATCAATTTATTCCAATATAAACTGCTCACAGTTCCATTATCCAAATACTAAAACAGATTTACATGAAACTACTAGCTTGTTGAAGTCCAATGTTCCATTCATATTCAAGATGTTTGGTACAAGACACTGAGTTCGATAAAGCGTCAGCTAGTTAGTTATCTGTTTGAACTTTAAGTGTACGAATTTCACATATCTCGATAAATCATTCGAATGTAGTGAACATTCGTAAATAGGATCTAGCGTCATCACGCCCTATTTCAAAACCAACATAAGTATAGCAAGTATACTTAGTTTCAGTTCAGTATCTCCACCATGACCAAGAAACATATCTCCAGTACTTTAAAATACTTCAATGTGTTCTTAACAGCAATCCAGTGACCTCTCATGAATTCTGTTGGTATTTTCTAGTAAGGTCCCCTAAGGACGTTACATTTGGCCTAGTGCTCCTTACAGCGTACATGATGAATGCAATAGCCGATTCATAGGGGATTACATTCATCCGCTTCACCACATCAGGTGTGGAAGGTCCTTGAGTCTCACTCAAGTTTACATTGTGTGGCATACGAGGACTTCCTCGTTTGGGAGTACCACTCTAAACCATTTAGAATTTTGTCAATGTAAGCACTTCGACTTAAACCAATTAACCGCTTTGATCTATCATTATAGATCTTTACTTCAAGTATGTATGTCGTGTCCCTACAATCCATCATGTCGAAACATTTTCCAAGCCAGGATTTTCATCTTGTAGCATGGTATATTGTTTCACATGAGTGACATGTCATCAACATGTATGACTTGAGAAACGACAACGCTCCCACTAGCTTTCATATATACACATACTCAGTTTGGGTTTTAGGTGAAACAAACGATTTGATTTCATCATCAACCAAATTTCGTAGTCATAGTACACTACTTTGGCTATAAGAATCCTAATGTCTTTAGTAACAGGCGAGAAGGTTTCATCATTGTCAATCCAGTAGGATTGAGTGTAACCTTTTGCTACTATGAGAGATTTATAGGTGTATATATTTTCATCCATGTCAACAGTCTTACTGTTTTGAGAAAGATCAACTAAGTTCAAAACTTGATTGTCTCTCATGGATTTTATTTTCGCATTCATAGCTTCAAGTCATTTTTCGAATACAAAATTCGATAATGCAACTTGATAGTTAGGGGGTTCATAATGATCCTCGAAACTTGCTCCTCAGCATCGACATAAATCTATATCGTTCAGGTGCATGAAGTGTCCTTGCGGATCTATGAATGGGAACAACATCATCCTGTGGTCCAACATCTATATGTCCAGCCTCAGAATGATATTTGCTAGTGTTACCAGAAGGTTGTGTATCTTCACTTTGAATCTTGTCAAAGTCTATAGTGCTCCCACTTGCTTTGTGAAATGAGACTGTTCTCAAGAAACTCAGCATACCGAGTAACAACCATTTGTTCTCAGTTGGGAAGTAAAATAGTAATCGAAGATATACTTGATAGATATGGGCTCAAGTTTGTTCGGCATGTCTCGTTCCACGAGATCCTCACAACCCCAGATCCTCAAGTAAGACAAATTGGGACTTTCCCACGCCATATCTCATATGGTGTCTTTTTAACCTTTTGGTCGGAACCATATCAAGTATTCGAGCAGCAGACTTCAGTGCATGCCCCTCAAAAGGATAGTGTAAGAGTAGTAGGACTCATCATAGATCGCACCATGTCATACAGGGTCCGATATCTCTTTCCAGACGCACCATTATCTTGTGGAGTGTATGAAAGAGTGAATTGTGAGACAATCTCACGATGTGAGGGATGATCCAGAAACTCTTGACTCATGTACTTTCATCCGTAATCAGGACTGAAAGCCTTTGTTGTCTTGCTAAGTTGATTTTCTACTTTTACTTTAGGAAGCTTTGAACGTTTCAAAGATTTCATGTTTATGTCTAATCAAGTAAACATAACCATAGCGACTGATATCATTAAAGCTTCCATGTTGATGTTTAATCAAGTAAACATAACCACATCGAATGATATCATCAGTGAAAGTAGGTGGCACCTTCCCTAGTCTTAGTTCTAAAAGGGCCACATACATCAGTATGTATGAGTCCAAGTAGATTTTTAGCTCTTTTGCCAACATGGGAGAAAAGTTTTCTTGTTATCTTTCCATAATATACAAGAGAGGCATTTTAAATGATTCATAATCATTTGTAAAGAAGCCCGTCGAGTTGTTTATGTGGAAAAGATGACGATGCTCTAGGTAAGTAGAATCCAAACCAATTTGGATTCTTGAGTGCTACATTTGTATATAGAACTATCGTTTGAATTAGGATCATGCATATTAATTTCAAACATACTATTATAAGGAATAGTAATAAAAAATGTTATTTTTCATAAAACAAGATATCATAATCCCTTATTCAACAAACGATAAAGCTAAACAATGCATAATTGACAATTATTCAAAACAATAATTAACGCATTAGGAAGGATAAGATCACAGCTTCCATTCATTTAGCTTTCTACTTCACATTCAATCTTGCACATTTGTGTAAATGTGAGTTCCACAACTAGTGTCATACACTCAAGATTTATCACGAAAAGTATGGAGTTCTATAATGAAGATACCTAATGTGCTAACTAGAACACATTTGTCCTTCATCAACTCTGCCACGTAGGCAGGACAATTCCTCCTTCAATGGCCAGTTTCATCGCAATGATGGCAAGAAATATCCTTTGCAGGGTGCTCCTTTTTAGCAGGTGGGGGAATCGTAGGTTTGGAAAAGTAAACTAGCTTACCCTTACCTAGACTCTTGCCTTGTGCTTGCGGTTTACCTTCCCTAATTGCAAGAAAAGTATTGGGTAACCCTTGCTCAACCAGTTTTACCATAGCATGTTCAACGATTGTCTTCCCCATGCTATGTACTTTTAAAACACTTTTCAAACTGGTCATAGTCCTTGGATAGTGAGGTAAGAATCAAGCTCATTCCAAGAACTTGTGGTAAGGGGTAACCAAGACGTTCCATTGGATCAAGATAGCATTGCATATTCAAGATGTAAGTGCTAACTGATTGGCCGTCCTCCTGATTGCAAGCATGGAATGCTTTAACTGTTTTGAACAGTTCAAGTTCTGCCTTTTGTTAAAATATTATTTTCAACTCGCTTATCATGTCATATGCTGTGAGTTCCTCGAAGTACTTTCGAATCTCGGGGTTCATGCTCACAAGCATATGAGTAGCAACTTCTTGGTGTTCGTTAAACGTTTCGGTAAAGGCTTGACGAACAGCAGCAGAATCACTGACAGGAGGTGCCTCAGGTAAGGCCTCTTATAGGTATATCAACTTTCTCATCTCTAAGGACAATCCTTAGAATTCGATATCAGAAGATAAAGTTGATATTAGTCAGTTTCAGTTTTCAAGAACTGATTTTTGAGTGGAGATACTTAGGTTTTGATGTTGTTGTTATCTGTATAACAACCAAAGTTCAAAAAATAGTATTTTCAATAATAATTTCTTTTAATCAATTAACTACCCAATTAATTTTAATTAAAAGCTAAGATCCCATTGAGCTTCTATCACCGCATCAGTTGATCTGCTAGAGGTGATAGATCCAATAGGTAGGTGACGATCAACAATTGCATTACAAGTGCAACTCTTAGAGGTATGGGACTTCATGGCACCTAGTGAACAAGCATCTAGGGTCAAGTGGCATGTTTGTCGCATCGTCGCCTCGAGTCAAGGTCTCACCGGTAACTCGATTAAGTCATCCAATGTGAAATCATGTCAAAATAGCTCTAGGTCTCACGCGTAGAGAATAATGACCTCGGATCTAGATTCAAACCACGTCTCACGTGAATTCAAAAATAGAAGCAAGTGATTTACAACCGATTGGACGGCGTGACTTAAATTTTAGGTATGTTAAATTTTAATTAATAAAATTTTATTAAGATATGAATGAATCATGTACTTCATTCATATCACTTCATAAGTCGTTTAATAAAAGGTAAAAACATTTAACGATTATTAAGGTTTAAGTTTCAAATCGTATTTAAACTTAGTTTAATCTCAAAACAATTTTAGATTAAAGGTTTAATCATCAATGATTAACTATTATTTTAAGTTTCAAATCATATTTAAACTTAGTTTAATCTCAAAACAATTTTAGATTAAAGGTTTAATCATCAATGATTAACTAGTAATTATCGATGATTAAATGTTTGGATGTTTTAATGTTTGTGTCAAAAAACCATTTTTAATTGTTTTATTTACTTGTATCTAATAGGAAAAGAAAACAACCACAAACATAAATAAAACATGCAACAAATTTTGTGCAAACCTCAACCGATGAAATCCTAGGTTCGGTCACGTGAGTCATCACGACGGACCGAAGGGTCAAACTAGGGGACGGGCCAACATGAACCCAAACGGGCCTACATAAACCCAATGGGCTCCCACTTGCTCCAAGACATTCTTGAGCAAGTAGAACCCAAAATTGTGAAAAAGTGTAATCTGCCAGAAAATTCCAGCAGACTTTGAAGCCCGAAAAGTCACTGAAGGAATCTTCGTTGGTCTTCCCGGCCTTCTGGAAAGTTGTAGCCCACGACTTTGCAAGCATTTTAGGCTTTTGAATCGCCCAAAACGGAGTCCGTATGCCTCTGGAAAACCTGTTTTCGCACAGCCCTCGCTTTTGTGACGGAAATTTGTTGTTTTCTTCATTAGTCTTCAATATTTTTTGTCAACAATTTACAATAAAAAGATAAAATAAATACAATCTATTCTATTACTTTTACATTACAAATTGCCCCAAAAATGGCACCAAAAATAAAAGAAAAATAAATGAAACAAATTACAACAATTAAGCCAAAAAAAAACAAGGCTTTTCCCAAACAACCAAACAACCAAACATCAACCACATTCATTCACAAATGGTCTAGGCTTTCATCGGTTTGCACAAACAAGCAACAATTGACAAGGCTTTGGCTTGGGATATGGCAAAAATACATGTTTTGCCATATCAACAAAATGGAATTAAAAATTAAATTCCAAGCCAAATAATCAAAAAAACAATAACAAGATTAATTTTTTGATATGCTTTTGTAACAAGTGACAATAGGATTCCAAAAATACCATATTTTAACCCATATTTTTATAAAAATCCGAAAATTAAATTAAAAAACCCGTAGGGTTTTTGTGTTTGGTCCGATCGGAATTTTAAAAAACACAAAAAAGATTGGTTTTTGCCACTTTTCACAAAATCTAGCTAATTATATGATTAATATAATGACTCGTGATACCACTAATGGTGATTTTCGGTTATTACAAGTAACAAAACGCAGCGGAAAGATTTAATCACCATGAACGGATCTTGATATCAATCATACAATTAAACTATAAGAAAATCAAAGAGAATGGTATAAGAATTCATACCCTAGTTGCCTTTGATTATTGTGTATTCGGATGGAGTTGGTGATGGATTGAAACCAAGTATTCAATTAGAATACCTCTAAAAGAAAGTCCACACAACACTTCAAGAACACCAAAGGAGGATGCTAGTCCTTGATTCTTGAGAGCAAAAAAATAGGAAGAAAACAAAAACACCTTCTTGTGTGTGTTATGGTGCACATCCAAGAGAGGGGTCAAAGGGAGTGTTTATGGACTCATTCATCACACATAATTGTGCCATAAAGACCCATTAAAGATTTCCATAAACCATACTTCTATTTTCACTCTAGTCCCTTGTTATTTGTTTCTTCTAGTTTGCTCATAATAAAGTTTCAATATTAACAATTAATATTAAACTTATTATATACAAGCATGAAGCTTTTATATATTAATAATTAATGTAATTACACTAATTACACTAATTATATAATGGTGTTTAGTGTTTAAGTGTGTGACCCTTTAGGCTCACAAACAACTAGCCATATAACTATATGTTATACGCGTGAAGCATATTCCAACAGCAATAATACCTCTTAATTCTTAAATACTTTAATATAGTTTTGTCCCTTTTAAGAGTTCATTTAATGTCTAAGTCATTTTACTTGGATTATACGAATATCCAACTATTCCTATTAGGGAATTATGACTTCGTTAAATACTTTGTTTGTTACAAGTGTAAAAGACTTGCAATAATACTCTTAAAGTTTATCATGATTATATCCAATATAATCACACTATATTATTACTAATACTTTAAAACTTTCTATCATAAGTAATGACTATTACTTAAGATGTTTTAACTAAGTTCAAATAACTTTTGAACCTTATGCTTCCATAAAACTCTTATATACTTGTATTAGAAAAACTTCTAATTACTAGCATCTAAGTACCTTGAGCTATCAAGACATTATTCATTCATACAACAATCAAACAAGTACATAACATGAAATATAAAGTAATCAAAACTTGACTTACAATCTAGTCATAAACCTTGACTAGTGTAATTATCACACATGCACACAATATAATTCAACCATGGATTCGAATTTTATTTAAAACCAAAGAAAAACTTGTTTTCAACATAAAAATAAAATTATCCAAACAATAAAATGAAATTGTTTTACTGAATCCACAAAATATTGAACTATAAAAACTTGGTGCTCGTGGGATCATCACCATCTCATGCCGGTCATCATCAATTTCCATCTCCTCCTACAATAAACGATTGCAAAAGTTAGATTACTCGTAATGTACTTTACAAGTATCTTAAAGTGATTAAGAAGTGTGGTTGTGTTACCTGAGGAACTTGCGTTTCCTCCACCACCACCACTTGCACCCTTTGGACAATTCCTTTTCCTATGCCCAGCCTCACCACACTTGAAGCACCGATTCTCGGTCCTCGCAGTGTTAGGCTTCACCTTCTTGACCTTTTATTTGACACCTTTACCATTTGGCACTCCTTGGTTAGGATAGGTTTTACCCTTTCCTTTACCACCATGCCCTTTTCTCTTCTTCCCACCGCCACCGCCATTACCGATCATAAGAACGTCCTTAGATTTGGTCCCCAAACTCAACTCAGCTGTCTTGAGCATGGAATGTAGCTCAGCAATGGATTTCTCCATATTATGCATGTTGTAGCTGACCACAAAAGACTTGCAGTCATCAGAAAACGAGTTGAGTATAGTATATGTTGCCATTTACAACGGTATGGGGTGACCAAGTCTAGCGAGGTGATCCATGCGTCCTTTCATTTTTATGACGTGGGCACTCACCGGCGTTCCTTTGACCATCTTGCAAGAGTTGAAGGCTCGATTGATGTCAAACCTCTCAGTGCGAGCTTGCTCTTGAAATGAATCCCTAAGTTGCTGGATCATATCAAAGGCAGGCACATCCATAAGTCCTGCTTGTAACTCAGGACTAATAGTGGCGAGCATTAGACAGCGCACATCGAGTGCGTCACTGACATGCTTATCATAAGCTTGCCTCGTTTCAGTTTTAGCATTAACGGCAGGGGCATTTGGTACTGCTCTCTCCAAGACATACCACTTTCTCTCATGCCAGAGCACAATACGAAGATTGCGCTCCCAGTTGAGAAAGTTTGACCCAGTCAACTTGTCTTTTTCGAGGATCGAGCAAAGTGAGAGATTGTTGGTACTTGTCGTCGCGATTGCGTTTGTTGCTGCCATCTACAAATCAAATCCAGTTTAATTAGTAATCATCAATAAACATTCTCTAAAATATATTATAAACCCATAATTAATATTTTAGGCCTAGGATCCATATATCACATTCTCGCCGCAAGGTTTGGGCACTTCCCGACGAGACATGCTATTTCTGGTAGGTAACATCTTTACTGATCGTATCAACACTTGACACGATTCCTAGGGTCGTAGAATCTTTAGACTTATAATTTATTACAACCTTGTACAATCTAATTGTACATTTCTAAGTTAGTAATAAAGTCTAGTATGTTTATTCTACTCAAGTACTTTTTGGGCCGGGACTCCCGATTATCACCAAAGTAGATCAGACCATCTAAGACAGTACGATGCTCTGCGCCGGGACTCCCAATTATCACAGAACCTTACGCACCCTAACACCGTAATGATTTGAATCCATATCTAAGGTTCTTTATCCTTACAATATGAATATCTTTTAACAAGTGAGGTGTTCCATTAGGTGGATAGTACTTCGATCTAAGATTTTCTTGGGTTTGTTTAAGTCTTAAACTAAACTTAAACCTTTATTCCAATCTTAATCCTTGTTTAAAATGTGTGACTTGTGAATTGAAGGATTCTACAAGACTCCTTTTTTAAAACTTGAGAACTATTCTTTAAAACTTATAGTTTCAAGAATTTGTGCGACTTATATGTATACCTAAAACGAGGTGTACAAAACGTTTTACTAGGTTTTGTGAAAAACCTTATCTAAGATAAAACTTACTTGTTTTATATTACTTGAAAAACTTATAAACTTATGTTAAACTTTTAATTCTTTTATGATTCATGAACTTGAAACATAAACTTAGTTTAACACATCTAGTTTTTCATATGTCTAATAATGAAATTAAACATTTGTTTTGACTTATTAGATATGACCAAAGCTTATGTCTTAACGACACACTTATAAACTTTGTGATTTTCTTGTGTAGCTCCCACTAGCTCCAACAACCATGATGGAACTTAAGCTAACACAATCACCGGTTTATACTTGGTGAAACTAATAAACTTATTATATAAAAACTATATATATAATAATACTTAGTTTGTTTAAACCTTTCTTATATTTAACTTGAACTAGTTAAATATAGGTTATAAAGTTTTCTTGTTATTTATTACTTGATCATTAATCTAGTATATTACATAACTTGTAAAATACTTATATTATACTTGTATAATTACTTAAACCCTAATCTTGTTCTTTATCAATCAAAATTAGGGTTTTGACTTTCTTGATCAAAGACATTATTTTATTAAGAAGATAATTTTAATCAATCCTATCTAAACAATAAACTTTGTTTAAATTCTAAGATAGATTATATCCTTAATAAATTTATCTAAACTTTTTAATTTAAACCTTATAGACAATAAAACTTTGTCTAAGTTACTAGGTTTAAAGAACTAGTTTTAATAAATCTATCAAAATAATAAATAAACCTATTAAACATAAACTTGTTTAATTAACTAGGTTTTAGATTATTATTATTCTAATTAATACTTTTAATTAAACTAAACTAGTTTAATCCTAGATTACATCTAGGGTTTCGAAAAATTTGCCTAAAGCCTAGGAAACTTTTTTACCAATTAAACTAAGCTAGTTTAACAAACTTGGTGTCCAAGTAACCTCCTTGATTTCGAAATCTTTGAGGGAAAAAGGAAGGGATCCTTTTTGATCAATTAAACCAAAACTTGGTTTAACATACTTGATCCTAGATTTGGAGAATCAACTAATAAGGAAAGAATCCTCTTGATCAAAAACTTTGATGTTCTTGATCCTAGGGTTCCTCCAATTTTTTGAATACAGTAGGGTTAGAAAAAGAAGCCTTTTGATCAATTAAACTAAACTAGTTTAATGTTCTTGATCTTAGGGTTCTTTTACTATTTTCGAAAATTCTAGGGTATTAGAAATCTTTTGACCAATTAAACTAAACTAGTTTAACATTCTTGGTCCTAGGGTTCTTACCCTTTTCGAAAACATAAGAAGAAGAAGGAAAAATTGGAACCAAAAAAAAGAAAGACTTTAATTAAAAATTAAACAAACAATCTTTGTTAATCTAGTTTAGATCTTTAAACCAACACTCTGATACCACTGTAGGGTTTTGTTGTACTCGATCAAACCATAGGAACGACCGCCTAGCATGCTTGGTTCGAACCTTGCTGACCAAGAACATGAACTTGTTCTTGACCGGTTAAACCATACTCGTGTGTGTTCGTCGACTACTACCAAGAACCCTAGGGTTCTTGGTTCGACTTCGAACAAGAGGGAGAAGAGGAAGAGTGTTCCATGAAACATACCTTAGTTAGTGCTTATGTGAATCCGTATATATCGATTAATCAAACAATTAAGCAAGAACAGAGATTGAGATGAAGAACAATATGAAGCTTTGCACAAAACGTTACGTTCGATAACACTGTGTCGGCAAGCTTAACACAATACTAGGTTACAACTAGGTATTTATACCTAGGCCTAGTATTGACTAATTACATAAAATACCCCTACTAAAATGTGACCCAACAATCTCCCCCTTTGTAACAATAGTCTGGGAAGCATATCTTCGAAGTCTTCATCTTTAGCAAAAGCCTAGTCTTGTAGATATTTCGTTGCATAATAATCAGGATCGGGCTTGAGCTTTGTTTATCTGTAAAAAAGAATACTTCTTGTAGCTTTTCAACCACAAAAAGTATTTTGAAGACTTTACTTTGAAGATACATATTGATCGACCAAAACTGAGACCCATAATGATAGAGAGATTGACAGCGGAAGTCTTTTCTTTAACTTTGTGGCTTTATGTCGATCAATGATTCTTAATAATTGTTGTTCGGGAAAATTGTTGATAAGGTTTATGCTCCCCCTCAAACAGACAATTATTTCTTTATGGAGTCTTCGGTTCATTGTTTACTCTACCTTCACTGGTGCATATGTGTCTTTTTGATGTGGAGTACGTTAGGCTAGTATCTTCTCCCCCTCATGATGAGCAAGATTTTATCTGAATCATCATGTAATCAGGAAGAATCTCCGAAGCTCGTTGATGAATATGTGTTGAATAATGATACATTCATATTTTGAATGAATCAATATATAACACATTTTACATCATAGTCAACTAGGGTAACCCGGGATCACATAGATTTCCCGTTAACACGACAATTGAAAAACTGTGTGACCTACGTTCAGTGTTGTCTTTGATGTTAGCACTGGTAGGATTTCCATTCAATCATCGTGGAATACCAGTAAGTTTGGTATCACTATGAATGTTCCGGCAATATCACTAGGATATGCTTGGTGGAATGCCTGTGTCCAAGAGAAAGTTAATTCGGTTCTAGACTCTATACGTGGACAAACGAAGGCGAGGACTGGAGGTGGGTCCTCTTTTTCAATATCAACAATCTCCAAATGAGATGTCGATAGTAGATGTGGTAATCTCCGTGATTTAGAAACAAGTACTTTTTGTACTTGAGTGGTCAGTGGGGTTGTGCATTGCATCACTGGGTCCATGATGACTTAATCAGAAAGCAACTTATGCAGTCTGATATAGACATGGTGACCCGGATTTTTGTTCGGTTTAGGGAGGGTTTTCTGTTTTCATTAACCCTTTCACACACACTCCTCACTCAGCTCACTTTTTCATTTTCAACCACACCCTCGTTTTGTTTTACCATGTGATAAGCTGATTTTCACTCTATACTTCATATCCCCTCTCAATTTTTTACAACGCATCCTAATCAAGATCCCATGATACTTGATTCTGCTCACCTAGACTTATAGACCCTCACAGTATGTCCTATATTGTAGGTGGCTCCTGGGGAAGATCATTCCGGTTATAACAGATCATAGGAGTTATTTGAGAGTAAACTATGACGCTCATGTGCAATGGATCAGCATTTACAATGTTACGTTGTAAGAATGATGTACATGGTTTTCTTTTTTAACATGAAAGTAGAGGTTGAGTTGTGCCAACATTGTGGCAGCAACGAAACTCAAATAGTGTTTGAAAGATTTTGAGTTTAAGTTTGAGATCAAAACTGAGAAGATAATGTCATCAACGCAAGAGACAAAGGTTTGTCATAGACAGATGCAATCAATACTAATCGAAATTAGTAAAGAGATCGACGAATTTGACAAAAATTTGTATCCTACGTAGATAACATTTGAGTTTTAAAGAAGGTAAACAATTGCTCCCCCTTGACACTAGAATATTGGTTTTCTCCCCGTCAACCAATTATTGCATTGTAAAGAACACGTGCAAGGTATTAACCAATTAGGACCGGGTTATACACTGAAGTGTGCATAAGCCATTGATTTAAAGTGTGAGTCATATACTGAAGTGTAGATAAGTCATTGCTTATAAAGATTTAAACAATGAAAAGCATTTTGCGGAAACAAAATTTAATTTGAAAAAGTAGAAAACGATTTATGCTTTGAGATTTAACATACCAAGCTTAGACACAAGAAAGTTAAACCGTTTTTCGTCTAAAGCCTTGGTAAATAAATCAGCTAACTGAAAATCTGTGGATACGAAGTACATTTCCACAGTTCCTTGTTCAACATAATCTTTGATAAAATGATATCGAAGATCAATGTGTTTAGTTTTGGAATGTTGAACAGGATTGCATGAAATTGCAATTGCATTTCGTGAGTCACAATATAAAGGAATACAGCTGTATGAAAAGTCGTAGTCTTTTAATTGTGACTGCATCCAAATTACCTTAGATAGACAGCTTGCAGTAGCAACATACTCCGCTTCGGCGGTTGAAAGAGATACACAATTTTGTTTCCGTGAGGACCAGCTCACCAACTTATCACCAAGAAATTGAGCACCTCCAGAAGTACTTTTACGATCCAACATACAGCCAGCATGATCAGCATCAGAGAATGCAGACAGGTCAAACAAAGTTTCTTTGGGATACCAAAGACCAAGATCTCGAGTACCCTTTAAGTAACGAAAGATGCGTTTGAATGCTTGAAAGTGAGACTCTTTGGGAGCAGCCTGATACCGAGCACAAACGCAAGAAAAGAACATTATATCAGGTCCACTGGCAGTTAGATATAATAATGACCCTATCATGCCTCGATAGTTTGTGATATCAACTAGCTTTCGATCAGGATCAGTATGCAATTTTGAACTGGGTGACATTGGTGTAGAAATTGGTTTACAGTCATCCATCAGATACCTCTTCAACAAATCAGTAATATACTTGGATTGATTAATGAAGATCCCGGTAGGTAACTGACGAACCTGTAGACCGAGAAAGAAATTCATCTCCCCCATCATACTCATTTCAAATCTTTTGATCATAAGATCTAAAAAAAGTTTACAGTATTTAGGATTTGTGGAGCCAAAAATAATATCATCTACATAGATCTGAATGAGAACGATATCTTTCCGTTGACGTTTGATGAATAGAGTGGTGTCCACTTTGCCTTTTGAAAAACCAAAGTCGACTAAAAATTTTGATAGAACATCATACCACGCACGAGGAGCTTGCTTCAAACCATATAAAGCTTTATCAAGGATGTAGACATGGTTAGGCAAGAGTGGATCGACAAATCCTTCTGGTTGATGAACGAAAACTTCTTCACTAAGAATGCCATTAAGAAATGCAGATTTACATCCATTTGATAGATTGTAAAATTCTTGTGAGCTGCATATGCCAGAAAGATTGGGATGGCTTCTATTCTAGCAACTGGGGCAAAAGTTTCTTCATAATCGATGCCCTCTTGTTGAGAATACCCTTTAGCAACCAGGCGTGCTTTATTTCGAATGACAATCCCATTTTCATCTTTTTTGTTCTTAAAGATCCATTTGGTACCAACAACAGACTTCCCAGGTGCTTTTGGAACTAGACGCCAAACTTTCAATCGTTCAAATTGATTGATTTCCTCTTGCATTGCAAGAAACCAATCTGGGTCTGTTAGAGCTTCGCTGACTTTCTTGGGTTCATTTGAGTTTAGGAAAGATGAGTATTGACATTCATCAGCAGTTGCTCTACGAGTTTGAACAGAAGATTCGGGATTTCTAATGACTTGATGTAAAGGATGCTCTTTGGTCCATTTCAGTGTATGAGGAAGTCGAAGTTGACCTGGAATTATGTTGGAGGTATCAGTGAATGCAGGATGCAGGATTATAGCAGTTTGGGTATTGGATGAAGAAGGTGGAGGATCGACTCGTTGAACATTGCATTTTGAGAAATCAATCACCAATTTTGGAGCTTGAGCGGGTGCAATGATTAAATCAGTAACACCGGCAGCTGGAGTAGGAGATGAAGAATCATCCGATGAGGATTGAGTTCCCATTGATGAAGTCGGAGCATCTGAATTTGATACTGATATGGTGTTATTGGGAGCAGCAGATGTTGGAGATGGAGAATCAGGGGAACTTGGAATTTGAATCTCAGGAGCAGCGATGGATTGAACATCTGCGGCTGAAGGAAATGGAACACCAGCCTCCTGAAGTAAGGTATGTCTGATGTTATGATATTCATCATAAAAGTATTCAAACAAAACATCAAAATCATTTTCAGAGGTGGAAGGAGATGACGATGGTAATGGAGATTCAATAGCTAAGGTTAGTGAATCAAGAGGAAAGGTCTCATCGAAAGTAACATTTACACTTTCCCTTATCGTCCGATTTGATCGATTATAAACTCTAAATGATGCAGATTCACGTGAATACCCAACAAACACTCCTTCATCAGCTTTTGCGTCAAATTTATTCAATCTGTCTTTGTCATTTAAGATGAAGCAACGACTCCCAAAAATATGGAGAAATTTAACATTTGGGATTCTATTATTTATCAATTCATACGGAGTCTTGTTGTAGGTCTTGTTGATGATAGAACGATTTTGAGTGAAACATGCCGTGTTGATGGCTTCAGCCCACAGAGATAGAGGTAGCTTTGAAAATGAAAGCATTGTGCGGGCTGCTTCAACTAAGGTACGATTTCTTCGTTCTACGACTCCATTCTGTTGTGGAGTTCTAGCAACGGAAAATTGATGGGTTATACCAACGGATTCAAGAAAAGAATCTAGGGTTCGATTCTTAAACTCAGTTCCATTATCAGTCTGAATGGTATTGACTTTCAGCTCCAGATTTGTCTGAGTTTTCTTGATAAAGGCGATAATAATATCAGCAGCTTCATCTTTGGTACGTAAGAAGTGAACCCACGTATAACGTGAGTAGTCATCAACGATTACTAATACATACCGTTTACCAGCAATTGATTGTACACTCATTGGTCCACATAGATCCATGTGAAGCAATTCAAGAGGTTTGGATGTACTTTGAACTGGCTTGGACCTGTGTGACGTTTTATTCATCTTTCCCATTTCACAAGACGAACACAGATGATCTTTTGCAAATTTAACGTCTGGGAGACCAGATACATGGCCACCTTTCACCAATTTGTTGATGGTTTTGAAGTTAAGGTGAGAGAGGCGACGGTGCCATAACCATGATTCATCTGATGACGCTATTGACAGTAAGCATACTTCTTCAAGTGGGGTCACGTCATTTAGATTGATAGTAAACAGATTTGTATCACGTGATCCGGTAAGAAGTTCTTTTCCATTATAAGTATGAACAGCACACTTCTTTGTTCGAAAATTAACTTCCAACTCTTTATCAGAAAATTGACCGATGCTGAACAAGTTGTGAGCTAGATCTTCAACATAAGTAACATTTCGAATGATTAACTTGTCACGAATGATATCGCCAATTCCCATGATAGCAGCCAAATGATCATTCCCAAAACGAACAGTACTCAAATATTTATCTCTAAAATTTGTTAAGAGGTTCTTGTTTCCCGTCATATGCCGTGAGCATCCGGAATCAAGATACCATATATTCTACATAAAACAATTAAAAAAATTTAGGTACCCAATCAATTATGGGTCCTATACGATTAGTGTTGGATGTTTTATGCAGATTTTATTAAAGGATTAATTTATAGATTTTGGGGAACTGCAAGGAGGCAGTTCTGAGTTGATTGATTTGATAGACCATTTAAGATTTTTCTCTGGAAAATGTAAAATCCAGTTTGACTGTTCATTCTTGATCCAAGTGTAATGAACAAACGTGGATTTTGTGTTATGCATCTTTGATTTGGTTGTCGAAGAATTGGAAGAAGTACTTGATTGTGATGATTTAGGTGTTGTGGTTCCTCGAGTTGTTTGACGTTGAGAGGACATCAATTGATGAGAGATGGGTGAGGTAGTGGGACGAACATGAGTCGGTTTGAAGGCTTGTGTAGAAGAATGTTTTCGTTTATATTGCAAAGGACGAGAAACAGATGTTTTGCATGAGTACGGAAAACAAGTTTTGCAGGTCTTAATTATTTTACCAGACTTATGTAAAACATAGTTTCTAGGACCACATGGAGCATCCAACCTAATGAAATATCGTTCATCATACTGAGAAATTTGTTTATTTGTTTGCTTGTCACAATATATCTTTTTACCGGTTTTATCATATTTAACAACCAAATTATCACCATTAACAGTATAATTCACAGGATGATAAACAGCAGAATCATAAACAGTACCAAAAGCCAATTTAGGAGCGATAAAATCCATGGAGTTGTTACATTTATTATGAACAGAAAAAGAAGAAACTAAAAAGGACGATGGACTAGACTTCTTAAGTTCTTTTGACTTAAGCATACTAGAGTCGGACGACTTAGACTTCTTAATCTGAGCTGCTCCTCTGTCTCCGATTGGCATGGGCTTCTCAAGCTTTCAATTTATGGTTTTATCTGAAACATTTAAAACAGTTGACTCAGAGCTTCTTTTTAAAATAGCTGGGATTTTAATTGTAGAAGTCTTTTCAAGAGTTTTAGTTTGAGCAGAAGAATTAATTTGAGAATCATTTTGAACAGAAGAACAATTGGTTTTAACAAGTTTATCTTCTAAGTCATGAATTTTGATTTGTAAAACTAATTTTTCTTTATCAAATGCCTTATGTGTTTCATCAATTTCTGTTTCTAATTAGCAGATTTTCTTTTCGAGAATTAATGATGGAATATAAAGCTTTCGTGTCACTTTTTGTTGAACGACAGCATCCCCTTTAATTTCAAATTCTTCTGGGGTTATTATAGGAAAATATTCATCATTTTCAAATTTAGCCTTTTTAGTTTCATAAGTTTTGTTCAATTTTGCATAGTTGAAACTGATTTGTGCATTCTCCTACTTTACTCTGTTGAATGTTTCAATTTCTTTTTCTTCATCTGTCACCCGCATGAAGCTCTGCCAGATGTCTCTTTGCATGTAGCGATAGTCATATAGTGTTGGAAGCACCCTACACGCCTTGCTAAGATATCCTGGATTGTCTGCCCTTAGACCTTGTTTGGAGTTGAAGTATTTGAACTCTTTAGGCTTGTTCAAATGGATTGTTTGATCAGTATGTCCTCGTTTGGCGATTAACTCTTCAAGATGTTTAATGTGAGCGACTAACTGATCTTTGTCGTAGGTGAGACGATGTATGATAACCTGTTGACTATTTCTATCTTATGATGATTGGTTAGTTTGATCGGTTAATTTTTCTTTTAATTCTTGGATTTCAGAATTTAAAGATTTAAATTGGTTTTCATTATCATCAAATTCTTGTTGTTTACGTTCCATCCAGTTTTTTGTTAATTGACATTCCTGGAACGTTTCAATATACAATTTGTAATATTTGTCATTTCTATCCTTTGAGATTTGACTTTGTGCATTTTTAAGATTTGTGATTTCAGCTTCTTTCTCGGAAATTGTGTGTGACAAAGTTTGAATATCAGATTCATATTGGACCTTTGTTTATGATGCTTGTTCTTGTGAATCTTGAATTTCCAGTGTAAGAATTTTATTTTGTTTAATGTGATTAACAAGTTGTTCACCTAGATGAGCAGTTTGTTCGCATTGATGTTCTAAAATGGTTATACGCTCTAAAAGTTGTGTATTCATATCCTTTTCGAGTAAAATTGTTTGTTTTAAGGAATCAATTTCAGAAATCGGATGTTTATCAAGACAAATATCAGTAATAATGGTATAATCAGAAGTAGATAAAGAAGAGTTGGTTACCTCAATTTCCTTGTTGGTCTCCTCATCTGAACGGTCGTGGAGCTCAGCATTTTCTCTTGCCATGAAGCACAAATTTGCAGCATGTTCCTCGTCTTCTTGATCAGAGTCTTCCATCCACTGAAGATCTTCTGCTAACAGCACTTTCCCGGATTCAATTTGTTTAGCCAACAACATCTTCTTTTTGAAATATTCAGAATCACGAACTTTAGGTTTCGTGCAATCACGGGAAAAATGACCAGCAACACCACAATTATAGCATTTCTTTGTAGGATCCAAAGGTGGCATGGTTGGCTTATCAGTTGAAGCAGAAGCAGATTTAAAGTTGGATGAAGATCGCAGATTGTTGTTTGTAGGCTTTGGATAATATTTCTTCTGATAGTTAGAGATGAGTGACATGGCTTGCAACACTTCTTGAAGTTCTTTATCCAGATCATCAATTTTTTGAGGTGTGGGTTCTTCTGCTTTTTCTTTAAGTTTAGCAGCCTCATTTAGTTGATGATGTTGTTTGGTGAGAAGAGCAAGAGTATCCTGAGTCTCTTGTTTTGTTTTTGCTATGTTATTAACCATTGGAGCATTTTGGTACAAATATTCGTACAGCTCATGGATATCTATCAGACTTAGATCTTTATTCTGCATAGCATTGTTACCAAACATTTCCCATTCGGGAAGAAGACCGTTGATAAATTTGATGTTGATCTCTAGGTTTCCATTTGATAGATTGTTTTTACGGAGATCATTTAACAGGTTACAGTATCGATGGTAAGTGCTTTGCAGGTCTTCCCCAACTTAGCCTTATTCCCAAGAACCGTGCCCTCCATTTGTTTTCTTATTTCATCCCAGAGTTCTTTAGCGCTCTCAAGACTATCTAAACTATTGTATATTTCATTCGGTAATCCTTGAAGCATGAAGGAATATGCTTGATGATCAGCTTTGGCACGTTGCTTTTGTGTAGCATTATATCTGGAAGGAGGGATGAGAACTCGACCGCCAATAACCGGAGGATCTGCATCAGGTAACGCAACAACATCTTCATAGAATTTTGCGTTTCCATTCTCAAGGGACTCAAGAATTTCAGTGGCTAATTCTTGGCTTCTGATGAAGTGGAGAAGTCTTTTCTTCCACTGGGCATACTCTCCTCTGAATAAGACTGGAGGTTTTAGATCAGACCCAATAGATAGAGCTTCTCTTGATGTCATTTTTTGTATGGTTACGACCAAGGGGATGCAAAAAAAAAAATTTAATTTGAAATTTTTTCAAAAAGATCTCAGATGATAAAAGACACTTTAAATATGTCCTTGATTTTCGAATTGGCCAAAAATGACAATCGGGTTAGAAACTGGGGCTAAACGAAGTTTGGAAATTGACCGAAAAATCACAAAAACGCAAATAAAGTGATCGAAACAAGTCTTTTTGGGCCGGAAAGTCGGGTAAACCGTGGGCTGGAAACGGACACCCGAGCTGAAAGTTATGATCGTTTTAGTATAGTCCCTTTTGTCACACGATCTTGGGTTGTTCGGGCCGAACTGTGGAAATGTTCGGGCCGAGATCTATGTTCGGGCCGAACTATGTAAGTATTCGGGCCGAAGAGTGTAAGAGTTTGGGCCGAAGACTTAAATGAGTTCGGGCCGAAAACTTTGGTGTTCGGGCCGAAGATGGTGTTCGGGCCGAAAACTTTGGTGTTCGGGCCGAAGATAGTGTTCGGACCGAAGATGGTGTTCGGGCCGAAAACTTTGGAAGAGTTCGGGCCGAAGATGGTGTTCGGGCCGGGAACAGTGAAGTGTTCGGGCCGAGCTTGTTCTTGGCAGTGACGAACGAACCAGTTATTTTTTCTCACTAAATCAATCCTAGAATACTCAATACTTAACCAAATCAAGTGATTCAAATCCCAAAATGCTCGAAAATTGATTTCGCACGTAATGCTATAATAAAATCGATCAAAACACAACAAATCAGATGGTAATTTCGATTTAACAGAGGAAAAAATGTGTTTTATTGGTTTTCTTTAAAATCAACGAATTTGGATCAATTCTTGATGGATTTAATCGAAACTTGATTCTAAAATGCTTAGAATTAGAAGATGAATGTGATGAACAAAGAATATAGATGATTTAATACCTCAAATTCTGATTTTGATTCTTGAGTTCTTCACCAAAAACTTCAAAAACTCGCTTAATCTTCACAGAAATGGATCGAATCAAAGAAGATTTATGCTCTGATACCAATTGTGAATCCGTATATATCGATTAATCAAACAATTAAGCAAGAACAGAGATTGAGATGAAGAACAATATAAAGCTTTGCACAAAACGTTACGTTCGAATCAAACAAGATGAAGAACAATATGTCGGCAAGCTTAACTCAATACTAGGTTACAACTAGGTATTTATACCTAGGCCTAGTATTGACTAATTACATAAAATACCCCTATACTATTGATTACAATAAATGTCACATTACACCCCTAGACTATTGAATACACTAAAATGTGACCCAACAGCTTAAGATAGATCCACTGATGATGAACACGACGAGCGTTCCTCTAGATGATCACTTGCAACAATCCTTGATCTTTGAAACTCGAAGAACACGAAGAACAAACGAAGAACACGAAGAACACAAACTTGTGTTCTTGTGTTTGTGGCTTCGGCTGAAATAGAGAGAGGAGGGGCAAGGATTTCGTGATTAAGGAGGCAAGGATCAACCTTAGGTTTAAGCCATAAGCCTTCTATTTATAATAGAAGATCTTACACTTAAAACCCTTCTAGTTTAATTAAGATTAACTTCTTAATTAAACTTCCTTTTTACACTTCCATCCCTTATAGTTTAACTAGTTTATCAGTGTTGCACTTAACTATCAAATGTCTAGTGTTAACACACTAATAATTCGGTACCCATATACATGAATTATATATACTTGTATTTATACTTTTTAATAGTTAATTATATAATAACCTTTATATAATTTACACAACAATATTATCCAATTACTATATGATTTAATAGCTTTAAATCATATTATGGATAATCTATAATTAACACATTGTATATTTACTCAACTAATAAATGTACAACTACTTGTATTAATTAGTTAGTTAAACTAATCTAGTAATAAGTTAAACTTAACTTAATACTTAACTGATTCATAATGACTATTATGAATCATTCCTCTTCGTAGTATCATTGCATAAATTGCTCGTATTACATGCACTCACCGGTGTGACCCTTAAGTGTTTTATAGGCATGGATTATCATCATAGGTTGACTAACTGTGCACATAAATCCTTCAGAGTGCTCACGTCATGAAAATGAAAGAGCACATGGATCATATTAAATGATTAGGACACCCAGTATCATTGCAGTCAGCAACAATAATGATACTCAATTCGTTGTTAGATGACTATAAGTCTTATTTAGTCAACTACAACATGCATAACATGGAGCAATCCATTGTTGAGCTACATTCCGTGCTCAAGACTGCTGAGTTGATTTGGGGACCAAGTTTAAGAATGATCTCGTAGTAACCGATGATGGTAGTGATCAGAGAAAGAGGCGCAATGGAAAGGGAAAGGATAAAACCGATCTCAGCCACGACATGCCTAAAGGGTAACGGAGTCAAACAAAAGGGTCAAGAAGGTAAAGCCAAACAAGGACCGAGAAACGGTGTCTTGGTTGTGGCAAGGGTCAAAGGGTAGGAGGCAATACTTGCTCCTTAATTGACTTGACCAACTTCTAGATACTCGCTTCCTACTTGTAAAAGTTTATTACAAGTAACTCAACTTTAGCAATCGTTTATTGCATAAGATGATAAGTGAGATGACCGGCATGAGATGGTGATGATCCCACGAGCACCAAGATGTTATAATTCAGTATTTTTATGGATTCAGTAAAAACAATTTTATTTTATTGTTTGAATAATTTTTTTATTTTATGTTAAAACAAAGTTTTTGGTTTTAATAAATTCGAATCCATGGTTGAATTATATTGTGTGCATGTGTGATAATAACACTAGTAAAGGTTTATGACTAGATTGTAAGTCAAGTCTTTGATTTACTTATATTTCATGTTTTATATTTGTTTGATTGTTGTATGAATGAATAGTGTCTTAATAGCTCAAGGTATTTAGATACTAGTAATTAGAAAGTGTTTCTAATGAAAGTATTTAAGAGTTTTATGGAAGCATAAGGTTCAAAAGTTATTGAACTTAGTTAAAACATCTTAAGTAATAGTCATTACTTATGATAGAAAGTTTTAAAGTATTAGTATTAATATAGTAATATAGTATGATTGTATTGGATATAATCAAGATAGACTTTAAAGAGTATTATTACAAGTCTTTCACACTTGTAATAAAGGATTTGATGAAGTCATAATTCCCAAATAGGAATAATTGCATATTCGTAAAATCCAAGTGAAATGATGTAGACATTAAATGAACTCTTAAAAGGGACAAACTATATTAAAGTATTTAAGAATTAAAAAGGTATTATTGCAAGTCTTTTATACTCGTAATAAATACATTATTTAATCAAGTCATATTTCCCTTATAGGAATAATGGATATTTGAGAAATCCAAGAAAATGACTTTGGCATTAAATAAAGTTCTTAAAAATTACTAATGCATTTAAGAATTGGAAGCATCGTTTCAAGTGTTTTATACTTGTTAGATACAGTAATCAATAAAGGTCATGATTCCCTAAACACGAATGTTGGATATTCGCAAATCCAAAGGATGATCTTGATTATTGATAGAATTCTTAGAAGATTAAACTACAAGTTATTAACTAGGTCAAAGTAGTAGTTTAAGTGATGCTTAAACTCCATAAAAGATAGTGGGAGCTAAGACTAATATAAATCATTAAAGATATTAATGAATTTAGTGAGTTAGTAAGACATTAACAACAAGGTTTTACCAAGTCGTTAGCCAAAGAGTTAAGAAAAATAATAAATGATCACTAATCAGACTATTGCAAACCTAATAGCGTGATCACAAGTCTTGTGATTAATTATTGCATATCTAATAGATTGTTAACACTTCAGTGGATAACATAATCATTTAAGGAAATTTCTTTAACTAGTAAGAATATCTACAAATCAAGTAACTAAAAGAGGCTTTAGTTACAAGGAGAATTTTATGAATTCAATAAACTAAGGAGTTAATTTCCAATCCTCCTATATTTGCGGAATTGCATAAAAGGAAAAGACTAGAAAATATTCCAAATGTTGCATGAACAATATCTAGCAAAGACAAAAGTAATAGTATTCCTAAATACTCGTCTTGTGTCTTTAGTTTAATAAAAATGATTAGTTTAGTGATAAAGTTACAATTAAGGTTGTAAGAATCATTAAGTAATCAACACGAACAAAAGGAATAAGTAATGATCCAGTAATAACTCAGTATCTATGTCCAGTGAGGAATAATACATGAGTTAGTATCATTGTTATTCAGACTTTTTATGTTTTACAATATCCATGAATATAAGTTCTTTTATTCAAAAAGATATAAATCCGTGACTACTCGTCTTGGTGGGAGCCTTGATGGGACGTTAACGTCATCGCGATATTTGGTGGTAGATTCGAAAGTCCTTCGAAGATAGCTACACAAGCTTTGTGTAAACCAAATATCGGTGATATTCTGTTGGAGCTCAATGAATATTGGATTGACCACCGTGACAATACTTCGTGGTTGAAAAGTTCAAAAGTATTGTTCACTAGGATTGTCTTTAAGCCTGAGGTATTTGATTTAGGATACAATGACTAATGTGCTTTGGTTCGTCTTAGACAATTCTGAAAAGTGTTTGTCATACGAGACGATACTGGGTACAAAGGAAGTTGTATTTTGAATCGAGATATAACAAGATGGCAATTGCACCTCCTCTTTAGGAGAGATATTTATAGGTCCTTTGACGTGATGAGAAACTGACAAGTGCACGGTCGTGCCCAAACGAATTGATTTGTTCTTTGTCGTTTATCACAACAATTTGAATCAAGAAGTCATAAAATGATTTCGAATACAGGAGTTGATAATTTCTACCATGCTCGTATTCGTTGTCACAAATATCGTGCTGCAAGGGATAAGCCTTACAACGTTACCCAAGAAGTAAAGACAGAGTGTTCTTTACTAGGAGACGCTATTAAGAGTTTTTCATAAAAACTATACCAGGGTTACATAAGCTGTTTTTATGGGGTTGGTTACCTACATGCCCATCTAGAAGGCCATTGTAGCTCGTATCATTAAGACAAACGTTACGAACTTGCACAAGTGGGAGTCTGAAGGATTTATGTGCACAGTTAGTCAACCTATGATGATACATCCATGCCTACGAAACACTTAAGGGTCACACCGGTGAGTGCATGTAATACGAGCAAGTTATGCAATGATACTACGAAGAGGAATGATTCATAATAATCATTATGAATCAGTTAAGTATTAAGTTAAGTTTAACTTATTCCTAGATTAGTTTAACTAACTAATTAATACAAGTAGTTGTACATTTACTAGTTGAGTAAATATACAATGTGTTAATTATAGATTATCCATGATATGATTTAAAGCCATTAAATCATATAGTAATTGGATAATATTGTTGTATAAATTATATAAAGGTTATTATATAATTAACCATTAAAAGTATAAATACAAGTATATATAATTCGTGTATATGGGTACCGAATTATTAGTGTATTAATACTAGACATTTAATATTAAGTGCAACAATAATAAACTAGTAAAACTATAAGGGTTTAAAGTATAAGAGATAAGTTTAATTAAGAGATTAATCTTAATTATACTAGAAGGGCCCTAAGTGAAAGTCCTTCTATTATAAATAGAAGGCATGGGGTTCCCTTATTCCTTGATCACTAATCATGAAACCCTAGCCTCCCTCCTCTCCTTGGTTTTCGGCCGAACACAACCCCAAGAACACAACACTTTGTGTTTTCGTTCGTTCGTCATGTTCTTCAAGTCTTGAAGATCCAAGATCGTTGCAAGTGATCATCTAGAGGATCGCTCGTCGTGTTCATCATCAGTGGATCTATCTTAAGCACTAACTAAGGTATGTTTCATGGAACACTCTTTCCTCTTCTCCCTCTTGTTCGAAGTCGAACCAAGAACCCTAGGGTTCTTGGTAGTAGTCAACGAACACACACAAGTATGTGTGTGTGTGTTCGAGTTGTTCGTACAAGGTTTCTTTCTTGTTAATCTAAGTTAGATCTCCAACATCCAAATCCTTTAGGGTTTAAGGATTATGTTTAATCCCACTTCCGCTTTAGGGATTAAATCCGCAACTAGTTGGTTTTAAGCGGTCAAGAACAAGTTCATGTTCTTGATCAGTACGGTCCGAACCAAGCATACTAGGAGGTCGGTCCTATGGGTCGATCAGTGTCAAGTGAAACCCTTCAAAAACTTGTATCAGTTGATTTAATTGTTTGTTCATCATCAGATGAATCATTACTTGTTTCAGTTTGACTTTCTAATTTTAATTCATCTAAGATTCTTTCTGAGCTTGACTTAAGAGGAGGAATAAAATTAGTTGGAGGTGGGACTGCATGATATACAACACCATGAAAAACTTTTTCAGTGATTTGATTGCTGGTTAATTCATCAATTATTTTAGAACTTCTTTCAAATTTCTTTATAGTTAATTTATTTTTTTCTAATTCTAACTGACATTCTTCTAATTTGATTATGGTTTCCTTTAATTTTAACTCAGCATGTTCTTTATCATAAGTTGCTTGTAGTAATTCATCTTTAATTTTTTGATCAGTTATTTTATAAATTTTAATTTGATTTTCTAAATCTGCAATACAACCATTAAATTCAATTCTTCTATTACTGTTTAATATCATCTCATCAAGAGTTTCTTTGTTAAGTTTTTCTAATTCTTTATATGCGTTAATGCATTCAGGAGTGCAAGATTTGGAATGTACCTCAATAGTAAAATCAGTGAAGGCCATGAGAGCTTGACTTTGAGCATGTTCCTCTGCTTGAAAGCTCCATTCATAACCTTGACCTTCTTGAGATACCAAAGCAGTTGAGTTGGAAGTGTTGTTCTTGTTATAATTTGATCTTTGATCTTTGCTAGGACATTCTCTAGCAAAGTGACCAAGATTATTGCAGTTGTAGCATTTGACTTTGGTTTTGTCAAATCCAGCACGTTCACCTTTGTTATAGGTTAGATTCTGTCTACCAGTTCCTTGAAGAAATCTCTTAGTCTTTAAGCTCAGCATTACCATCTGCCATTTGACTCCATCTGCTTTCCAGATGCACCATCTTGACCAGTACCTGTATTTGACACAAATGCAGCATTGTTTGAAGGTAGATTAGGAGTTTTCTGACTTACCTCAGATTCAAACACTCTAAGTTCATTGTAGAGTTCATCCAGCTCCTTGTCTTCCAATGCATCTCCTTATCTATATATAACAGTATATATAGTACATTCTTCACCAAGAGATCTGAGAAACTTTCTGTTGACATCATCATTGTCTGGTATAACTCCAACCTGGTTGAGTTCACCAATGAGTTTGTTAAATCGATCAAAAACTTGTGACAAAGATTCATTCTTTTGTCCTTTGAAATTTTCGAATTCTTGTTTAAGCACAGACTTCATGTTTCTTTTGGTACTTTTGGTACCAACAAATCCTTTCTCTAGTGCCTGCCACAGCTTCTTAGCATCATCATATTCAACAAATAAATGTTGATAGTCATTAGGAATGGCAAATAACAAAGTGCTTAGGGTCTTTAGTTCAATCCCTCTGTCCTTCCTTTCCTTATCACTTTTGATCTTGTCCGCTTCAGTTGATGTGTTGGTGATTGGGATTGGAATGGTTTTGTTGGCCTCAAGAACAACTTCCCACATGGAATAGTCAGTAATAAGCATGTATTGCTTAATTCTGTTCTTCCACATCCCAAAGTTGTTGGGAGTGAGAATTGGAATCTTGTTAGCCTGAGTGTTTTCATTGTTATCAGACATGATTAACAATCTTGTTTCGAAAGTATGAAACTTTTTTATTGTTCTTAATTCGTAGATCCAGAACCTTATGCTCTGATACCACTTGTCAGGATCGAATAACTCAAACAAGTTATTGAATCACAGATCTACTCAACAATAGAAGTTACAGCGGATTAACACTATGTTGATTGAATAAGAACTATGTAAACTGTAAATCGAATAAGAATGAATAAGAACACAGTCTATCACAAAAAGCTTCAATGTATTAATTTTGATCGATCAATACACTTATGTTTACAATTTATAAGGAACTATATATAATAGTCCTTGAAGCCTAACACTTTAACCTAGTTATTCTAGGAAAGGATTACAATTGAATTACAAAGAGATATACATTCTATAACTAATTCTACTAGAATCTCGGACACGATCTGTTCTGTTTTATCGACATCAGTAGTAAATAGCAATATCAGTAGTAAGTACACGACCAGTAGTAATTTGCTTTTCTGCCCCATCAGTACTAACTTGTATATCATCATTAAATCTTCATCAGTACTAACTGCAGCATCAGTAATAGAATGTTTATATCCTAACAAGATCTTTCAATAAATCAAATATAAAATTGAAGAAATCAACTAAGCGCTAGTGTAGCATCATTCACTACTTGGTTATGTGAACCATCGTTGATCAACATACTTCGGATGTGTATCTTCTTAAGTGCACATACCTAGAGTATTACGTCGTTGGTAATAGCTTCCCACTCCCTTACCTTTAAATTCCCTCTTGACAGCCTTAAATAACATTTAATATATGGGTGATACATTAAGTAATTAACCAGACAAACATAAAGTTACCAACTATTATGACCTTACTAATTCAAAGGAAAAAAGAGGTGCATGTGACAGCCCTCATAAATCGGATATGTTCTGTACTCGTCAATTTTAAGTCAACACACTTTGATCAACCCATCATTTATAGAATTCAATTTCTATCATGTAAAGTCTAGCCGGAGTTCAAATTGCACACGTTATTCATTTTTTTTCATGCCCAATCTGTTATCGTTTAATATGTCAAATTCCGAGTTTATGGGTACAAATCATAATCCCGACTGTTAGTGACCAAAACTTATGTGTATTTCATAAATAGATATTTCTTGATGTTGTATATTATTGGGATGCAATATAATCAATATTTGAGTAACTATATGTAAAACGATCTGAAAAGTTAAAACCTCTAATTAAATCAAGTATGAACTAAAATCACGTAAATGGTAAATCCTTGTATAAAATTTTGGATCAACCATACCAACGAGTATCCAATCAATATTTAATCACAAATCACATTTTATATAGTTAAATCATTCATCAAAATGTAGACTTATATATAAAGCTTAATCGTAACACTTTAACAAATAAGTACCAACAATTATCCTAATGCATTATAATTTATATCCACTACCCAAAATTTTTGATGAAACTATTTCCTTTCTTTTAGTAATACATGAGCACACATAAATGTTTGTGATTTACCAACACACAATTAATAAAACCTAACTAATTCAAACTTTATATCCACTAAACTAAAACTATATTATCCATCATGTATCATGTGATTTGATGATACTGGTAATTAAGAGATTTTTAAATCTAATGTTAAATATTTATCCTGTAGAACTACGTAAGAATCAAGTACTACTTTAAATACAAATCTATATATTAAACATGTTATCAGTTCTCAGAAAACCTTTTAAGTCTATTATTATCAACTTGATTTTATAATAATAGTTAAAATTAAAAACCTTACAAGTTTAATAGTAAAGACAAAACATACCCTATGTAATATGAAGTGTAGGCTTTTGGATAAGATCATATGTGTTTTTTGTTCTTACTTGAAGTAAATAAGATTTGTGTTTACATCAATATGTATTCATCTATAATTAAATACATGTTTTGGTCTTCTAGGGATATATTAATTGTTCTTTTTAGTAGGTTTCGAATATTACTTTTGATATTAGTTATTTCAATTATCCCACGAAGTTTTATAAATTTATGAATGTTTTATGTGTCGAAATATTTTTCAAAATGGTAATCAAGGACTTGAGCATTTCTAACCATACTATATCTTTTCATTTTGAAGAAAAATCCAATACAACCTAGGGCCGTCAAAACATGACATAACAATAATACATGAAACGAGACGAAATTGGACGAAATCAAAATTCGAATTTGTGTCGTGTTCATGTCATGTAAAACAAACATGAAGTCGTATCGTGTTGTCTTCGGGTTCAGAGATTAACACGAAATTAACACGATAATTATGATTTTGGGAACATTTAGAAAATTTGTTACATTTTTGTCTTGTTTGTCGGTTTTTTAGCATATACTATGTAAGAAATGTGATATTTTTGTTATTTGTCGTGTTTATCGTTTTTTAAGGGCCATGTTCGTGTTAGCAAAATAAAACACGATTTCATGTGGTGTCGCTTTGGTGTTGAGAAAAACATATTTGTGTTGTGTCGTGTTACCCAAAAACACAAACCGGTAGCACGATTCGACAACCCTAATACAACCACGCTATATCATTCCCTTCATATTTGAAGGGATTTCAAAATCTCTTCATATTTGAAGGATATTCAAATCCCTTCATATGTGAAGTGAGATGATTGTTCTTCTATCCATGGACCCCACATATTTTAAAAGTATAAATGTTAGTGGAACACAAGAGTGTTTTTAAGGTGGTGCAGGAGGTGAGATTGCATCTCACTCATTCTATGACTCATTCCGTTAGATTTAACTAGATTTAAATAAGCATTTTTTTCAGATACAAATTATAAAACTTACAACTATACGTTAATATCATACTAAAGCGCAAGCTACTCATTTGTGTATCAATTGTATGCATCATGCTTTAAAACTTATATCTTTAACGTACATAAATTTCAACATCTATCAGATGCGTTGATTTACTTGGATTTCGCTCAACCGATAGACCATTCAAGATACATACAAAAGTGTTAGAAATATACTGATTTTAAATGCTCAGAAACCTCTAAAGTCATGTATAATCACTTTTAGATTAAAGTATTTCGATTGTACTATCGAAATATCCAATCGGATAAAATCAGAGTTCAAGAACAGAGAATGATCTGTATTATGAATTTCGTTCAATGAAGGAGATAGACCAAATAGATCATATCCACTAGTACACAAATTTGGCGAAAAAACTGCCAAAAACTGCCTTTTGGCAATTCTAAAAGTGTTAAAACCGGGTCAGATCCGGGTCGGATCTACCCGGATCTATCGGGTTGGAACCCGGTTTGAATGTCAAAAACGAATTTCCTAAGCATTTTTTATAAAGGAACATTAACTAGAAATAAAAATTTCCCAACTGACATGACAGCTCGACCGCACCCAGGGATACCCCTTTGACCCCTCAAGGTGCACTGCCTGCCCCCATGAGACCCATATAATCAGTGTATTAAATCATAAAAAGTTAAAACAAATATGCACTCTACACCATCCTTATTTGTTCAATATTTATTAAGATTACGTTTGATCAATACATTTATCCCAACTAAGATAATATTGGTGAGACATATCACCAACAAAGTGTACAATATTAGGTTTTGAAAACCTTTGTATATCAAAAGCTTTAATAAAGAAAACTATCTTTTTACTCCGCGTGGTAAAAAGATAATTACCAAAATAAAGTAAAAAATTCATTCATTTTTCAAAAGACCATTTTTTTAACGACACCTAAGAGGGTGCCACACGAGAACTTCCTTAAGGGTCACTTATCCTAATACTATTTTCGTCCAAATACGCTTAGCGGAATTCTGATGGGATCTAATACATTAGTGCTGATATGACCGCACCCCAAAATAAACCGATTCAAAACTTTTCAAAATAAATCGTGCGGTTTGATGTTTTTTGTGTGGCTTATTCAAGTCCTGATTTTTTTTATGCGGCACGAATATTTTTTTGCTTGATTGATTTACAACCAGACCATTTTTTGTGCAACAAGATGACACCTATTAAATTTTATGTCGAGATGTACAAGCAGTGTTTTCAAAACCGGGTTCAACCGCCTAGTTGAACCGGTTGAACCGGAACTTTGTATAAAGCCCGGTCCTATTACGAAAGGTTCAAAACTTCATACCTTGTGTACAAAGAACAACGCGTTATCCAAGTTAGCTAGTTACATGTTTGATTTATTTGTAGAAATTTCTTATAAGTTGTATCCAGTCATTAAATCGTTAACTTATCACTATAAATATAAAACGATATTGTAATCCGGTTCAACAGGTCCGACCGGTTCGACCGTTTCTAAGGCTTTGGCCGGTCCGATTCAAAATCCGGGTTTTAAAACATTGTGTACAAGTGTCATGGTTTATTTTGGAAAGATTTGAATGTGAAGAGTTTTTTTTTTTTATTGACAATTTTGGAATTTAATACATCAATATATTTAGGACCCTTTCCAATTATGATACCGGTTTCAAGTTACTTGATAGGTAAGAAAGTGAATTTTAAATTAAGAAATACTATTGATATTTATTATTCAGTTTATTTGTGTATATTTTTATGTTTATACTCACCGCAAAATGATATATGGGGTTATAAAATGTGATTTCCTTAATTGAAAGTGGTGGTAGACCATGAGAAGACCTAAGTCAGGAATATGAGTTGGATAGTGTTGGCGTCATGGGGTACTTTGTGTCGGGGTGGTGTACGAGTGCGATGATGTCAATGGAATCTAAGTGGAAGGTGTAATAATTGCATGTGATCTATTTTTAACACACCTGCCTTTGAATAAAGCCTACACTAGTCAAGCTTGTCTACCAACCCAACTCAACAACAAATAATACTTGCGTCCCAATAATATGTTGTAAATTAAGTAATTAACAAATAGTGGTAATGGTTTAAAATACAGTAATTATGGTATATAAATCTAAAAAAACAACCAAAAATGATATCTAATTGCTTATTCGACGGAATCATTGACATCTAGTGGTAATGGTTTAAAATACAGTAATTACTATTATTATTATATCATAGTAACTGAATCATATAAGGTAGAGGTGATCGTTTGAATAATTTGAATTTATCCGAACTAAATAGGTGAATCTAAATGGTTTTATGTTAACCATACAAACTAATTTAAAACCAAACTGATCCGAACCAAATTATAATTTGGTTGGTTTGGTTTTATCCGAACCAAACCGTTTTTTTCTTGATATATTTCACAAGACTAGAAGAGTATATAACATAACTAATATTAAGTTTAATATGTACAATTTCAAAACAATAAACTACTTTATACATAAAAAAGTCTAATTCATTGCTTGTGATATTTACAATAATTTAGTTCAAATCCAAACCGAAAACTATTTAAGTATATGTATAGTATTATTTCGATTTTTTGGATAATCCAGATTTTACTAGGGGTGTTGATCGCGTATAACTTTCGGGTATCGGGTAGTTCGGGTCGGGTAGCTCAGGTATTTTCAAATATAAAAAATATCCAATACCCGAACAAAATTAAATTCGGGTATTTGGGTATGGGTAGTTCGGGTACGGGTATATCCACTACTACCCGAGAATTTGCACACTTGTATTGTCGGCGACCACAGTGATTATATTCGATCTTAATATACCAAATTTGTCTGTAATTTTCCCAAACTTCAGCTGACATGAGACTCTATCATTGACTTTTAGATGAAATTCATGGACTACAAACTTAACGATCGTATTTTATTTATAAAACTATAAAATATTTCCTTTAAAAATTCCTTTTAATAAAATTCGGTTATTCGGGTATACCCACCAACTTAAAATATTACCTTATATCCGATCCGTATTATTTTCGGGTTACTCAATACCCAAATGTTTCTACCCGATACCCGAACTACCCGACCCGATCAACCCGAATTCGAAACTGGTCGGGTGGGTAGAGCGGGTTTTGGTTATTTTCGACAGCCCTAGATTTTACAATGGAAACCAAATCCAATCTGAACCCATACTATTAATTTGGTTCAAATCTAAACCGATCCCAAAAATCAATCCAAACGATCCAATTCAAATTGTCCATTTGGACAATCCGGTTATATCTAAATAATGAACACCCCTAATATAAGGTTTCAAATTCTATCATATATGTTTCAAATCATATACGAGTATACATAATAAGTAAAGATAAAAACAAATTGAATACGATCAGCAGAATAAGAAAGTTTGCATATATAGCTAGACGTTGTACAATCTTTTAGGTATCGTATAAAATCACAATAGCCTCGTGCGGGGTATTATCTACTTGTTTCTTTTGTATTTTTACAATATTAAACAAATATTTATAAGTTATCTTAAAATCTTAATTTTAAGTAAGTTGGAATTATTAATATATCCTTATATCGTCTCCCAGAAATAAATTAAAGGATATCATTTCCCTATATACATCCATGTAATAAAATTTGCATAAATAAATGCAGATTCTGCTGCATATAATAAACTAAACTTTTTACTATAAAGTTCAAAATTAAATGGAAGGGATTTTCAAGCAATCAACTTTATATTTTTCATTCGGATATTACAAAGATGTAAGAAATTCAAAGGATGCATTTGATTTGCTGTTTTTTCAATTTTTAAATTATTTTTATCTTTATTTATTTATTTTAAATATATTTCAACGATTTGAAAATTATAAACAATATTAAAGTTAGTTAGTTAGTTAAGAAAAATGTAATGGAATTAATAATTGTTTCCTAAGTATTTCATTTACAATTAATGATGCAATTTCTAAATTATATAGAAATTGAATTACTAAGAAAATTTTAGCCAAACAGCCTAATTGAATTTCAACTAAGAACAATTACGCAGAAACAAACTCATAATATCTTGATCTGAATGGTGTCGAGCTCAAAGTGGTTTGAGGAATCTGATCTACTATAACTGTCATTCATTTAACAATTTTAAGATAAAACGAAAGCTGTTAATTACTTTTAGAGGAGAATTGAATTTTTAGAGTGATGGGATCCAAGAAACATAGTGACATTATTTCATGTCGGATTGTATCAACATGCTTTTTGAAATTGAGATTTCCAAACAAGCATGCTTCAATGCCTTTTCTTTTTTAAGCTTATGTAATAATAATTTACACAATCAGTTTTTGCAATTTAACTTAAGTAAAAAGTATATATTTTGATAACTATATTATTTAAATTTACTTGGCAACTCTTTGAAAAAATTTAAATGACAACTTAAATTATTATGTGATTTTTATCGCTAAAATTATTATGATCTGATTCCAGTGCTAAACAATTCCTTGTGGTCAGCGCACACATACCATATGAACTGAAAAAAGTTTCCCTGGTCTGGAGCCACTCTATTGAACCTTGTATATCCGTACGACCTTATAATTCAAAAATAATCTTACGATTAATAAGAATTGAGTTTTGATAATGACAGTGTTATAAAAATTGAATACATGCATTAGAATTTGTACATTAATCTACAATCATGTTTGTATTTTAGGTGTCACTTATCCATTAATGAAAATATAATTTTCTAATACATGTAATAATTATTTATAGACAACATTTAGGGTTTTTATTATCAATATATAATTAGTGAAAGAAAAATACTTAGGGGGCGTTTACCTCGACATAATCCTCCATAATGTAATTGAAATCGGTTGTAATTGAATTCGGTTGTAATTGAATTCAATTGGAATTCAAATATGGTTATAATTGAATACGGTTACGCGTTTGGTTACCAAAATTTTGAGTTGTAATTCAAATTAGTACTTATGCATTTTTTTTAAAAGTTTATTTTTATTTATTTTTTATTTTTTTTATTTTTTAAATTTGTTTTTATTTTTTGAATGTTAAAAAAATAAAAATTTCTTACTATTTTTTTTAAAAAAATTATTTTTTTATTATTTTATTTTTAATTATTATTTTTTTAAAAATTTAAATTTCTTTTTAATTTTTTAAAACATTTTTAAAATCTGAAACATATAAAAATATTCAAATTTGTTGGTTTATTAAAGGATCGTAATTAAATTCATAGGGTGTTGGAACGAAATTCAATTACAACGAATATCGAAATTCAAAATTACGTCGTAACTGAATTATGAAAAGAAAAAAAAAAGTTCATCCAAATGCATCCTTAATGTAATTGAATTACAATTACGGAAGATTACGTCAAAACAAACTGAGCCTTATTTTGTTTTTAATAAGGCGGTCTTTGGTTTCATGTTTTATTTGGGCCCATCTTCTAGAAGTCTTGCATTGGCCAGCCCAAGATAAAACTTTTAGTCCACTGATAACCCCCGTTTTGTGATGAAAATTTGTTATTTATAGTATTATGATAAATGACATATAGAATATGAGATCTGAGTAGGGATGGTAATGGAGCGGATGTGGATCGGGTGATGCGATGTCTATATCCATATCCATTTATATTTACCTCGTCCATATCCACAACCATATCCATTTAAAATTATTTCATCCATCCATATCCATATCCATATCCATATCCACAACAAATTGACCAAAATACCCCCATGTTCATCACATGTGATGTTAGTTAACTTAAAAAATAAACGGACTTTTTCGTAAAGGACCATTGGTGAAAAACCTTTAAAAAATAATGACCATCGGCGTAATTTTTGAAACTAAAGGACCATTGGTGAAATTTACTATAAACCTAAAGGACATTCATGTAATTTACTCATATAATGAATAATGCATGAGTAGCGTGGAAGAACTAACATTTTGTTCTTAAAGTTCCAAGATTGTATGATAGTTAAAATGAGCATAGCTTGGATTACGGGGATCCGTTTCAGGCCCTAGACCAATAAAATTAAAATTAAACCAACTTTCATGGTCGAAGAACGCTATATTATTATTAGTTATTTGCATTTTTATGACTTTTTCAATTTGTTTGACTTTGTTTGTAGACTAATGTTCAACCCGTTTATCTTTTTAGCCTTATTCAAAACTCTATGTCACTTTTAGAGGTCTCATGTTGAAAAAATTTAGTATTTCAAATCACTCTAATTATCTAATCAATATGTGGGGAGGTAAATCTTTTTAGGTAAATCTTAGAAATTAGGATGTGTTTGGTACAGAGATTTGGGAGTTGAGAAATGGAATTGGCATCCAAATCACTTGTTTGGTTGCACCGAGAAGGCATACCACCCCTTGTGAATGTCACTGTGTAGGCTCAAACCACTAACTTAATAACTTACTGTTAAAAAAAATCTAATCAATATTCGAGTGAATCAACATATCATTTTTAACTTAAGATCAAGTAAGTTGTACAATTTGATTTAAAAGTGGTAGGTTAAGTAACTTTGTGATCTAAATACTAGAAAAGTCATCAAAAGATCAATTTGATTAAACACTTACCAAACAAGAAGAATTTTACCTATTTTCCCCCACTAAATGTTTCATGTTAAAAGTAGAAAACAGGAAACTATATTCCGTTTTGCAATGGTCTAAATTTGCAACCGAGTCCAATGAAGTTTCTCCCCTTTTACAGTGTAAACCTCTTTCTAAATCAACATAAATTACAGTTTTCAAGGGGAAAATCCTTCCTAAAACCCTAAACATCATTTTGTTAATCATAATTAGAAACAAGTTACACTTTCAACCCCTCAACATGTTAACACATTACATCTCTAATCTTTTCACCTTTCTTCAACTTGTTTCTTAACCGAATGCCCGGTTTTCCTTTTATGCCGACTAAAATCCGATACAAACCTAAACGTTTGACCACACCCGTCTTCAACACAAACATACGGGCGGGCCCCCGTGTGGACCCGAATGTGTTCGGTTCGGGCCCAAGCCCATTTAAACGCCATTTTACACCCTTTCCACGGGCATTGTAACGGGCGATCATCCATGTGTACTCGTCTATGTTGCACGAGATATTTATGAGAAAAAAACTTCTTCCCGCAACCTTTTACGGGACAAATATTCTTTTTATGAACCATTAATTCTTGTTTACTTATAAAACGCATATCGCAACCTTCAATATCACAACCGAATTCGCCTTCTTCTTCTTCCGATTCTTCACTCGTTTTAATAAAATTTAAAACGGGTGATGTTTTTTTCACTCGCTTGGTGTCGTTTGACTTTTTTATTCTCGGTTTTGACTCGACCGAGACCCCGAATTCTTTATTCGGTCGTTTTATTATTCTTCTTCTTAATCGCGTGCTCAGACCACCACCTCCGCCGCCATTGCCGCCACTCTCCTCGCCGGAATCCACCCCAAAAGTGGTGGTTGTTTCGTTTCTAACTTGCTTCTTTCTACGGTTTGTCCTAGGTTGTCGCCGGAAACCGCCACTCACTAGCGGCGATGGTGGCGGTGATGTCTCCACTTTAGGAAACTTAGTTTCCACACTCGTAAAGGTACTCTCTACTCTATAAAAATTCTTCCTTTTTCTCGAATTCTTACTAATTTCCACCTGGGTCGTTTCAATTTCAAATCTTTTTTCAAATTTTTCATGTTTTACATCAACCCAACTGCTGACATCATCATCATCTTGTTCATCAAGATCCCGTTCAACTAACAACGGGTGAGCTTGATTCGACATCCATACTTTGCCACACCATTTTCCCGCCAATATATTTTTTTTCTGCCTGCCCAAAGATTTAGGTTTTACCGTGCTACAATTATTACCATGAGAAATATGTCCAAATGCATTATAAATAACTAAATTATAATGCATTTGTTTGCTGTAAAGTGGTGATCTACTAAGGCTAGCACTGTAAAAAAGGTTAATTCCTAATTTTACTGCCCAATCACGGTTACCGTGAATTAATTCTTCACTATCGAGAGCCGATTGTATCCATTTTTTGTCCTCTTTATTACTTTCTCGGAATTCAAGATCGGTCCAGCTATGATCCGTTCCTAATTCTTTTGCTACTAATTTTGCTTCAAAATTTAAAAAGGAGTAATCTGCAAAATTGTTGCAAAAAGATGTTAAAATCATAAAAATAAAAATGTTAAAATTATACATAAAAATGTTTACATTATATAAAGTGTGGATTGTTTGATGTGGTCTAACTTTTAATCAAAGTCTCAAGGGACCAATCTTAACCATTGATCAATAAATAATTAATGGTCAAGATTAATCACATGCTTTATACATGGAGGGTATTTCTGACATTTGACACTCGCATAATTTTTTAATTTTTTTTTAATTTTTTTGTGATTATATAGTTGATCATATGTGATTATACAAACATATCACATGTTTTTTTTTTTAATTTATTTAATATTTCTTTATTTTTACTTTATTTTTATTTTTTTTATTTTCGTACGAAAAAACAACATTATGTGATAAGTGATTGTAATCACATGTGATTATCACATAATATATATTTTTTTTTTAAATAATAAATATAGATTAAAATTTATGTGAGTGACAGATGACAAAAATACCCTTCTATGTATAAAGCATATAAATTATCTTAGACTACTAATTATTAATGATCAATGGTTGAGATTTTGATTAAAAGTCAGACCAAATTGAACACACTCTATATATGATTATAACAACTTATAATATTAAAAATATAAAAAAAAAATGAATTAGCAAAAGGAAAAATGGTACCTTGGTGACAAACGAGCAGCATGTTAACACCACCAACCGAACATAACCGTTTTTCTACTTCAAGAGCATGTTCAAGACAAAAAATATGCATTCTACAAGAATTTTCATCACACCCCATATTCATATTCATACGCATTTTCTCATTTTCAAATCTACCCCTTGAACTTTCATTTCTTTCAAACTCAACCCTACATTCAAATGTTTGATCATTTTCATTCGTATCATGATCATCATCATAATCTGAAGAATCACCATAGGCTAAAGCCAAGAGACCGAGTGAAGAGTTGACTTTTTGGTCAACAGTTGGTGAAGTTTTACCCATATTATTTACGGTTTGTATTTGGTTGCTAGATGAAGTTTTACCCAAAATATTTATGGTTTGCATTTGGTCAGTAGATTTTACTGGAACATCAAATAAACCGTCACAGGTTCTCTTTGGCATTTGCCCTGCATTACAAAAAACAAAAATAAAAATAAATAATAAATTTATTTTAGAGTAAATTGCAGAAATTGTCCCTGTGGTATTCCAAATCTACGATTTTGTCCCTATACTTTTTTTTCGGTATATTTTTCCTTTCGTCCAAATTCCTCCTTATCTAATAGATGATTATATTAGCTGATTTAAGAAAGAAAAAAAGTTTCGTCCAAATTCCACAATAAAATTTTAATTTACACCCTTATACTATCAGCTAATTACATCTTACATCAATTCAAAAAAATAATTTAATAGATGATTATATTAGTAATTCAAAACTAATATATTATCTGTATAAATTAATAACTTAAAAACAAAAAAAAATACCTGAAAAAGATTTTTTGGGGCCCACTACATCTGTATCTTCATTAACAACAGCAACAAGATCACCAATGCCATTACAATCAGCTGACATTAAATAATTTGCAGTTTTTTCTGTTGGTTGAATAATCGCAACACACGCATAACACAAAATCCCACACGTAACACATGAAAATATTCCCGGGTCAGCTTTTTTATCATTTTTTAATTCACCATTATTATATTTTCCCATATTATTATTTTCCAATGAAGAAAATGAATTAAATTTCTTCACGGGCTTTTTGCGGATGATGACATCATCATCATCATGATCATCAGAATCTGAGACTGAATCGTGTGTTGGTGTTGTAACAGATTTTATAGGAATTCGTCTGTCGATGAATTCTTCCGGAAGGACTACAATTGATGAACCTTTTCCTAGAATATGTAAAAGTTGATTGTTTTGCATAATATCTTGTAAAAATAGTTTTTTAACTAATGATTCTCCTTCCACTTTTAATTTATCTTTTAATCGAGAACTTCTTGGTTCCGGTTTCATGCTTGTTGGTGCACTGTAACAAGTCAAATAGATTCAGTAATTAGTCGTATTTATTAATTTTTATAATTCATAGTTCATACAGACGGGTCGGGTCTGGTCGGAATCGGATTGGTACAGTTTGGGTTGAGCTGTAAATCTTTTTGGCCCATTTTTTTATAATTACATGATTTTTAAAAATAATACAATTGACCCGTTTCCATTTTGACCCTCATTTGACCCATTTGACCCGTTCACAAGTAAACGGCTCAAAATTTAAGAGATTAAAAAACCAACCTTGAAGAAAATGATACTGCCAAATCATAAAGCAACTGAGAGTGAGAAACCATGGGAGCACAATTAATTGAAGCTCTACGAATTGCAGCATCTCGAGCAACTGTCAACCACCCAGGTGTTGCAATATTTGCTGCTTCCCCAATATTAAACCCTAAAAAATAAAATAAAAAATATTAACATATGATTATATGAACATAAACATTAACAATAAGATAATGAGATAAAAAAAAGATTTTACCATGACTAAATCCCGAGTGATAAGCTCTAGGGAAAGTAACAACAAATTCACCAGCATTTTGTACCAATCTGATTAAAATTTAAAATGTTACAAAAAATTATTAAAATTTTAAAAAAGTCGATTAAAGTCTCACCTACAGCAAGGAACACCGGCCTTGAGTAATACTTCAGGGGATATAATTGTGGTCTTCTGACCAAGAGTAGCAAAAGTCACTGTAAAATAACAAATTTAATTTATTAAATTTGTTTGAAAATAGGTTAAAAACAGAGCATATATACAACATTACTGATTACTGATTAAAAACAGAGCATATATACAGCCGAATAAAACAGGGGAAATTCAAGAAAATGGCAATCACAACTCACCAATTGAATTAATCTCACCACCATAACCATGATTTCTAATCACATCTTCAAACGCAACCGCAGCATCTTTCGGTACACCATACCACGTCTTACCAGAACCCAAATGCATATAATTCAAACTATGAAAATCATGATCTTCAACATGCCAAGCAAACCAGCTAAATAACATACTGATATAAACCATAGGTGAAGTAACACCAGGTATTTCCTCTTTCATAAACTTTAATAATGACCCTTTTGCCCTTGATACACCTCTCATGTTCCATTGACTTTCCGCAATTGTAGTCAAACCATCCCCAATTTCCTTTTTCCCGATTTTTTTCCCATGCACACCAACTGTTTGATCGAATGCCGAACCGGGCATATCATTTGCATACTCAACAGAAAACGGTTTATCCACCTGTGCTTTCCAATAAGCCGTTTCAACTTCTAAATTGGATAATCCTTTTTTCGAATTCGATGTTTTTTTCAAGTAATTTTTCTCGAAATTTCTTGCTTTCATTTCAAATTGAGGAACTGTGTACGCCTCACCACTCTGCCAGACCGGTTTCTGAACCGGTCGGTGATGCTTACGTGGACAAAAACCGATCTGTTGTTGTCGAGTAGTGAATGTAGGAGATGAACTAGGGTTTCGAGCAGATAAAGAACGGTTTAAGTTAGCAATTACGGTTTTCTTCGGTGAAGCAGAGATAGGTGGTACGATTTTACAGATTCCATATTTTGAAGCTTCTTCTTCGATTTTGAAAATATATGCAATTGGATCTTGGAATTCAGCTAGGGTTGGGTGGTATTCTGGTGCTACTGGTAGTGATTTCAACCATGGAAAAACCTCTTCACCCATTAAAAAGAAATGCAAAATCAGAGAAATTAGGGTTATCTGTAGATCTGAAGAAGTTTACCAGATGTTCATAGTGAGCAGATTGAGTAGATTGAGCATAGAGAGAGAAATAAATGGAAATTGAAGGCTATCAGAGTATGAGATTCCTCTGTTTTTCGGTTTTGGGGATGTGGGTTCTTTTATATGTGAATAAATTGTATATTTTTGCTCTGTTTTTCGGTTTTGGGGATGTAGTTATTTTAACAGAGGAAATTGTTAAAAACTAGGGGCAGAGGAGAGGAAATGGGGGTTTTGTGGCTTTGGGAACAATTAGGCATTTGCGAAAAATCAGAAAGAATTGACTTACATCAATTCGATTCTTAATTTTCATGAAAAATCAGTTTAGTCTTGTTTAGTTTGGTTCAATTCCGGTCGGTTCGTTCGGTCTAAAACCGAGAAAAATCAAAGAATTTTCCACAGTTCGGTTCCGAATGTGATCGGTTTGGTCCTTGGTCAGACAGAAACCATTTTCACGTTCTGGTTCCAAACGGTTATTGCTCAGTTCAGTTCTTGAATCGTGTATATGCCTAACAACAACCACTATCATACATTCTTTCTCAATCATACCAAAATCGAAGTCATATCGATTCTTTGAGTGAATGATAGATTGAAAATTATTCGGTATCCATTCCATAATGGTTTATTATTCATGTTATTTGGTTATTAAGCAAAATGTTGGATTCGCATCAACAAACATGGTGTGCTTCATTTTATTTTCACATTTCAAACTATATTGCAACTTTGCTTAAAGAAATAAAACTGAAAGCACACTGATAATCATTTAAAAGACGTTGTGACATGGGCTTGTGCTATCGAATTACATAAACCAGTAGATTCTTTTTTAACTTTTTGGCTCACTTTACTTGGGCATATGCAAGTATTTGAGGAGATGGGCCAAGTTGATACGAACCCAACTCCTACTTTTTTAATGACTAGTCTTATGCCCGCGCAATGCGCAGGGAAAAAAGACAACTTAAATGGGTCAATTAGTTCTACTTAAGTGTTTAAACAAATTGAGTTAATTTGATGATTATTATGAATAATAAAAACATGACAATAATAATAAAGTAAGATAGAATGGTGAATAATTTTTAATGGTTTGGAAAAACCTGTACCATAAATACAAGTTAGTGTTCAACGGTTGAATAGATGAACGCACAAAGACAACGTTTAGCAATCAAGCAAATTGCACCAATCAACTTCTCAAAGGAACGAATTCACATGTTCATTAGATTTGTGCAACATAAAATACAGCATATCTGAAATTTACCTATGCAAATATAAATCCATTAAATCAAATTTCTTTTAAATTTAAAATCACATAATGTGTAAGTTTATTTCTAACAATAAATTTATCTATTTAAGAATGTGAAATATACAGATCATAGAAACTTTGAAGCAAAAATAATGTTGCATTCAGATAAATGAACATGGGTTTTAGTAAATGGCAGATTGTAAAAATGAGTTTTTGTGTAGAACATTGATTAGTGTGTGCGTATATGGACAAATCAATTATGTAAATTCATTCCTGCAATTGAATTCTACAAGTAATGAATATTGAAATTGAAACGAAGTGTGCCAAATTCACCACCGCGGACTAATTTAACATCAAAAAAATTGATTAAAAAAATATCGCCTTGTGAATGTGAAGTGTTTTTATCAATAATTCGTTGACTCAGAAATTAATCATCATCAGACATTAGATCAGAAAAAAAGAGAAACTTACAGATTATGATGAAGGGGTTCGGAAAAACGGTTTGCAGATGGGTCGATTGAGAATTGATGATGTATGTGATGAGCGGTTGGGAAGTGATGACGCCAAATTGATTCAAATGGATGGAAAGTTGATTTTGGGGGTAGGGTTTGGTGTATTTGTAGTTGCAGAAAAGAAGGAAGCGATGGTTGGCGGAAGGACACGACGTTTAGTGAGGCAGTTGAGTTTGAAAAGAGAGAAGACGGTTAGGAAACGGTGGATGAAAAAGGGGAAGATCGTGAATGCACCGGTAGAGGGAGAAGGAGGATTTTGTTAACAGTGTGGTGGAAAAGAGGAGGATGAGGATGGGAAAAGTAACGGAGGTTGAAAAAGATGAGGAGTGCTTAAATTAATGTTAAGACAAAAATACCCCTATCCCCTTGATGGTTATTAAAGGAGTATAGATTATCATCGCTCACAAATGTTTAATGAATATTTATTCTTACAATCATACTCATCTTCAAATATATCAAAATGATACCAAATAACACTTTTATAAAAGATCAAGAATAAAAAAGACTTTTATCAAAATAATATCAATTAACTATCTCCTTTAATAAAGTAAAATAACTTATATACTCTTACTTTTATTTTTAAGATCAACTCATTTTAATCAAAATGTATGAGACTTGTCACTCACTAACTATCTAATTTAATATTCATTATAATCTTTTGTCTTAAAAAACGTGAAACCCGAATGTATCACTTATTTTGAAACGGATGATATATATAATTCTTTGCTATTACAAAAATTGTTATTTTTTCCGGTGTTACATGAACTTAGATGATGTTTAGTGCACTTGTATTTTAAGTATTTGCATCGACGACAATTAAAGAAAGATGATAAATTAATGTAACTTTCAATAGATCCTTCTAAAAGTTTTTGCCACGAATGAAGTACTCCGTATTAAACATTTAAGCCACAGAATTTGTCAAACCTTAGGGGGTATTTTGTCCATTAACGAAACTACAAGCCCACAAACAAAACTTACAAACAAATTTCATATCATTTCAATTTATTCAACTCTTATCAGTCTCCCTTTACTCCATTTGACCCAACGCTTCTTCCCTCTTCTCCATCTCAGGCGAAAACACACCACCGGATTCCGATTAAACGGCGACGACGGCGAAGCAAACTCGTGAGCGGAGCTTATTGGTTCGAGGTATCTTTTTCACTTTCAGGCTTCACGGATATTGTAATTCATATAATTTTGTTTTTTATTTAATCATATGAAATAGAAAATTAATTGCCTCGATCTTTTAGTTTCCAGGTTTTCAATTTGAAGATTTCGCTGTTGAATTCGTTCTTCACACGATAATTTTCCAATTGCTTAGGTTTTCAGTAATTTCATTTACCGGAGAGTTTGAATTTGTGGTTTAATTTTATATATTCCTTTTACGAAATTGAATTGTTATAAATTATACTTCATATTGTTTCTAGGTTTTCAATTTGACGATTTCTGTGTTGAATACGTTCTTCACTCGATAATTTTTCAATTGCTTAGGTTTTCAGTAATTTTATTTACTGGAGAGTTCGAATTTGTGGTTTAATTTTATAGATTCCTTTTACAAAATTGAATTTGTTATTAATTGTACTTCATATTCGGTCAGATGTTAATTTGTTGAAGTGTTGATGACTACTGTAAGTATACATGTCAAATCAGTGTCTAGATTCTAGGGCTGAAAATGTGTGGAGTTTTGAGACGAACCCTAGGTGTAGAACTCACTCCCAAAACACTTTTAGTCCATATCTTTTTTTATAGATAGTATATCGAACATGATTATCTATAAACAATCTTACACAAATTCATCACACAGATTATGGAATCAATGCAAGTGAGCACATCTTCTAGAAAACCTAGAATCCTTCTTGCTGCCAGTGGAAGTGTAGCAGCAATAAAATTCGGGAATCTCTGCAGCTGTTTCTCAGATTGGGCAGATGTAAAAGCAGTTGCTACACAAGCAGCTTTACATTTCATTGACCAAACAACACTTCCTAAAGATGTGACTCTTTATACAGATGAACACGAATGGTCAACTTGGTCAAAGATTGGAGATGGCGTGCTTCATATCGAGCTTCGAAAATGGGCCGATATTATGGTGATCGCCCCATTGTCGGCAAATACACTCGGAAAGGTAATTTATAGTTATGTTTTTTACTTTTTTCATGTTTTTATTCCTATGTATGATAATGATAAATCATAAACATAATTTCTTGAGTAAATTACACAAATGGTCCTTTAGGTTTGTACCATATTACATATTTGGTCTTTTAGTTTCATAAATTACACTGGTAGTCCTTATATTTGAAGCTATCGACACGTTTGGTCCTTTACCTAAACAGACGTTGGTTTTTCTCGTCAAGTATGGTCATGTGTAGGGGTGAGCATTTGGGCCGAAAAAACCAAACCGAACCGAAAACGAACCGAAACCGATAACATGTTATCGGTTCGGTTTCGGTTTTGAAAATTCATTGTTTTCAGTATCGGTTCTATCGGTTTCGGTTCGGTTTTCGGAAAAGTATGAACACTTGGCTTAAAAACACCGAACTGGACCGAACCGAACCAAAACCGATAACATGTTATCGGTTTTGAAAATTCAGCGTTTTCGTTTTTGGTTTCGGTTCTATCGGTTTCGGTTTTGTTCGGTTCGGTTTTTGGACCGAGCTCACCCCTAGTCACGTGTGATGCACGCACGAAGGGGTAAATCTGTCCTTTTCCCTTTCCCTTTCCCTTCATCAATTTGAAACCTATAAAAACCCTTCTGTTTGACGGAAAAGGTTAACGTCTATCCAGATAAAGGGCCAAACGTGTAAATAATTTATGAAACTAAAAGACCGAATATGTAATACGGTACAAACCTAAAGGACCATTTATGTAATTTACTCTAATTTCTTGGATATATTAAATTAACTTAGATTGCTGGTGGGATATGTGACAACTTGGTAACAAGCATAATTCGAGCATGGGATTATGAGAAGCCGATATTTGTGGCCCCCGCGATGAACACGTACATGTGGACCAACCCATTCACAGAAAGACATCTTATGACAGTTGATGAACTTGGAATTACGCTTATACCCCCGGTGTCAAAACGCCTTGCTTGTGGGGATTATGGGACTGGTGCAATGGCTGAACCGTCGCTCATTTTCTCTACCGTGAGACTTTTTCTCGAATCGAGAATGAATAGAATACGTTGACTTTTCTGTTGTGAAATTGGTTTTTTAGTGAGGGTTTTTTTAGAGATTGGTTTAAGGATGTGGCTAATGGGTTGTGAAAGAATATATGAAGACATGTTTCGCATGTAGATTGAGGACCTGTAGGTGGATCAAAATTGAAAGAAAAAAAAAATAGAGCAAACTTTTCTGTGTATTAATTCTTGGTTGAAAATTACGATTACACTTTTTAATGAAAGGTGCAACAAGAATACTATTTAAAAAACAAAAACAGAAGACCTCCTAAAATAATGCCACCTGCTATAGCTAGTGGTTATCTTTTCTATGCCCCATTATGACCATTGTCCTTGTTTAGCATTCTCCTTAATATATAGCATTAATAATTTTAATCATTAAATAAAACAAATAAAATACCAAACTGCTATGACTTGTTTCTCGGTATAAACGATCAACCCAATAAAGACTATGGCTAATTTGAAATGTCAAAATGATGGGGTTTAACAAATTGGTTAACAAGTCAAGTATGATAACTTTTTGGCATTAGACTGGGCGTAATGGTATACTACCACATTAACTTTTTATCTTCCAACCACACACATGATAAGCCATGACCAAACCCCAGTAGTGATAACAACTTACGACTAAACCTTAAAATTGATTTTATTAATACATGTACAACTTACCATGCATTATATGCAAGTTCTTGTTACACACCTCACGACCTGCATCGGTGACCAAACCCACCATGGGGATGCATCCTTGATGGCTCATGTAACGGGGCCGGCGCGTCAGAAGTGGATGGACAATAGCGATGGAAGCTCGGAGACGTATTATAACGCCCGTCTTAGTTAGATTGGGTTGACCCAAACACTTGTATAATGTTCAAAATACATTATTATTATTATTATTATTATTATTATTATTATTATTATTATTATTATATATATATATATACAATTTGCATCAGGATGAACAGTGGGTAACAGGCAGGTCACTTTTCTTTTTCCTTTTATTCATCCGCCGTCATTTTTGACTTTCATTATGCATGGTTTTATGGTTTGGTTATACTTCCAAAAGTTCCAGATGTATAAAGGGTTGTACTTCCAAAAGTTCCAAAACAATCCTTTATCTAACGTGCATACATTCATGAATAGGGTAATATTCCTAAAATTCGGAGGACAGTTTTTACATTATTTTTGTCTTCTTATTGACAGCCCGTCATTATCATTTTCCTTCTTTACAAGGCTATTTATGTTTATGTCAGACTATCCAGGTGACCGAGTATTGCTCGTGATACAACCAAACTTAATCGTTGCCGTAGCAGTTTCCAAACTTTTCGTTGGTAAATGTTTACCTCAGTAAATGATCGAATATGTGACTTTTAAAAGATCATTTCAAGCGCCGCCCTGAAGTGTGCGAGAGTGATAAAGGAAACCTCCGTCAACACAGGAAAACAATTTGTGTTCATGTTACAAGCAAAAGACATGTGCAAAAGATAACAAGATTATAAAACATAACCTATAACTTTCCATAGAAATTAACATGTTTAAATTTTGTTACTACGACTAGCGGGATCGGGAAAAAAAATCTCCCAACAATACAAGGAAACCATTTCGCGTTCTTATTACCAAAAAAGATACGTATTGTGCTACACAAAATAAACCATTATAGGCATTCATTATTCTATAACCCTAGCTAACATACGTTGTAACTTGGTTTAATTATCTTTGGGTAAATCTTTCTTCGGTAGCTCCTTCGGTTTTGCCTTCTCTACTTCCCTATACAATCAAAAATATGTTCGACAAAAATCTCGGTTAACATAAAACTATACGAACAAGGTTTTCTTAATTAGATTAAAAAGTAGACATAATGTAATCTACTAACAAAAACATGTTCAAATCTAGTAAAAAGGTGGTAATTCCAATCCCTTTGTGGGTAAAGGAGGTATATCCATATTATAATTTATCTAGAAATGGTTTAATAAGCAGATATGAATTTTATACACTTAAATGGGAACGGGCTGCACGGGTTCATTGTGACCCAAATTGTATTCAAAATGCGTAAAAGATGAACCTCATAAACTGTTTTATTTTGAAGGGTAGACTATCATTGTGAGTTTGTATATATAGGTTTCCTAATCATATTTATCACATTATTTTTACTTATAAAATCCAACAAATAAGAGGGAATAATGTTTGTGGGTCGGCCCAACCAACCCATTTTTGACCTTTACTAAAAATCTTAGTTTTAGTACTGGAAAATTACTTGTTTTGACCCGCACCCATTTCGATGTATCAAAAAAGTAATTATTTTGACCGGAACCCATTTTAATGTACTGAAAAATATATTTGGTTTGACAATCCATTAAATACAGCAAAAACATCACTTGCGAGTTCCTATTTATATGCATATATATATCTTCCTCTATATATGAGGCTTGGATTTGGGTTTTTTTTGTCAATTCATCACTTTAAAACATCCCCATTGGCTCCCAATGCCACCTGGCTTCGTAAATAACTCATTCAATATATTAAATAAAAATAACTCCGGTATATTAGGAAGTTTTTAAATATACTTTAAATATTATTCGGATTTATTTTGGTAATCCACTGAATTTCATTCGAATTTATGGCAATATAAGGAATGGATTCATAAAATACGGAGGCTTGGTATAGGCAATTAATGAATTTCTTTTTAACATTTGGAAAGTTCCTAACTTTTGAAACTCATTTAAAGCAAATCTTTATCCCAATTAGTCCGGAAATATTTACACCAAGTATACAACAAACCAATAATGTAATTCCGAATTCTATGAAATTTACAGAACACGAATTCAAAACATACTAGCATAATACGAATCTTCCTCTATATTATCTTTAAATAACAGAAACTATTCAAAATTTCTGTAACATTTATTCATGTATCAAAATTTGTACAAACTTATCATTATAATTATGGATTCTTATGTCATTTTAAAAGTATTAATATTTGTTGTTATTTTTCTTTAATATATCTCTTGAAGCATGTCCACCTAGCCCGCTATGATTTACTATGAAGCTAGTTTTTATATATACACCTAGATACTACATAAGGATCGATAAGATATCTGTGCACCCGAGCTCGGCTAGCTATACATTTCAAGCTCATTTTTTATGCTCGAGCACAAAACTGACAAAAGATTGCTAGCTCAAGCTGAGTAGCTGGATAAAAGCTCGAATCAATTATAGTGATGTCTCCATAATTTATGCCACTGATTTTGATGCTGGCTATAAATCTATAACACATATTTCGGAACCCTAATTTCTACAAAATGGACTCTAATCACAAAATGAATGTAAAATTACCTATATTTTTGCAGCAAATCAGTAGTATATGAAATATATGAAGTTTAACACGGACTAATTTATAAAAATCAATCAGAAATTACTCAAGATCAATGAAATAATTAGAGTATTCAAAAACATAAAACGTACTTCGCAGCGGATGCAGATTCTTCTTCGAGCCAGTGACGAATCTGACGAACGTTGCGTTTGAAGATGGAAGCTGATTGTTTCACATCGCTCCTCATCAGTAAAATCACGGCGCTCACTCCGGCCACCGTCAGTATGAGATTTGTCAACGCCATACGCTAGATCGAATACAATAAACGAAACGGAAGTTCCAAAGGGTGAAAATTGAACGGAAGTTTATGTTTCGGTTGGTTAATTGGATTGTAGGGTGGTGGTACGGTGGAAACTGTTACTCACGGTGGTCGCCGGAGATTGATTACAGGGAGAGGGTTTTGCGTGGTGGTAAAAGGGGTTGAGGGGCTTAATGAAATTTAAAATTTTGTAATATCCTTCAATAATACTTCCTCCGTATCAAAATAAGTGACACACTTTTCATTTTAGGGTGTATCAAAATAAGTGACACACTTTGAAAACTTTCCTTATTTGGTAAAAATAGTGGGACCCATACTCACTAACTATCCACTTTAATAAAGTGAAATTACCCTTATACCCTTACTTTTACTTTTAAAACTCATTAATATCACCTTATTCAAGAAAAGTGGGACCCATTCTCCACTAACTATGTACTTTAATATATTTTAACCTCTACTTTAATCTTTTACCTCAAAAAACGTGTAAGCCAATTTGTGTCACTTATTTTGATACGGAGGAAGTATATGTTTTTTTGCAATTGAGTCCCTGATGTTTGTTTGATTAGTAAGAAGAGCTAAATTAGAAACTTTCATTAACTTGAAGTCTTAAACGGCCCAATTGATAAAAACAAAAAAACTGCTACAGAAAAACAGCGTAAATTATGACATAAAACTGTCAAATAAAGTGCTAAAAAAACAAACATTTCAACAAAATTTGTTAGTCATCAAAATCTTGTGATACTATGTAAATTTGAAACCGAAACAAATAATTCAAAAAGCAATTAAAATAAAACATCTAATATTAGATTTCAAAGGTAATACAAGAAAAAGAAACACGATAAAACGTAACACAAGTGAAAAACCTAAATTATAGTATCAAAAGATGCACGAACTGCCATAGAAAGCTGTGTTCTAACGGTAGCTCGTGCATCTTTGGTCATTTTTGCTAGACATAGCTTAACTAAAACAATAACATGAAAGTAAAACGACGAACATCGAGAATGTGAGATCTCGAGTTCTAACTACTAACAATAACTACAACACCTCGACGATTCGGTCAGCAGCAATGGTAGCCGATACTTGATTTTGTTCTCCCGAAACCGTTTTTTTCATCTTGATCAACCATTTAAAACACCAAACTCCATAATCAAACAAATTAAGAGCAATGTACATCCCAATTCCTCCTATAATCCCATTTGAAATTGAGTACGTTAATGGCATGAGTAAAATAGTCACAAATGCGGGAACGCCTTCTTTGATGTCGTTCCAATCGATATCTTTAACCACCTTCATCATCAACGCCCCGACCATCACTAAAGATGGCCCGATGGCCCATGGCGGTACGCTACCAAATAATGGTATAAAAAATATTGACAAAAAGAAATAAAATCCGACAATAATGGCGGTTAATCCTGAGCGTCCACCTTCTCGAATCCCAGCTGACGATTCTATATATGTGGCGATTGGAGAGACCCCGAGCGTGGACCCCACGATCGAGGTCCCTGCATCAACCATGTATGCTACATATTCCCCTTGAAAACTGCCTTTTTCGTTAGTAAAACCCGCAAGTTCCGCCATTGTATATAGCGTGCCCGTTGTGGCAAGTATGTCTACATATAGTAATGTGAATAGGGCAACCCATACTTCACTTCGGTTAAAATTAGTGAAGCTTATCGCACCTAAGGTGGACTCGATTTTGTGAAAATCAACTACTTTTTTGAAATATTCGTATTTGGTGTCGCCTAGATGTGTGTCGGGAAAAATGGTAACGGGCGTGTGTCTAATCCATGATATTAAGGTAACGAATACGATACCATAAATCATGCTTCCTTTAATATCCTTCATTAACCCAAAACATGTGATTAAGAATCCGAGTAAGGCCAACCAAAAAGTCGGGCTTTGCATGATCCCGTCGGTACAAACTCCGGTGATCGGATTTTTACTAGTGCATGCCGCTAAGGTTAGTAACGTGTCGGGATCGGGACCCACAAGCCCAACACCTTGATTACCTTGTAAGCCAACAAACGCTATAAAAAGCCCGATTCCGGCTGCGCAAGCTAACCGGACCGATCGGGGTATGAGTCGGGCTAGCTTGGCGCGGAACCCGAAAGTGGCTATAACTAAAAAGACACAAGACTCAACCAATACAATAGCCATGGCGGTTTTGTAAGAAATGGGTCCGGACCCATGGAAGCCCACTAAGTTATAAGCCAAGTAAGCGTTGGGTCCCATTCCAGGAGCCAACGCTAAAGGCAAATTGGCCAAAATGCCCATGGCTAACGAGCCAATCATCGATGACAAGGCGGTAGCGACAATAAGGTCATTTTTTATCTTGGAAAGACAATTTGCATAACCAATATTGGGGTTTAACATGCAATCCGGTGAAACAACCACCGTTGTATGGTTGGACGGTGGTGGCGTGCAGTCGGAAATGGAGCACGTGCCGCCAGAATCCGCTAGGATTGTGGCGTTCACGGTGATGATGTAGGCCATGGTGAGGAACGTAGCGGTGGCGGCCCGAAATTCCTTAGTGAAACATGTGTTCCTTTCTTGTAACTTGAAGTATTTGCCGATTCTGCTATTTGTAATTGAATTATTCAATGTTTTCTCTAAGTTTTGCCGTGAATTTCCCATTTTCTGAAAAAATCCATTTCCAAATCTTGAAGAAAACTCCCCTCTTCCCATTTGTAACTCACCTTTTCTGTGTGCAACGTTTGTCTATTTGATTAGTGTTTTATACATACATCTCTCTTTTTATTGGCCCAAGTGTATGCTCTCTTCGACTTGTAACTGATGCAATGTTATTTGCACATTGTTTTGCATGTAATATTTCGCGGCTTTCGATTTGTACCCAACACATATTTTATTTAGAAAAGTTAATTTTTATCTCCCAAAGATTTTTCATTTTAATTACTTGTATTACTTTTTACTCAAAAGAAAGGTCATTTTACATGACGAAACCCCAAATGGGGTTGGTCATTTGAGGTTATTGGAATTTGTGAAAGATCATGTTCTTTGGTTTATGAAATTACTGAACTTTAAATGAATAGTACTTTTTTCCTTCTTGACCATTTAAGCTTATGGTTTTGTCCGGACTGATAATCGATCCGATGACATTTTGGATTGAAATGAACTGAATCAGATTGAGAACCGGGTTTTTCAAAAAAATTAACTTTTTTGTTTTTGGGTGAATCTAGAACTGATTTGCATTAAATTCAAACTAAGAACCAGATATGTATAGGTTCGATATGATTCTATTATGTATGGTTCGTCCTCTGATTCTACCGGTTTGAATCCAATTGAACATGTTTAATTTAGACAAATATAAAAATGTTAGTTACATATGCACTAAACTTTGACACGATATCTTTTTCACAAATATTAAATATTATTTAAATTGCTAGTTGTTTAGGCCTCAACCAAGAAAAGTGATATTTTCCTTTTTGACCATTGGTCTTTTTAATCAGAAAATGTTGGTTTAAAATTAAAGTTTATATGATTATAGGTACAACATTAGTAAGTGCCAAACTTGCATAGTAATAAATAGTTATATCATTCTTTTGGTTAAATAAAAGTTCAATGATGACATATTTCGGTTGATTATAGTTTTTATTTAAATGATTTGATATTTTCTAATTTATGATTTATATTTATACGTGGCAACCCCTCATAGGATGTCTATTTGCTTAGAATAGACCTATTAAACCAAAATTTGTCAACGGTATATTCACTTTCTGGTTTGAGGCCAAACCCAATAAAGTAGATAAACTCGAGTTTAGTTCGACATTTAACACCCTATACTTACAAAAGTTTGCAAATAAGCCACATCGAACCTCCTCTTTGGCGCGGCCATCCTTCCGCCACCACCGGGACATCCTTAAGGTCCCGTGGATGGTGTACTGATATATCTCGTATTCGTTCTGGATCTGGCTAAAAAAGCCATTTGTAGCTCACGTCAACCTGTTGGAGCGGATAACCTCTTTATTTTAATCTTTTTGTTTGTTTTTGTGTTGTGTGGTGTGAGTGAGGGTATTTTTTGGAGGTAAAAAAGTTCAGTAAGTCAGTTTTCTCTTTCGCTTTCAATAAAGAAGTAAGAAAGTTTGACCTTTGTTGGCTCTAAAAGAAATGTTTTTAGCTTGAGTTATGAGTAAATGAATATTTGTGTGTGTAAATGTGAAATGAAGAGGATTGAGTTGACATTAGCTAAAGTGAGCGTTTGACTTGAGCACCACACTTTACCCTCATATATGATCATTTTGCCACATCTGTATTCTTAATCAATTGATACTTATAATTGTATTTTTTTTAAAGAAAAAATTGATACATATTATTTTTGTATATGTATTTTCGTTAGTTATACAAAATAATATGGTTATTCAGAAAAGTTTGATGTAACACTTTGAATAAAAAAACTAAACTAATTTATCTTAATCTTGATTTTAGTATTTAATTTTTCTTAGGAGAATGGATTAATAATTTTGGCAATTACATAAATAATAAATTCATAGTATGGAAGTAGGAACGCATGCAAATGGTTGTGATTAGGACCGCAGGGTCTTCTTAGCTATAAGCTTTATTGGGACATGTTTTGATTTTATAATTGTTGAGAGGTCTTTATTTTATTTTATTTTAATTCACATTGTTTATTTTTAAATACTATATGATGTTTTTAAGGCATTGTTTCTCATATTTTTTAATAGAAACTTATAATTTTTTTATTGCATGCGTAGAAGTAACATGTTATTTTCCTCAAAGTATGCATATTCGGGTTCATCTTTTAAGAAATAAATGAATATTTTGCAATTTTAGCTGATAATATAACTGAATAAAAAGGTTTTTAATCATGAGTTTTGTGTGCTTTAGGCACTGCTAGATTATGTTTTCCTCCAAACATATAACAAGTCTAGTTTGAATTATTTTAGCTTTTCGAATACTATAGGTTCTTTTAAAGTATATTATCAAAATTATAACAAATTATGTTTTCACACTATATGATTAGTTTGACATATTTCAAATTCTTAACTATTTGGATGTCGCACATGTGGATGACATGATCTAAAATAACAAAACTCTCACATCACATACGAATCATGTCACAGTTTATCTGCCGAAGGTAGTTTGTGTGAAGAGAAAGTCGGATTTTTAGGTTATTAAATTGCTGTTCGGAAAAAAATATATATTAAATTACTTATAATGATATTCATAACAGTGTTTTTTTTTAATTTATCTTTTTTTATAAAATGTAGAGTTGAATATGTTAATTTATAAATAAAATATATATTTTTGAAATGGTTTGGACATGACATAAAATGCCAAAAAGTATAGGTTACATATGAATCATGTTGGGATTTATTTAATGCAAACACCATCACATTTTTCATCTTTGATGTAAGACCGTTTCTTAATCATTTATCAATTTATATTTTAGTTAAAAAACGTGAATGCGATATTTGATTCACTTAGAATAACCTTCACGAGACCAAGAACTACACACGAGAATATGTAACTGAGTCAAATCGACACAAATGTCAAGCTTGAACTCGACTCAAGCTCGAGTTTGATTACTTAGTAAAAGGTAAACAAGTGTACACAACAAACGATTTACGATTGATATCTAGTGTCATAGGTCATTGTCGGGTCGACATACGCACAACAAATGAACCAAGTGGTATAAATAAGTTAGATTAGATATTATGAGGGGCCTATTATTATGGAGATAATAATTAGAGCTACGAGATTTGGGGGTGTTTGGGAGAGCTTATTTATTGGGCTTAATAGCTTATTAAAGCTTAATAAGTTCACATTAGAATGACTTGTATAAACATGGGCTTAATGCCCGGTTTATCTATAAACATGGATGACTTGTATTAAATCGAGGCCGGCTTAAATTGTCTCGAAAGTCATCCGAGTAGCTCGAGGTCGACTTAAATTGAGTCGATTATACCTACACACAAGATGATGAAGAACATATAATTGCACCAACTTAAAATATTTACAATAAAACCACAATTCCAAGACAAATCAAGCAAGCTCTGAGATGATGAAGAAATACAAACAAATCGCGCAACAAATCAGGAACCCGTTGTAAGCAACTAGAAGGAACGAATCAGGAGAACTAACAACACAAAGTAGAAATATCAACACAACATTTGAATACGAAAACAAACGATAATGGCGATCAATGAGCTCGTGGACTCCAAGATAAATAACCGCAACTAAAATGAGTAACGCAAAGGGACTTAAACTGATTTCATCCGACATTTGGGATGCGGTTTTGATCGATTTGAGATTGATAAATTGTGAGATTTTGTTTGTTCTGTGGCATTAAATTAGTGATGTAGGTAATCTAACTCGACAATTATTGACATTTGGATGTTTGTAAATTAATTTTTGTTGTTTCTTTATTTGGAATTCAAGCAATCTAAAGACTAGGAAAGAGTTGGTAAGCTGCATGAATCTTTAATGATGATAATACATGGGTGGTCACTTGATTGCTTAAACCCGATTTAGTGGTTAACAAAAAGAGTTGAACCATCTTGACCGTTAGTTACTAACCTTTTTTTAGGAGGTTTAAAATTAAAACTAGTTATATGTCGGTATATAAGACCACTCCCACCAGTGACGCCAACTGGCTTCGGTTTTTGTCAAATCAGCGTCAAGTCAGCTCCACACTTCAATTGACATTCCGTTGACATATTCATGCCAAGAATACATCTTCTATTCAGTTTTTGGGATCCACTATTATAAAATATATACACACAAAAATACTAAATACCCTATTAAAATACCTTGGACCCCACCATTTCAGCCTCTCCGCTCATCGCCTAACCGCATTATCTAACCAATGAGACCACTCTAAAAGCACTTAGTTTGACTATTGTGCATAATGTATTTTAGTATCCTGAATTTGACTAACTAGATAAATTATTACCCTGAACTATTAAAGATGTAACATATTACTCTGAACTTGACAGGATAGTCGATTTAGTATATCATGACTCACTAATTTGATCACGTTTTCTTGCTTGACTTACTTTTGTTGAAACTTTTGACAAACTAAAAAGAATACATTTACGTAAAAAAAAAAACACTACAAAATTAGTGACCAAATTAATTTTCACAATTCCTTGTTTAGTAGTAACACGCGATACCAAAAATATGATATCCGAAAGTGGGCCCACACAAATACAAATCTTCAAAAGTTGGAGGGCTTTTACCATACTTGAAATGAATGTATTAGAAGATAATTCTACAACATTAATAAAATCCATGCTCATGACCTACAAAATCATAAGAAATGTAGATAGTCTTTTAATGCAAAATGGGTGGGTCGGGTTGCTGGGTAATGGATCAAAATGGGTAATTTAACTAACTGATTTAACTGACTGAAAATTTTAGAAAAAACTTACCAATTAAGACGGTTTTTTCTTTAGACCCGATTTTGATATACGCCTTAGTGCCTGTGTGCCCTTTCTCATTTCTCTGCAACATAAAAGCCGTTGATATAAATTATTATATTATTATAATTCAATTAAAAGTTTAATGAGAAGTAAGAAAGTGATGTTTTGTCACCTTTGGTATAAAAATACCATGATATAAAAAATTGGGAGCAGCATCAAAATCAATATTGAAATAGCCAAGTAGAAAATGCTCGTATGCTTCTGCAAATTAAAACAAGAGATGTAAATTTTTATTGTAAACTAATAAAGTTATGACAATTATAAACTAATTATAAACCAAAAACTGATCGTCAAGAATGTATCAAATGAAGAAATTAAAATTGAACGATTTGGAAAAATCTAAACAGGGAGGGGTAAATTGTAAAAGTTGGTAAACTTGGTAAGGTTAAATAAAAAATGTAATTAGTGATGTCATCAATAATAAATTGAAGGTAATTTCTTAAAAAAAGGGTTGTGATTGGATTAAAATTGAGAAAATGACTTTTTAATTAAACTACATAAATAAATAAACATAAAATATTATTAAAGAGAATGCTTACCCTGCCTCCCCTACCAAAAGGCTTGATGCTGCCCGAACAAGTGTGGGCATCACAAAATTGGCGCAAAAATATCTCTGCAAAGAAATCATTAAAAAATATTCATTTTAAAAAATTAATATTTCTTTTTTTAAATATGTCCCAAAATTAATATTCATTTTAAAAATTCCACCAATAAAATAATAGTTAGGCGGTAAAGACTGGATTCTATTGGTTGGAGAGTGTAATAAAAAAACACATTTTTTTAAACTGTGTGATTCTTGTTTGTGGACAATAATTTTGGGATTGAGGGACTATAAAAAGCAATATACTTTAGGAGGTTGTCCATTTTGGTAATTATAGCGTTAAAGAACGTGAAAAAAATAACAAAATAGGATAAAAAAGAATTTCTTTAATTACCAGATAGGCCGGCTAAAAAGTTGTAAATACCAAAACGGACCTTAGAGTTAATATCACAAAAAAAACTACCGCATAAAGTATATTGCTAATTTAGATTATTTTCTTGATTTGTTTTTTTTATATAAATAAATGAGTGATATATTTTTTAAGAAACCAACTTATTACAATAATAGTTTACATATTTTAATAACATGATTTTGAAGGTTGCAATGGATAAAAATACAAACATTAAACATTACCATGAAGTCGGATTGCTGATGGACCCTGATGAACAGAAAAGCAACTGTCTGCAAGACTCTGCATTAAAAACAAAATTTTAATATAAAAAATAATATAATTAATTTTAATGAAATCCAGTAATAAACAACCTCACATAAATGACGGTTTCTTGCTGCAGCTGCAGGATTACATTTTGTTTTTGGAACAATAGAATTTGCTGCATGATCACAGTGTAATGCTCCACATAAATCCGCCAAACAATTATTGCGAGTCTGAAAAAAAATTAAAAAACTATATTTTTATCTCAGAATATAACAAATTTAGCGAAGATTTAAACTAAATCCATGATATTAATTAATAATAAATATAAAAATGTTAAAAGAGAACGCACATACAACATTTAGAAGATTGTAATGACGGTTGTCAAAATGTTGATCAAGAAATTTCTCTGCTCGAAAACTTTTCTTACAATATCCACAACGCCATTCATTGATGTCCACATGAATCTTGTGTTCTTCTTGATCTCTAAATATGTCATTTTCAGGATGAAGTTTACACTTATTTGGCATTTGATAATTTTCTTTTTCAACAAACGGAGTCAAATACTGCAATAGATTATTTGTTTAATGTTTGCTGCAACATAATGTGCCAAAATTGAGTTATTATACATGAGTAATATTAATTGCAAATACCTCCTCAATAATTTTGTATGCAGCCCTACTTCTTTCTCTGGAACAATGAATTTCATGAGAATGTTCTTCTGAACCCTGAGGCGAGAATATTTGTGATTAATTTCATGAGTATGAGAACACTCTTTGAAAATTCTGTTAACAGATTAAAACCAAGATTTCTCAATAGAACACAATCAACAAAATCAAACAGGATTCGAATCTCAGCTTAGAAATCCAAATGAGTACTAATTTGAAGTTTAAAACTCGCAAAATCTCACTTTGACTTCAGATTGGCAGTTCAAACTAGAAATTCTGGACGAGCACAATTTCGGTATTAATCAGCTAAAACTAATGTATATTTTAGAAAACGGACATGATTTCTTACGATTAAGTTGAACAAGCATAAACTGTAAACACGATTTGCGATTAAATCCGGATGCATAAACATAACTAGGGAAACCAGACCTGTGAATTTGCGAAAACTCGAATCATCGATTGTAAGGAAATTAATACGATGATGAGTTTACATGCCCTAATTTTCGGTCTCGCCATCTCTTTGGTGAGTTTCAAACCAATTCCTCTGTTCTTTTTTTTTTGCTGGATTTTGGCAATTTCTACAGGAAGGTGAAATCTTGTTCAAAAAGGTAGGGGACTTGGAAAGGGAACTGAATCTGAAGTACTTGAAAGTTGAAGGGTGAAAATGAAACAATATAAGTTATAGTTAGACCCCTAAATATTCTATTTAACATCCTTTACGTTTTATGAATTGTTTAAAACCTCTTTTTTTCCTCCTATAAAAGCAACTTGCGAATAGGGATGGTAAAACCCGGCGACGAAACCGAACTAAACAGGACAGGGCAAGCATTATTAGAGATTGTGGACATTAATAGTGATTATCAGGGATCGTGGCAGATTGGAGATTCCCCTCCCCAATTATTACTTAGGTCCTGTTTGATTTGCCTCAGAATGGGTCAGATTCGGTCCGATTCGGACTCGGTCCGAATCCTCTTGTTTGATTTGCTTCACATCTAATCTGATTCGGTCCGAAGCCAGACTCGGTCCGTTTAGATCGTCTGATTCAGTCCGACATATAAATCCCTCTGATTCGGTCTATTTTGCCCTAAAACTCCATCGCTGGCAGCCTCCAATCCTCCATCGTTTCCTCATTGCAGCCAATCTCCTCCTTCCTCCGCCGATTAGCAGATTCCGCTGCCGCCGTCTTCCTCCTTCCTCCACCGAGGCAGCACTCACACAACCCTCTTCCTTCTTCTTCAGGTTCGCCATCTTCACTCTGTAATATTTTTTTTGACGTAATCGATTTCTGCACAATGTAAAATCGTTTGTGATTGTATACATGTTGATGTTGGATTTGTTGTGACTATAAAATCGTTTGTAAAATCGTTTGTGACTGTACAATCGTTTGAAGTAAACATCTAAAATCGTTTGAAGTAAACATCTTGATTCTGTCACAATGTAAAATCGTTTTGCGCCGGTGTGGTGTTCTTTCCGATCTCCGGCAGTGATGAGAGAGGCAGTGGCGCCGGTGTGGTGTTCTTTCCGATCTCCGGTAGTGAACCCGCCTCCTCCGCCGGAGATCCCGCCTCCTCCTTTTTAATTTCGCCGGAGATCCCGCCTCCTCCTTTTCAAGTTCGCCGGAGATCCCTCCTTTTTAATTTCAGATTTTAATTTTATTATATTATATTAATTTAAGTATTTAATATTTTAATTATTAAATATTATATTAAATTAATTATATGTTTACCAGACTTCAATTTTGACTTTTTAAAGAGTTAAACATGGTAAATGTCAATAATCAATGTAAATGTCACCTAGATTTAAATAACTGATTGGTTATATATTATTTAAATAACTGATTTAAATATTTAATAATATAATTCTTTTTTAAAAATAAATTATATAAAATAAAATTTGATTGTTTAATATATTTGTAGTATATAGCTTTTATTTTGGAATGAATCAATTTAATCAAACACATTGACTCAATCCGATTCGAACTCAATCCGATTCGAACTCAATCCGATTCGAACTCAATCCAATTCCAACTCAATCTGTCTAATCAAACGGGACCTTAGTCTACCCGATATGAGTAGGGGGAAGAAGGCATGGGGGTGAGGTGGCATGGTGGGCGGCGTGGATACAAATATCGAATAATTCGAAATATCTGAAAATCCGAAGTTTCGCAATTCATTGAATGATATTACCAGTAAATTAAGTCAATTAGCGAAATTATTTCAATATTTATAAACTAAAAATAATATCTTTAACTATATGGAACCTGAAGCTATCATAAACATATTAATATAGACAAAACATATCGGTGTATTCTTGATATTAGATAATATTAAATTTTTACAAATAAAAAATGGACAAAAAATCGGATATCGGATATCCGAAATATCCGAAAATTCGTAATATTGGTATTCAAATCCGAATCCGAAAATTCGGATATCCGAACGGATAATTCCGGATCGGATTTCTGATATTTTTTTCGGATTTTCGGATACCGGATATATTTGGACACCCCAAAACACACCAACACACAAATAATGGATTATCTTAGTTCATCATCTGACGAGAATGATATGTTTATGTTAACAATATACGAAGAACTCCTCGAAGAATTTGACGATGATGATGATAGTGAAGCCTTTGACACTAGAACTGCGAAGCAGAACATAAAGATTAAAATATATTTTGTATGCATGTATTATAATGCATAATATATTTGTGGAAGAGAAATGTCGGATGATTTCACAATATGTGGCGGACAGTCCCCAGCATGCGTTGTATATACCGGGAACGGCAGAATATTTGCATAGGGTTGTCGACATTCAAGACCAAACAACACACGAACAACTTCGGCGGGACTTGGTGGAGCATCTCTACAACAACGCAAATGCCGACGATGAATAGTAATCATTTTTAATTTAAAAGTATTGTAATTTTAAATTTAAAGTATTGTAATTTTAAATTATATAAAATATTAGTTGTGTAAAATAAATGGAAATGAAATGATGAGATGGAAATTAAAATGGTGTGGTGGGTATTTCCTAAAGATGATGTGGTGTGGGGGTGGTATGGTTGTTGAGGTGACAGATGATGTGGCAGAATAAATTGGTGTGGGTGTGGTACCCATACCTTATAGCCTTATATTAAAGTATAGAGAAATGGTATTGCTTCCTACCTAGGGGTGAGCAAAAAAAGAGGGTAACCGGAATCGGAACTGGAACCGTCTCGGAACCGGAGGTTCCGGACCAGGAACCTGCTAGGAGGTTCTGGTTCCGGTTCCTAAAATCATGGAACCCCACTAAGAAGTTCCGGTTCCGGATCTCAAAATTAAAGAACCTGTTACCGGTGGATAACCCGGAACCGGCGGTTACACGATATATTTTTGTTAAAATATATAATATATAATATATTTTACATGATTAAATTAAAATAGATTTATGATTTATCTAAATGTAAAATACTAGGCCAAATAAAAATATAAAATTGATCTTACTCGTTATAACTGAGTCAAAATTTGGGTGAGACATTCACATGAATCACACATTTACTATGTTTTTGTCATTCTTGTTCACTTATTTCTATTTTGAACAATATTCGTAATCGTTTAATTATATTTAAAACCGTTAAACGATATTTGTAATCGTTAGTTTGTGTGATTTATTGTCTTGTTTATTCAGTAAGTAATGTTAATTTTTTTTTAATTTAGATACGGGGTAACCCGAACCTGCCCTGGAACCGGTGGTTCCGGTTCTAGTTCCGAAAATTTAGGAACCTGTCTTCCAGGTTCCGGTTTTGGTTCCTATATCTCAGGAACCTGCAGTTCTAGTTTTGATACCCTGTTATGCTTTAAAATTCCTGCACTACTAGTATTATTAATCCTTAATCTTTACCCTAAAAGGGTAATGTTAGCAAATCCAATTTCAATATATTTTTTATATAAATATATATATATATGTAAATATTACATATATAGTGTATTTTTTTAGTAGATGGAACCATTTCAGGGCAAAAACAGGGATCAAGGCAAGCCGTAGCTCCAATGCGGTGCCCTGATAAGAACCCGAACAGGGAACAGGGCGAGTTGGGAGATGAACGCATGTTATGTCTACGTGTGACTAAATCTTCATGGGAGAGCCGAATTTTTAGCCTAAACCACACTCTACTAAAATGTTATTCAAGTAAATTCAGCATTCAAACTTTATCCTCGTATTCACATACGCATATACGAGACGTGATCAAGAATGTGTCATTGATTGCACAACATGGTTTCACTCTCAAGCTTGAAAGAAAATGCTAGTAAACTTGTCGAATAATTAAAAACACAACTATTCCTAACCATACAAAACTGTTTACACGATATGCTTCATCATATACGGTCCTTCAAGCTCATACCCTAATTTCCTATAATAATGTCTCGTTCCAACACCCGAAATAACGGCTATTTTTGTGGACCCGTGTTCCCTACCAGCAATCCGTTCCGCCTCCTCCATAAGCAGTGTACCATACCCCTGATGTTGCAGTTTATCAGAATCGCGGCCGTGGACAGGGACAGCTGTCCCATAAACATGGAGCTCACGAACAATCGAGCATTTTCCAACAAGTTCGGGACACGTAACGTTTTTCCCACATCTTCGTAACCGTAGTAATCCAACAAGTATATCCTGCAATTCATAAATAACAAATGATTTAAAAAAAAAAACAGTCTGGTTATATGGTTTTTTAGGCAGAAGATTATAATGAGGATTAGATTAGATTAAATTGGGTAGTTAGTGGGGATGGGTCCTACAACTTTTGAATTAAGTGAGATTAATGGTGTTTAAAATCAGAAGTAAGGGTAAATGAGTCATTTCACTATACTTCATCCGTTTCGAAATTAGTGATACATTTGGGGTTTCATGCTTTTTGAGGAAAAAGATGTATAAAAGTAAAAGTAGGGGTAAATGGGTCATTTCACTATACTTCCTCCATTTTAAAATAAGTGATACATTTTGGGTTTCACAATTTTTAAGGCAAAAGATTATAATGAAAGTTAGATTAAATTAAATTGGATAGTTAATGGGAGATGAGTCTCACGCCTTTTGAATAGAGTGAGGTTAATGGCGTTTAAAAGAAAAAGTAAGGGCAAATAGGTCATTTCACTATATTAAAGGTAATAATTAGTGAGTGTGGGCCCTACTACCTTTTACCAAATAAGGTAAATTATCAAAGTGTCTAATTTATTTTGAAACTGCCAAAAATAAAAGTATTAATTTTTCATTATTTCATTTACCTGGCGCGTGTCTTCATATGAAAGAAAAGTTTCCCATCCCTGATTAGCACTATAATCTCTCCGAACAAGCTGAACCTCATCCGGCCTAATTTTATGGTGAATATCCTAAACGTATAATAAAATAAACAAAAATATTATATTTTATAACTAGGGACTATCCGTGTAATAAAAAAAAGTTGAGGGACCATTTATGTAAAAAAAGAAAAAGAAAAAGGTTACTTGAATCCCTGCTTCACGGGTACGAACATCCCTACATTTTAAACCAAGATCATCCATACGGGCCAAAGCAAGCTCTCTAAGATTCCCTTTTTCAACCCCAGAAGTAACCAAAGGCATAGGGATATCTCTTTGAACCCTGTAAACACGGGTCCATGGGGGTACTAGGGCCAGAATTCGGGCCACAATATCTACAAGCTGCTCTGGCGGGTAATTTCTATACCTGTATATCAAAACGGGTCAATTTAATACCAGTCAAAACGGGTCATTTTTAACATGTTTGGTCCAGTTGGCCCGTTTCTCTTTTAGCTAACTTTTAAATTTGAACCGTTTAAGACAAAACACAACTCAAATCAACCCATTCGTAAGTAATAAAAATAAGGGATAATTTCATATATATCCTTGCAAACTTCATTATTACGTATATATCCTTCCAAAACCTCAAAATTCTCACATATATCATTTATAATATTTAAATCTTTAAAATTAGTAAACATAAATCCTAATCTAAATGAATGATAAAATACCCTTGACGAAAGAAAATGCAATTGTCGAGTTTGGAAAGAAAATACTGTTGGTTGACCTTTAAGTGTATTTACGGTATATTACCATTAATTTAGATTAGGATTTATGTTTTTAAAATTTTAAAAAATTTAAATATTATTAAATTAGGTATTTAGGGAATTTTACCACTAATTTAGATTAGGATTTAAGTTTTTGAAATTTTAAAAGATTTAAATGTTATTAAATTAGGTATTTAGGGTATTTTAAATATTTTTTAAAATTTTGAAGGGTATTTAGGGTATTTAAATATTTTGTTATTTGGAATGATATATATGTAATATTGGAAGTTTGCAAGGATATATATGAAATTATCCCTAAAAATAATACCTGCCAGTTTTCCAGAGCTCATAAAGACCGGTTCCACGAATAACAAGAGTTGGATAAATTTTAAGCCCATCGGCCCGAAACGAAGGGCTCTCAAAAAACTCCTTAAAACTTTCCATATCTCTCTCAACACCAACATTTGGTAGATCAGGCATCATATGAGCAACCACCTACAACAATTTCACCAAAAAAAATAAATAAAATTAAATATTTTAATTCAATTAAATGAAAAAATATATATAAATGACCTTAAAACCAGCATCTTTTGCCAAAGAAAAACAGTCAGCAACAGCTGCTACTGTGTGCCCTCTATTAGTGTCACGAGCAACATCTTCATATGTGCTTTGAACACCAATTTCCAAACGTGTACAACCGTAAGAAAGCATTTGCCTCAAATGAGGGCCTAAACAGTAATCTGGCCTCCTAAGACAATCATATTAAACGGGTCAAAATTGGCCCAATCATATGGAAACGGGTCAAAAAAGATATGATTTATGAAATTTCTGGTGAACAACTTACGTCTCGATAGTCATCCCGATACATTTAGTTGCACCATGTTCAGAATATGCAACTGCTTCTTCAACATTTGCAGATGTGTGGCCCGATAAAGCATCATGAAGATTCCTTATAAAGTAATCACGGTATTCAGCAGGCAATGACATGAAAGTACCGCCCATTAAAATAAATTCAACCTAAATCAACAAAATAATCAATTTTTCATCAACCATATTTACAATTTTCAAATAAAACCAAAAATATATACATAATGGCATTATGTCAAACCTTGTCTACACTGTGACCCAATCGTTTCAGCTGGTCAATCCTGCTTCTGGCTTGGACATATGGGTTATATCTAAGAAAACAACAAATATATGTAAATTTTAAAAATTATAAATCAAAAGGTATACAGTTGAATTTGCCCTAGAACAGAATTTCTAAGATGCCTCAAGTTCAATCTTATTAAGCAGCTAATGAGCAAATGCAAATCTAAACCTAAATTTCAGCTTAGGGATAACAATACTGAAATTCAAACAGAATCCTAATTTCACATAACACAAATCAAAATCAAAATCTAATTCGGTAACTGCAAACTTACCTAGCACGAATTGCTCTCATGCTCGTTGGTTCATAACCAGTATACGACTGTGTACTATACTCAAAATCCGAATCAGGTCCACCAGGACAATAAACACATATATTACCAGTTGTAGCTATATGCGGACACCGGTGCGGTTTCGACATAACCGCCACAACGGCAATACCGGAGGCAGTTCGAACCGGTTTTGCTCGGAGTTTCGGCAGGAGAGCTTCACGCTCGGTATCAGGAAGAGCTGCGATCATTTCGACGAGCTTCGGAGCTCGTGATAGACCGTATTTCCGGCATGCGGCTGATTTTAGGGCATTTAGGTCGACGTTTTCGCCGTTGCGAGAGAGTTCCACCATGTTGTTTACGATCTCTGCTATGGCTCTAACTCGTGATTCTTCCTCGGAGAGTCCTTGAGATACTACGCCGCCGCGGCCTGGCCGTGGAAGCTTTCTGGTGTCGGTTGCTACCATCGCCGTCGCCATGTTTGAGTCGCCGGAGAGTTATGGAGGCGGAGACTGTTGAATGTTGAGGGTTTTAACTTTTGACGTCTTGAAAGTGGGGACATTTTTTTTTTTTTTTTTTTTTTTTTTTTTTAAATTACTTGTCCCGACATATATCCGATGGGGTTTTTGTCCCTAAACTTTTTTTCTTCCGTTTTTTTTCCTTTAAGTTTTTAAAATTCTGCATATTTGTCCTTTCGTCTATTTTTGGCCGTTAACTGACGATTTTTGCAAGGCATGTGAGGGCATTTTAGTCCTTTTCACCATTCTTCATCTTCTTCCCCAACACCTATAAACCTTAAACCCCCAACACCTCCACCTCCATTCATCTTCGAATTAGGGTTCTTCCCCAACACCCACAACTGAGTTCAAGAACTGCATTTTCGATTTGTGTTTGCAGGTTCAAGCTGAAATTAGTGCCGCCGACACTAGAATTCAGGGAAGAACCCTAATTTCCCGCTAAAGGATTAACAGATTTAAACAATTCATCCTCCTACAAATCTGTACAATTAAAAACCCAAATTCTCTCTACAAATCTGATGAAACCCACCACCAAATTCATCCTCCTCCACCCTCCCAAATTCTTCCTCCAATCTACAAACAAGGCACAAATCCGGTCAAGCCCTTCCACTCTGTTCATCTTCTCCGACAAGCCACAAGTCCGGTCAACCCCTTCCACCCCGTTCGTTTACTCTGACAAGCCACAACTCCGATGAACGAACAAAATCCTAAATCGAAAGAAAAAAAATGTGGTGTCGATGGATGAAAACGACGGCTTCTGAAACCGAACAGAGAAGTAAAATATGGGGAAGAGGGTGTGGGTTTATGTTTGCCCTAATTTCACTTAGTGCCGCCGCTAGAGGAGCTGCAGAGTCGCCGGAGACGACATGAGAGAAGACTCACCGGATATTAGCGATAGCAGGTGATGGTGGTTTGGGTTTCGATAGCAGGTGATGGTGGTTTGGGTTTTTTGATGATGATGATAGGTAGACGTGGCAAATGGGTCGTGGCGTGTCGGGTTCGTGTCATGTCGAGACTTTAAACGTGTTGAGACCCCTAAACCCAAACCAGACACATTTAATAAACGTGTTCAAAATGTTGACCCAAACCCGACACGGTTAATTTCGTGTCAACCCGACTCAACCCAATTAACCCGTTTAAGCGGTGAAAATTCGCATGTAGTAATTAAACATAATACAAATGTAACACCCGTATTTTTATAACATCGTTTAAAACATTTAAAATACATTTTTCCCAATATTTGACACATTGTCCAAAGTACAGTTTAACAAAAACCTTAAACCTTTATTAGAGTTTACAAAAATACGGTGTCACCAAGCATATCAAAACCATAGGCAAACGGGATCTACCTAAGAGCTCCCGAGCTAAACATCTCTATGCCACTTCTAGTGCAACCTTCTATCACTTCAAACCTGTACATGAATACATAGCCACAAAACAAACATAGTACGTGAGACAAAATAGTCTCGTGAGATACATGGGTTTTAGACCCAAATAATAATAATAATTGCTTCATAAATATATATATAAACATATACATATACTACATCAATATAGGCTAGTCACCCTATAGTGACCATATCGATCATGCTTCCCTAGCAAACATATCTAGTACTTAAACATATAGGTACCAGAAGCACATTAACTTATTAACCGGGGATCCCCCGCATTAATAAGATTCAACATATCTAACTGTCGGGTCGTCCCCGCACTAGTTAGAGGCTCAAGATACCGGCAAGAGGGAGTCGCCCAATCTACCGATACATGCCTTACTCGCCGGAATACGTCCAGTTAGCAAGACTACTAACGTGGAAGAGTCGATGGGAATTCATCCCAACTGCCCCTCAATCCACACCTCATGATCGGGAGTCACCCGTATCATCACATCATCTCAATCTCATCATAACTCAACAGTTATGCTAATCAAAGCCCATGGCTATCTCATCTATCATCAAACAAGTTAGTTATCTAATAATAACTATATATAACTAGTTCAACACAGTGTGAACGTACATGTATGGTCCCATAGACCCAATCATAAGCAGCCTACATCTACTTCTACATCTATGAACCCTATGAGGTTCACACTTACTTATTTCATAAGATACATTTCTTATTTATTGATATCATGATACTTTTATCTTTTATTTGACTATAATACATACTTATTACTAGTCATACCATACATCCGTATTTTTACATAATCGTTCTTCACTTTTATTAGTATAATTTACTAATAAATATTCATTACTATAAAATCATCGCTACTTACTTTAGTTAGTCATATTTACCTTTATAATCATCAATTATACTAGACATAGTCTAGTATCACATTATACTTACTTACTTATCTTTTAAGTCACTATCTTTATCAAAATATTTATTAATAAAGACCCATAAAATTATCATATATGTTTTCAAAAGCTCTTTGCTATGTACACAGTTTAAAAGTCTCATGTACTCACCTTAGCGATAGCTAAATCCATATCGTGTTCATCAACATCCAAGCTTCCCGCCTTTGGAATATCTCCAACTTTTAGGTCCTTGCAACCTATCAACATAATAATCACAATTCTAGTTATCATCCATAACTAGATAACACATAATTTCTATTATCATCTTTAATCACCAAGTTCATCCAACTTGGTGGAAATCCCAAGATCTTAGTTCCAAGGTTTCACCAACGAAACCCAAATCAACCCACAACCCAAGGTCGACATCATTAGTCTCCAATATTAGTCTCATAACACTAATTAGTCACCAACACCCTTTTCCCCCAAATTTTAGTGACATTCAAAACCCTAGGTTTAACTAATCTTAAGTATACACTTCTTTTCTTTGTTAAAATACCATCTATTAAGTGTATACAACCTTTATTTTACCATTTAACAAAACCCCAAGAACTAGGGTTCGAGATCCAAGCTTTTACTTCCATAGATCTAAAGTAATAAACATCAAGGAGTGAAGATTTACCTTAATCTTCAACAATAGAAGAAAAATCAGTTGATTCGGACCCCAAAATCGGCTTCGAATGACCTTTTCCACTCAAAATATGTATAAGAACTTAGAGAGAGAGTTAGGGTTTCAAGTTTGGCACTTAATGGCCAAAAACTCGTATTTAAGGTGTTCCTGACGAAAATCAGCAGTAACTGATCAACATTAACTGGGTCAGCACTAACGGAGTCAGCATTAACGGAATCAGCATTAACTGATCAGCACTAACGGAATCAACACTAACGGAATCAGCACTAACGGAATTAGCACTAACTGATCAGCACTAATTGATCAGTACTAACGGAATCAGCACTAATTGATCAGCACTAATGGAATCAGCGCTAACGGAATCAGCACTAACGGAATCAGCACTAACTGATCAGCACTAACGGAATCAGCACTAACGGAATTCCTTGAATTTCTTTTCCTTCCCGTTTACTACCCGGGTTCGACCCATTTCGTCCATAACTTTCTCATACGATGTCCAAATGACACGAAACCAATTCCCACGTTCTTTAAATGATTTATTATTATTTAACATATTTTTTTTCATAATTTATTTAACAAAAAAAATCAGATCGTTACAACAAATCCAACAAAAACGTAATAAAAAATCAACAAAAACGTAATAAAAATCCAAAGACATAATAAAATCCACTGGATCCTTCATATGATCAAATTCTCTAACCTAATTCAAATTGTCATGTTTCACCACTTGATTTGTTGCTTTCATATAAAATTAGGGTAAAGTGATCCTATAAATTAAAGCAAACATTACCAATAATCTCAAACCTAATTAGATATTAAGCTCAAATATGCAATAAGAGCCCAATTTTTTTCTAAAACTATTAAGTTATAATATTTACATATAATATATTTAAAATATAGAATTTATTAAAATATATACATACTTAAACGGGTCATGCGGGTTAACTTCAAGTTGAAAATATTGACACTAACCCAACCCGTTTAACTTTCGTGTCGTGTCGAGTCAACCCATTTACTTGAACGTGTCGAAACCTCTAACCCAAACCCACTAATTTCGTGTCGGGATCGTGTCGAGTTGTCGTGTCGTGTCTGATTTTGCCAGCTCTAATGATAGGGGTAATTTGGGGAATTGACAAAAAAAATCGTCAGTTAACGGCCAAAAATAGATGGAAGGACAAATATGCAGAATTTTAGAAACTTAAAGGACAAAAAAACGGAAGAAAAAAGTTTAGGGACAAAAACCCCGAATCGGGTATAGGTCAGGGACAAAAACTCTAATTTACCCTTTTTTTTTTAACGACAAGTTAGTAAGTTAGTGGTTCGAGCCTAGACAGTGACATCCACAAGGGGGCGGTATGCCTCCCCTCGAACCTTCCACCTATGGGGAATAAACCCCACGTCCACGACGGGACTTGAACTCATGACCTTGGCCATGAGCAACACTTTATCTTGACCTTGGACTCATTACGGAGTGTTTGGGAGTTGGGAGGCCTGACCTAGGACCGGTGCTAATTGTGACGCTGTTACTTTTTGCCAATAATAGTGACATAATCATACCAATAATAATTATTTTTACGTTTTACTCTTTTCTAAGTATTTAAGAAGCATAGAAAAACGCAGTCCTTAACTTTTACGTATTAATAAAAAATAAATCTCAGCTACTTCCTCCGATTCAAAATAAGTAACACACTTTGTCTTTCATGGTTTTTGAGGCAAAAGATTATAATGATAATTAAATTAGATTAATTAGATGATTAGTAGTGAATGGTCCCACACCTTTTGAATAAAGTGAGTTTAATGATGTTTAAAAGTAAAAAGTAAGGGTAAAAGAGTCATTTCACTTTGTTAAAGTAGATAGTTAGTGGTGTAGGTCCCATTATTTTTTTGCCACATAAGATAATTTTTCAAAGTGTGTCACTTATTTTGAATCAATAAAAGAAAAGTGTGTCACTTATTTTGAATCAGAGGAAGTATTAGATTAAAACCCTCAAATAATCACCACCACCATTAACATCACATTTGATTCAACATATCAACATCATCACCACCTCATGTGTATTAAATCACATGTGATTGCAACCACCGACCACCACCACCACCACCTCATGTGTATTAAATCACATGTGATTGCAACCACCGACCACCACCACCTCATGTGTATTAAATCACATGTAATTCAACAACGCCGACCACCTCCACCACCAACCTCCCCCGGAAACCGTCTCCACCACCGGCAACCCCTCACCACCGTCGGCTGCTTTCAATCACATGTGATTGCATATCCAATCACGTGTGATTGGGGCAGCTGAAGGCGGCGGGCAGCAGCGGCGGGAGGAGGTGGTCGGCGGCGGCGGTAGTGGCCGGCGGTGGTGGTGGTGGCCGGTATCTTTTGATCCAATGGCTAAGATTTGTCTCTTGGGATTATATAAAAATCAAAGACTTCATTGAATACAACGCTTAAAGAAGTAAATTACTAATTTGTTTTACTCCGTTCAACCGAAGATTCGAAAACGAGACAACGAAGTAATCATGGGTTTTTGAGAAGATTATCTTGGTGGTGAAATGATGGGTCATTTACGATCAACATAACCAAACTTGATTTATATCTCATGTTTGTTGTAGAATCCTTACATAGTTACATAAATTTATAAACTTGTATAAGCTTTTGTAGATGATATAAACAATGTTCAAATGTGCATGCTATATTATTTGAATAATAATTTAATTTGTTATAATAAATTATGTAGGAGATGTTTAACTATCGAAAATACACTTAGAAAAAAACAGGTACTTAGCTGCTTTTTTTAAAATAACGTTTTGAGTGATGTCAAATGTAGATATTTACTCATTCATTCTTTTTTATATAAACGCTACAAATTAGATTTTATAAGAATTTTACTCATATTTGTCCGTTGATGCTAAAATGCATGCATGTAGCCCATAACGGTTTTGTTGGTTAAGTGACTCACCAAAACAGTAGCACGTGAGTTAAAAGTGCCCAATACATTCAACGCAACCGATACTATAAAGTTTTGTTGTTTTTTCCCCTCCCCAAAAGCAGTGGCACGTGACTTACTGGATTCACCACGTTCCTCATGTTCTTGGTCACTTGTGATTTCAATGAAAAGTTTATTGTTTTCGAATGTATTCATTGCATATGATCCCTTCTACTTAATTGTTTAGGAAAAAACAAAATAAAATGTACACTTTTTTAAAGAAGTTTTAGTTGTATTTTAAGGTCCATATATAATGATGTACAATTTGGTGATGAGTTAATAATAAATTAATAAGGGTTCCAGATAACTTTATACCGATCATGAGTTCGATTCTTAACAATATAAATATTTACCAGCTGGCTAGACCAAGGTCCAGAAATGACCACGAAAATGATTAGATCACGTAAATCTCGAGCTTAACCTCGGCTACCTGAGGAACCAATTATAAACGGGAATATCATTTTAAAGAAGCATATATACTGAAATATAACAATTAGTTAATTAAGTTTAAATATATATTAGTCGGTGACATGTGAAAAAGATAATTACAACTTTACAAGTAAAAGACGTTAACCAAAATAGTATGAAATAAACACTAAAAGTGAGTTTAGAGTCATTGTCCAGATCTAATTTGCAAAGGGAAATTAGGGGAAAAAGTTACATGTGATTAATTGAAGTTTTTCTTTTTTCCTATTTGACTATTAAACTTGATAAAAACGGTTTTCTTCTTAGGCTGCATGGTATGGGCACCATATGTGGTGGTGGGTTTTTCTGTCACATCATCGCCACCTTATCAACCCCACCACCACACCACATCATTTGGTGGAAATACTCACCACACCACACTATTTTATTTTCCATCTCATCATTTCATTTCCATTTATTTTTTAAACATAAACTCACATCATTTCATTTTTTATTAAAAATAGCCCAAATAATTAATTTATAATACCATATTATTTAATTTTTATACTAAATTATATTTTTAATTAAAACCCAATAGAGAAAACCCATATTTAAATTAAAGCCCAATAAAAAAACCTATATTATATTTAAAGCCCAACATCCATTATAAAAAAACCCAGTAAAAAGACCTATTAAAAAAAACCCTAAAATTTTCATCTTCTCCACACAAAAGAACGCAGTTCGTGCAAGGCAACCAGGAATGTTTTTCCGGTAACCACTCTCCGGCAAGGCAACCAGGTACATTTCCTATGTTCAACGGCTACATTTTGGTCAATTCCGAGCCCCCACGCCCGTGGCCTCCCGTGGCTGTGGCCATAGTTGCACCACGCAGTCCCCCCCCCCCCCCCTTACGCCGTTGTGGGGGGCGGTGTTCCTTCCCCCTCCACGCCGTGCCTTCCGCCACCTCAGCTCCTACGCCGGTGGGCGTGCACCCATACCGGACAGCCTTATATTGGTTATTATAGTTTTACGCTATAATTACCAATGAGTTGTTTCAGGACTTATTATTCGGTGATAATGTTTACACCACATGTTTCACAATAATTGCATTAGTTATTTGTACAGTATGCATAAATATTTGTACAGTATCATATAAACATCAAAATGCATGGTACATAAATTAATTTCCCTTATTATTAGCAAATCAGATCGATAAAATTGCCACAAAACAGACAAAAATAAATAAATAAAGGTATACTGCTAATTTTCTGTAAAATTCCCTAAAAAAAGATTTATATAATATTGTTTGTATTTGGGAATTTTTGCATACAATAAATAGGAATAAATTACCGAAATTGTCCATGCCATCTTTCACATTCTACGATTTTGTTTATATTTTTTTTTTTCATAATTTTTGTCTCTAAAGTCTTCAATTTTCCAGATTTCTATTCCTTCATCGAACTCCTTCTAAATTAATCTTGATTTTGATTTCATGGTTTGATTAGATGGCATGTGGATGGAAAGCAATGAAAATTTTGAAAGGAGAAAGGGAGAAAATAAAAAAGAAATAATAAAGAAATTTGAAAATGACCAAAATACTCTCACTTGCCAAGCATGGGAGGTGATTTAACAACCCGTGATAAAATTCCGAAAAATCGAAAACCACAAGGACAAAAATTATGAAAAACAAAGTATAGGATTAAGTCGTCATGATTTTTTTTTTTTTTTTTTTTTTGTAATTTACATCAATCGATGAAGAAGAGCCCACTTTCATACTGAATTTAGGTTTTTATTAGCTTCTTTATGATGGGATTGACTCTTTCAGCTCAACGTAATTTTCATATTATTGCGAAATATATGCCGTTTAGGCTCAAACTATGTGTAGTTTAGGATCAAATTGCTTTCAAAATATGAAAGTATTATTGCGAATGCTACTACTTCATACAGCTCTTTGTTTTGAAAGTAGTATTGCGAATTCTACAATAATTGCAAATACTACTTTCACATTGCTCTTTATCAATACCACTATGTCAAGATTAAAGCAGTATTCACAATTATCACGGAAAGCTCACATGCGCCGACTCCAGACTATCCGCAAAGGGGGTGGTTGTCCTGAGATTATTCGGCTCGTAAAGCGAGTTGGAACCCAGGTAACAAAAAAAAAATGGGTATCTACAATATCAAAAAATGGGTTTCTACAACCAAACCACCCCCTTTGCGGATAGTCTGGAGTCGGCACAGGTGAGCTTTCCGTGACCAAATGCGATATTGCTCGTATTTAGGGACTGAACATGAGAATTCCACAATTTATGAGATCAAGTTCAACAACTAGGCCACCACCCTTGTGTTGGAAACTTTCATATTGAATCAACATAACTTGTGTGTGTTTTTAAAGTGAATATTGACGTTCAAGAAATAAAGTCAAATAACTTGAGAGTTTAAGTGATTGTAACTAGAAATTTGTACTATAATAATTGACTTGTTTAACTTCTGAAACATATATAATGTCGTAATTGTAATGAATAATACAACAGATGTAGTAAAATCCATAAGCATCTTAAAACTAAAAAAATATACGAAATATATATATCGAACATTTTGTTGACTTGTGATTCACATAATCGGATCATGGGCTACATGCGATGCAAGCTAGCAAAAGAATAGCAGAAGAAACACCATCATCTTCAAGATGAGAAGAGCTTCTCTTGAATTTGGTGGTGTTGACTTTGTTACATTGCATTATCATCTCCTTTTGGATCACCAATTGCCGGTTATGGTGGAAATTTTGACTTTTTTGTTGACTTTCTTTTGATTGCTCAACCTTTGAAACCATCTTCTCAAACCCTAGATTTAATTGAAATGTTATGAGATTTGTGTTTGCATGGAGAATAAGCATCCAATTAGTTGGTTTATATAGTCAATGAAGCTAACTATGCTTTGGTGTGAATTACCTTAATGCCCTTTTGGGACCACATATATGCTTAGATTTTAATGATGGATCATGTGCTTGGAGGAAACCAATGCACCATTATTTGATTTCAAAATATTTGTTTATTCTTATCCAATGGATGTATGGAACATGATTTTGTTTTATGTTTATAATCTATTTTTGGATTTAATTTGGGATTTCATCCTTAATCTTTGTCTAAACAAATGCGAATACCTTTAATTTGATTTTGACACTTCAAAAATATGAGCTTTTCCTTACGACTAAATTTGCAATATACAGATATACTTTTTAGAAGGTTCTAAAAAACGTGCTACCATTACAAAATAGTGCATCACGGTAGTATTACGTGTAACGTAAGATAAAACGCGATAAGTAGGCATAAGACATAGCTTATCGCGAGTATTTATTTTGCAGATTGTTAAAAAATTTGAGTTTTTTTTTTTTTGTTTTGAAAAAAATGATGGCATATATAATTAAGGTTCTAGATGTAACACTTCTTGTGAACTTGATATATGAACTATCATATAAATAAAAAACTAAAATTATATATAAATTTAGACGTAACACTTTGAAAAATAAAGTAGATTCGGTCTTACGAACGAATGTGTTTAGTACAATTCTTGAATATTACATCTTTTATATATTATGTGCTATCATGTTAGAGTTGTTATCAACGTGTTCGATTTAGTTTTTGTAACTGGTTTGCGTTGATTTTTGGTTTTCATTGGTCTTGTTTCGATTATTTTTAACCCCCAAATACCCGACCCGACCCACATGGCATGTGAAGGGACCTATATTTGGGCCAAAAAATTTCGTATCATAGAAAGAGACAAAAGGATGGTTAGGAGGAGACATAAGACCATCATTCTTTTATGCAAGCCTCCATTGCCATAGCAAATGGGATGTTGGCCTTTCCAAAGGCAGCCCATTTTTTAAACACTGGTCAATATAATTACTTTGATTTTGACTTCTTTGTCATTACTTATTTCATTATAATTGCCCAAAAGAAAATTGCTAAAATAATAATAATAGATGTATATAACCCACTAATCCAGCCAATAACTAAACATAAGTATATTTGTGTTTAACAAGGTGTGTTACATCCGCGCGTTGCCGCGGGAATCTAGATATAAATTTTTTTGACGTAAAGAGTAAAGTCATGTTTCAATCAGTTTTGATTTATATGCTAAGATTTGATTTGTTTGTGATCCGAATTAGAATAAAAGTTGATTTGGTTTGTTTTGATTTCCATTTCATATCTAAGCTAAATTGGTTTTTGATAAATAATATTTGTGTCTACTTATGTGCCTATTCATATCTAAATTTGACTTGTGTAGTCCTCTAATTATTATTCATAATATCATCCATTGATTTTGATATTTGTCATAATTAAATGGATAGACACATAAGTAAACACAAATTGCAGACATCAATACTACATCTAGTAAGTTTTTGTTTACACTACTTTTGATTATTTAATATGCTTTAATCATAAGAAAATTCAATTGCTCTACTTAATATGGTATGATAATAGAAAAGGAATAAAAATCCAATAAGTCAAACCAACAGGTTATCTATTATTTTATTTACAGCCTTTTATGATGATAATAAAAATGAATTTAATATAGGGATTAATGCATGACGGAATACAGGAAATATAAAACCCCGTTTCAATATTCTAATGAATAGTGTATAAGGTATCATAAATGTATATAAAGGGAAATGGAACTTTGCCCGCCCCAACCGTGAGACAAAACTAACACGTTAATTTTTGCAAAATTAGGTCAATATCAGCTGACACTTCAACTGACATTCAATTAAAACACACATGCAAATAATACCATTTCACATAATATTTTATAGATAAAATATACACACAACATACCAATGCTAACTAAGATACCTCACACTCTCATCGCTTTTCACATGCCTAACCCGAAACATTTCAACGGGCGCGTAAACTGAAGTGGGTGTGTCATCCATGTCGGTTTGAAGAAGTCCTCATGTGGAAACTGAAAGAACCGATGGCACCAATATTAGTCTACATTTTAAGAAGAAAAAAAAGAGTTTATTATATATATCAAGAATATTAATAAGTATAAGTTGGTAGCATAATTTAGGTTGGATAGATGATATAATGGTTAGTTACTCATAGGACAACCATATGCACTTAAGCTATGGACTGGATCTTTGTCTTCCTATATATGTGACTCATAAAATTATTGTTCCTATAAACATTGTTAATTAGTGTGCTTGGTTGGCTTAATTAACGATTGCAATTATTTATGCACAAGAACTAAACCATGTTATCAAGTTTACTTCTAATGTTTTCTTATACAACAATCAAAATGATAATGATTGCTGGTATTAAAACAAAACTTTTATCATTATTTGTTTGGATATAAAATTATAGAAATTAGTTTTTTGGGTCTTTTTCTTTTCGACAAATGATACATAAGCATAATAATTAAACATGTTTATTATTTTATTTTTTTGAAAGGGAATGAATTAAAAACAACACGAAGGAGAAAAAACCAACAACTACGAAGAAAGACATGTGATGTTTTCTTTTTCAATCATAGATCAAATATAAAATTATGTGTGATTATTACATGATGTTTTTCTTAAACGAAAATAAAAATTAAATTCAAAAATTAAAAAACAAAAAATTAAAAAATAAGTTTTTATGTGATTGTCAAATGAACAATATACTTATCTATGTATACAATATAAAATTTAATCTTGATCATTGATTATTATTGATTAATGGTTGAGAAATAAACCTTGAGTTTACACAAAAATTAAGAATTATCTTGAACACGTCTCTTAATGGCTTGTTTGAGATTATTCATTAAAAATAGATTATGCATTTTGAAAATAAATAATTATAGGGTTTTGATAATGACAGCCCTTAGGGCTGTCTTTAAGTGCATAAAAGTTGTATATTAATTTATAGGAGGAAGTGATTCTTAAAATTCAGGGGTAGTTATAGATTGATGTACAAACTTATGATGCGTGTATATTGACAACCCCTAAGGCTATCATTATCAAAACCCATAATGATATAATTAGCTATTACAAAACGTGATTATGAAAAATAGTGTTTTGATTTGATTATGATGTTTGAAATCACAATAATCTATTATTTTCAGTTTTTTAGTATTTGGCAAACCTGGTTATTTTTTTAATTAATAGGTAAAATTCAAATATCACTTTTCAAAACACAAAAACAGATAATCTACTTTAAATCGTAATCCCAAACACCCTCTAAATATCTTACTACTTATTAATGTATTTAGGCCTACCTCTTTTAGTAAGTTTAAGGAGCTCCTTAATTTTAAGTTTAAGGAGATTTCCACTTTTAGTAAGTTCTTTAACTAAAAAAATAAAGTGTTGCTTACAGGATTCGAACACAAGACCTCTCCTAAGTAGTCACTGTGTGTTAACCACTTCAACTACTTGATTATTTTGATTTGTTCTAGATACTAATATATATAAGCTTTAACGTCACCAGAACTGAACGATCATTTCTCTATTTAAAAGGCTCATATTTACTTTCACAAAAAGGCCAATATCGGATCTGATCCTACCATCACTAATGTCAGCACCTACCATCACTACGCACCACCACTCATCACCATCGCTATTGTCACCACCACCGGTACTATCATCACTTGAAAATATAGTTACGGGTACCCGCCGCCGCATTGTGCAGGTACCCTGCTAGTACTATATAATTCAATTTCAAAAAAATCCTTGTTTAAAACCATCTAAAGACCATCACAATACTCTAAGCCCACAAAAAAATATTGACATTTAAGCCCAATCCAAAAGTGATGAACACTTTCAAGCCCATGATCTCTAACTTTGACCTTTATCTAGTCAACGGAGTATCAAAAACTGCCCCTCCAACGGCTAGTTTTTGTCATCTTCCTCGTAACCACTACTTTAATTCTCCAATTTCCACCATTAAGTAACCTGCAAAACACCCACCAAAACCCATCACCCAAAAATGGTATCCAACGGTATCCAAGAAGACGACAGAGAAACCCTCATGACAAACAGCACCAGCTCCGGCAGCGACGGCGGTTACTACGGCGGCGGAGTTGAAACGATGAAGGTGGTGGAATACATGTTATCATCAATGTCAACCGAGCTTCTTTGCAAGTTTCCAGATAATTCAGCTTTTGATTTCGATTACACTCAGAGCTCAATTTGGTCGCCGTTAGTACCTCATCCTTCAAACCCTTCCTCGCCGGCGCCGGAGCTGCAGAGGAAGCTTTCGTATGAAGATGGAGATTTCACGGGAGGTGAAAATGTTTTGAGTTCTTGTGTGTTTAATTGTTTTAAAATGCATCATAAATTTAGCAAGAAAACGATGATGATGAAGAAAAGAAGGAGTAGTTTTAGAGGGTTTGATAAAATGGGATCGAATTTGTCGAATTTGGTTGCGGATCCGGTTTGTTCTTCCCCAATTCGGAGCAAGGTAAGTGACCCATAATTTTTCTTGATTTATAGGATTAATAATATTTTTACACGATACATTTCAAACTATACATCACAATTGTTGCTTAATATATTTGTATAGTTTACAATAATACTTGCACAATAAGTATTAAAAAATGTGGTGTAATAATTATTTCCATAAAATATGGGTTAATTTTAGAAAAATTGCTGAATATGGAATAGGGATGGAAGAAGGTATTGAAAGCAGCATCAAAGCAATTCAAGAAAACAATGAAGAAGAAAGATTCTGGTGCTCATCTCAAGCTCAACTCCAATGGCTACTCACACTTATCTTAGAGCATCTCTAATGGTAACTTTTTCAAAAGCTTATTACTATTTAAATAAGTCTTTGGATGACTTTTTGCTATTGGAGTGAAGGGCTTTTTTAAAAGCTTTTTTCAATGACTTATTCTTCCATAATCTCTTAACTATCTTTCAATGTTTGATTTATTTAGTCCTCATATTTACTAATTTTACATTTTAAACCCTAGATAAATTTATATATGAACTCTTTATTATTTTTATAACTATAAATGATAATTTTATCATATTTTAATATTTTTTATAAAGAACAAGAATGATGATAAGTTTTGTTATTTTGTGGTATATTAAGTATTATAAAATACTATAAAAATGGTCAAATTATATATGAGGGGCATTTATAAAACATTTGAGATACATAAAGGTAACTAGTAATATTAATAAGAAAAAGCTTTTTGAAAGGTTAACCATTGGAGATGCTTTTTTTAAATAGGTTTTTTGTTAGTAGATAGTTGATGTGGCAAAAGTAATAAGTCTTTGTGAGGTTAACCATTGGGGATGCTCTTATTAATTATGTCTAATTAATTAATTAATTAATTTCTTTAGAAATTCGATTTTATATTACTCACATATTTTCTTCAAATTGAAATGTATTTCGTGTAGAAAGATGTAATGTATTTACTATTTAATTCCGGTATTTGAAGAAAAGTTCATCATGTAATATCCCTAGTTCTAAATCTCTCGTTAATGCAATATGCGGATAATGCCAAAATGAGTTTTCTGACCTTGGAAATATTTTTTAAGAACACCTGTTTTTTTTTCTAGTAGTGTATTCTAGTACCGTGTACAGAATAAGTAGCAAAAGAGTAATTGTTATAAAGAGACTTACATTTCATACAAAAATGCAAAAAAAAAAAAAAAAAAAAAAACTTAATAAAAGAGAATTTTATTCCATATATTGGTAACAAATGAGTAAAATCCAACTTTTGATCAAGGACAATTTGGATTTTTTCCGGGACCTCCAAAATATATATAACTACCCCAATTGCCATCATTCATCTCAGCTTTAACATCATAACAGTTTGGCTTTTCCGTAATTGTTTTTAAATTTGACACCGAATTTATCCTATTTTGTTGATCAATCACTTCAATATGCTTAATATATGCCGCCTTCTTATATCCTTCACTCGGGAAATGACCACTACCCATTTGGGTTGACGTGTGTTCACCTAATGCTTCACTGTTGTGAATTTCACCACCAAATTCAACCCTAGTTGCGTGATCTCGAAGATCAAAGAATAAAGTTGATGGCCAGTATCCTATTAGATTATCCGCAGTCAAATTACCTCCTACACATAACCACCAGTTTCCGGTTTTCGGGTCCTACAAAAATTAAAATCAAGTTATGATTACAATGATTAATTTCCTAATGGGTAAAAATGAATATCAACTATCAACTACTTTTATATAAAGAATTTTGCTAATAATAGATTGTTGTTGACAATAAATACTACTTAAATTAAACATGAGATTTGTATCATATGCCCATGAACTTTCAATATTGATAAAACAAAAGAATTATAATTGCCAAACATTTTTTTCTTAATTAACAAGAAAGACTAATATAAGAAAACCCATTATATATATTTATTTTCCCAACCTAGAAAACTATAGGAAATTAAAACATTTCTTTTCCCAAACTGAGAATACTTCTATTCCATAAAAAACCAATAAATAAATAAAAAGCTATTGTTGATTGGTTTTAAAAGGGTAACAATTTGCTTAAGGAACGGATTTATTATTGTAAAGAAATTTAAAAGAAGTTGACAATCCTATCATTAAATTTGACATTTTCATGTTGAAACAAATTTAAGTCTGGGACTAAAATATTTTTCTAAAATATTTTTTAGTCCTAAACTTAATTTTTAGAGTAAAATCATGAAAATAAAAAATATATTTGTGGATTAAAAACAAATACACAATCTTGTGTTCATAATCTTAACGAGTAAACAAATATATGTGTTCATAATCTTAACGAGTAGATTGATAGATCTTGTGTAGACACCATACAAATACATAATATTGGACTAAAATCGTGAAAATACTAAATAAATGTAAGAACAAATACATAATTTTGGACTAAAATCGTGAAAATACTAAATAAATGTAAGAAATATTTAAAATTCACCTTCCATATTAATATGGGGATTTCGTCTTGTTCACCATCATACGTCGATATTGGTGCTATAGCAGCTCCAAGACTTATCATATTATTCGTTTGTACAAACCCTTTACACAACAAATTATAGCATCCAGTATCACGATATCCATCACTCTGTATAAATGTTTCAACTTTCACGTTAAATTAAAATCTTTCAGTAATACGACCCCATAATAGCATAAAACTGAAGAAAAATGTATTATTTTCTACCATATCTTCCTAATCATCCTACACATAAAATGATTGACACTTGAAATCCATTAATATTGTTTTATAATATCATTTGATTTGGACATATGTATTAATTAAATGAGTAAGAAAATAAATAGGAATATTTAGCAGAAAGGAATACTATTTCTCCAAACTAAAAAACATGTACAAATTTGTAAACATGAAAACATAACACTTACAGTCCAGTAAATAAAAAACCTAGGTTGGACATCTTGGTTTAGCTCCGGATAAACCTGCCATAACAATCAAAACATTGATTTAACGTTGAAGTGATAGTTATGACTAAATATGGGTTTGAATTTTGATCATCATTACAGTAGTCTAAGAGGCACATACACATATGTGTATCATACATGCTTAGGATCTAAGGAGTAATTATATATAACTACGATAAATACGAGGAAAAAACTGATTTATTATATTGTGATCGGTTTTTAGTGTTTTTTAGGTACTAAAGACATGTTATATGAATATTTGGGATGTGTGGGTTAACTATGTTAAAAAGGCATTTTTGTCTTTAAGATAAGTGTAACGCTCGTCGACACTTTGTGATCTAAGAATTTATGGAAATTACTTTTTGTTGAACTCAAGTATATATTTTTCAATTATTTTAACTAAATAATACGATGAATAATGATACTTGCTTTTAAGGGTGACATTATTTGAACACTCTTATTTATTTAATAAACACCCTAGTTTTTTTTTTGGAACGGCAAATCTAATCTACTCCTAAATAACCACCCATGTCCACTATGAGACTCGAACCCTCAACCACTAGGTTGGAGGGCAAACACCTTACCGCTAGGCCATCTAATCTACTCCTAATAAACACCCTAGTTAAAGTTAATTATTTTTTATCTTGAAAATTGTAATTATAAACAATTAATTAACATGGTTATCCACCATTCGCCGGAAACAACCACCAACCACCCTTACCTCCGGCAGATTTCCGATGCGAGTGAGTTGGTAGTGGTGGACCTGGTACTGTTGGTTAACGCCAGAGTATGGTGGATGTTGTGAAAAATTCGAGAGATGGAAGTTTAGGCCGTGAATCTGCCGGGTACCAGGTCCACCACTATACTCTGTTGGTTAACACCAGAGTATGGTGGACCCGGTACTGTTGGTTAATGCCAAGACGACATACAGGTAACTTGAGACATTTTAGGGTTTAGATAAATGAGTTCGGGCTTTAGTTTCAGCCTTGGATTTTATAAAATGTAAAATACTACTAAATTATTAAATAGTTATAGGTCTCTAAATAGTACTTTGAAGTCTCCAAATAGTCGACCCTGTTTTGGAGTTTTTAAAACAACTCATTTAATTCGAGTGGTAGAATAGAATCTCATATTTTTCATACAAAATGATTAGCTACATTTTGAATTATAAATGAGTGAAATTATATTATATATCTATATATTTACGAAGTCGCATGAATAGTAGTACTAACACCGTTGATCGTTTGACACATGTATATTATACAATTGAAATAAACCATTGATAAATGCTAAGTTATAATTATGGTCAAACATTTCGGCATATTTCGGCAGATTTTGACAATGTTTTTAACCTATCTCTTCCACAATTAACATTGATATATTTATAGTTTAAACATGAAAAATATTTTTTTTTCTATCTTTTCTTTTTACTTATATTTCAATTCATTTCTAAATTTTATATTTCTACTTATATTTATTCTAAACTTGGGTGAATAGTGGTAGCCAGACATACTGTTCAATTATATTATTTTTTATTTAAGCCGTCATATTTAACTTTATATTTTCTTTAATCTCAGGCTTTAACATTTTTGACATTTAAGTTATGAATACTTACATTCTAACCCTTATTATTTTAACATGCTATATTTTGTATAAAAATTATAATATTTATGAATATTAATAATATAACATTTACCAACTTATTTTTACAGCTCAAATTATTTACAATATTCAAATTATTAAGATTACGAATTTATTATTATACGAATATCAATAGACTTATTTTAAGTATTATATGAAAATCCCACGCGACAGCGCGCGGGGTAAACACCTGCTAATTAACATTAAAGTGGAGCAAATTTGATTTAGTATTTGTATCCATAATCATACTGAAAAAACGTTAATATATCAACAACAAAAAAAGGGAGACGAAAATACGTACTATCCAACCAGCTTCAATAGTGTTAAGATCACTTATAATCCAAACTTGTGAAAGGCTAAATTCATCCGGGTTCGTAACATTTGGCGCCCATACATTTATAATCGCTTTTGCTCAATAGTATTGATCTCCGTTTACACGAGCCGTCGCATGCTGCAAACATAAATTACCGCGAATGAAATCGGTTACAAAGAAAAATATATATATATTTAAACAATAAGGACAAATTTGGTTCAAGCTGAATATTATGAAAAGTCTGGTAACAGTCACGAAAATATTAATTAGGCAGTTAAGAATATCAGCTTGGAAAAAAATTAGTACCTCATGGCCGGGGTCATCTTGGAATTTTGAACTCATTTTCTTCTCAATTTTAGAATATCCAAAAATGTCATTTTCACTTGTTCTTCTTATTGGAATTGTTCCGTGAGGACATGATTCACCATTTAAATTCCATAACTGCTTTAGTTCTGATTTGATTCCTGTATTCTTATGGCCATTTGGCATCTCAGGCAACTCCTGTTGTTTATAAAACAACAATAAGAAAACAAATTAAATACATTGTTAAGATACTTTCTCCGTCCCAAAATTACATTAATTATATTATGTCACCAATCAAATTTTCTCTTTCTCATTTAAGTGTTTTTTGATTGGTTAAAATTCAGGAAAAACAGTCTTTATGAGACAAACTAAAATAATATATTAGACAATAAAAATGGGACGCAGAAGTATAATATATCAACATGAATAAAATAATTTCGTTTAATTAGTTGTTAATAAGAAAAAAAGTAAACATCAAGTTGCATTTTCTTTAAATACATGGTATACATACTTATCTATGTATTTAATGAGCATATATAGAGGTCACACTTCAGTATAACTGTATGGAGTTTATGTTACTCGTTCATATACTTAAAAATTCGTAAAAAATAAAGAAATTATGTGATACTAACTTCTTTGCTTATTAATCTAATATTTTAAAAAATTTGTTAATTTCAGAAGTAGTTAGTTAAATTAATAAACAACGGTAAAAACTGCTTATGTGAATCCCTTAATCATTTTGTTGAAAGCGCATTTTTAGCAGACAACTGTTCACAGGACATTATAAGACTACGAAAAATGTATATATGTATAATTATTGGTACATGCACATATAATACTAACATGAGTTTAGAACTAAATAGAATTATAAAAAATAAATTAAGTTTACCATTGCGATTTTTCCTTTTAACTCGGGAAGATCAAAAGCTGGTTGCAGATGAATCAAAACACAGTCTATTATATCACCATCTGAGCTCTGTTTCAAATTAAATAAATTGACAATCCATTAAAATAATAACACTTGAAAACATGAATGTAAATAACAAACTTAAGATAAAAAAAAGTTTTTCTAGATTATCAAAGAAAATCTTAGATTACCTTAATTGATTTGACAAAGGGCTTATTAATTTCTTTAAGATGGGCTTTAATCAACTTCGTCTTCTCTGACTCTATACTTGATTCAACGGATTGGGTAAACAACAAGAAAAACAAAACAGATATGAAAACAATTGAAGGAATCGTGTCACAAGAACTAGCCTCCATTTTTGTATGCACAGTTTGTATTTTGTATAAAACAAATTTTAAGTGTGTTCGAACTAGTCCTTTTTGGTGTTTGATTTGTTGAACAAAACTAAAGAAAAGAGAAGCTAGTTTCAAGAAAACATATTATAATTCTTTATTTTAAAATCCACAATTGTCAATTGACATATATAAAGAAACATTCAATGCACAAATATTATGATTAATAACTGTTTTCTAATAAACGCAATTACATTATGACTAATTAAAAAGATTCTACTAATAACCTTTTTACTTTTTAGGGCATTTGTTAACGAGTTAACTTTAAGTTAAGTTTATTTAAAAAAAATAACACGAAAATGATAATATTAAGATTATTCGTAATAGTGACCAAACCCAAGTTTGATCATCAATGCAAATCAGTCTCGCATCAAATTTTATCTCTTCAGACCAAATGGATGACCAAACCTCCATAGTTGTGAACAAACTCACGACTAAATCTTGAAATTTATTTCCAAAAAGCTTTTGGCCCGTCCAATGCATATTAACCTACATAAAGTTTTTTTTATGTCTTGAGAAAAACTTAGAGAATAATAACCTTTTGAGTTAAAAATTTTTCTTCCTAGAAGGTCATTTATCTTTGTAAAAAGCTATTTCTAGTCTAATATGTTTCTTCTGAGTTCTGCCAAAGGCTCATCACGCGCACAGGCCCAACCAATGCTAAAATGAACTAATGGACTTAAAGGACTTTGGGCTAGAGACTAAAATAGACCGATATTTAGAATGGGTAAAATTTATGGAAATGGGCCCTTCAAATTCGTGGGCCTTGGGCGGTTGGCCCGGTGTAGGACGTGTTCTTTCTTGGGCTTGACATGAATGTGGCACATCTTGTTCTTCAACTCTACGCGTTGTGTTCCAGTCTTTTGTCCAAAACTTGGTTAAAAGCTCCATATATACTTCATTTTCAGTAATTAACTTGAATTCATAGAGAAAAACTTAGTTAGAAGTATTTGAGCATAGTCCTAATGATTTCTAAATAAAAACGTTAGATATTCTCAAAATTAAAATATGTATATATCTTATGTACAATTTTTGCAATATCAGGCTCATTCTAGTAGTATTAAAGACAGAAAAACTGACTTGTGCTCTTGGTGTTGTGGCGGTGGTGCCAATTATGGATATGGTGTACGGCGGCGACTGGAGAATAAGATGGTTGGAGAGATAGTTCTCGAGAGATATAAAGGAATTTGTGAGTGTGTGTTTGGTATAATATTTGTAGTTAAAAACTATATATGTATAATTTTGAGTAAATCACAAAGATTATCCATGTAATTTACTTTACATTTTAATAAAACTATTCGTTACATATAATCTTGCAGCTGCAGCACATCAAATTAGGTGCAACTTAGAAAATGCGTAATGGAGGGTTTGTCGATAACCACGCGTGCCTCCATTACATGGTCTACCAAGGATGCATCCCCATGGAATTAACATGGCCGTGAATTTGTTCACCACACTACGGGGGTTTGGTCAGAGTTTATCATATATATTTAGTCTGAAGAGAAAAAGTTGATGTGACTCTGATATAACATAGTAATCAAATTTGAGTTTTATCACCACTACGTCCGCTTCATCATGAGATTAGTTGGTTTGCGAGTCGAACATGAATTACCAAAAAAATACTCACATTTCATATAAAAATGCAAAGAAAACTTAATAAAAGAAAATTATAATTCATTATATTGATGATAAATGAGTAACATCCAACGTTTGATCAAGGACAATTTGGATTTTTTCCAGGACCTCCGAAATATATATAACTACCCCAATCGCTATTATACCCACTTTTAACATCATAACAATTGTGATTGTCTGATTTCAATTTTAAATTTGACATCGAGTTTAACTTATTTTGTTGATCAACCACTTGCAAGTTCCTAATATACGCTGCCTTCTTAAATCCTTCACTCGGGAAATGACCACTACCCATTTGGGTTGACGTGTGCTCACCCCATGATTTTTTATGGTTGACAATTTCACCGCCAAATTGAACCGTTGTTGCATGATCTCGAAGATGCGTGAATAAATTTGATGGCCAGTATCCTAATATATCATGTCTAGTCAAATTACCTCCTACAGCCAACCACCAGTTTCCGGTTTTCGAGTCCTGAGGGAATCGAAATCAAGTGGAGATAATTTTTTATTATGATTAAAGTATGTTTACTCATACATGAATAATCTATGTATATTCATAGATGAATACATAATATATTATTTCATATGTAAATACATAGTGATCCGTTCATATGACTAGTAATAATCATATATGAATAAACTATATATATTCATACATGAATAAACTATGTTTATTAAATATGAAAAAATTTACGCGCGTCTTTAAAGTTCAATTTATTTACAAGTTTCACACTGCGCGCGTCTCTGAAGCAAGTTTGCCAACGCGCGTGTCTCTGAAGTTCAACTTATTTACAAGTTTGCCACCGCCAAAAATTTCTCACATTCTCACTTTTTTCAAATTTTCTAAGTAACCATTTCCATATAATATATATATATATATATATATATATATATATATATATATATATATATATATATATATATAGAGAGAGAGAGAGAGAGAGAGAGAGGAGGGTTTCATTGAGTTTTGCAAAAAGGTTTGAGATTGTAAGTTTTAGGTTTGTTCATATATGAATAATTATTATTCACCTATGATTATTTTGAATTATTGTTAAGATGAGTGGCTGAGATTTATTATCATAGTCTCTACCTAAATCGTAAAAATACAAAATTAGTGTTAGAAATATTTAAAATTCACCTTCCAGATTAATAAGGGGATTTCAAACTGTTCACCATTATACTCCGATACTGGTACTATAGCAGCTCCAAGACTTATCTTACTATTTGTTTGTACGAACCCTTTACACTCCAAATTATAACATCCAGTTCTACCATATCCATCACTCTGTATAAATGTTTTCACTTTCACATTAAATAAAAATCTTTCACTAATACGGCCACAACAACGCTACTGCCGGTGGAAATGTATAGTTCCGCACATGCCCCATAATAGCATAAAAAAATGAAGAAAAAAGGTATAAATTAGCAAACATGTAAACATAAAACTTACAGTCCAAAAAGTAAAAAGCCTAGTTTTAGAGTCATTGTATAGCTCTCGGTAAACCTGCGTAACATACAAAATTATTCTGATTATTATTCCTTTATAAAAAAATCATAGAAAAAAAAAAATCCAATTTGTGGCATTCAAACCCATTTTTTACAACCCGGTTTCGCCGGTTTTGAGCTGTTTTGGAAATGTCAAAAGGCAATCAATTTTCAGTAGTTTGTGCATGAAGTAATTAACTATCTTTTTTGTCATTTTGTCTTGTACGAAATTAATAACACAATCATTCTCTATTCTTGAACTTTGATTTTACCCGATTGGAGGTTTCAATAGTACAAACGAAATACTTTAATGTGAAAATAATCATACATGACCCATAGTTTTTCAAGCAATCGAAATCCATATAAATTTCTAACACATGTTGTCATGTTTCACGGTCAAATTAACTTTGTGTTTGATCATATATATATTTATTATATGTGCGTGTGGAGGTTCAAATAAAAACCATTTAAGTACATACTAATTCGCATATAATCACATTTGAATATTATTAATGGTTTAAACAGCTCATTAATTCGAGTGGTAAAATCTCATGTTATTTATACGCCATGATTAGCATACATTTTGAAATACAAATTAATTAATAAAATTAATATAAAAATGGAGCAGTTTAATTCAGTATTGGTATCACTTACGTATCATATATTAGAAAATACAGTAATAGAAAAGGGAGACGAAAATACGTACTATCCAACCGGCTTCAATAGTGTTAATATCATGATAACTTTGGTCATAATTTGCGACCCAAACTTGTGAAAGGCTAAATTCATTTTTGAACGTTACATTTGGCGCCCATACATTCATAGTTGCTTCCATTCCATAGTATTGATCTTTGTCTACATAACCTATTCCATACTGCAACAAAAATTACAAATAATGAAACTGGTTATAAATTAAAAGACGAAAAAATCTAGAAACAGTCAACAGAATACTAATTAGGCGGCATATATCAGAGCTAAAAGCATCTTCTATGATGGTTTAAGAATAGGTATAAAAAACATGAAGGGATTCATTTCATAAACCACAATGGGGATTTATTTTAAGCTTACATGACATGAAGATGACCAATATTATGAACGTTTTCAAGATTAAATTCTTTTAGCTTGACATTTATTACATTTAAATTTTTGGATCATTTTTAAATCTTTACAAAGTTTATGTAAGAAGAATATAGGTTTATATAAGAGAAAGTTGAAGAAGTTTCATGGAACAGTATGTAAGATAAAATCGATTGTTAATAGTAATTTTCTAATATATGCTACAGAGGCATATTATGGTAATGTTAAAAATCTTTTATGCTCCTGCATTTAATTCATCAAAAGCCTTCATTTTCAATTATGGTTAGACTAAAACTGGTATTTACAAAACTAGAGAAACGTTCAAGGAGGTCCATCATCTTTAGGAAGTCCCAAGGAACAAATCTCAACCATTGATCAAGAGTATCTAATGATCAAGATTAATCACATATTTTATATATTGAGGGGTATTTTGGTCATTTTTTAAAAAATAAAAATATTTTTTTTATTTTTTATTTTTTATTTTATTTTTTTTTTACTTTTTTTACTTTATTTATTTGATTATTACGTGTATAACTTAATCACATGTGATTTTAGCGTAAAATCACATGTGATTTTAGTGTAAAATCATGTTTTAGTTAAATCACATGTGATTCAGAATGCAATCACATTTGATTCACTATGCAATCACATGTGATTCACTATGCAATCACATGTGATTCACTATGCAATAACATTATGTGTTATTAATGAAAGTTTAATAATTTTTTTAAAAAATAATAATAAATAAATAATTTTTTGAAAAAAATATTTTTTTTAAAAAAAAACTAAAAATTTAAAATAAAAAATAAAATAAAAAATATATTTTTTTTTCAAAATGACCAAAATACCCCTCAATTAAAAAAATTAAAAAAATAAATAATTTTAAAATAAAAAATAAAAAATAAAAAATAAAATAAAATAATTTTTTTTAGTGCCAAATGACCAAAATACCCCTCCATGTATAAAATATGTGATTAATCTTGACCATTAGATCATATTGATCAATGGTTGAGATTTATTCCTCGGGATTTTGTAAAAATCATGGACCTCCTTGAACGCAACTCTACAAAAATAAATGACTCATAAATATTATTTTACCCCATTTAAGGAAATTTTAATTTATTAAATGTTCGTTATCGTATGCATATTAGGCATGCATTATCAAAACTCTTGTTAATATGCTAATTACACAAATTTAGTACCTCATGGTTATTTATTCTCTTCGAACTGATTTTCTTCTCAACTTTAGGAAATCTAAAAAAGTCATTTTCACTTGTTCGTCTTATTGGAATTGTTCCATTAGGACATGATTCACCATTTAAATTCCATAACTGCTTTATTTCTGATCCAACTCCAGTATTCTCAGAGCCATTTGGCATCTCGGGTAAATCCTGTTATTTATCAAATAACAATAATAAAACAAATTTAATATAATGTTAATATACGTAGAAACAAACTATATTTACCATTGTTATTCTTCCTTTTAACTCGGGATTATCAAAAGCTGGTTGTAGATGAAACAAGACACAATCTATTATATCACCATCTGGGCTCTGTATCAAATTAAACAAATTGACAATTCGTTAAAATTTTAAAAATTGGAAACATAAATGTATATAACAAACTTAAGTAAACAAGTTCTTCTAGACAAGCAAACAAAATGGTAGATTACCGTAATTGATTTGACAAAAGGCTTGTTGTTCTCTTCGAGATGAGCTTTAATAGACTTCATCTTCTCCGACTCTATATTTGATTCAACGGATCGGGTAAACAACAAGAAAAACGAAACAAATATGAAAACAATTGAAGGAATATTGTGACAAGAAGTAGCCTCCATTTTTGTATGTAAAGTTTGTATTATGTGTAAACAAATTTGAAGTGTGTTCTAGCCCTTTTTGGTGTTTGATTTGCTGAACAAAACTAAATAAAAAACAAGCTAGTTTCAAGAGAACATGTTATAATATTTGTTTTTTTTTTTAGATCAACATTTGTCAATTGGCATTATATAAAAGAAACATTCAATGCACAAATATTATGAATAATAAATGTTCGCTAATAATACAAATTACATTATGACTAATTAAATATAAGTCTACTAATGACAGATTTTAGGGCATTTATTAACAACAAATTAATTTTAAGTGAAAGTTTACTTTGAAAAATAACACGAAATAATGATATTGGCATATCCAGTCCGCTTAACTCAATTATTTCTCCTAATAACTTTTTCTCCATTATTTAATTGTTCAATTTAATTTTACAGAAATTTCAATCATTTCAGAAGGCAATAAAATACATTATGGTATGTTTTTTAAACGGTCAATTAGTATTTAATTAGTAGTTCGAATCTAGCATTGACATCCAAACGGACAATATGACTTCTTCGAACCCTCCGCTTATGGGGAATAAACCCCACTTCTTTTTCTCATATGGAAAAGCATTCAGTAAGACTCGAACACGAAAGTTTGTTAAGGTAAACCCCCAAGATTACCTCTAGTGGCCAATTTAATTACACTAACTGATTATTAACCTCATGTATCAAATTATACTTTAAATTGTATTATTAAAAGCTAATTATGAAGGCAAAAAGGAATATTTTGATTTGCTGCAAAGGAATAAGATCTTAATAATATTTTTATTGCCTTTTTAATTTTCCGGTTATTTAGTGTATCACTATATCCCCATTTTATTTATCAAAATGGAATTTTGAATATCCAATATTTACCAAATAAGGATGAATTAAGAAATATTAATCTAATAGGTGTCTTAATAATAAATAAATAATATTTTATACTTCTCATAATAAGTTTCTTTTTCCTGATAATTTTTTTCCAAATAAAATTTATTCTCATTTCTGAAACTTGAATGGGTCCATTCAATATAATAATATTTTTATATCAATGATGTATCACTAATTGTAATTCTCTCACTAATAGAGTTTTTGGTATTTTGTGTGTGTATACGGGGGAGGGTTCATGCGAGAAGCCTTTTTTTTGCGAGAAATGCGAGTAGCAATCCTGACCATTCATTTATTTTAATTAGTTTTTTATTATGTAAGGGTAGGATTGTCTATTTAACTTTTTTTTATTTTATCAATTAAATTAATACAATTAATACTTTCTATTTTTAATTAATAAGAAGTTATTTTCACCATTATTCATCAACCAGTTTAATAATTTTGTCAGAAAACTGCTTTATGGAACTGTCGCCGGAAACCATACAGATTTATCAGAGTTCACTACTGAACAACTTAGAGTTCACCACTGTTTAGCAACAAACTCATACATATTTAATTAAATTGTAAGATGTTCAGTAATGAATAACCCTAATAATAAACAGATTACTACTAAACAAATTTACACCGCCAATATATGTTCACAACTTACATCATATTCAATAATTTGACAAACAAATGAAGGGGATGTATTTTACAAAGCCAAATGTACAGAATCAAAACAATATGTGCACCAATGTAAAGAACCAAAACGATTAGTTCACCACTGAACATAGGCAAAACAATTGATTCACCACTGAACATAGGCAAAACAATTGATTCACCACTGAAAAGAGCCAATTACAGAGCAGATGAACGAGACGATTGAAGAAACAAGAACCCTAAAATTTTAAAAGCCCTAATCACAACCGCAGATCTGGAATCTACTGTCATCGATTGTTGTCAGTGACATCTTCGATTCCTTCCGGTAAATTTGCCGGAGTCGACTTTACAAGGAGAGACATTCACAGATCTGGGAACAAACATGAGTGTAGTGGTCGTGTTCGAGATCTGGTGAAGGAGGTTGTAGTATGAGCGGTCGTTCTTGCCTGAATCGCAGTAAACAAACGGGAGAGATGACGGTTCTTTGATCGGTGGTTCTCGTCGGAAACACAAGAAATAATCGGGTAGTTTGCGCGATGTTCTCGTCGGAACACAAGAAACAGAACCGATGAATAACTGGAAATCACACAGATGTGTGTCCCTTTTCCGACGTCGAGGGGCTGCTAGGGTTCGTTAAGACTACCCCCATTGGTAGTATGGGGGTTGGGGTCACCAAATATTTTATTGGGAAATAATGAGAGAGGGCCACTAAAAGAGGTGACCTAGGTTGGTGGAGAGAACTAGGTCACCAACAAGGGCCACCCTTTTTATTATTATTATTATATTTTTGAATAGGATGTGGAATATTGTGATTGGTTGGTTTGATTGGGTTGTGTTGGGTTGGGTTATTAATGAGAGTGAAAAATAAGGTTGGATTGGGTTATGTAGGTGGAAGAGAGAGATATTATTTTTTATTGAGAAAATTAGGTTGGGTTGGGTTGCAAATGGGGATAGTCTAAAGGCATCGCCGTCCGGTTTTTGGGAGGAGAGAAGGTGGGCTGAGAATGCATCGACTGATTTTGGAGGAGAGAAGTAGTGGTTGAGAGAATTATGAGGAGATGTGTGACGTGAAAATCTAATATTAGTATATTATTTCCTTTTTGAAATAGGGTTTTGCTAATGACAGCCCTTAGGGATGTCAATAACATGCACTAAAATGTTGTACTTTTATTACCGAATGAGTGATACCTAAAATGCAGGAGGTGGTTGTTGATTAATTTACAAGTTTTAATGCGCTTATTGACAGTCCTAAGGGCTGTCATTAGCAAAACCCTTTGAAATAAATAATAATTATTTCACTTTACCATAATACCCTTTCATCATTAACTTTTAAGTCATTCGTATTCATTTATTTACAGAATAACCACTCTCGATTTTAGCCATTGATCTTTAAATCTAAAAGCCATGGTTACTTCTGGCATTTCTCGCAAAAAAAACACTTCTCGCATGAACCTTCACTTATATAGGGGAGGGTTATATATATATATATATATATATATATATATATATATATATATATATATATATATATATATATATATATATATATATATATATATATATATATATATATATATATATATATATATATATATATATATACTAGCTACAAAACCCGCCCGATGGACGGGTATGCTGTAAATTTTAGTATGTAGAAAAATATCCAAAAACTTTATATATTTCTAAATGACATAATAATCGATAGATGTGATGATGATTTTGTACAAAAAAACGGTAAATGAAGAAATGTTACACGAGCATTTTATTAAATGAAGAATCCAGCTTTTTATGCCGTAATCCGTAATATCTGAAGTCTGGTTCCGTTGCACAATCCAGCTTTTTATGCCGTAATCATAGAATGCCGGTTTTATGGAAATTATATTGAGTCGTGTATCACTTCTGAATAAATACGATTGAGTCGCTGATTGAACTTTTAAATATTTATTTGTTTCCTTGTATGTAGGATCTTTTAAATAGTTATTTATTTGTTTCCTTGTATGTAGGAAGCCGTATATGGAGCATATGAATGTAGACCGTAAGCTGTACCAGATTCGTTTGCCGTATATGGAGCGTATGAATGTAGACCGTAAGCTGTACCAGATTCGTTTGTATTAGTGCAAATGACGTGGACCAATCAGGGAATTCCAAGTGGCATTATGGACGAATAGGAATGCTTGAAATTGCCATGGTGTCAAACCCTCTTCAAATTTAGACCTCATATATAGGGTATGATATATATATATATATATATATATAGAAAACGGTTCATGCGAGAACAACTAAAATTGCGAGAACTGCGAGAACCAGTTTTTAACCATTAAATTATTAGATGGGTGGTTATGATCATTGGTGGCAGGATTGTAATTATGTAAACACAAATTAGTTAAAATAATAATCACGGAGGGGTATTATAGTAACAATGCAATGCACCTAATAATGTGGAGGATATTGTTTTAATAAATTAATCAATTGTTATCTTCTTCCCAAAGCAAAACACGACCCCTTCCCTAATTCGGTTTCTCTCTCCCAATAAACATTTTCTCCGGCCGGCACCTTTCATCCTCCTCATCTGAAATGCTTCCGACGAACACAACCCGCACCACTGGTGCCGGATCCCACCACCATCAGATCTCCCAACATCCGATTGCTTCGTAAATCTAAACCCTAGCCACCGCCGTCGGAGTAAGTTTTCTGTCCAGATTGGCCCTTCGACCACCACCATTCATCTCGGTACGGTGTTTTATGGGGGAGTACAACCCTAATTTCTCAAGAACACTTGTCGATCTCGTCAGATCTAAACAAACTCAAAAATGGCCGACTTGGTGTCACCGGCGGCAACCCATCTTGCCGGCCAAATTGGGACTTCGGACCAAGTCCATTCAACTCAGAAGGGTCTATATCTGCGGGATTCACCCTCAATTGCTCGTAAAAATCTAGTGGTCAGAAACCCTAAATCATATACTGCTTCGATGAACACTCCTGGTTTTTGTTTCTTTATTATCCAGCTGCTGCGTTCAATACGAGCATTAGCCGAGTCACAACCGAGTCATAATTGATGTTAATTTTCATTATTATCTCATGGGTTTTGTTTCATTATTTTTGTACATTCTGAACACGTTTAATCTCATATCTGGATTGTTTATCAATAATATAGTCATTTGTTCATTAGGGTTCTGGTGAAGTCGCAAATCACTACTAGTGAAAATATGTTCATTTGTTTCAGATCTGTTCATCTGTGTTCATCTGTGTTTCAGATATGTTCTTGTTCATCAGTTTGTAATTTCAGATTTGTATCAGTCTAAGGTTTCAGTTCACAGTTTGTCACTTTGTTCATTCGTTCATCATTGAATACATTAAATAAGGTTAATAAAATTTCCTGTCAGACTTGTTCATTATGTTCATTATGTATATTGTAGATTTGTTCATTAGTAAATCTGTAAATTTTGTAAATTGAACACATTATTATTATGCTGAACATGTTAAATATGGTAAAAAATATGGTAAACACATACGAATTGCAAAAAAAATTACAAATTACAAAATCCGGATCCTAAAAAATTGGATTGAGGTTAAAAATGAATTAATTTAATTAAGGAAACTGGATTTAATAAAAAGATTTTAGTGTTAAAAAGACTACAATACCCTTTAGATTAAAAAATGTAATTAAGCAAAATGATTGGCTAGAAAGTGGTTCTCGCAGTTCTCGCAATTTTAGTGGTTCTCGCATGAATCGCTGGAAATCACACAGATGTGTGTCCCTTTTTCCGACGTCGAGGGGCTGCTAGGGTTCGTTAGGACTACCCCCATTGGTAGTATGGGGGTTGGGGTCACCAAATATTTTATTGGGAAATAATGAGAGAGGGCCACCAAAAGAGGTGACCTAGGTTGGTGGAGAGAACTAGGTCACCAACAAGGGCCACCCTTTTATTATTATTATTATATTTTTGAATAGGATGTGGAATATTGTGATTGGTTGGTTTGATTGGGTTGGGTTGGGTTATTAATGAGAGTGAAAAATAAGCTTGGATTGGGTTATGTAGGTGGAAGAGAGAGATATTATTTTTTATTGAGAAAATTAGGTTGGGTTGGGTTGCAAATGGGGATAGTCTAAAGGCAACCCGTTCGACTGTTCATTGAGAAAATTTAGACTATTCATTCTCTAAATGGAAAGGCAACCGTTCGACTGAAGGCGTCATTTTATGAATATCAAACTGAAATATACGCCAGGTTGCCTCACAGGCTGAAAGATACCTACAATCATAATAATCTTTTATTTCGTCGATCTCTTCGCCCTCCACAGCAACAGTAACCCTGTCTGGTCCTTTTTTCACATACTTAAACAAATATTTAATCGAACCAACTTGGTTGCACCATTCTACATTTATATGAGACTGGTATTTCCTCAGCAAACCTGGATTGTAGGGCACGACATAACCATTATGCAAATCTATTCCACTTTTCCGTACAATATTTCCGTCGTTTCTCCTCTTATAGATTGCGTATCCATTGTTATCGATGACAGTTGACTCGTTAAACTGTTTTGGGAATTTTTTCGTACATTTGAAATTGACAGTGCAAGGGCATCTTGGGTTTTCAGCACGGCACGGGCCATGCATCATCTGATCGGTGACTATCTGGTACAATTCCGGATCCTGTTCTTTGTCGGGTATCTCTGCTGATATAAATTCATCTATTTTTGACGCAACAGTTATCTTGTCTCGTGCCTCAAGCCACAATAATATGTGGCAATGTGGTAGACCCCTCTTTTGGAACTCAATGGTGTAAACAACTGCGAATTAGAAAAAAATAAATAAAATAAATCATATATATTTATGTTTATACCTTAAAAAAATAAACTGAAAGTATATGTGTTGAAGTTTACCTCCTTTTACGTGGCCAAAAGTATGATTTTCCTTGAAATCTTTTAGTAGACAGTCTAGCTTAATTTTAAAAACTCTAGATATAATATCCGGACGATCTTCAGATTTCAAACCTTTCTTTGCCATTTCACGCGCAATCTCGGGCCAATTAGGGTTACACGTGAAGGTTATGAATAAATCAGGATAGCCGTGAAACTTACATATCGTCATGTCGTCTAAATAATTCTGCATCATATACCTTGGACTTCCGGTAAATGATGACGGTAGCACGTACTTCTTACCACGTAATACATTACCATTATCTTGATTTTGGGCGGATATGGTAGCCAATCTCGCATACGTCTCAGTTCTTAAATCTTTTTGATGCGTTTTAATGTATCTCATCCTCTCAGCCTCAACCATTATCAATCCGTCGGTACAAAATTGTTGTAACAATCGCCTACCACTGAGTATCATGGAGAACTGATTTCTCCTGTCTTGCAATCTGTAGGCGAACCACTCCCTCATTGACACTCGCGTGCCTTTATTTTTTCCATTAAAATCAGTCACGCCTTGGTGGTAGATATCAGTACGGTACCCATCTTCTGCATAGGGGAAAAACAAAGGGTAATGCAATGCTAGGTATAGTACGTGCAGCTCGCTGATTTTTTTTTAGTTTTCCGTTTTGCCTGTGGACGACAATATCCCTAGGATTTGCTGTATCATCGAAATCACCAACAATCAAAGCCGCTACTTCGGATGAAGTTGGTAGATTGTAGTTCCTACCGTCTCGTGACCTGCTGCCAATAAGTCTGAGCTTAATATTACTGTCATTTGAAGACCTTATCGATCGGGCGGCCATCCGAAACTTCTCAACCAACGGATTGATTGAATCAAGCATGTCTTGTATCTGGGTCATAAGCTCAACATCTATCTCATTAGTAGATGTTGATGCGCATCTGCGGTTGCTGTAACGAAATATATACATATATATATATATATATATATATATATATATATATATATATATATATATATATATATATATATATATATATATATATATATATATATATATATATATATAAGTTAACGAAAATGTAAACTTTAAATTATAAAATGCAAAGACATCGTTAACTAATTTAGACTTTTTACCTAACAGCTTGTATCCGGTTTTGAATCTCGTTTTCCGTGTCATATATATAAAGCTGACAGAATTTAGGACGGTTCCCTGGTTCGGGCATCAAATCTCCCAATCTATGTGGATTTTCCCCATTTATCCTAAAGCAGTATGGGCCACGTCCATTGTTAACGGTCTCGTCTTGCTTCCCACCCATAGAAGTGAAAGCGAACATCATGTTATATCGCCGTATGTTGGTCAAAAAAGAAGCGCTCTTCGGGTGTTGTTTGGTAATAAGGTCTTTCAACAATTTTGGTGGTTCGATCATGTCAACAGGCAGCTTAACCTTACCCCTCATACAACAAATTGAGTATGAGTGGGGGTAGGGGAATGTCCGCGGTCTTTCTCATCTTTCCAAACCATAGCGCCACAAGACGCGCATTCGAAAACAGGATCTCCATGGTCAAGGTATTCTACAAAAATGTATCAAATTATGAGTAACAACCTTATGATGTAAAAAACCTATTGTATAAAATATAATTATTTACGGATTTTTTAATGGTATAACTTTTTACCGTCTGAAATTCCAACAAATGCATGTGTTGGTAGCTCAGATTCATCTTCATGTTGAGGGGTGGTAAAGTTCAAACCACGTGATATTCTCGGACGCACCGTTTTTCCTTTTTTGTTAGTATTTTTTCCCTTTGAATTTGAAGAATCCCCTATTAGACATCATGAGGGGCAAACAATTATTAAAAGAAAAAACATATAGGTATCATTTGATTGTAAAAATTGCAAACCTTCTTCACTTAAATTAAAACTTATGGGTTTATTGATGTTGAATCTTGAAGTCTTGTTGGTCAACACTGCACTTACTGATTAAAAATAGAAGGTGTAATTAAATTATATTATATGAATATAACAGATAAAAATACTTTAGAAATTTGGAAATAAAAAACAAATACCGTTTGTTTTGATTAATGGACTGTTTGATGTAACGGGGTATGAGCAAGGTTGTGTTGTAGTTGTATGAGTTGCAAACTGTACAAATGGTGTTTGGGTTGGTGGTGGTGTTGGGAAAAAATTTATTGGACTTCCGGTACTTCGATAAAAATTATTTAACGGCGGACCTAATTAAAGTAATTAATAACAAATAATTTAACATGATATGAGAGGTAATATAATTTTTATAATGAATTTCAACTAATTATATAAAAATTTGATATTCAATATACTTACATGATAATTGACTAATACGTGGAGCTATCATAGGCATTGGTGACATAAATGATGGGCCTGCTAAATATCAAAAATATAAAAAATAAGTACATAATTAGTTGTAAATATTTATACCAAAAATTCCGTATTTTGATACCTTTTGATTCTTTGTGGTTAGGGGGTGTCAAATTTTTCGTGGACCTTCCAGGATGCCGTTTAGTTATATCACCTATCAAATATATTATAGATAATTATGAAAAAGAAAAGTGAGTATGCTCTGTTGTCAGATGTTGTATTACAAAATAAGTTACTAAACATGTATATGTTTTTATAGATAAAAAACATTACATACTTTCATTAAGCTGCATAAGTGGTTTTCTTGCGATCGGTCTTCCACGTTTCCTAACCGCATTTGGGAACTCATTTTGCGAAGCTTATAGTACAAAAGGAGTAAAAGTTAGTAAAATTGTTTAATAAAATATTCAATTGGTTAATTATATAATTAACTTGACTAAAATAATACAATACTTATATTGTGTTGAAATATTTTCAAGGGGTCTTTTTTAGAAATTTTCTAATGGTGTGTTGGACGAAGAGCAATTACCACATAATTGAGCATCTACTACGATGCGGTTAATGTTTTCTGGATGATTCTCGTTGTTTTCTACTGTGATTTTTCTTTTTCCTCCTTTTTTTTCTTTATTATCTACCATTGTTTGATAAGTGTTGGAAATAGATCCACTAAATATAATATATCCTTATATAATATCTGTAGAAAAATGAAATTAAACATTTAGTTGACAAAATATAAATATATAAAAAAAAAATATGATAACGAAAATAAATGATATTGAAATTTATTTTAATAATTGAATTTTAAAACTAACCCCATTTGCCCGAAATGAGAAGCTGTATTTAACGAAAAAACATTTGGGCCATTTGGGAAAGTTGTCGATAAGCCCATTTGTAGCTCAAAAGTAGTCCGGCCCACACATCATCTTTATTCTGTGGATCTATGAAACACTGAAAAAACAAAACGCAGAGGAGCGTCGATGATTCATATTACGACCGTATTTACAGAAATTGAAAGCAGGAAATGTAAATCGAAGCATATTGAATAAATACCTTGTAGATCGGACAATAGCACGGCCGTTTGATCTGGTGTAAACTGCTTGATTCGGTTGTTAATCAGAAACCCTAGAACGGTGAATATTCAAATTAAACAATTGGTTACTGAATTTGGGGTATACATCTAGCTATCAGTGCATGTTAGTTGTTTGCATCTTGAATACTTTTATGAATAATTTCATTTTACGTTGTGACACAGGAAGCAATTCGTTAGTTGCATTTAGTCTACAAATACACGATATAAAATACTTAAAAAATGGATATTCATCCCGTTTTTGACTGCAATCAAGCTAAAAAATTTATATTGGTTATTGAATTAAGGGTGAATATTTAGTTTTCATAAGTAATCAAACGAGACTATGGTAATGTAGCAGTGATAGTTTATGTTGCTTCGATTTAGTTGATATGATTAAGGTATAAGTGAAAGTTCCAATAGGGTTATACTTATTCAAACTGGAAAACAGGTAAAAACGCAACTAAAAATAGATTATGAAGCCAATTTAGGTATGGTTAAACTACCTCCTCCAATTAAGAACATATATATTAACAGAGCAATTTCATAAACTACAACTACCTTAATTTTGACAGACAAATTGTTGATACATATTGAAATAAATTACTCAATATAAATAACAGACCTTTCGTACTTCTGCAGATTTCAGGAACTCTTGTGCTGGAAATTTCGGTATGAAGATGCCGTTTTACAATGAATCTTGTTGTGTAAAACTGGTTATGTGGATGTCACAGAAAGCATCAATAACACGATTTATATAATGAATGCTTGACATAGGTAAGTTATACGTTTCCATAATCTTAGGTAATTATAGTTGAAGTTTCCATAATCCGAAATATGGTATTTAAATTCAAGATATTGATTACCAAATTTGTTTTTTTCGTAAAAAATTTGCATAATTTCCTAATTACGAAATTTATTACTCATTTATAATTTTATTTACCAAATATTTAATAAATTTGGTAAGATATACGTTTCCATAATCTTTTGTAATATATATTTAATACGTTTCCATAATGTATTTATTAAATCTTTCCATAAAATTACAGTGACAGTGTTTGACTATTAAAGTCAAAATGTCAAACTGTTTCCTAATTATTTAATTTTTTTAAAATTTTTACAATATATATGTGGTAAAAAAAAGCCACGATATAATAATGTTTTTAAATAACCACCTGTAAAGATAATTTAAAAAACTGAAAAACGAATTTCGTTCATTATGACTTTTTATAGTCAAACCGGGTAACAATTAAAACAATCCGCCCTAAGTAAATTTATCTTATGATTTCGAAATAAGCCTAGAACATATTAAAAAAGGACATATAAAAATGTAAATTGTTTTTAATAATAAAACCACGTTATCATAATATAAGAACCAACGCAAATAAGTTTAAGCAAATAATAAGTGTTCCAACAAATCACAAACAATTCTGTCTAACAAATACTAACACTCATAAGATAAGCAATATTAAAATAATGACCAAAAAACAGCATTGGGTTATGTGATGTCTCTCAATCTTCTCGTTCGATCTTGACCTGAACCAAGCCCTCCGAGCTTTTGTTATCCTTTTCATCTTCAGAATCAGTGTCAAGATCGTCGAGATTAATAAAGACACGACGTTTCTTATTACTCGAAGTGCCGCTGCCAGAAGCTCTATCACCAGAAGTAGGCGTTTGCATGTCGAGCACACGTTTCACGCTATCATCAGACATGTTAACCTTCTTTATCAAGTTAGAAGGCGTGTTGAAATCCTCCAACGGCTCATCCTCAGGCTGAAAAAAATAGATAATTAAATAATTATTAAAATATTACATTGTTTAATTATAATAGTGTTTTTGCGTAAAATATAAAGTGGCATACGCAAACCTCATCAACAACATCAGCCACTACACGGTCTTCAATAAAATTGTTTTTGAAATGCTTTATGAGATGAGGATCCTCCGACATACCATCACATCGGTAGGTGTGGTTATTTTTTCCATGGTTTTCTTTAGAATACCACAACTTGAACAGTAATTTTTTACCGATAATTCTGTTCAGCTCATCGGGGTAGTACTTGGAAGGATCCTTTCCGTATTTGTCAATTAAGTCCCACACGGTAAGGTCGGTCAACTAGTGAACAGAGCTGTTGAAAAACACAACTTGTGTCGTACCACTCTCATCTATGACTGTTACAACCACCCTAAACCTGTTAATCAAAAAGTTATAAACAGTCAAAAAATGTTATAAACATAGCATTTATAAAACGGTATTCAAATATTCGTCAGTTTAGGGAAATCTCACCTTAAAACGCTTTGTACTGCCCCACAGTCGTCGCATTCGTAAGTAGTATGACGATTATTCACTGATTTTACCTTCATTTTTTTTACTGCACTCCTTGCATGCTATATAAGCCCATCCCATTTGTTCGTGTACACAATGAATGGTTGCAAAGACGATGCAGTGGGAATCCTACATATTTGTATTTATCGTCAAATTAAATTTAATAAAATCATAAGTAGGTAAAAGGTATTATTTTATTAGTTATTCGAATATGGTTTAAATACCTGTTGAACTTGACGAATATGACCCACCATGATTTTAACCGAACCATTAAAGAAATCGGATACGGTAACCACTTTAGACTCAATTTTGAATTGGTTTGGATCATAATCCTCTTGATTCTCGGCCCTGAAATACAATAATGATCCAAACATATCATTTAAAATAATTATTGAGCAGCGTAAATTTTTTTTTTTCAATAATAAATGTTACTCACTTTGTTTTAAATGCAAGTATAGCTGGGTGATTCTGATCAATAATGATCTTTGTTCCGAACAAAACATTATGAACCGCCGGTGCCTCTGCATTGTGCGTGTAACAAAAACAATTAACAAATTTTTTTTAGTATATTAGGGATTTAAATCCTACCTCTAAAGTACTTAACCTTGCCAAGCTGTAGTAAGACGACAAAATGTCCAAATTTTTCTGGATCGGTTGCATAGTCATTCCACATCGTGGCCCACTCTTCCCAAAATGTTAAATCAAGTTGTTCTCCCCTGTTTTTATTATTTATATAATTATTAATAAATTGCTAATAATATTTGATATTGTATATAATTATGTATGTAAGTAGTACGTACATGTTATCCTCGACCACAACAGTACGTCGAAATTTCATACCACTTTGCGTGGCTACCTTTACAATCTTCATAATCCCCACAATAGATCCAATAACATCTTAAACAAATAAAATTATTTCAAAGCAGTATGTGTAAATTAAATATATCCATGCGATAAAAATATTGTATAGAAGTTAATTTTAAAATATAAATAGGACGTACCAACAGCGTCTTTTTCAGCATAAGTACGATCTGCCGACTTAATCTCAGTATAAGGTTCGAGTAATAAACTATACAAATTGTCATCAACCTGATCAATTCGCGTAACAGTTGTGTTGAATCCAAATGCAAGTTTATACTTATGTGGTAATAAAGGGTAATTTCCAGTATTCTGATAAATAGTGAAGTTTGAAATCTCATAACACTTTCCTTCCTCGAAAAGCGGCTCGAACTTATGCATGAACTCTTTTTTAATCCAAATTTGGATTCGATCATTATGTTAAATTTCAAAATGTAAGCATCTTTTAATTAAAGCAAACGAATTAGTCAAACCATTATGATGTATTGACAGCAAATACCTGATCATCATGCAGAACTAAGTCTAGAGAATATGGGTTATGCGGTTCGTTCTTACGGTGTGAATGCCAGATTGAAACGCATCTCCCACGAACAGATATGTTCCGTAACCCCGCATCTATCTTCCCTATAGGTGTAATGGTTTTCTGTTTGAAGGTTTCTGAAATAAAAATTTAGAAGTTAATGGTCACTTATATACAAAATAATAATTAAACAATGTATTTGTATGTAATTTATTTACCTTGGGTTGTTTCCATGTTAACAGGACTTTGTGTTGAATTTTCAGTGGGACGGAATCTTCGGGACCCTATTGATATACCCGAACTTGCCAAACGCCTCATATTTCCTCCGGAGGAATTTGGTGTTTTTTGGTAGTTCAGCTTCGCTTTTCCTTTGCCGGTGTTGGTATTCATACTGAAGATTCAAAGTAATTTGCGGTTAGTTTATGATTGCATATAGATTTATGTTTATAATAGACTTATATTTAAATTTATACCAAATTTATAAAAACCGTCAATAAATTAGGATTAAAATTTTGTTTAAAGAGTATTTAAACATTTAACTGCCCTCAATTAATTAATGACTGTTTGACTATTAATAGTCAAACAGTGTAAAAATAATTACTGTTTCCTAAACGAAATTGGTTTATTAGTGTTTCCTAATTATTTTATTTTTAAAAAATGTTTAAAATAAAAGGATTTTTTAAAGAGTATTAAAACAAATGAAACAGATTATTCAAAAAGCAATAGGAAGAAATTGGTTTATTACTGTCTGACTTTTATAGTGAAATCGGGTAACCCTAAAAACAGTCGTTAACATAAATTACAGTGAAAACGGTTTGACTATTAAAGTCAGACCAGTCATAATACTTTCCTAATTATTTTAAAATAGAAAACGAATGACAATGAATATGTGGTTAAGATAAGTTTGATACAAAATTGTATTTAAATAACCACCTGTAATTTCATATTAACAAATTTAAAGTGCTCGAAATTAGTTAAATATGTTTATAACAGATTTATATTTAAATTTATACCAATTTATAAAAACCGTCAATAAATTAGGTTTAAATTTTTGTTTAAAGAGTATTAAAACATTTAACTACACGAAATTAATTAATGATAGTTTGACTATTAATAGTCAAACAGTGTAAAAATAATTACTGTTTCCTAAACGAAATTGGTTTATTACTGTTTCCTAATTATTTTATTTTTAAAAAATGTTTACAATAAATGTGTGCTAAAAATAGCTCACGATATAATACTGTTTTTAAATAAACAAATGAAACAGATTATTCAAAAAGCTATCAACCGAAATTGGTTTATTACTGTTTGACTTTTATAGTGAAATCGGGTAACCCTAAAAACATTCGTTAACATAAATTAAAGTGAAAACGGTTTGACTATTAAAGTCACACCAGTCATAATACTTTCCTAATTATTTTAAAATAGATAACGAATGACAATGAATATGTGGTTAAAGATAAGTTTGATACAAAACTGTCTTTAAATAACCACCTGTAATTTCATATTAACAAATTTAAAGTGCTCGAAATTAGTTAAGTAATTTTTGATTTTAAAAATTCAACCTGTGTACACCTAAAAATAGTTTTTTTTTTTTAAATCTACAATAAATACATTGATAGTAAAAACTATGCAGTAAACATACCAAATTTAATAGTTAATCGAGGAGTAAAAAGGATGGCAACTTTGACAGTAATAACAGTTCGGAATTATTAAAAGGGTGCTATAAACAACTAAAAATAGTGTATAGAAATTACCTTGCAATAGAAGGGATCTTTGTGTCCTCTTGATTAGTTTTCCTGCAAGGTCACTGAAATTTGCCAATAAAGATGTGGTTATAATAAATTTTATTTAATACTGTTTTTAAATAAACCGTACAAAGAATATTAAAAAAATAAGATATTTCTAAGTTGCCATGTTTTTTTATGAGATATCGAGATTATGAGATAATATAAAGTATCTTTTAATACACGTAGGACCATTTATGTAATTTACACCCAACTTCTTATACGAAGTAATTAATTTTTAATAATCGATTTATTACTATCATTATTATTTAAATATATAAAAAATAGTAAAAATAACCCTAAATTAATCAAAAACAATTTGATTAAAAAAACTGCAATACTTTTAAAAACATGTTTGTACCAAAACAATGCGAATTGATCATCAATTCGTATTTAATCAAAATATTATGATCTGTTTTTTAATAAAGTGATATTTAGTATGAACCAAAAAGACCGCAGATGACTGCATAAAAGAAGAAGATTGACAACAAAGCAGTACACCAATTGATGATTAAAAACACTGCAATAGTTTTAAAAACTATGCAGTCATCGGCAATTGATGATTATAAACACTGCAAACGGTTTGAAAAGTATGCAGTCCAACAAATGATGATTTAAAAACAATGCATACGAAAAAACAATGCAGTACAGGGGTGGATATATTCTTTATATTGAAATCGCAGAAAAACGCAGAATAGATTGTACCTTAATAGTATTGCAGTTCGATTTATGCAGAGAAGACGGATTTGTTATGTTCGTATGGTGAGCATTGATTATATAGGAGTTGTTACCTTCAAATTGCCGATGAATGAGGAAAAAATTATGTGGGATATTCATACCAATCCGAATTATGGTAAGTTTGAATTTAAATATCATGCACAATATGGTATCTTAAATTTTTTCCTTTTTTGTTTGCATAATTTAAAAGATAAACGCAAATTTAGGGTAGGATGCGGAATTAACAACCAATTAAATCAAGGGGATAAATTTATTTTGAAAATAAGAAGACACCGTAATCGCAGAAGGTAACAACAAATCCTTACTTATTTGCTTAAATTCCGGTTTGTTATTTAATGACTCATGGTCGAAAATTTTATAGGTGAGGAATGCTTGAACATGTGGACCAATGAGGGATTTACGGGTGACATTATTGGCCAATGAGAAGCGTCCGTGGTGCATAGGTGGCAAGTATTCATCAAGTGTAGTCTCATATATAGGGTAGGATTATTAAAATATTAGTTTACTTTGGTGGTAGAAAAGGTGATCGAGTGGATTCGGTGGCTTAAAATAAATTTGTGGATGAGGCCACATTACATCTTCAAATAAGGAGATACCACCTAATAAGTATAAAGAGTAGGGATAATTTTATACAATTCCTTGCAAACTATTACTAATATGTATATTTCCTTGCAAACTTCATTATTACGTATATATCCTTCAAAAATATTAAAATTATCACATATATCTTTTTACCTTAAAATGTAATTGGATGAAAGTGGGTGTGAAGAAGATGAAGTGGGTGTGGCCGTGTGCAAGTGGTGTGCTACTTTTTGCATTAAAAGTTGTAAATAAGCTTTTTTGTTTTTTTTTTTTTTTTTTTTTTTTGCAAAAAATGAATTGAGAAAAGACTACAATATCCTCATATGCATCTCACATGAGAGACTTAAGAGAAAAATTTAACACCATTTAGCCTAAAGGAGTATCGATGCCATAAGTTTCAAAAATAAGGAACATCAGTGTAATTTTTGAAACTAAAAGACTATTGGTGAAATTTGGTATAAAGTTAAAGGACCATCCGTGTAATTAACTCTAAAAAGATTAAATCTGATATAAAGCAAATTTTAATTTCCGCATAAAAAATTGATTTAATTTTCCGCTGCAACGCGCGAACTAAATTTTCCTCGTCATTTACAATCTTGCTCTTGCTTTTATCATTTCTTGAAAACATGAGTCACTAAACGTGTAAGCTATAAAAGCTTAGTGAGTTCTATAATATACAAAATTATACTAAATTACTAACAACATAAATATATAAAGCAATAAAATTACACAATTGCAATGTCATGGCACAACAACCAGAAATCAGCATAATATAAACATATACGAATTCCACATTTCGACGTAAAAGTAATCAATTTTACTAACCATAATCCCGAACATAACAAAGTGCGTCATTTCCCCTTATGCCATTAGGGAATGAAGCCGATGAAGGTGATCATAACACCCCTAAATGAGTCCATGATCTAGCTTTACCACCACGATCCATACCAATCCTCCGCCGAGTATTCCTGTGACCACCCCCTACCACCCCCTGACATACTACAAAAAGTAGTACTCAAGTTGCCATAGGTCCTCACGAAATGAAATAACCCTCAAAGCAATTTCCAGCTGAGACAATTTGAGATTTCAAGGTCATATCAATATTCCAGGCACAAAACAAAGTTAAGATGATTTAAACAGATAACAACGGATCACATTGCATATTTATAACTAGTACACATATTGCACATAAGACTACCCGTAATGGGTGACCAAACTAAGTTCGGTCACTCCTGCCACCTCTGCGCCACATTAGCTTTCTCTCGCGAGTCGCGACCAATAGCCCGTAATGGGTGACCGATCGAATTTTTTTTTAAATTTCATTAATAATTAAAACTTTACACTAAAAATAATTAAAAAACATTAAAAAAAACTAGTGGTGAGGATGTCGATTCCAAATGTGTTCCACCAAATCAGATCTAAGATTTAGATGAGTTTGTTGATTATGGATCTCCCTGATAACCTTCAATACTTATTCTTGTGATCGTACGGGGTCAACTTCACTATGTCGCTCTTCCGGATGAAAGTCGGGAGATATGCCTTTGTCTTTGATAATCATATTATGTAATATGATACAAGTGTACATTATATCCCTTATTTTGTTAACATTTGGGACCTTGCAGCCGTTTTTATTATACCCCATTTTTTCTTTAGAACGCCAAGTGCTCGTTCTACGTCTTTCCTTGCAGCTTCGTGTGCTTTCTTGTAGTTCACCCGCTTAACATCATTCGCATTTGGGTGTGAAATAGACTTAACAAGAACAGACCAATCCGGATATATCCCGTCAGTAAGATAATATCCTCATTTGTAAGACACCCCGTTTGCCAAAAAGGGTACCTCAGGTGCTTTCCCGTCTTTGAGATCATTGAAAATATGGGATGCTCGTAACACGTTGATGTCGTTGTTCGACCCGGCGATACCAAATAACGCGTGCCAAAACCACAAGTCTTGTGAGGCAACCGCTTCAAGTAAAATGAATGGTTCGTTCCCGTGATCCCCTCTAACATATTGCCCACGGTAAGCATTTGTACATTGAGCCCAAGGCCAATCAGTACAATCAATGCTTCCTAGCATACCGGGAAACTCATGTTTCTCCTCATGAAAAGTGTATAGCTTCGCCACATCAGTATGAGTAGACTTTCGCAAATACTCTTCTCCATACAAGTGCATAACCCCTTTACAGATAGTGTGTGTGATGTGAGTAAGTATGAAGAAAAGAAATGAGAAGTGTGAAATTTTTTAGAAAAAGATTGGGTATTTATAAGATAAAAAAAGGGGGTAAAAATTAAGTTTGAAATGGGTGTTGGTGGTGGAAAATATAGCCGTTTGGGTGTTTTAGAGCCGTTTGGAGGTCGGGTCGAACTGTTGAATACTCGACCGTTGGAGGTCCGGGACGCGTCGCGGTGATCGGGCGTAACGGGACGCCGGGGGGTGTTGTGGGGGGGGGGGGGGGGGACGCCTCGGGGTGGCTGAGGTGAAGGGTCACGACCGTTCATTCGGTCGGCGTTACGGGCAGTCTAATGAACTCACCTGATATTAGCAACTTCCAATACTATCTCCAAGACCTTCTATTCCACCAAAATGCAAAATTGATCAAAGTTATGATCAGTTACTTGGATTATTTCTATTCTTCCCAATCTAATAACCTAAAACATTCACATAAATACGATTATCATTACTACTCATAATCTTTCCTAATACAAACTAAACTTCACAAAAATTCCCAAATTTGGTGGATATTTAAAACTCTAAACCTCAAATTTCCAATATTACGATAATTCAAGTTTTGACTACTGATTTCATGACTAACTTTAATTATGAAGAAATGAACAACCTCAATTTCAGTTTATCAAGTCAAAATATAAACTAGGGTTCTTGGCTCACTCACAATTGCATCTAAATTACCAACGCATGAAGTAGGAGAGGATGCATTACCTTTGTGAACATCCAAGTAATGAAAAGCCCCTTGATTTAGGCTAAGATTCATCTTTGATTTGTCAGAATCACCAAGAACACCTTCTTGAACATTAGGCCTCTCCCAACAGTGGCGCGTCACTAAACCCGTCAGTAGCGCCACATCATCACATCCTTACCGACACGCTACTGACACGGTCGTGCCAACCATAACCCATCACTAACACATCACTAACCCTTAAAATATTACATTTAACCCCATCCCCACACACAAAAAACCCCACGACGCCATCCCCTACACGTCTCCGGTGCGACGGGATTTTGTTGACGTGCTTGGTGACGGGGTGGTGCCAAAGGCGTCACCCCCCGACGTGTTTGAAAATGCTGTAGACGGCCTCACGACGTAGGCGTTGGGACTGGTCTTAGAGAGAAAATGGGTGAGAAAAATGGCCAAATTAGGGTCAATTTAATACTCAAACATTCGCGCCGCGACACAGTTGTTCGCAATCTCGAGAATTTCGGTCGATTTCTGAAGTTTAGAATGCTGCAGAATTTTGTCTTTTATTCTTTATAACCCGTATCAAATTGCCAAGTGTCAAATTTCAGCCCACTAACTACACAACTAATACTTTTAACTAATGCCTAAATGAATAAACTACACTATAACCTAAACAGATTATTTAATCACAGATCTACTAACGAGAAGTTGCAGCGGATCAACACTCGTGTTAATTGATTAAGAACAATGAATACTGTAAATGAATACGAATAATAGTAAGAACACAGTAATCACAAAAAGCTTCAATGTATATTGATATGCTCGAACAATACACACGTACGTTTACAATTCGTAAGGAACTATTTATAATAGTCCTTGAAGCCTAAAATATTAACCTAGTTATTCTAGGATTCGATTACAATATAATTACAATTGATATTATCTTCTAAACTAACTTTCCTAAGATCTCGGACTCGATATTCTCCGTAAATAGCATTATTAGTAGTATTTCAGTTGATCAGTAGTATATGCCAAGATCAGTAGTAAGTTGTATCTTCAGTAGTAATTGTAGTATCAGTATCAAGTAGTCATAGCAACAATAACTCTTGATCAGTAGTATCTGCACATAAGTAATAGAATACTTATAATCCAACATACACTTTTACCATATTAAATGGTTCTTATCTCTTTGTTTATATAACATGAATTAGACAACAAGGTTATATTTACATAGAGAAATGGTATTGATTCCTAACTTTTTTTTTCCTATTGATATGTCTATCCATTTGATAAGTGTCAAAACCATTGAATGATAGTATAAGGTAAGAGAATTAATGTATTACAAATGTCAAGCTTAAAAGCGGATAGGCATAGGTTTGTAAACGAACCGAACGAACAAGAACGAAGCCTTGTTCGTGTTCGTTTGTTAAGGGAAAAAAGTGTTCACGAACGATTTACAAACACCTATATGAACGAGCTTTTATGTTCGTGTTCCTTTGTTAAGAAAATTAAGTGTTCGATCACGAACGGTTTGTGAACAATTTAGAAAAAAAGGTAAATGAATATAAACGAACGAACATACACAGACGAAGCTTAACGAACGACTGAAAAACACTTGAGTTGAATAACAATAAAAAAATTTAAGTTTTTCACGAAGATGGAATCAAAATGTATAAAAAGAAATATATATGAACGTAACAAATAATTAATATTTGATACAGAATTTGAACATTAACGAATGAACTCTAACGAACAAACGTAAATAAATACTAATTAACGAACGAACATAAACAAACATTCCCGAATGAACACAGGCTCGTGTTCATGAACGTATTTAAACGAAGTTCGTATTCGTTCGTTTAACTAAACGAACACAAATTCTTGTGTGTTTGTTTGTTAGACTAAACGAACGAATATAAAAGAACTCTCGCTAAATGGTTCACGAGAAGTTTGTTGAACATTTGATTATTTTATAGGCCTAGATACACATATGAGTAGGAAGATAAAACATAAAAGAATAATTTCTCATGTATACTATTTCAAATTTCAAATTTAAAACACACATAGAATTAGAAACACCTCCAAGTAAATCAAAATCATTAAAAGTCGAATTAATTCCTTTTCAAACCTCAACTCTGAGAGTTGCAATAATTTTCAAATTTAAATTAATATCCACAATCCTCATGTAATCCGCCCCTTTTGAAATCTTTCATCAAACCCTTGCTCGTGAGTTGTTCTTCACCATTTCCACGTGATTCCAGCTCCAAATTCGCCACAATTAATGTTCCATTTCATTGATTATTTGTGAAATTCGTCATCCGATGGCTACATCGGCTTTCAAATCGACGACCAGAAGAGCTCCGATCGGCACTTCATCACCTTCGAAGGAGTGCTCGCCGGATTCCACGTCTTCTAGGGCTCACCGCCGGTCGAGAAGCTTAAGCAGATTCTCACGGCCGATTCCGGCAGAAATTGAATCAGGTGTTCACGTTCTACCTACCCCGAGAAAGAAGTTCGTTAACACCGTTAGAGGTTCTGATTTTCCGGATATTAGTCTGGACGAGCTCGCAATCGAGTTTTTCTCCGGGAAGGAAAACAGCTCCGGGGTGGATGATGAGAGTGCAAGCAGTAGAAGCATCCGGAAAGCTGATACGACGTCGTTTCTGAGACGTTCGAGGTCTGTATCTAGGCATTCTAATGGTGGGAATTCTGGTAATGTTAATGGTGATATTGAGAATGGTTCAGCTCAAAGACGTGGTAGGTCTGTTTCTAGAAGGAATGGTGGTACTGTTTCTAATGCTGGTGGTACAACTAGGGTTGTCTCGAATGCTGATTCGAGAAGAAGGCGGTCCGTTTCAGTTGCTCGACATCAGATTAGTGACTCTGAGGTAAAAATCTGGATTCATTTTTCGCATATAAATTGTATTGCATTTATATCTAATCAAATTGCTTATATGATTGATAGAGCGATATAGATCATTCACGGAGTTCTGCTGGTCAACAGAAGTCAAGGAGCATAAACAATGGAAACAGTCGAATTGCTTCGTTTCAAAGACCAACTGCTTCAAGCCATCGAAGGTTGACCAGGTCAACGAGCCAAACACCTCAATTGAGGTCACATGATGACTACTCGGTAACCAAAACTTCCTACAAGTTTCAAAATTACCAAAACTAGCCTTCAAATTTATTAAGGGCAAATGTCACAAAATTACCAAAACTGGCCTTAAAATTTTGTAATTACTGAAACGGACAACTCACTGAAGTATATTGCTATTTAATGACATTTGTCCAGAAATAAACCTTAAACATACCCATTAAGATTATTATTGTTTATCAAATTCTCTGTTTTGTTTAAAAACCAAATTAATTTGTATGCAATTGGGTATCTCAGAGCCAGTCTTCAGCACTAACCGATGATGATTTGAGAGATACTCGTTACCATGGAAGTGAAAATGAGAAGACTATTCGAGCTGTCTATGCACAAAACAAGGTTTTTTTTTTCTTTTTCTTTTTGCTGAAAGTATAACTAGAGGATTGATTGTTGTATCTATAGTGTGTGTATATATCTGCATATATAATAAACACAATCTTATATTATAGATTGACCGTGATGATGGTAACAATGGGCTTTATGAAGCAATGAGAAAAGAGCTTAGATCTGCTGTCAATGATATCATGATAGAACTTGAACAGGTCTAATACTAATTTAAATAAAATGTTTACTTCCAAATATTTGATTTTTATATATTTTATATTCTTAATTATTCCAGAATATGGAAAGCAATCCTTCGGCATTATCTGAAAGGACACTTGAAGAGGAACAGGGTCAAAATGGGTACAAGATTGTTAGAGAAGTGCTTCCCGACTCAAAAAGTAACTCTAGTGCACAAAAAGGCCCGTACTCCCGAAAGGTGTAGTTTTTTTTTAATTTTTATAAATTCCTGATCTTGTACAGGTGGCAGTTTTTACCCATTTATATAAAAACGGGTCTGTTTGGTCAAACGGGCTGAAAGTCATCATAAGTCTACTAGAAAGTGTAAAATGATGACTTTCAGTCCGTTTGACTAAACTGACCCATTTATATGAAAATGGGTCAGTTTAGTCAAATGGGCTGATGGTCAACCCAACCCGGCCAACCCATTTTAACTCGCACTTAAAGATTATGAAAGAAATAGAAAGAAAAAAAATCATGATGTAAATAATTAAAAAAATAAAAGAATAAATAAATAATTAAATATGATTTATTAAAAAAATATAATATAACTAGATAAAGTTTTAGGAAACTAAATAATAAATATTTAACTTAACTTTTTATTTTTATCTTTTTATTATTTTTTATTTTATTTTATTTATGACGTTTTATCAATTCGCCACATTAGATTATAACCTTTTAATTATTATTCTTTTTTCTATTTTTTATAATATTTTAGAGGAGCAACGATAGGAACAGAGTATCTAACCGATTAAACGAAGAAGCAGAAAAATACTTTGAAGATTTCATATCAAACATTGAAGATACAACCGATTTTTCTTCTTTTGATGGCGAAAGAAGTGACACAAGTTCAAGTTTAGTTGGATCCACCAAACAAAAAGACATGAATTTACCGTTATTACCAACCCAAAATGGTAATTCTATTCCAGTTGAAATGGAAGGCATTAATTTACCATGGTTAAAATGGGATGGAAATGATGGTGCGCCCACTTCAAGCCCGAATACAATGCCACCACCTTCAACTCCAAGACCAAAATTGTGGGACCCGTCTAAGGTACTTTATTGACACCTGTATTTTCCATAAAAGTTTCGATTTTGGCCCGTATACTATAAACGCGCCGATTTGTAATAATAAATGTTATTACAAAAGTAACGAACAAAGCTTTTGTATAATGACTAAACAAAGACAGGTTGATAAATTTTTGACATTTCAGATAAATTTAAATAGGATAATTTCATATATATCATTATATACTTCTACGTATATATCCTTCAAAAACTTCAAAATTCTCATATATATCACTTTACCTAATATAATAATTTTAAATCGTTTAAAATTTAAAAATCATAAATCCTAATCTAAGTTAATGATAAAATAGCCTAAATAGTAAATACCCTTCACGAAAAAAATGCAGCTGTCAAGTTTGGCAAGAAAATACTCTTGCGAAAGAAAAAACCCTTGACCTTTAAGGGTATTTAGGCATTGTGCCATTAATTTAGATTAGGATTTATGTTTTTAAAATGATTTAAATATTATTAAATCAGGTAAAAGGATACATGTGAGAATTTTGAGGTTTTTGAATAATATATACGTAGTAATGAAGTTTGCAAAGATATATACGTAATATCATAAGTTTGCAAAAATGTATATGTAATTATCCCAAATAATTAACCTTTTTTTAAGGGCAAAATGCATAGAAGAGTAATCTACTTTCCATCAAAATTCATTTAAGGGTATGTACTTTACGTAGAATTGATCGACTTTATTTTGACATAGTTTGAAGGCTGTGAAACAAAACTAATCATATAAGCATTAAATAGTCACGTGGGAAACAAATGAAAGAATTGATTACTGGTAATCGATTTCACAAGTCACATTTTACCTTTTTATATACTTTATGAAAGTAGGTTACCCTTTAGTGATCAAAACAAAAGTACATAGCCTTAAATAAACTTTGATGGAAAGTAGGTTACCCTTTAGTGATCAAAATAAAAGTATATACCCTTAAATAAACTTTGATGGAAAGTACATTACCCTTATATGCATTTTGCCCTTTTTTAACAAATAGTACATGTTTTACCCGTTAGGGATTTGGAATAAATATGTCAAAATAGCCACCTTTACATGTCACATTAAACTTTTTTTTTTTTTGAAATCAGACAATAACTGGTGTATTATATGTAACAGGATTTGGAATTGATTCACGAAAATGGAAAACAATCCATTAGCAGTTATGGAAGTTGGAGCCCTGAAAATGAAAATGCAACCGCCAATTCAACAAACGTAAAAACAAATAAATTAAAAGAAACTGAAAAGCCACGATTTGATATGGGCAAATATTTGGAATTGGAAAAGAGTGAAAAAGTTTTCTTTGATAGTTGGAGGGACAGAAATGTAATTAATTCTGGTGGTCTTTTGCTTTGTGGCGGTGTTACCCCTTTGAACTCTTATTTACATTTTTAACACTGGTATTTTTTTATTGTAGCTTTTGTTAGGTTGCAGAAAGGTGAAATATATATAATTTTACTAGAAAGTAGAAAAACTCCTTTTTGAAAAACATCTAGTAGGAAAGAAAAAAAAATGCATAATATCATCTTTTTCTCATTCCTATTTCTACCAATCAACTAATTGCAAACATTATCAAAACCGTAATAATTCAACAATTCTATTTCTCTCTTTTGAAAAGACAATTTTTGCAAGTGCACAAAAAAGATCAAAACTAGAAGAACCTTACAAACTACCTCTTCGTCAACCTATGTAAAATACCCATTTTGCCCTTTAAATTAACAAAAAATACTTAAGAAATAAAAGAAAACTGTTTAATTGATCTCTCCATCCTCTGGATGGTTTTGTACAAGACCAATTTGTGGGTCAAAATCTTCATCATCATCTTGATCATTTTTCATGTACAAACCAAGCTGTTCTAACGGATTACCTTTTGTCCTTTTCCTTTAAAACTAAATTATTTTCGCCTAATAATACCATGTATTGTAAATCAAAATCTTTGGTTGGTGCAACAGTTAACATTTCAAGATCTTCAAGAAACCCAGAATTGTCATTTATATCCACCATTTTTTCCATCATTTGTAAAGCTTCTCGTGCTGCTTCCCGCTCAAGCTGTAATTTCCTTTTAAAGCTGCTTGTGCTTCTGCTTCCAATCGTGCTTTTTCTATATCATTAAAATGTTAGCACACGTATCAGAAACTTGTACATCACTATATAACCAACCCTTGAATTTTAGGAATTATCCCTCCATAAATTAATGTACAATTACAGAGGGTTGTGTTAAAAAAAAAGTGCTTAATTTTCTTAAAGTCTCAAAGAACAAATCTCAACTATTGGTCAACAATAATCAATGGTTGAGATTAATCAAATGTTTTACACATGGAAGGATACTTTTGTTATTTTGACACTCACATAAAATTTAATCCAATTTTATTATTACTATTTTTTTCATTTAAAAAACAATATTGTGATAATTACATGTGATTATATACTTAACCACAAAGTGGGATCCGGTGAGGACTTAAAGTTTAATGAGGACTGTAAGGACAATTCTCAACCAATCGTTTTAAAAAATTGGTTAATTACAATAAAATTTGGATCATTACCAAAAAATGCTTCCTCCTAAAGATCCAAAATTTCTAATAATGATCCACTTTTTCTTAAACGATTAGGTTGAGAATTTTCCTCACACCAAATATTAAAATGTGACTAATTTTGACCATTAATTATTATTGATCAATGGTTGAGATATTATTCTTAAAAAACCTTGATTTCTTCTCTTTTCCACCTCATCCTTGTCAAGCCTCAGTCTTTCCACATCCTTGCAAAACTACATTTTTCTTCACTATTTTCATTGCTTACCATATTGACGCCCATTAGACTGCTCAACCCCATTCACACAATCTGTAACAGAAAACATAAATAAATAAAATATTAAAATAAATTTAATATAATTGCGGTTTTTACAATAAACACAAAAATCACCTTCTGTATCATGAGGAACAGCAGGTATTTGCTCCATATCAACTTCAGAGCCCAATGTGTCCTAACATCCAATTTCAAAGTGATAATATGAACCTTTTGGTGTGTTTTATCAAGTTTGAAATTATAATTTATAATAAGATGTAGAGTTATTAATACAATTTTAAGTATAATACATAAAATCATAAACCTTACCAAATTAGGTTATAAAATGAATAGATAAACAGTTTTGACACTAAAATACATTAACATTTTTCACGGCCGCCTGAAGAATTATCCGAATCTGAATCTGCAAATATTAATTTTAATTTAATATAAATGACCTAATTATCATAAACCCTAACAAGTTTCGAAATTTAAAAACACAAACCACTAGATGATGATCCAGAATCACTACTGGAGCTACTTGAACTACTGCTGCATTTACTGTTTCTGACAGCTGTACTATTATCTTTCTCTATTTTCACCATGGGAAAACTTGGAACAGGTAAATCATTCCCACCAATATCAATTTCCTCCTCATTTGCATCATTAACTGAAAAAACAAACAATAAATCAGAAACCAACCACCTTAAAAAATCCAATTTTGACCAGAAATACAACCTTTGACTTCTTGCATCGATAAGTTGCTGACTCCTGATTCATTCTGAAGCTGCAATAACACATAAAAATATCAAAAATTAATACTCGAAAGTCAAAAAAACTAAAAACTTCATCTAGATTCTAGAAGCTTCCTCAATTATACCAAGAAATCATCTAGAAGCTTCCTCAATTTGAACAATATATCATCACCAAGAGCATCAATATCAATCTCAATCTCATCATCAATTGTTGCATTCTTATTTGAGCTATTTTCCTTCAAGAAATCAATAATATTTTCGGGTAAATCTGCAATTGAGGACTCTAATTCACCACTCAATTTCTGTTTTTCAGCAACTGTCATCATCTTAATCTTCTTAATCGGTTCTTGCTTAATTTCTTACGTATTAGATTAAAAGATTTTTTAATTATCATCATTATCAAATTATATATAATTCAATATACAATCATCACCATCATCAAATTAAATGTGATTCAATATACAACAACCACCACCACCACTACCAGCCGTCGGCCACCGCCCTCCGCCGCCGGTCGCCGTGGGCAGCTGCCTCTAGCCGGCGCAATCACATGTGATTGTATACACAATCACATGTGATTGCAAGCAGTCAATGATGACCATGAGTTGCCGATGAATGATGATGGAGACAAGAAGAAAACTTATAAATATTTTCTCTCAAATTTTAAAAATTTTAAAAGCTATAAACAATAAGAAAATTATGATAAACCTTTAATAAAATCAATAACCTTCTACGAATTCATCTTAAACTTAGTAAACTTATAAGCTAATTATAAGTAAAATTTCTTTTAAATAAGCTTTTCTAGATATCCGCTATTACCCAACACTTATAAGTTAGTGGTATTGGTATTGGTATTGGTATTGGTGAAAGGTTATTACATTACATATGACTTATAGGTTTTGTATTTAAATCAAGGTAAGAAAGTTGGGAGTAGATTAAGAGCATCTCTAACCACACACTTTATAAAACTTCATCTATCTCTATAAATGGTTGGCCCACTCACTCTAAACAATATCTCGACTCTAACCATACACTATATTCTTCCCTTTAAAATCTTTTAAAACTAATGAGACCCACAATTCAACTGACAAATATACTTACACTACTACAGAAACGATTTGTTGTTGCGGGGAAAACGCTTTGATAATGCGGGGAAAGGAACGCACTAACAAACTACGCACTATCAAACAAACAAACCGCAACAAAAGAGAAACCGCAATATCAAACACAGAGACCGCAACAAGAAAGAAACCGCAATATTAAAGCCAACACCGCAACAAAAGAGAGACCGCAATATTAATACCAACACAGCAACAAAAGAGAAACCGCAATATCAAACACAGAGACCGCAATAAGAAAGAAACCGCAACATTAAAGCATAAAACGCGCTATTAGTTCTTCGCACACTACACTAGATAAAGTAACCGCAATATTAGTTATTCGCACACATGATAAAGTAACCGCAATATATGTTATTCAAAATAAACAAAAAAAATCATTCAACAATATATATATATATATATATATATATATATATATATATATATATATATATATATAATAAGGATCAAGAAAGAAGCATCCTTATTTGAAGAAGTTGAAAAAGCAATGCATTTTCGTAAAATATACATATAAGTATACATATACATACATATATATACATATACATATATATATTCATACCATAGATATACATACGTTCATATTTATACCGTATATATGTATATATATACACATATATATACGGTATGCATTTGCATTTTCGTAAATGAAAATGCAAGTTCCGAATGAAAATGCAAGTTACGACTGAAAATGCAAGTTATGTAAAACGCATGTGTATATATACATATATCGGGCATTAATATGCCCATATATATATCTATGGTATGAATATATATGTATATATACATATATGTATGTATATGTATACATATATGTATATTTTACGAAAATGCATTGCTTCTTCAACTTCTTCAAATAAGGACCCTTTTCTATTGATCCATACCCTATATATATATATATATATATATATATATATATATATATATATATATATATATATATATATATATATATATATATATATATTATATTCTATTTAAAATCTAGCTCTTATATATTTAAAGATAGCACCCAAAAACATACAACCGCACAGTAACTTAATGTCAAAAAAATGTACACTTGCAGGTTGTGATCATTATAATGAACCGTGTTTCAAAAATTTACAACTATATGTTCAAAAAAATGTACACTTGCTTAATTGCTAACCTTCAATAAGTGGCATCACTTTGCTTGCACCTCTTCATCCATTCGAGATACAACGGCAACAACCTTGCTATGTATTCACGAATCATAGAAGCATCAAAATTCTTATTAGTCTTCCACATCTGCTCATGAAAAACAATTAATATCAATAATTTTTACATCTAAATGAGTAATATTTTAAAACTATAACATAAACTTACAGATTGGTTGATGTTAAACTGTATGATCTGTAAAAATTCTTCAATATGTCGACTAACAATGTAACCACATTCCCAGCTTTGGTCTTGTTTCCAGCACTGTAATATTTCAATATATTGTATATTTTATACATCTTAAATAAATTGGTAAAAAATGGAAATTGAAAACATACAGTTGTGTTTATCCATTTAAATCTACGGGGGAAAATATGATTGATTACTCCTACACGAGTGTAGTAATCGGAAACCAGATTCACGCTTTAAAGAATCAACAATATATGCAATATTCGTTTTAGGACAGAGGATAAAAAGCATCCAGTGTTGTCTGCAAGTAAACACAAGCAATTAATCAAAGTTACTTGCTTGTATGATGATTTAAAACATCCAGTGTTGCTTGTATTATGGAAAATCAAATCTTACGCTTGATAGTATGGTGCAAGAATGTATGACTTGCTTGGATGATGATTTAAAACATCCCTGATGTGGTGGATGACATGGTTCTTGTTGGTGCCACATTCTGGCTCGGTAATATAGTGTGCATTGAAAAATGCACATCGTGAATTGCTGCCCGCCATTGCATAATAATACCTTAAATATACAACATAAAGTTAATAAATACAATTATACCCAAATATTAAAATATTAAGCTTACATTGACAAACAATGTATCATGCTGCTATCAACCCAATGGAATCGAGCAAATTGTAAAACCTCGGTGGCTGGGATGCCTTCTGTATATGTCTCATGATACATACCCAGAGGGGAAGGAATACTAAGACCATATTTGTTATATTTGAAGAATGCATCAAGTATTAGGAGAAATTGGGGAGCATCGGCCAATACCTTCGCATAATGCTCGTCGTACTGAGGATCTAGAGGAACATTCTCGGGTTCGGGTTCTGTTTGGGCTTCGGGTTCTGTTTGGGCTTCGGGGATGGTTCGGGCTGGGCTGTCGGGTTGAGGTGTGGTGACGGTTTGGGCTGCGGTGGGTGTTTGGGGTTTAGGGACTGTTCGGGCTAGGCTGTCGGGTTGGGCTTCTGGGACTGTTTGGGCTATGGGGACTGTTTGGGCTGGGATAATGGTTTGTGCTATGGGGACTGTTTGGGTTGGGTTAATGGGTTGGGATGCGGTTACGGTTTTGGCTGCGAGGACGGTTTGGGCTGCGGGGACGGTTTGGGCTGCGGGGAATGTTGGATCCTCCTATTGCAACTACAACATGTAATCATAAAAATATTAGTATTTAAAAATAATGATTAAAACAATGATAATGATAAGACTAACCATGTGTGCATATCCATAAAACTCTTGGTCTAAAGGGAATGGTGAAGTTTCGGGCATTTCTGGTATATAAACATTGTTTGTTGACAAATCAAATGGAGAGGATTCTCTCAAGTCCCTTTCCGGGGAATTGACAAGCCCATCACCGATAAGCTAAAACATCTCTACAAAGTTAGATAAAAGCATTCACAAACAATAAAAAAAACTAAAATATACCTTCACTGCATATCTTGGCCACTGTACTATACTATATGGCAAATTCTCAACCAGTTGAACATCATCTGTTTTTGTGAGAGGATGTACAGGAAAATCCTCCTTTCTTGCCACGATCAAATCAACTTGGACTTTTACACAACCATCGGCAATCTGTTTATTATGTAACAGTTGGAATACCACAGTTGGCCATACTCGTCCATAACCAACTTTGACTAAATGGGCATCAGCCACCCTAACTAGCAACTCACACGGTGACAACACCTGTAAAAACAGATACAATTATAAGGCTGGATAGTATAGGCTGCAAAACTTTTAAATTGTTACCTCAATAGGTGGATAGTGTTCCACCGTTCCACGGGACCCACATGAATCATGGTGGCTTGTGTTGACCGCGGGGGTACTTTGCGGGATCACATTTATAATCAATCCACCTTTAACCTTTGTGTATCCAATTACCTCGGATACGGTCCGAGATCGTCCCCCGTGCTCGGGTCCTAAGAGAACAATTAAAGGATCCTTCTTATTTTCTGCATAAGTACCATCCGCTATCATCATTTTCTCTCCCGCGAGCTACAAAAAGTATTTGATTACCAAAAAGATAAAAATCTTCAATTAAATAAAACTTAGTTTACCAAAAACATGGAAATTGTCCATCGCTTCGTTAGGAAGTTCAAACTTTCCTTCACTATTCTTAACTGCACAACCCATCAAAAACAACTTAGACCGTTCATTTTGAATCTCCGAAAGAACACTATGGTTTTGTAGAAGTTCAGACCAAACTGCATCCTTTTTATTTTTTTTAAAACGGGTCCACCCGCTTCGGCCCACGCGAACCTTGAATTGTCTGCTTGCATTGCTTGCCAGTGCTTTCTCCCTTTTTAGCTACACAAATTAACAAGTTGTTAATAATAAAATATTGTACAATACTAAACATATAAAATAATTAAGAGATACCATAAATTCTGGGGTGCTTCTTTGTGCCTTAAATGCTTCCCAATCATCCCTTTTAAGAAACTTATACTTCTCACAAGCATCCTTACCTGTAAGGACGAAATGTTTAACAAGCCTAGGTTTAAAATTAGTACCAATTTTCACAACATTCTTCCTCATTAACTCTTTTGCATCATCGTTCTCGATATTCCACATATTCTACAATTTAGAGTAAATAAATTATATGTTATCATCACTTAACAACTATTTCATATTTCTAATAAATATATACCTTGGTATCCAGCCATAGTTGTTCATATATGTCTTTGTCCATTTTGCCCATATCAGTTGCTAGCGGGAAACGATGTTGAACCGTCATCCCAAACCATGACGTCAGTTCTTTACTTAGAGGGATATGATTTTCATCAAATTCAGTTTTATATACATCTTTTCTATATTTCTTCCCAAAAGATGCAGGACCACGTTCGCCTCTACGTCTCTTACGTTCTTGATTATCGGTCATTTCTGCAGAATTACGACACAAATGCGTGAACATAATACGTTAACAGAAAAAGATGATTAAGAACGAATGCATAACAAACACAAGAAATCATTAACAGAATACTTTAATACCTAGCTTGGTGAAGGAATATCGGCGATGTAACGGTAAACTAGGGTTTAGGTCGACGAGAGGTACTGATTAAGGTTTTTGGAAAAGTGATTAAGGATACGACGTGGTGAAAGCAACGTCGGTTACTATCCAAGGTGAAGAAAACGACGGTGAATCCAAACTCCGGCGAACTAGTGCAGAGTGATTTTGGTGAAGAAAACGGACGGTTTGGTCGATTAAGGTTTTGTGCAAAAGTGATTAAGGATTCGATGTTTGGATAACTTATGTTTTGGGATTTGAAAATTTGGAATAAACAATTTCGTTTTAGCGGGTCTTTATTTCGTTTTAGCGGGTTATTTTATTCTATTTGTTACCGTGGTTTATGTCCATTAGTTATTGCGGTTTTTTTGTTGTTGCGGTTGGGCGAATTAGTTGTTGCGGGTTTGTTAATTTGTTGTTGCGGTTTTGAGTTTCATTTTTTTACACCTACAAGAATGTTGCATAGTAACAAATTCAAATTGTTAAAAAATGTTACACATGAATAAAACAGTAGGTTAATTATAAATTTGCAGAGTACTAAAACACATATATAATACAAATATTAATTTTCAATAATATATAATAGATCGAGTTATTAAATATATGTTTCTTCTCCGTCAGTTCGTACATATGAGCTTCTTTTCATGTTTTCAAAATTCCCGGGTTCGATACCGACGGAAAATGGTGGTAAATCATCGAAGTTGTCGTGTTCTTCTTCATCCACAACATTATCAACCCCAAGAATACGTCTTTTACCTTGCAACACAATGTGGTATTTTGCTTTGCTTGGATCTTTGACGAAAAAAATTTGTGATACATGTGTTGCGAGAACGAATGGCTCGGATTTGTAGCCATTAGTTTCAAGATCGACAAGTGTAAAACCATATTCGTCAACTTTAACACCCGTACTTTTATTTACCCACTTACACTTGAACACTGGGATTATGAAATCAGAATACTGCAATTCCCAAATTTCTTCTATCACACCGTAATAAGAATCTTTTGCGATGCTTATCAATGTATCTTGATCACGCCTATCGATTTCGGTTGTTGATGCTATTACTGTAACTCCACTATTTTGCACTGTACTTTTTCTATCTTGATCTTTGGTGTAAAATGTATAACCATTAATATCATCTCCTTGGTAAGTTCTTACTCTAGCATCTGGACCTTGTCCCAATTTTTTGACAGTGTCATCAACGTCGTCACTTGTTGTCACCCTCTCTTTCAACCAACTTGCCAAATCCTTGTTTTGATTGTTTATGTACCACACTTGTTGTTTACCCGGGTTCGTCGACTTTAACATATCCATATGTTCATCAACATATGGAGTGAGGCATGTCATGTGCTTTAAGATTACTAAATGAGCAACTTGTAGTTCTCCGTGCATTGGCACTATTATCTTAAAACCTACTCCTCCCTTTCCTTCAAGTCGACCTGAATGGCGACTTTTAGGAACGCCAACACTTTTGACACCTTCCATATAGCCTAAGAAAAACAAAATATATAATAAATTAATTTTTGTTGTAGTTGATCATATATATTACATACGTACCTTGGCAGAACTCAATCACCTCTTCAGAAGTATACCCTTCAATAATACTTCACTCTGGTCGATTACGGTTTCTTCATAACCTTTCAATATTCCCATCTATCTTTCAAAAGGGTACATGTAACGTAGAAATACAAGACCACATGCCTTAATCTCTTGTACGATATGAGATATTAGGTGAACCATTATATCAAAAAATGATGGTGGAAAGTGCATCTCTAGTTCACAAAGGATAACATAAACGTCTTTCTCTCATTTGTCCAAATCTTCGACATCAATAACTTTCGTATGAATATTGTTGAAAAACAAACAAAGCTTTGTGATTGTATGTCGGATATCATCTTGTAAAATTCCACGAATTGCGATTGGAATCATATGTGTCATCAAAACATGACAATCGTGAGACTTCATCCCAAGCAATTTATAATCTTTCATTGATACAAATCTTTGGATGTTTGCTGAATAAGATGACGGAACCTTAATATCGTGCAAACATTGGCATAACTTTTTTTTTCTTCTTTCGTTGTATTATAACATGCGGGTGGAAGATAAGTACGAGTGCCTCGTTGTACGGGAGCAAGATCTTTACGTATTCCCATCTCGACCATGTCATTTCGAACCTTAATACCATCTTTAGTTTTATACTTAATATCCAATAATAAGCCTATCAAGCTCTCACATACGTTTTTTTCTATGTGCATAACATCAAGACAATGTCTAACACCTAAATGTCTCCAGTAAGGCAATTGAAAAAATATGGACTTCTTTTTCCATATGGCATCATTATCAATACAGAATCTCTTACCCAACACAACATTAATATTTTCAACTCGTGAAAATGTATCAAATCTTTTCTTCACCGTCCTGACCTCGACAGTTCCGTCAAACTCAATCGTCTTCTTCCTAAACGGGTGACTCTTGGTAAGGAATCTTCGATGTCCCATGTATACAGTTTTTTTACAATTTCGTAACCACACCGATCTTGTCTCATCTTCACAAACAGGACAAGCTTTCTTACCCTTCGTTTTGTATCCTGACAAGTTACCGTATGCTGGAAAGTCATTGATAGTAAAAAAGACCATGGCCCGCAATTTAAATTGTTCTTTTCTATAAGCATCGTATACATCTACACCATCACTCCAAAGAGTTTTTAAGTCATCAATCAAAGGGGATAAATAAACATCAATATCATTACCCGGTTGTTTCGGACCTTGAATCAACAAGGACATCATAATGTATTTCCGTTTCATGCATAACCATGGTGGGAGATTGTAAATGCATAAGAGAACTGGCCACGTACTATGACGACTACTCATATTACCAAAAGGATTTATCCCATCCGAACTAAGCCCAAACCGTATGTTTTCGATCTCCTTCCCAAACTCAACATACCTTTTATCAATGTTTCTCCACTGCGGTGAATCCGCAACATGTCTAATTTTCCCGTCAATCACACGTTCTTCTGAATGCCAACAAAGTAACTTGGCTTCTTTCTCGTTTGAATATAACCTTTTCAGTCTTGGTATAATAGGAAGATACCACAACATTTTAGTCGGTGGTCCATTCTTTGTCACATCATCGTCAACTTCATCCGTATCTTTTTTCCGTTTATACCTCGATGCCTTGCAATGAGGACATTTATGCAAATTTGCGAACTCATTCCGAAACAACATACAATTATTGGGACATGCATCTATTCTTTCTACTTCCAATCCCATTGGACACATTAATTTTTTTGCTCGATATGTAGAAATTGGTAATCCATTTTCTTCCGGAAGCAACTCATGATGTAAAAGCTCTAATAGGGTTGTGAAACTTGTATCACTCCATCCGTTTTTCATCTTTAAGTTAATTAACTTCAACACAGCATCAAGTTTCATTAATTTAGAACCTTTATATAACGGTGTTTCGGCTTCATCAAATAAGCGATGTAATTCATCTTGTTCACCAACGTCACCACTCATATTAGTATCCAATTCATTAATACTTTCATCGAAACAGTCATTTGAAGTGAATTGATCGTTATCGTGGTATGAGTCATTGTTCAATGTTGTATATGCACTACTACTATTTACATTGCTCGAAGATGTGTTACAATTAAGTCGTGATTCTCCATGACTTGACCAACAAGCGTAATTATACATAAAACCATGGCGAAACAAATGGTGCTCTATATCAGCGGTGTTTGTGAATCTTTTAGAGTTTTTACAAACGTTGCAAGGACATAAGATCGAAGGACTTGCGTTCTTAACGCGATTCGATTCAGCAAACCGAATAAAATTTCCAACACCGATGACATAATCGGCGGACGAACGTATAGCATGATACATCCAATAATTGCGCTCCATCTAAAAATTAATAAAGCGACAATAAAAATTAATTAATATTATATATTTAAATGGTAATTGAAGGATATATAAGTAAGTCTCATATTCAGCCATTTATCAACCTAAAAAAAACGAACACATTATCTTTCTAGCTACAAGATGGTTTTATGTTCATCATGTGGCAAACAAGCAGTGATTCGCACTTCATGGACAGCCAGAAACCCTGGACGAAGGTTTTATACATGTCCAACAAAGGTAAGGAATTTAATTTGAAGATATTTAATATATAACCATTTTAGAATTCAACTAATTATTAACTATTGTATAATATTGTTTTTTATAGGGTTCTACATGTATATTTTTGTGTGGTTTGATCCTGTTATGTGTGAAAGATCCAAACAAATCATTCCAGGATTAATAAACTCGAAGAACAATCTTGAAATGAAGCTGGAGGAACGTGACTTAATGCTAAGGAAAATGAAATTGTATTTGATAGGGATTTGCATAGTTTTCATAGGATATGCAATGTTTGCATAATCTACTGTATTCTCTATTTTATGAACGTAATGTGTCTATTTTGGCAACTAATTAGAAGATACTTATATTTCTAAGTCTACTTCAAAGCTTGAATTTAAAAAAAAAACAAAAAACGAAGTTACCTTAAAAAGAGTAGCAGAACAAAAACAGGATCTCAACGAAGAAGAAAGACAACTATTTCAAAATATGTCCGTTGGATATTAGATGACAATCAAATTTGTTTTGTTATTGCGGTCAAACCGCAATAACAAAACAACAACCCGCAACAACAAAGGAAGAAAACCCGCAATAACAAATATATTCTAGCCGTTACAATAAATAACTTGAAACAAGTAAAACTTGTTTAAAGATTTCAGCCATTATTTGCTAATATTATAAATTAATAAATTAAAATATTTATATTAATCTATTTATATTTTTAAATAATTATTTTGAAATTTGACATTATAAATTTGAAGATAAATTAATTATTTTATCGGAGACTTTGAAGATATATAGATGGTTAACTAAAAAAACTTTAAGATAATATTAACATATGGGGATGCATTACAAGGGAAATTAAAAAGTCACAAAATTTACAACCAAAAACTAATTAAAACAAAGTTACTTTCATGTAAACTCAGCCTCCGGGCTTCATTTTCTCAAGATCAATGGTGAAAACAACCCATTGGTTCCAATGGATGCCCCAAGCCATCCTCAACTCGTCAAAATCCCCATGGATGGTGATCGGGCCATAGGGTCTTTCTTCGATTGGTTTCTTTCGATTACGAAAGGCATCAACCAACACGAACCTTGCACTCTTCTCTCCCATCTCAAAGACACAACATGTGCCATAGTTGTAGAGTTTGACATCCTCAACCAGCTTTGCTGGTATAGTCTGAAATTAAGAAATCAACAAAATATTTCATCATCATAAACAGTAAATTAACAGAAAGAAAAAAGAACCACAATATAGAATGCATACAATTTCCCTCCGTTGTATAACTTGGGAGGACAATTTCACAGCAAAGTAATGGTTGTGCTCTATAGGATCCTCGCTTCGGTAGTTATTGATATCGTCGTCGGTAGACGACTCGATATCAATGATCTCTTGTGGAAGATTTTCGCTTTGGGAACTCATGATGTTAATAACCAAAAAAGGTTTTTGATTAATAGTTTTCTTGTAACTGCATTTCAGAATAATATTGGATAACTATATATAATAACCAAGGGAGTCGAAATTGAAGAGGGAAAATTGACCGTCAACTAGAATTCAAGCTCGTAGCAACAGTGAAACCGCTATAACAAATACGTAAAACCACACTAACAAATGTAACTGCATCAATTTTATTTGAATTAATATTTTGGGATTTAAATTAAATGCATCGAGTAAATACTGCAGATCAAGTTGGATGGAAGTTACAGCTAGTGTTGCAGCTACTTTTTTAAACTTATCCAAATAACCGCAATAACAAATATGGAAACCGCAACAACAAATGTTTTTCCTTGATTTTTATCACATCATAGGTCGTGTTGCAGGAGAATCAAATATTTTCTTGAGATTCTAAAATATACGTGATGATAGTTTCTTTGAAATTAAAAGAGAACTAATTAATATCAGCTCTATATATTGTACTCTAATTGCCATTATTTTAATTGAACAAACTTAATTTTCATATATGAAGGTTTATTAAGTCATTGCTTACTAGTGCTGCATCATCAAGATTCACATGTTGCAGCAGATTTTGTTCTCACGCGAATCTTGATGATGCTGCAGCAGAAATCAAAATGACTATTTACTTGTTTGGAGATGCGGTTGTACAGTTGTGATGCGCGCCAAATCCCCAATCCCGCCAAAAGTTAAGTATATATATAAGCAGACTTCATGCATTGCATTAATTTGTTATATTAAAAAACGTTTCATTTTTAAACCTACAAGAACGTTTCAAAGAAAAACTCTTCAAAGTAAGATTAATCGATCTTTAAAGTTTCTAATATGAGTTCTAGCAGTCTGCATATTGGTGATCACGAAGTACAAGTAAATAATTTCTTCATCGTGAAATGGTGTGCGTCCATGACAACAAAAATTGTATGATTTTAATATCTTTTTAATTTCTTGCAATTATAATTTGCAGTATAAATTTAATTTTCATTTCTTTCATCAGACTATTCCAGCAAAATTTGTTAGGGATCACCAACTTTGGAATGAGCGTCATTTGTGTGCTTTGGAAAACCTTGAGATGAGTCCCCCATACGCCAAGGTTTTCAATTTACTACGCCACGGTGATCGAAGGAGGCCCAATGTTCGTTTTATTGACCATATGACTATCAATGGTGATATGGTCGACTTCAAACAGAAGATGGGCATCCGCACGAACCAACATGTGATGTTCACCCTTGATCTCGAAGCAAAAAACAGTGGTGTTGGAGTTATCTTCAACGTTACTCTTCTGTGAATTCAACATGATGTTTGTTAGCTTTATGTTTAGGTTTTGGTTGTCCTTGTTTTGGTTTGGCTTATAATAGTTTGTTACATATATGTAATGTTATCGTTGTATCTTTATGAAATTTGTTTTTGTTTGCCAATTAATTAATTAATTAATTAAACTGAAAATTTAGATTGTTGTTGCGGGTAGAGTATGGCCGCAACAACAAATTTGGCAGTTGTTGCGGGTAATGTATGGCCGCAACAACAAATGGAATTGTTATTGCGGGTTTAGCATGGCCGCAACAACAAATTGAATTGTTGTTGCGGTTCTTTCTTTTGCAGTGCGAACTGCATTTGTTGTTGCGATTATATTATACCACCGCAATAAATAAATTTATTGGTCCGCACTAACAAACTCGATCTGTAGTAGTGTTACGAAGTGATGTGGAACCCATGGATAGGGTGAGCATCCTCTCATTTTAAATATAAAGTAAATTTTAAAAAACTTTATATTTAGAGTGAAAGATAGAGTTAGGTTAGATTTTAAATTTTTGAGATTATAAAGCATAATTAATGAATCTCAAATGTTTGATTTTTTTATAAGTAGGCAACGAATTAGAAAAATCAGTAGAAAACAACAACAAAAAATATTGGGTGAAAATTACGACCAAGATAAAACCTAAAGATGATCTCAACTTTGTGTTAACCAGTTTCATGATACAAGATTCAAAAGTAGATTTTAAACCCAAAAATCGAAGTCATCATAACCCAACAATCAACTACCTAGTTACGATCTAACCATATTTGAACTTAATTGTATCTTCCTACTCTTAAAATTATGTTTTCACGATCAAAAGTACCATCTTGATAATTATCATATCAAAACTCAAAAAACCGAAATCATCGTACGAGCATAAGATTCGTGATTTGTACAAATTCAGATCAGTTCAAGAAGTACCCGATCCGACAAAAAAAAAACAATAATCAACGACCCAAACAAAGTGCAGCTTTAACGTCCAATCTCCATGCATATCCTCCACTAGCCATCCTCCACGTGTCACATGGTACAGTTAGGGTTGAAGACTTCATGCTACTCCGGCACGTGACCTTCACATTGCACGTGAACGCCGCCGGCAACTTTATACCCTCATTCTTCACCAACACCACCACCACCTCCTCTCCACCACTACCAACCATCTCCCTATACGCCTTATTCATCCACACCACTTTATCTCCGCCGACTGATATAAACCTCGGACACGTGTCCCTCTCCATCTCCGCCCACTCCACCAAACCACCGTCCACCCTCATCTCCGTCACCAACTCTACCGTCACGAACGACACCGTTTTACCCATCATCATGTTATCACCAACACTTGAGGTTTGATAATTGTTTTTAAAGCTCAACCATATCGGAGATGATGTCTTCACCGGCGAGTTCTCCTTCCGATCTGGCGTCTCCGGCATCAGAGACAGCGTCAACACCTCGTCACCACCACGAGAAACTATCTCCGGCGACGTCGATGCTGCCACCTTTCTTTTCTTAGTATCATCTTTATTCACTTTCTTACCTTTAACCCTAACGTACCTCCTCTTTCTTCCGCCACTTTTACCACCGTTCTCCGTCGAGGAGTCACCAGAACCCGACCCGGATGCCACCGGTTTCGGTGCAATTGGTCTGAACTTCAACATCATCCTGTCCACCATCGAAATATCATACAGCCCACAACCACCACCACCACCATCACCATACCTAGCAATACAACCACCACCACCACCACCACCAACGCCACCGTATCTTGAAACACAACCACCACCGCCACCGCCGTACCTCATATCCATATCAAAACCTCGAGTTAAACTTCTCTCTCTCTCTAGATCTCTATATATATCTTTATTCTCTCTCTAGTCTCTTTACAACTCAAATTTTGTATTTTACGTATAACATAACAAATTTTGTTTCTGATATATAAAGACATTAATTTCCGGTTGAACGGCCGTGAGTGGGAGAGAAAAACGACACGTGTGAGGGCACTAGTCTGAACAGCACAGAGAGATGATTGGTTGAAACTGCAACGTGGCATGGTGGCCCATGCACAAGTGGGTCCGGCGACCGGAAAACAGCCAATGAACCGGTGGTAAGTGTCGAGTTTGAAGATGGTAAAATAATGACACGTAGGGCACTTACCCCCTCGTTCTTCGTGTAATAAAAGTAGGTATTTCCTGATAAAGCAAGTTCGGATCACAAAGTGGGTCGGGTTGTTCCAGAAATTCGGACACGTGGTCCGTCGACAAATTTAGTATGTGTGTATATATATTTTTTAGTGTTATATGTGTGCGTATAATATTTTTTGTTTTTGAAAGAAGAGTGACATGCAATGGATTTGAGTGAGTCATCATGACCATTGGATATTATTGGTGTATGGTTTCGTTAGTTTTGCTTTGTAGGTTTATTTTAATCTTTTAATTATTTGGTTATGGGTTATAAAAGTGTGTGTTAAATTAGAGGACGAAGTGTATACAAATCAATCTATCAAAATTATTGTAGATATTATTATTTTATATAGTGTATTTTTGAATTGTTTATTTTGTGTGAAATTTTAAATCTTGTTGTATGTATATGACATATTCTCATAGCCTATAAAGTATAAATGATGAGGTTAGTAGGGATTACCCTGTATATATAGATAACTCCCCAACCCTAAATGATGATCTTCACTACTAATGATGGCTCATGTCACAATTCGGCTACTAATGGTCATGACCGTCGACCGCCTGTCGACCGGCCTGTCAACGAACCGCCTGTCAAGTGACGCCTGTCAAGATCGTCCCTGTCATTAGAGTCCAAGATCGTCCATGTCATTAGAGTCGTGGACGTCCCGTCATAATGGCGCGCCCTGTCATAATGGCGCTTCATGACTGCAGTCATAATAGTAAGGCGTTACAACGTCCTCATAATGGCGCTTCATGACTGCTTTATTGCAGTCATAATGGGCCAACGTCCATATACCTGAGACTGCCATATAAATACCTGGCCTAACTCATTGTTAACACACATTGAGACAGAGAAGAGAAGCCTAAAACACAGAGTTCACACACTCTCACATTCACCTTCGCACTCAACCTCGATCACCCTAGGTTCGCCAAGAGCTTGTTGGGTTTGCACTGTGATCGTCACAGGAGATTCAAGGTTGACGTCGCCTGGTCTTTGTATTTGACAATCGTTGTTCAAACATTGGCGCCATCCGTGGGACACGTTTTTCAACGGCGTTTCACTTTTCCAAACTTTTTTTTTTCTCTTCCTCAATAATCACACCTTTCCTATGGCGGATACACAGCCATCGCTGATCACTTCTTCATCGCCATTAATAACCACTACCGTGATTACCACTATACCCGAGGCGGTGATAACCTCGCCTAGTCGTATCATGGAACCATACGTCGATTCTGAGTGGACGGTGTCGGATGTCAGGACACAAGGGTATCCCTCTTTAACAAGTCCACTTTTCTCCACAAGGCTTGTTGGATCAAGTTCGTTTACCTCACCACAGCCAGTGACGTCCATCCCTTCATTTCAGCCTCTTTTGTCCCACGGGACAAGCTCTCAGGAGGATGGCACGGATCCGGTCAGACAGCCTGTTTCCACCTTTCCACAAACCGCTACGCCAGGAGTTCGGGAGGATCCAATTGTGGAGTTACTCCGAAGGTTGGCTCAGAGTACTCAGCCACCACCGCCTCCTCCACCACCTACTTCATCGGACCTGTTGTCTCAGTTGGTGGCGGCGTTGCGCCCAGCACCGCAGTCAACGGTTGTTCAACCAGTAGATCCGTTGTCACAATTATTGGAGCAGTTAAGACAACCACCCATTCACACCCCACCACCACCTCCACCACATGATACATCTAATGATATGTTGCGCGTGTTGCAAGCACTCGTGGCAGCAGCCGCACCACCCCGAGCGGCCACTATGCCTTTGTCGGTTGTTAGTTCAAAGTTTTGTGACTGGGTGGCCAGATTCCCTCTCCCAAATAAACAAAAAGTTCCGTCCATAGTTGGTACTTACGATGGTACACGGGATCCCGATGACCACCTTGCTCTTTTTGAACAGGCCATTATGACCGAGAAATGGCTAGACCCAGTCGCTTGTCACATGTTCCCTGGCACGTTGCAGGGTTTCGCTCGTGATTGGTTTGCTGACTTACCGGAGAGGAGTATTCAAGACTTTGCAGATCTAAAGGCTAAATTTGTGACTCACTTTATCCAACAAAAGAAGCAGCAGAGAACTCATATAGAAGCACATTTGCTGCGACAAAGGGAAGGCGAGGGGTTACGCGACTTCATTCAGCGTTACACGCAGGAGTGCCAGAAAATTGTCGCCTTACCCGAAAGCCAACAAATTTCGGGTTTTACCCTCTCCTTGCTTCCAGGACAACTGCAAGAAAAGTTAATCAAGAGAACTCCAATTACTTTCAAAGAAGCCACGGACAGGGCATATGACTATCTAAGGTCAAAAGAAACTGTCTCCCTGACAAGAGAGGTAGGCGGCAAGTCATGGACTGACACGTCAGATCGCAGGCATGATGCTCTAACTAGTGATCATCAACGAGATGAAAGGAGCAACCGGAGGTTTGGCCCATACGATAAACATCCGTCTGAGCGTGCTCTTAGCAAAACACCAAAAGAAATCTTGATAACAGAGCAGGTGTGCGCTACCTTCACACCTCCACCCCAAATGGAGCATAGGTCGGGTACGAAAAACATGAATAAATACTGTGATTTCCATGAAGATCATGGACACGACACGAATGCCTGTAGAGAGCTAAAAAGGGAAATCAGGCGGGCTTTGGAAGAAGGCAAACTAGAACACCTTGTCCCTGGCGCTAAGCAGCAAGCAAATAAATCTCCACTTAAGAAGAGTTATGCCTGGCAAAAGAAGGGGGAGGACACAGAACATCCCGGACCACCTGATGGTCATATTCTCATGATACATGAGGGAGCCAATATTAACTGACCTACCAAGGTGCGATAGTCTTTACTGTCATTTTTTCCTTTATGTTTTCAATACATGTTTCCAAGCACATGGAATGTCATGGTCATGCATGAAGCTGGCGATAATAGCATTTGGTCTGATCTTGTATCCCAATATTATCTCACAATCTCATTTTTCTATGGTTTTTGCATAAACAAATAAATATTGAAGTAAGGTTCAATACAAAAAGCATAAGGCCACAATAGACATCTTAGTCTAAAGCCAAACATGCACTTTCATTACGTACAATGTTACAACTTGAACATGCATGTGCATGTACACATGTAACACCCGTATTTTTAAAACAACGTTTAAATCATTTAAAATACATTTTTCCAATATTTGACATATTGTCCAAAATACAATTTAACAAAAACTTCAAAACCTATATCAGAGTTTACAAAAATACGGTGTTACCAAGTATATCAAAACCATAGGCAACGGGATCTACCTAATAGCTCACGAGCTAAACATCTCTAGGCCACTTCTAGTGCAACCTTCTATCACTTCAAACCTGTACCTGAGTACACAGCCATAAACAAACGTAGTACGTGAGACAAAATAGTCTCGTGAGATACATGGGTTTTAGACCCAAATAACAATAATAGTCGTTTCATAAATAGATGTATATGAACATATATATATATATATACATATACTACATCATTACAAGCTAGCCACCCTATAGTGACCCTATCGTTCCAATGCTTTCCTAGCAATCATATCTAGTTATCGGGTTGCCCCCGAACTAACTAGGATCTCAACATATCTAACTATCGGGTTGCCCCCGAACTAGCTAGAACTCCAATATATATATATATATCTAGTTATCGGGTTGCCCCCGAACTAACTAGAATCACAAGCATATCTAACTATCGGGTTGCCCCCGAACTAGCTAGAAGCGCTATCCTATCTAACTATCGGGTTGCCCCCGAACTAGCTAGAAGCACTACCATGTCTAGTTATCGGGTTGCCCCCGAACTAACTAGCAGCACTATCCTATCTAACTATCGGGTTGCCCCGAACTAGCTAGAAGCACTACCATGTCTAGTTATCGGGTTGCCCCAGAACTAACTAGCAGCACTATCCTATCTAACTATCGGGTTACCCCCGAACTAGCTAGAAGCACTACCATGTCTAGTTATCGGGTTGCCCCCGAACTAACTAGCATCACCTCATCTCGTTCTTACCATAACTCATCAGTTATTCCAATCAAAGCCCTTGGCTACCACATCAATCATCAAACAAGTTAGTCATCTAATACTAACGACATATAATTAGTTCATCACAGTGTGAACGTACCTGTAAGGTCCCATGGACCCGATCATAAGCAACCACAGTTACTTCTACATCTATGAACCCTATGAGGTTCATGCTTACTTTATACATAAGATACATTTCTTATTTATTGATAACATAATACTTTTATCTCTTCCTTGACTATAATAGACAATTATTACTAGTCACATCATATTCTTTCTCATATATACTCGTTCTTTACTTTTATTAGTATATCTTACCAATAGGTACTCATTACTATAAAATCATTCCCAATTGCTTTACTAATACATATTTATTAATAAAGGCTCCGTATACATTCTCTTAATCAATTACTTCATTATTATTGTTCATTAACATAGATTCCAACATACTTGAATCTATCATAATTTAATTCAAATTCATCAATCATACTAGACACATTCTAGTATCACATTCTACGTACTTTCATACATTCTCAACTACTATCTTTATCAAAATATTTGTTAATAAAGACTGATACAATATCATATGTACTTTCAAAATTAATTGCTATGTACCCAGTTTAAAAGTCTCATGTACTCACCTTAGCAATAAAGTGCTCCAACCGTATTCTTTACGTCAGTTTCCTTGCTCCAACAATCAATCAACTTTCCAAGGCTTCACCAAAAGCCTAATACAACAATCACAATATGATCAACATCAATTACTACTACTAATGTGTTCATCTACCTCTAGATAACACCCATCAATCCATTTCCCCCAAATATATTGATTTACCAAACCCTAGGTTTAACCAAACCGAAGATTCTTACAAATCATAATCATACACTTGATTCCCTTGTTAATATACCATCTATTAAGTGTATACAACATTTATTTCACCATAAATCACCAACCCAAGAACAAGGGTTTCAAACCCTAGCTTCAAGATCCATAGATCTTGAGCTACAACTACAAAGGAGTGAAGATATACCTTTAATCTTCAACTAGGAGTGAAGAATCACAAGATTTGAGGAAGAAATCGGCTCCAAATGGTGTTTTCCACTCAAAAACGTATACAAGGTCGCTGGGAGAGAAACTAGAGCTTTTGGTCTGCAATAATTGAGCATTTCCCGACTTTAATGCTGAACAGACAGCAAAATCGCGCCGCTATCTATAGATAGCGTCGCTATTTTATGCCCGCGATCCAAAATCGCGATCCAAGGCTTCGCTATTTCGGCTTTCTGTGGAAATCAGCCAAAAATCGCGTCGCTATCTAAAAATCGCGTCGCTATCTTTGGCTGTGCAGCCCAGGCTGCACTTTTCGACCTTTGCTTCGACACGGTTTCGTCCATAACTTTCTCATACGGTGTCCAAATGACACGAAACCAATTCCTACGCTTTTTAAATGATTTATCCTTATTTATCATATTTTTATAAAATTTATTTATCTATAAATTTCGGGTCGTTACAACTATCCACCCCTTAAAAGGATTCCGTCCTCGGAATCACTCAGAAATTTCCATTCCACATTTGACCGAGCATCCTACTCCAATTCCATTGTGTTGGTTACAATCGAACTCTTCTCATTACAGTTCACCCATCACTAAATACATTTAAGCATGTGTTTAACCCCGATAGGTCCAAACGGTCAAAACCCAATCTTGAACTTATATTACTTAAACGGGTCGAAGTTTCACAATTGGACCATAACACTTTCAATCTTTCAACAAATCCTTTTATTCATAACAATGATATGATACAATCATCACAATTAGCTAATTGATTAGATCGAATGTCAAAGTCTAGCTTCGACCAAGTCGTCATCTCACAACATCGTCCAAACTTTGACTTAAGCACAAAGTCAACTATACCTTAACAATTTCTTTATTCATTATAGATTCCATTAACCATCATTTCCATTACAATTGACCTTAAAATTATGATCCAGCAATGATCATACACTCGATTCCCAAATTCAACTCTACACACCCAACGGGTCAAAGTCGCATAATTCGACTATAATTCTTTTAATTATTCCGTTAATCCTTTCACATACATACGACCGATACGTTATGCTCTCATCATTCACTAATCATTCGAAACGAGAGTCAAAGCTCATCCTTGACCGAGTCAACAAAATCACACATTGACTAATCTTGACCTTTGCATAAAGTCAACCATACTTTCCCAAATCAACAAATCCCCTACTCGCGGAATATCATTCTCGACTTATCACTTCCGGTTATAATCATTATTGTTTCCTTAACAATCGCTCATATTTCCAAAATTCTAATCTTTTCAAATTTTTCCGAGTTCTCGCATTCCCTTAAGGTCACATCAACCCTTACCGTTTCTTACCCTTCATTCGGTCACATATACCATTACTTAGAACCATTTAAATCATTTTTGCATCACACACCATAATTTCACACCAGTTGACCATATCTTGGTCCCCAATAACAATTGCTTTCCAAAAGCATCCTCTTACTCATATTCTAGAAGTCGTAGGCATCCCATACCCATACATGACCTAATGCGATCCGCATTTTAACCACATTCTCACTTATCATAAAGTCATAACCATACACATTACCCACATGGTTCTACATTCATCACATAAATACATAAACATTATCATACGGGCATAACAATCCATAATTTAACTATCACATCAAGATGACTGGAAAGCCTCCAATCCATCAAGATCCAAGCTGTCACAGTGATTGGAACATCTCCAATCTCGGAATGGAACCATTGGGATTCGCCCAACCGATTCCACCCCCAAACATCATAGTAGCCGGGGATCCCCCGAGCTAATCACATCATTTCTTTCTTATCCTATCATGCATACTTCACTAGTATACACCTTTTCACATCACATACCTTACCACTATCTTACCCATTTAATCGTCTATTTATTCACCATGCAATTTAGCACATTTCTCATAACATCACGTTATCATTTTCTTTCATTTGCACACATTTCTCGTTGGACATACTACTTAACACGTTTCATATATCATTACCTTTTTCATTATCACATGCCTTCAAGGCCATCACATAATGCACAAACATTGTACCTCGCGGGTAACCAATAAAATTCCCGATTCCCATTTACCGTCTCACTCACACACTAATCACCCTTAAACGGTTCATTTCCCTATTAATCAACTTTCCAAATCCTTTGTCACCACCGGGGTAACCATCAATCTATTCCTTCAACCATAGTTCACCGGTCAACCCGGTCATCTTAAGTCGACCAATCGACTCCGGTCCACATTTGTAACCCATGATTTGGCACACATTGGCCCAACTTTCCATACTCTCGTCTTTATACATCGCGATACTTGAAACACTTATTTTCCAACCGTAGTTTCACACTACTCCATGTCATATACTGTCATGCCATTACTATAACATGTAACCCATAATGTTTTCTCACCCTTGATATCGAATTCATCATTGTTGTCACAAAACTTGACATGGCTTTATGCCAACTTTTTACCAAATCACATTCAACAATCAAAATCCGTCGTTCCCGACATTTATTCTTTTCCACATATTTTTCCATTTATAATTTCTAAGTATCACTATACCTTAGTCATTCTCTCCTTTACCGTTCACGTATAATAACATTACATTGCGTATTCGGATTCCTGCCGAATATCAAAGTCCCATTTTCCAAAGCTTCTATTTCTATAATTCTCATCCAACTAACAATCCTTACCAAGACTTAGTACTTCATTACACTATCATTCTTTTGTTGACAACATCTACCATTCTCATGGTTCCCCATTTGACACTACATAGTAGCATCAACCCATATATCTTTACTAAATGCGACACACCGACCCATAATCATTTCCAATGTATGATTTCTATACACATACTAACCGGGAAGACTATTCCCGAATTTTACCCCCAAGTCATACAACTTATCTACAATTTCTATAGGCACCAATTCGTGCAACAACAACAACAACTACGTCATAATCTCAAATCATTCTTTTTACCCAAGATCTCCGAGGTGGCCCTTCCGGGTCAACTCCCCTTTCCAACTCCCTCGAGAGTTCATTTCACAACCTCTTGTATCGTGCTCTCCTTCACAAAGTTTCATACAACACATTCCACCGTGTCAACACCTCATCCTTCAATAATGTTGACGTCAAAGTCGCCATATTGTTCTTCCTTCATTTGCTACTCTTTAGCACTTGCCAACTCTACCGATTCCACCACATCGTGACCTTCGGTTCAAAACTTCCGAATTACACAACAGTTTTACACACTATGAAAGTCTTACACAACTTCCTTCCATTTCTTCCGACTATGTTTTGCTACCTTTTTTTTGTAGACACTTCCCACTACGGGACTCACCATTCGATTATTCTTCCTTCATATGGGTATTGGAATCATTCCACCCACCCTCATTCGTAACTCTTTCCCATTTAGTGGAGTTCGTCCACTTTTCACATTTATTCTTTCGCCATACTAACATATCCAACCAGCAAGATTCAAACGGTCAACTCAACAGTTGAAAACAACACAGTTAGATCAAATTATGGCATTTCTCATAGGGGTCGACCCTATCTTACCAATGCCCTACGGTCTCAAAGGACTTCACATTGCACATTTCATAACAACTTCTATAGGTCCCCTAGGTTCAACCCTAAACTTATCATAAAGTCTCAAGGTCAACCTATCGATCTCAAGGATTCTTACATTCCTATTGCTACAGTCTAAGACTAGGATGGACATCCAACCTAATTCACTTAAACTATAGCTCTGATACCAAGTTGTAACACCCGTATTTTTAAAACAACGTTTAAATCATTTAAAATACATTTTTCCAATATTTGACATATTGTCCAAAATACAATTTAACAAAAACTTCAAAACCTATATCAGAGTTTACAAAAATACGGTGTTACCAAGTATATCAAAACCATAGGCAACGGGATCTACCTAATAGCTCACGAGCTAAACATCTCTAGGCCACTTCTAGTGCAACCTTCTATCACTTCAAACCTGTACCTGAGTACACAGCCATAAACAAACGTAGTACGTGAGACAAAATAGTCTCGTGAGATACATGGGTTTTAGACCCAAATAACAATAATAGTCGTTTCATAAATAGATGTATATGAACATATATATATATATACATATACTACATCATTACAAGCTAGCCACCCTATAGTGACCCTATCGTTCCAATGCTTTCCTAGCAATCATATCTAGTTATCGGGTTGCCCCCGAACTAACTAGGATCTCAACATATCTAACTATCGGGTTGCCCCCGAACTAGCTAGAACTCCAATATATATATATATCTAGTTATCGGGTTGCCCCCGAACTAACTAGAATCACAAGCATATCTAACTATCGGGTTGCCCCCGAACTAGCTAGAAGCGCTATCCTATCTAACTATCGGGTTGCCCCCGAACTAGCTAGAAGCACTACCATGTCTAGTTATCGGGTTGCCCCCGAACTAACTAGCAGCAATATCCTATCTAACTATCGGGTTGCCCCCGAACTAGCTAGAAGCACTACCATGTCTAGTTATCGGGTTGCCCCCGAACTAACTAGCAGCACTATCCTATCTAACTATCGGGTTACCCCCGAACTAGCTAGAAGCACTACCATGTCTAGTTATCGGGTTGCCCCCGAACTAACTAGCATCACCTCATCTCGTTCTTACCATAACTCATCAGTTATTCCAATCAAAGCCCTTGGCTACCACATCAATCATCAAACAAGTTAGTCATCTAATACTAACGACATATAATTAGTTCATCACAGTGTGAACGTACCTGTAAGGTCCCATGGACCCGATCATAAGCAACCACAGTTACTTCTACATCTATGAACCCTATGAGGTTCATGCTTACTTTATACATAAGATACATTTCTTATTTATTGATAACATAATACTTTTATCTCTTCCTTGACTATAATAGACAATTATTACTAGTCACATCATATTCTTTCTCATATATACTCGTTCTTTACTTTTATTAGTATATCTTACCAATAGGTACTCATTACTATAAAATCATTCCCAATTGCTTTACTAATACATATTTATTAATAAAGGCTCCGTATACATTCTCTTAATCAATTACTTCATTATTATTGTTCATTAACATAGATTCCAACATACTTGAATCTATCATAATTTAATTCAAATTCATCAATCATACTAGACACATTCTAGTATCACATTCTACGTACTTTCATACATTCTCAACTACTATCTTTATCAAAATATTTGTTAATAAAGACTGATACAATATCATATGTACTTTCAAAATTAATTGCTATGTACCCAGTTTAAAAGTCTCATGTACTCACCTTAGCAATAAAGTGCTCCAACCGTATTCTTTACGTCAGTTTCCTTGCTCCAACAATCAATCAACTTTCCAAGGCTTCACCAAAAGCCTAATACAACAATCACAATATGATCAACATCAATTACTACTACTAATGTGTTCATCTACCTCTAGATAACACCCATCAATCCATTTCCCCCAAATATATTGATTTACCAAACCCTAGGTTTAACCAAACCGAAGATTCTTACAAATCATAATCATACACTTGATTCCCTTGTTAATATACCATCTATTAAGTGTATACAACATTTATTTCACCATAAATCACCAACCCAAGAACAAGGGTTTCAAACCCTAGCTTCAAGATCCATAGATCTTGAGCTACAACTACAAAGGAGTGAAGATATACCTTTAATCTTCAACTAGGAGTGAAGAATCACAAGATTTGAGGAAGAAATCGGCTCCAAATGGTGTTTTCCACTCAAAAACGTATACAAGGTCGCTGGGAGAGAAACTAGAGCTTTTGGTCTGCAATAATTGAGCATTTCCCGACTTTAATGCTGAACAGACAGCAAAATCGCGCCGCTATCTATAGATAGCGTCGCTATTTTATGCCCGCGATCCAAAATCGCGATCCAAGGCTTCGCTATTTCGGCTTTCTGTGGAAATCAGCCAAAAATCGCGTCGCTATCTAAAAATCGCGTCGCTATCTTTGGCTGTGCAGCCCAGGCTGCACTTTTCGACCTTTGCTTCGACACGGTTTCGTCCATAACTTTCTCATACGGTGTCCAAATGACACGAAACCAATTCCTACGCTTTTTAAATGATTTATCCTTATTTATCATATTTTTATAAAATTTATTTATCTATAAATTTCGGGTCGTTACAACACAACTACGAACATAGTTCAATACAACATGTATGAAGCCAAGAAAGACAACCTTGTCTGGCCAAATAACATACAATCATACTCGTCTTTTAATCTACTTGATAAAAGATAAGCACTTCTCACTGGGAAGCGACAATCCTCGCGAGTAAACAAAGTAAAGGTTAACCAACAAAAGTGCCATTGGCACAGTGTCACAGGCACAATATGAAGTATACATCAGAGATCTACCCAGGTCATTGACATACGAATGCATCATGGGCTCGCAAGAAAGTGTCTTACGAACAACCAAATATACACACTGTCATGCACGCCCAAGACGGTCTCATGGCCACAACATCCATAATAAAAAGATAAAAATAAAAATGTGTTATTGGCTTGATCATCTAATAAAACATTATTTTTCAAAGCAAACCAATGGACAAGCAAGTGCGTACTTGTAAGGTAGCAAGCAACTGTTAAACCTGCAGCAAAAAATACAATTACAATTAGGAAAGTCTAAAGCGAAAAGTGTATAAACCGCCGGCCACCCCCTAATCGCCGGCTCATTAAGAACCCTAAAATTGCCCGGTCGCTAAAACCCTAAACCGCCGGACCATTGAACCCAAAACCGCCGGTACGCTAAACCACTCGCTCGCACGCTAAACCCTAACCCCCTCGACCGTCCGGTTCCCTAAACCCTAACCCTCGGCTATACCCATAACTCTAGCCGGTTCAAGCAACCCCAAACCGCCGGTCCATAACCCTAAAAAGCCGGTCGAACAAACCCAATACAGCCGGTCGAACAAACCCAATAACGTCGGCATGTCAAACCCTAAACATCGGTTTCTTCAAACCCTAAGACCGCCGGAGCATTAACAATCTGCCCGAAGACCCACGGAGTCCAAGGCCGGTCACGAACTTCCTACTCGGCCTTTGCTCGGTCACGAACCGACTACGAAACCGCCGGTCTTGGCTCACGAAACTACCTACGACCGCCGGTCCTTGCTCGGCCACGACACTGCCTACGACCGCCGGTCTTGGCTCACGCAAACTGCCTACGACCGCCGGTCTTTGCTCGATCTGTCTGCTTATGACTCGGTCACGATCTGCCTACGACGGTCTTTGCTTTACCTGCGACCGCCGGTCTTTTCTCAACGATCCGGTCAAGGGACAGCCGGTCACGGTCAAGGGACAGCCGGTCAAGGGACAGCCCGGTCAAAGGACAGCCGGTCACGGTCACGGGACAGCCGGTCAAGACGGTATCGTCGGTCTAAAAACTTACAGCCGGTCAATATGACTTACCGTGTCCAAAAGTGACACCCGGTTAAAATCGACGCAAATCTCGACTCGATGATATGGGTTGCGGTGTCGATCGACGCTACAGCCTCACTGCCGGTCTGCCTTGGACAACCGCTACGGCTCGGAAAAAAAAAAAAAAAAAACGGAAGAAAACTTATGTGTATTGATAGTTACGACTCGCAAACAGTTGTTTTGGAAAATCCTAACTCGGGGGCATGATGAGGTTAGTAGGGATTACCCTGTATATATAGATAACTCCCCAACCCTAAATGATGATCTTCACTACTAATGATGGCTCATGTCACAATTCGGCTACTAATGGTCATGACCGTCGACCGCCTGTCGACCGGCCTGTCAACGAACCGCCTGTCAAGTGACGCCTGTCAAGATCGTCCCTGTCATTAGAGTCCAAGATCGTCCCTGTCATTAGAGTCGTGGACGTCCCGTCATAATGGCGCGCCCTGTCATAATGGCGCTTCATGACTGCAGTCATAATAGTAAGGCGTTACAATGTCCTCATAATGGCGCTTCATGACTGCTTTATTGCAGTCATAATGGGCCAACGTCCATATACCTGAGACTGCCATATAAATACCTGGCCTAACTCATTGTTAACACACATTGAGACAGAGAAGAGAAGCCTAAAACACAGAGTTCATACACTCTCACATTCACCTTCGCACTCAACCTCGATCACCCTAGGTTCGCCAAGAGCTTGTTGGGTTTGCACTGTGATCGTCACAGGAGATTAAAGGTTGACGTCGCCTGGTCTTTGTATTTGACAATCGTTGTTCAAACAATAAACAAGACATCACGGCTTATATAGCTCGTTTATTTGATGAAGAATTAATTGGATATATACATACAATATCAATATTTCTCGTAATTGTGTTACACTATACGTTGTTTGAATTTACGCTACGTATATAAACCAGTAATATGTAATAATTAAGTTGGATGCACGTATGTATTTGATTCTTAATATTAATTTGTTTGGTTCAACCGATTATGAGATTAGCTGATTCGGCTCTAGAATGAATTTACGCTACGTATATAAACCAATAATTTGTCAGAAGTCCATCTGAAAAATAGTCTCTCTGTCTACATGTAAATATATAACTATCTACATTTATCGTTAATTTGAAAAGATTATACTTCCTCCGATTCAAAATAAGTGATACACTTTCCTTTTTGGGGTGATTCAAAATAAGTGATACACTTTGAAAAGTTTCCTTATTTGGCATAAAAAAATGGGACCCACACCCACTAACTATCTACTTTAACAAAGTGAAATTACCCCTTTACCCTTACTTTTTACTTTTAAACATCATTAACCTTACTTTATTCAAAAGGTGTGAGACTCATTCTCCACTAACCATCCAATTAATCTTATTTAACCATCATTATAATCTTTTGTCTCAAAAACCGTGAAACCCCAAGTGTATCACTTATTTTGAATCGGAGGAAGTATGTTTTTATTATGGTATTGAATGATGCTATTTCTTTCATAAGTACTAGTCAAATAATTTAAAAAGTACAAACAATTTTGGAAGTTTATAACTTTGGTGAGTACAACTTAAAAGTTGTAAAAAAAAAAAGGTACCATTGCCCCACTGACATTTATATAATTTGGCGTCTTCGCTAGAAACTAAAAGGCAGTGTTCGAGATGCCAACGTTATTAAACATAATTTGCATCAATTGGAAAGTAACGTCTCAAAATTTGACAAGTGTTGAAGTTGTACCAATCAATTATAGTTTTTGTCACGGATATCATATAAACAGGTTAGATAATAACTTCTGGTCAAAACAACTAAGATTTTAGAGGTATTTGAGATTATTTTATTACTCCCTCCGTCCCACAAAAAACTTCCCATTTGGTTTTTGCACAAGTTTTTAGGTGGTAGTTAGTGGTGGGGTCATTAATAATACTTTTGATTAAAATATAATGTTGGGTTGGAGAGAGAAATATAGTTAGTGGATATTATTGGTGGAGTCTTTAGTAATAATAGTTTTTTATTGTGTGGGGCCCATCAAATATGGGAAATGGGAAGTTTTTTGTGGGACAAAAATTTAGACTCAAATGGGAAGTTTTTTGTGGGACGGAGGGAGTACATTTTAAAGTACAAAAATGCAATTATGCATACATTTGTAACTACAATTTATGTATATCATTGTAACATATGACAAGATAAATGGAGTAGATGAAGAAAGAAACCAAGTAATAGACACATTTCATCATCTTAATGAGTCAACATTAAGGTGCGCATTTGGGTCGAAAAACTAAAACGAACCAGAAACATGTAATTGGTTCGATTTTAGTTTTGAAATTCATCATTTTCGATTTCGGTTCTATCGGTTTCGGTTCAGTCCTTGAATAGGAATAGGCATTTGGGCTAAATAAACTGAACCGAACAGAACCAAAACCGAAAACATGAAATCAATTCGGTTTTGCTTTTGAAGACTATTCATCATTTTCAGTTTTAGTTCAGTCTGGTACTCGGATAGGAATGGACATTTGGGCTAAAAAAACCCGAACTGAACCAAAACCGAAAACACGAAAACATGTAATCAGTTATGTTTTGAAGAGTCTATCATTTTCAATTTTGGTTTCTTTCGGTTTCTAGACCGAGCTCATTCGTAGTAGACATGTAAAAGTAACAACAAAATGAAGGCACGTATAGAAATGCTCTTTAAAATACTCAATTATAAGAATCTACATATACATCAAATATATATGTTAAAACAAAAGCAAAATAAATTCATTATTCACCATTGATGGTGAATGCAGCAAAATTTCGAGAAAACTTGCTTAATTTAGATTCAACAATTACATTAAAACCAAAATTACCACACAGATAAAGATAATAACTTCGATTCAAGCTGATGGCTCCTTGTCTTCCTTTTGTTGCAAATACCTTTATGTACAAAACAAAAAGTAAAAGATGTAAGGGAATGTGGAAATTCAAAACAAATAAAAAAAATAAAAATAACATGTATATTGTTTATTATGACATTTGCCCTAAATTATAACAACAAAATTGACCAATGTTCAAGTCAACGAGTCAACAACTTACCCTTGACTTTTTGCCCAACGTGAAAATTGATATAATTGAACCGATTCATTTGATGCATGACATGCTAGAAGTAGATAATTACGAGGCTTCACCATCCATGCAAATCTCATGAACAGTGCAGAATACACACACATTGCTGCACCAAAAAGTTTAGGGTAAAATGACTATTTTAACCTTCGTAATCACATTTGTTTAAATGAGAGTTGACCATTGAGTTTGACCAACCTGCACTCATGTTGCCAGATATCATCTCTGGAGGTTTCTGCATGTCCACTAGCCCCTGCCATGATTTAATAATCATAAACTTGTAATAACAAAATTCTTACAGCAAAACAAAATGTGATAATTTTGACCCGTTTAATCATGAACGGGTCAATATGGGTTAATTTTGACCCATTTAATGATCTAGAAAAAACACGTACCGCGACAACAAATCCCCAGTTGGCTACAGGGCCCCAAAAATGAGTAGTTTTAGGCCCAACAGGACTGTTCAGGAATGCTCGAAAGGAAGCCATTTAATATCTTGCTGCTATAAACACCTCTGAAATGGTCAATTTTATACACAAGTTATACCAAGTGCATTGGTTGTAGTACATTTGATGATCATGAAATTATATATTGGAATATCCATGAGACTGAAAATGAATCGATTTAATGATCTCCATAAATTCCATAGCATAATTATCTCGCTAGTGCTTATTTACGAATTGAGCTTAATCTGACACTAATCCCTATAAGCCTATAACACAAAGGCAAACAATAAATTCCACATAAACCAATTTACTTCTGAGATCAAAACTACGGCAAAATACAAGGGGAGCACATTTGTGGCTGTTAGAACACCATACTCATCTACAATGAGTTTAACAGTAGCACAGGAATACAAACCGAATACATCAACACGCATGACTAAAATCGAACTAAATATATCGAAATCAATTATCATATACGAACAATCACGGCATGTGACAATGAGAGTTGAGTAAATAACAAATGTTGCTAATAGTTTGCCCTAATTTATATAACAACTGACAATAGGAAGCAATGAAAGAAAAATTGGGATCGGAGAAAGCTAACAATCGATCGATAGAAGATGAACGGAGAATATTAAACCCTTACCGTCGCCGGCGATTAGATGTCAGAAGAATTTAAGACGTTCTGGTCGGAGACCACCCACTCCGGAATATGGGGGTGTTTGGGAAAGCTTATTAAGAGGTGGTTATGGCTTATAAGCTTATATAAACTTAAATAATCCCTTTTCAAAGGGATTATTTAAGTTTATATAAATTCATAAGCTATAAGCTCCTTTAAATAAGTTTTCCCAAACACCCCCTATGATTGGGTGTGCCTTGTGTACTTGCAATTCTGTTCCACTTACATATTATATATGTTTACATATTGCCGCATAATCTTTTGAATTGTGCAGTAATAGTCCCTAGACTCTTTTAGTCAAAGATGGGAGGTGGCCTGCCTCTATCCACCGACAAAAACAATCGTCGACCATTCACCTCCATTTCCATTTTTATTTCTCTCATTTATTTATACTCATATTTCTACTCATAATGTATATAATTCACTAATTCGTACTTTTAGGTTAATATTATATCTTGATTTTAACACATATTTTGATTTAATAAGTATAAAGACAAGTAAAAACAAATAGTAAGAAGCAATATCATTACTCTTCCCTTACAAATCATAGCATTTAGTTAGGGCGTCATAAGTTTGTAACAGGTAATCACTGTCAAAAACCATCGTCATACTCATAAATCAAATACCACCGACATTCTTCTTTTGAAAACTGTTAGTGTCGGCGAAATGAATGAATATGTTTTACAAAATTTTGATGGGGTTTAGTATATAGACACAACAATAACAATAATATTCAATCTTGTCAAATTCGTAGCATGTGGAATGTAAAATGTAGTGGTATGTGGAATGTGAAATTTAGACAGCCGTACCTCTACTTGGGAGTAGAGACGGCTTCCCGAAAATACCTCCGACAATAATAGGTGAAAGAAAAAAAAAACATGAAAAGCGTATGAAACAAGTTACCTACATTTTAAAAAAATTATATAGGACATATTGTAAAAAACATAAAAAGTATTACAAATGCGCCACATGTTTGCTACGGAACAACCGACATGCAAGTATAACAATCTATACTCTCCGTTATCTCACACGAGACACATTTGGCAAGCTCAATATATATGATTAACGAAGTTAAATTGTGATGCAACACGATTGACTAGTAATGACCAAACAAATTTGGGATTTATTCTGCAAAAATAAAAAGGTGGTGGTTATCATGACATGTGGAATTATCATCATTAGCGCTAGCTACAACATCTGGAGTCGTATTACAAGTCTAAAATGCATAATTCCTCTCACAATCCTGAGTGTTTTTTAACTCGTTATTAGTATTACATCGTTATTTTTCCTATCGATGAGTTACTGATAAGATTGTATTAATAGCAACTTATCACTAAACTCATTCTCACTTAATATATGTCATAAGGGCACATGTTAATGTAGTATATGTTATAGGGGCACATGTTAATATATTTGGTTTCGTTCGGTTATGGTTCAATATTTTTGCCCAAATGTTCATCCTTATCCGAGAACCAAACCGAAACTGATAGAACCGAAATTGAAAATGATAAATTTTTCAAAACAGTAAAAATCGAACAAATTACATGATTTTAGTTTTGTTTTAATTCGGTTCGGGTTAATTTTTTGACACAAATGCTTAGCCTCTTATTTTAACTTTTGGGTTTTGATAACGACAACCCTTAGGGCTGTCACTAAGTGCATAAAATGTTGTACAATTGAGTAGTTCCTGAAATTCAGGAGTCGGTTGAAAAATTAAAATACAAGTATTTAATGCATGTCTTATGACAGCCCTTAGGGCTGTCATTATCAAAACCCTTAACTTTTTAACAACTTATTTTAGAGTTAATTGCAAGAATGGTCCCTGTGGTTTGGCCAAATTGCACGTATGGTCCTTAAACTTCATTAAGTGCAGGCGCAGTACCTATGGTATGCGTTTTGTTGCAACCATGGTCCCTCCCCCTAACTCTGTTAGCATCCCTCCGTTAGTTAGGGACATTTTGGTCATTTATGCATCTTTGACCCAGTCAAACACAAAACGCAGTGTTTCTTCTCCAAATCGATATTCTTTCTTCCAATAGAATTTACCAGCACATTCACACCAAAAAAACCCAAATTCAAGATCTAGGGTGGCTCTAGCAGCAATCGTTCAAGACCAAAAAAACCCAAATTCAAGAGCTGTAATTACCACCACCACCACCGGCTGCCGGAGGCACGGCCGTTTGCGACGGAGCAGGCGAATGCGACCAGAAGACGGCCAGTGAAACCCACACCTCAACGAACCATACATATGTACGTTATTCTCCGGTGACCTTCGATCTGTACGTGACGTTTTCGATGAAGAAGAAGGGTTCCATAAACCCAGATGACAGATTGAGTTTCTTCTCTGACCGATTAACTCCGGTGACTAGCTTGAAGACAAAATCAAACGCCATGCTATCACAGTTCGTATTAAAGTTTGCTAACATTTGATTCTCCGGTGACCTTCGATCAGTGAACAAAATGGAAAATAATCGATTGTTGTAGTCCATGATAAACTTTCGATTCTCCGGTGACCTTTCGACCGTATGAAGCTCCGTCAAGAAAGCAGATTTCTTGAACAAGGTAACTGCTTTAGAAATATTTGCTTTTTCAATGTAGAATTTAATTTCAATTAGTAACCTTTCATTGAAATTAGAAAAAACTTTGTGGGTGTTGTATAGGCAAAATTGAAATTAAGGTTTTGTTATACTGATGGAAATGGAGGTGGGTATTTGATTGTCCGGTTGCAGTTGTTGCTCAACAAAACGATAGAGATAGAGGTGGGTTTTCAGATCTCTGTTGCTATTGTTGGTCACTCGCCGGAGATGGAGGTGGTTGCCGGAGATGGAGATGGTCGCCAGATAGGGAGGTGGTCGCCGGAGATGAAGATGTATGTCTTTGATTTTAGTTTTAGTTTAGGGTGTGTGCAGAGAGAGGGGAAAAAGGATAGGATGGAGATGGTGGACCAAATGGATAAAATGACCAAAATGTCCCTAACTAACGGAGTTGACTTAACAGCGTTAGGACGGAGGGACTATGAGTGCAACAAAACGCATACTATAGATACTGCGCCTGCACTTAATGAAATTTAAGGACCATACGTACAATTTGGCCAAACCACATGGACCCTTTTTGCAATTAACTCCTTATTTTATTGATTGAGTGAAAGAAAACTGATAACACACACAGTCACGCAGTTGCAAACGTACAATTTACACCCACCGAGCCTGCCGGAGAAAAAAAAAATCCTCCATCAAATCAATGGCAAAGGAAGAAAGCTCAGTTGCAAGCGATCTCATCGACTTCTTAAACGCTTCTCCGACAGCCTTTCACGCCGTCGGTAACTCCCTCTCTCCATCTCTCTCTCCGATTTCGAATTAAAAAATCAAACCAGCAAATTGAAATCCAGAAAAAAAAACCCTAACTGTTTGATACTGTTCTCAATTTTGAAGCAAACTGTTATTACCTGATTACAAAAAAATTAAGATGTTTTTATTAATTTGATTTGTAGATGAGGCAAAAAGGCGATTGAAAGTTGCAGGATATGAGCAAATTTTCGAAAGGGGAGATTGGAATTTACAAGCTGGAAAGAAGTATTTCTTCACTAGGAATTACTCTACTATTGTTGCGTTTGCAATTGGCAAAAAGTACGTGTTGACTTTTTCATATATGCTTGTAATTCAACGTCTAGTCAACTTGTGTATTTGATTCTTCAATATCAATTTCATCCTACTGTTTAGATATGTTGCTGGAAATGGATTCCACATAGTTGGTGCTCATACCGATAGTCCTTGTCTCAAATTGAAACCTGTTTCAAAGGTAAATTTGTATTTGATTTTTCATAAGTTATGATCTATGGATCTTGTTTTCAGTTTCTTTTAATGTGATTAATATATCTTGATTAGGTATCAAAAGGTGGTTATTTGGAAGTTGGTGTTCAGACATATGGTGGTGGTTTATGGCATACATGGTTTGACCGTGATTTGACTATTGCTGGAAGGATGATTATTAAAGAAGGAAAAGGCGATTGTGCATCTTACTCACACCGTTTGGTTAGAATTGAGGAACCTATAATGCGAATTCCAACCCTAGCAATCCACCTAGACAGGTTGTCTATCTTCATTTATGCAAGTTGGGTAACGGGCCAAACGGGCCAATTTTTAATGCGGGTTGGGTTGAATCGTAAACGCCTTCTGGTCCATTTTTATGTTCTTTTAAAATATTTAATGCGCGTTAAATATGATTTTAGGGCAAAAGTCGTGAAATTGCAATATATTATAGCTGATGGTCCATTTTATAATTTTAACTTTTTATGGTCGGTTTTGGTAATTACAAATGTTTAGCTGCTCTATTTTGGTAATTATAGCGTTAAAAAACATGGAAAATAAGAGCTACATAGTCATAGTGACAATTTTTTTTATTTTTTATTATCAAATAGGACGAAAAAGTCTTTAATTATCAATCTATAGGCCGGATAAAAACTTGTAAATATCAAGATGGACCTTAAAAAGTTATAATTATCAAAATGGATCGACTTCTGAAGTAAATTGCTATATGATTATATTTGCCCAAAATATTATTACAACAATAATCTAAATCTATGAATAAAACAATATCGGAGGTGTATGCATTAAAAATACACTTTGGGCAACTTTCAACATGTTTGATCCATTTGGCTTTTTTTTCATTCTTAACCAACTTTTTTGGTTTGACTCATTTGACCCGTTTGGGATAAAACATAACCAACCCGACCCGTTAATGAATAAACGGGTCGGAATATAAGAATAAGATATTCATGCTTATGGAGGATGGTTTTGTTTGGATAGGGGAGTTAATGATGGATTTAAGGTGAATTCACAAACTCATCTTGCTCCCGTTTTGGCAACATCAGTTAAGGTAATTATAATAAGTATTGATTACATTAATTTAAATACATTATTGACACAGTTAGTTTAATTAATTGGCAATTTCAAGTAATTATTATATGTTTTATAGGCTGAGCTCAATAAAGCGGTTGCTGAGAGTGGCCCAGATGGGAAGCCCATTGAAAGCCCAAACACTTCCAGTGACCAGAAGCATCATTCTCTTCTTTTGCAGGTAATTCACTGTATTTATATATTTATTTATTTTGCATTTTATTAGTATTTGCAACAATTTTTTTTATTTTGGGTAAAGCTAAAAGTACTTAATTTCTCCTCTTTCTTTACATTATTTTCTATACTGGTTCATGTACTTTTTGTTGGTGGTTATTCTTTAATGATAAATAGATAATTACTGGAGGGTATATTTGATATAATTGTTTTAAAAGATTTGTCAACAAATGAGTTGAAAAAATATATTATTATAGCTGATTAAAAATGAATTTATTATATTTAATGTTTAGGTATTCAAACAATATAAAAATATGTTTTTTTGCCAATTCATCGTTCTTACTTAAGTACTTAGACTTTTTCATACAGTAATTATTTGATTTTTACAAATTCAGACAATAGAAACATATCAAAACACAACTTGCCACATCACATTCTATTATAATTTATAGCTGATTATCTGATTCTAGTTATTCAATATTTCACACAATCAATTTATTATAAATAAATTTTTATTGGGTATATTAATTAGTTAATTAATTATTTTGGCTATTAATAGCTTCTTGCAGCTAAAGCGGGCTGTAAACCAGATGAGATTTGTGATTTTGAGTTACAAGCATGTGACACTCAACCAAGTATAATTGCTGGTGCAATGAAGGAATTTATATTTTCTGGCAGACTTGATAATCTTTGTATGTCTTTCTGCTCTTTGAAGGTAATATTTTACCCTTTTGCCCTTTGCATATTTCCAAGAAAAATACTATTTTTCTATAATTTATTTATTTAATTTCAGGCATTAATTGATGCAAATATGTCAGAAAAAAGCCTTGAAGATGAAACAGGTGTAAGAATGGTGGCATTATTTGATCATGAAGAAGTTGGATCTAATTCTGCACAAGGAGCCGGATCTCCAGTCATGTTTGATGCTCTTAACCGCATTACAACCTTCTTTTCCTCAAATTCACAGGTAACAGAAACGGGCCACGGGTCGGGTTGACCCAAAAACACTTTTTTATTAATTATCTACATCTTATTTTATTTTTTTTCTATTTTTGATTACGGTTACGAACTATATTTATCAATTTGTTTTCTTGAATAAAGTAATTTTGGAGGTTGTATGCGTACTTTCAAGGCCAAAATGCATTTTAGTACTCTGAAATTGGCTGGCTAGGTCTTCTACTACCGTGAACTATTAAAGGTGCAACATGGTACCCTGAACTTGACAAAATGGTCGTTTTAGTATCCTCTCTCACTAATTTGGTCTTGTTTTCTCACGTGATTTGCTTGATTGCTTCTAATATTAATATATTGACATTGACGTATATTTTTTAGTCTGTCAAAAGCTCCAACAAAAGTAAGCAAAGTAAGAAAACGCGATCAAATTAATGAGTCAGGGTACTAAATCGACCAGTTTATCGAGTTCAGGGTATCATGTTGTACCTTAAATAGTTCAAGGCAGTAGAAGACATGTCAGCCAAATTCAGGGTACTAAAATGCATTTTGGCCTACTTTCAACCCATTTGACCCACTTTATTATCTAGGTTTTTTTAATTTTATCTGGAAACGGGTCAAAATGGGTAACTTTGTGGTAAGTTTTCCGTTTTGATAACGGGTCACACGTGTACTTTTGATAGGCGTCGAACCAATTTGGGTTCGGTGACTTGAAAACGACTTTTTGTCCATTTTTCAGATTTTATATAAATGATTAATTTGTTAAATATGATAATAAGAAGTGTAACTCTTAGTAGTTTCTATATATGATTAATTTTTGGTACTTTGTTTGCATTGATTCTATGCAGTTACTACAAAAAGCGATCCAGAAAAGCTTCCTGGTATCTGCTGACATGGCACATGCATTGCATCCAAATTATATGGTTTGTATCTAATCATATTCTTTTAATATATAGTTTTCTATAATCATATTCTTTTTATAATATTTTTTTTTTCTCAGGATAAACACGAAGAAAATCATCAACCGAAATTGCACAGTGGGCTTGTGATTAAACATAATGCAAACCAACGATATGCCACAAATGCTGTTACCGCCTTTATATTCCGTGAAATAGCAGCCAAACACAATCTTCCTGTTCAGGTTGGCAAAATTAAAAAAAAAATTAAAAATATGTGAGTGTAAAATTACCAAAATACCCCTCCATGAATAAAATATATGGTTCATTACTTATTATTGATCAATGATTGAGATTTGTTTCTTGGGAATACAAAAAAATTAAGGACTACCCGGAACACATCTCTATATTAGTTTTGAAATACTAATATAATCATCTAATAAATAAAACAAAATTTAATATGTGATTATCATATGATGTTTTCTTTTTTAACGAAAAAAAAAATTAAAAACTATGTGCGTGTCAAATGACCAAAATAGCCCTTCATGTATAAAATATGTGATTAATCTTGACCATTAATTATTATTGATCAGTGGTTGAGATTTGTCCATTGGGACTAAAAAAAATTAAGGATTGCCTTAAACATATATGTTAAATGATAATCAATTTATTATTTATTTAAAACAGGATTTTGTTGTTCGAAACGACATGCCATGCGGATCGACAATCGGGCCGATTCTGGCAAGTGGGACGGGTATTAGAACAGTTGATATTGGGGCCCCACAATTATCCATGCACAGCATTAGAGAAATGTGTGCAGTGGATGACGTGGAACATTCATACAAACATTTGAAGGCATTTTTTGAAGAATTCACATCTCTTGATTCCAAAATTGCAGTTGATGTTTAGTTTTGTTATTAAGGTTTTGTTAATGACAACCCTTAGGGATGTTAGAATAACATGCATAAAACGATTGTACATTCATTGATAGACTAGTGTTTCTAAAATTCAGGGGGCGGTTTTTCTTTTAGTTTTGACTTGTTATTTACAGCTTTAAGGACTGTTATTATTATTTTCCTTTTTATTAATCGGTTTCAGTTGTAGCAAACAACACTTTTTTTTACATATTGTTCAATAGATTATGGAACACTTAAATACAAGGAAAATGTATTTCAAAGTTAGGGTTCGGGATAACAAAACCAATTGGTCATGGGTTCAAGTGTCGTGGTGGACAGAAAGGAGTAGTTTATGTGTTGTTAAAAAAAAAACACTAATAAACACTTAATGAAAAATTAAATAATGTAATTAGTTTGGGTTAATTCGGTTTTGACTTTTTAAGGAAAACCTAAACCGAGCAGAAAGCATGGATCGATCCTAATATCAGGTTAATTGTGTTTCTGGTTCCATTTCAAGTTAGCCTAATAGATATTTTGTAATTAGTTCTTAATTTGATACGTATTATTACTAATGTACATATTAAAAGAGAAGACGAGCAAACCGAATATTCTATCAAACCGGACATGTTTCAAAACTGGTTCGGTCTTGGTCAACAATGGTTAAAACCAGTTTAGGTAATACTGATTCGGTTTTGGGTAGTGGGATATGTATCTGTTGAAACCAGTTCGTACTGGATTAAAACCAGCTTTTCATCGAAATCCGGTCTTTAAACCGGTTCTAAGGACTAGGTTAAGAAAAAATCAAATTTCAAGCCGGTATGTGACTTAATCTGATCCAATGAGGTTGAAACCGCCCCGATCCGCTAACCGATTTTCTCTTGCGCACCTCTATCCGGTTCGGTAACTGACTAATTTAAACCACACATAAATGCTATGATCATCAAATATAAACACTTATACTCTATCTCTATATACAAGAAAGACTGAAAGAGAGACCCAGTATGTATCTCTACTATCTATAATGCATTTAGGACTTTTTCCCTAAATAGCAAACTGAAAATTCAGCCAATTTCTTTCTATTTTGGGATTTTCATTCAATGAGTAAAAAATAACAAGATGAGGGTTTCGAACTCGAAACCTACAGGATAACTTCCAACGTCCAAACCAGCTGCGCTGGCAACTGTTTAGTCACTATCTCTGAAGATAAACTTATTAAATGGATAATAGATGGCTCTTCACAACTGAGTCGGCCCACCAAATACACTGGGAATTGTAATAGCCTAGATTACGAACCGTCGCCTCTTCCTATTTGACCAGATTCTTTGGAACCAGAACTTTGGAATCGATGTTGCATCTCTAGCTCTTACCACCATAAAGCCTATTACAAACCCTGATTTGCTTTCAGTTGTTATTATTATTGTAATCTACATGTGGTTTGAAGAGGACTAAAGATCTTCCATTGTTCTCAATTTCATGTAGACCTCCATCCTTTTTCAAATCCAGGCCTTCCATTAACGGTGAGTGTATAAAGAAACGATATTTCTTGTTTTTTTGGCTAATTTAAAATTCTATTTAATTGATTAATTTCTTGATTACGCAGAAAGTAATCCGCTCACTGTTCTGTACTCGATTTTGTAAGGATAAGGTGAACATTTACTTATTTTTAATCTTGTTTATACCGACATTTTTTTGATCGATTGTGTTGGAAAGAGTGTCCAACACATCAAATAAACCAGTATTCCGGTTCGGGTATTTTAGAGTCCTATTCGGGTTGCCCTCGAGGCGTCAACGAACACGAGAAATAACGTAACGTTTAATTAATAGTTTAATTAAATGGAGTTACGGGACAGACGGGCTTAACTAGTTAATGGGTTATTGACTAGTTATCGGTGTCGGGCCAAGTGTTAATTAATAGTTTAATTAAAGTACTTGCGGGCTTAATTAATAGTTTAATTAAGATGGGCTTGGACCAATTATGGTGTTACCATAATTGTGTTTAGCAAGGATATAAATTAAGGTTAAAGGGTTTAACCTAAGAGATAACTTTGATACTCCCTCCTTGCCTCCCTCCCCATTCGGCCGAGCATCTCGACCGAACACCACCGCCGTCGCCACACCACCGCCGGACCACCGTGCCGCCGCCGTGCCGCCGCCGATCGAACGAACCGAAAGGGTTTTCGGGTTCGGGTTTTGGTGTTTGTTTCTCAAGAGTGCTTTGTACTACCTCGTGGTACATCGTCTCGTTCTTGACCAACCTAGGGTGTGATTCGATAGAGGGATTCTTACTTGAATCCTAGTGCATCGTTTTGATCTGGCTCGTACTAGATCACAGGGTTTATCTAGTTCACCGAATCGCGAAGAACAAGTAAGTGTTTCGAGTTCATCTATTTAATTATTTAAATAGTTCTAGTTGCGTTAGAATTGTAAACCTAACGGTCCAAACAAAAGTTTTATCGGGTCAATGTTCTACCAAGTTGCTTTTGATTTCCGCCCTAAGCAAATTGTGGCTAGATGCATAGAAAACCCAACAGTGGTATCAGAGCGCCATTGGTTTACAAGTCTAATAGTGCTAGACAAGAAATTCGAAATCCATAAAAATTGTTTTTATGATTTTCGGAATTTCCGAAAATTATTTTTGGGGTTTCCGAAAATTAAAAATACATTAAAATAGGTTTTTAGATTTTTCGGTATTTTATAAAATTGTTTTGATAATTACCGAAAATTAAAAATATGATTTTTAATATTTCCGAAAATTCGGAATTATTAATTTAATTATTAAAAACGTTTTTTTTATTTAAATTAATAAATTATGATAATTTCAAAAGTTGGAATTATCAAGAAATTAAATCAAAAGATTTTGTTAAGTATCTAGCCTTATTTAAAAGATTTGAAAATATCTTTGTATATATTTATATATTTTCCGAAAATATATAAAAGAATATACAAGATATTATTTAATAATTAAATAAAAGATAAAATCATATTTATGGATATATGTATTTTTCGGAATACATATATATGCCATAAATAGATGATTTATTAAATCTAGATGATTATTTGAATAGTTTCAAATAAGGAATAAAATCTTATAAGGGTTTAAATTTAGGGATATATATATTTTAATATATATCCGAAATTTTTTTTAATAATATAAGGATATGGATTTTCGAATATTTAAATTTGTTTTGTCTTAGTTTTATAATGGTATATAATAAAGATAAATGTTTAAATAAGTGTTATATATATGATATATATTAGTTAAAAGTTTAATTAGAATATATATATATATATATATATATATAAATTTCGAAAATTCCATTATATATCAAATATGATTTGATATTCTTCCCTTATATATATAATATTATGTAATAAAAAGTTTATTAAATATTATATAAGATATAGTTATAATAGTAATTAAAACGTCGCGTCCTCGCACGTTTATATAATTAATTATACTATATAGAACTTTAGTAAATGTAATTAAAAGGTTTTAATTAACATAGATATAATTATATAATAGTTTATATATATTATAACTAAAGTTAAATATATCGTCGCTTATGTCACTAGTAGGCTCACACATAGTCTATGACATCTAAAGGATGAAAAGGAAGAGATATAGATCTCTAAACGGGGTTGCGTTTTTAACACGCCTTGCGCTGACCTGCCCCGCCGCTTCCCTTGTCGTAGAATGGAGCTACCAAACAGGCATAATAGGATGATATTAAGATTAAAAGTATAATCATAAAATTAAACAAATCCTTCCCGTTTAATTAAATGCGAACATTGTGTGCTCTCCATAGAGTGACACGCGCTCATATCATAGTCTGATTAACGGAACTCGTGTGGTTAACCGGTACGTTAATTGTGAGATTATTTTATGAGTGAAACGATTCTCTCGATACTCAAGCGAACTTGAGCCGAGAAGTCCACGTGGGTATTCCATGGTTGTTTCACCTTCTAATATATGATCCACGGTATCCCTGTCATATAGATTAGAATGAGCATTGATTCGAGATTAACATGCCATTCTCCCACGAGAATGAATCTCAAAGAACTAGGGATTTCATAAGATTGAAATTGACAATAGTTTGCCTACGACACGAAATTATTCGGTGTGAAATACGGCATCCCTCTTCACATCAAATAACTAGTGGTCGTATCCTAGCCTTATAAATAAAGATTGGGAAAATTATTATAAGGATTTATTAATGAATGCACTAAATAAAGAAATTGTTTTCTTTATAAATGTCTTTCAACAACAATCTTCCTCCAACACCACCACCTCCACTTCCAATTTCACCATAAAAATCGTCCTCGATTTTCTATCTCAAAAGTTTCATCTCGTAACAGTATTACGAAATTTAACTACGTGGATTATATGATTAATTCACGAGCTTCTGTTGAAAATCTAAGACTCATTCCGAATTGCAAAGTGAGAAAAGGAGAGTTAGTATGTAGCTTCATCAAAATGATGAGAGGCTACATATAAGAAAGATTAGGGTGTAAATGTGTCTAAGGAATTAGCAGTTGACATAGTGTTGAACTCGCTCACTCCGGCATATTCTTCGTTCGTATCAGACTACGATAAGAATAATAAAGACATTACACTCATAGAGTTATGAAATGAACTAATAATTGCTGAAGCAAAGATGTTAGACATTCATAACTTTATTTCTGATACTCATATCTTAAATATTGAATCAAATTGTGCTACGACAAGTGAACTTTCTCACCCCAGTGGAAAAGGGGAAGCTAAGGTGGGACATACCCAACGAAGGCTCAACAGAAAGAGAAGTTCACTAATAACACAAAAGGATTCAATGTGTTCTCATTGCAATGAAATGGTTCACTGGAAAAGAAACTGCCCAAAGTACCTAGATGATGTGAAGAATCACATGGTCCAAAAGTATGGCATCTCAAGTACATTTATGATTGAACTTCATAGTGCTTCTATGTCTAAGTTCTTGGGTCCTTGATACAGGATGTGGTATTCACATTTGCACTGATATGCAAAGACTAAAGAATAGTAAGAAGCTGAAGCATGGTGAGCTGAATCTAATCATGGGAACCAGAGTCTCGACTGCTGTCACCAAGATTGGAGATTATGAGCTCATGCTTAGTACTAGTCATTCAATTATTTTATTAGATTTTTGTTTTTCGCCATCTATGGCACGCAACATTATATGAAATTGATGGTTGCGTAAACAAAAGAAATCTAATATTGAATGTTGATTCATCCAAAGGTGTATTGGATAAGTCATGTCTATGGCATTGTCGCTTATGACATATAAACAAGAAACACATAGCTAAACTCCAAAAGGATGGAGTGTTAGAATCATTTGACCTCAAATCGAATGATGTGTGTGAGTCTTGTTTACTTGGCAAGATGACAAAGGCGCCATTCACAGGGTCATGTGAAAGAGGCAAAGACTTGTTGGACCTCATACACACTGATGTGTGTGGACCGTTCAAGTCTAACACTAGACATGGTGAACGATACTTCGTCACATTTACTGATGATTTCAGTAGATATGGATATGTTTATTTGATTAAACATAAGTCTGATACCTTTGAAACGTTCAAAGAATATCAGAACGAAGTAGAGAATCAACTGGGCAAGAAGATTAAGATGCTCCGTTCTGATAGGGGCGGAGAGTATCTTAGTCAAGAGTTCATCGACTATCTAAAGAGTTGTGGAATAGTATCCCAACTCTCACCTCCTCGAACTCCACAACTTAATGGAGTGTCGGAAAGGAGAAATCGAACCTTGCTTGACATGGTTCGATCAATGATGAGTCGATCAACACTTCCAGTGAGTTTCTGGGGATATGCCTTAGAAACCGCAGCACATATCGTTAACCTTGTACCAACTAAGAAGGTTGCCAAAACTCCCTCTGAAATGTGGACAGGGAATCCTCCCTCCCTCAAACATTTAAAAATCTGGGGTTGTGAAGTTTATGTAAGACATGAATCTCACGACAAGCTGGATAACAAATCAGAGAAGTGCTACTTCATTGGCTATCCACGACAGTCTTTTGGATATCGGTTCTACAATCCGAAAGAGAACAAAGTGTTCGTATCTCGAAGAGGATTCTTCCTCGAGAGAGAGCTAATATCCAAAGAAGACAGTGGGAGCAAAATTGATCTTGAAGAGTGTCAAGAGTCAAACGATGAAGATGTAGTGGAACCTATAGTTGACACTAGCACTCAACCAGAGGATGAGACTCCTGTTGAACAAATTGATGTAACTCCTACCGTTCCACGTAGATCCTCAAGAACTGTTCGCCCTCCTGAGCATTATGGTGATTACTATGATTTCCATATTGCTGAAGGCGATGCATCTGCTGGTAATAGTTTACCAGTTGATGACGATGAGCCATCGAGTTATAAGGAAGCTATGGAAGGCCCTGAGGCCGAAAAATGGAAAGTGGCTATGGAGAGTGAGATTCAGTCCATGTATGACAATCAAGTATGGAACTTGATTGAGACTTCTCCCGGTGTCAAAAGCGTTGGATGCAAGTGGATCTTCAAGAAGAAGATAGACATGGATGGGAATGTGCACACCTATAAGGCTAGGTTGGTTGCAAAAGGTTATACTCAAACTCATGGGATTGATTATGATGAAACCTTTTCACCAGTAGCCAAGATAAAGTCTATCAGAATATTGCTTGCCATAGCTGCGTTTCATGACTATGAAATTTGGCAGATGGATGTTAAAACCGCCTTCCTTAACGGAAGACTTACTGAGGATGTCTATATGGCACAGCCAGAAGGTTTTATCAATAAGAAATATCCTGATAGAGTGTGCAAGCTTGAGAAATCCATTTATGGATTGAAACAAGCCTCTCGAAGTTGGAATCTTTGCTTCCATGAGAAAGTCAAGGAGTTTGGTTTCTCTAGGAGTGAAGATGAGTCCTGCGTTTACATCAAAGCTAGTGGGAGCGTTGTTGTCTTCCTAGTACTGTATGTGGATGACATACTCCTTATAGGAAATCATATTCCTACACTGCAAGACGTGAAGTCTTGGTTGGGAAAATGTTTCGCTATGAAGGACCTAGGAGACGCAGCGTACATACTCGGTATAAAGATATACAGAGATAGAGAAAGACGTCTAATAGGATTAAGCCAGAGTACATACTTGGATAAAATACTAAAACGTTTTAGTATGGTTGATTCCAAGAAAGGGTATCTACCCATGAATCATGGCATAACATTGTCTAAGAGTCAATGTCCCAGTACTGAGCAAGAACTGGAGAAAATGAGTCGAGTCCCTTACGCCTCGGCGATTGGATCGATCATGTACGCCATGGTATGTACTCGCCCGGATGTCTCATATGCGCTAAGCATGGTGAGCCGGTTCCAAGGCAACCCTGGCAACGATCATTGGACTGCGGTGAAAACGATTCTCAAGTACCTAAGGAGAACAAAGGATATGTTCTTAGTGTATGGTGGGAAAGACGAACTTGTTGTGGAAGGTTATTGTGACGCGAGTTTCCAAACGGATAGAGATGACTCGTGCTCACAAACTGGGTGGGTGTTCTTATTGAACGGAGGAGCTGTCACTTGGAAGAGTTCCAAGCAGGAGACAGTAGCTGATTCAACTTGCGAATCTGGGTATATTGCTGCCTGTGAGGCATCAAAAGAAGCCACATGGTTGAAGAATTTCATTGGGGATCTTGGTGTTGTAACAAGCATCAAGGAACCAATGAAAATCTTCTGCGACAATGAAGGTGCAGTCTCATTGACTAAAGAATCCAAAGATCATAGTCGAACCAGGCATATACTCAGAAAGTTTCACTACGTGAGAAAGCGAGTTGAAGATGGGGACGTGATAGTGACAAGAGTATCGTCGGAAAATAACCCGGCTGATCCTTTCACAAAAGCACTAAGTCGTGCCAAGCATGATGCTCATGCGAGGACGATAGGAATTAGATTTCATAGTGACTTATCATAAATTGTCATTCATTTGAAATTGTAGTGAATATTAAATTGTATGAATTGATGATTTATTTATGGAGATTAAATAATTTGCAAGTGTTCTATCATTCATATAGTATTTAATTATTCCATTTCAAACCTTTTGCATGTTTAGAACCTATTCCTAAGTAAACTAAGAGATTACTTAAACGTCCACAGTCGATCGTTCTTATGGGAATAAGAACTGAATTAAGATGTCATGGGAGAGTGAGTAGATTGTTCAAAGGTATGAACATTGCATAGAGATTGCTGCTACTCTCATGAGCATTTAAAAGGTGTATTTAAATGTTGGACCAACCCACGCTCAGAGTATTACCCCATGGACTTTATCATGGGTAATAGTGAGGCGATAATATCGTATGAGTCTTCAAACCAAGATGCATCGTTTCCTAAGTACGATTTCGTGATGCATTGGTCTAACTCCAACGCTATTCGTAACTGGTAGCTATAAAGATTAGTTCCATGCATTATGTGATGACTATGAAGGAAGATGATGTAGTTAAGGTTTATTCGTTCCCTCTGATCAAAGTGATAGAGGAGATATCCATGGGCCCCCTGTTGATTTGATGTGACACTAAAATACATGCGCAGGTCATGACTAGATTGAAAGTTCAATCATGTAGTCAAATCGTCATCATAAATCTCGAATCAGGAAACATAATCGTAACTAGAGTGATTGACATGTCCATGTCACTAGTTACATGATATCGTGCAACGAAGGACATATGATCACTTATCATAGGACTGTTTCTGATAGTTCAGAGTTCAGCAGCTGCACATGCGATGCATACTCTAAAGGATACACGAACGCGTACCGTTTATAGTTGATGAGGTGTCCAAGTGGGAGACTGTTGGAAAGAGTGTCCAACACATCAAATAAACCAGTATTCCGGTTCGGGTATTTTAGAGTCCTATTCGGGTTGCCCTCGAGGCGTCAACGAACACGAGAAATAACGTAACGTTTAATTAATAGTTTAATTAAATGGAGTTACGGGACAGACGGGCTTAACTAGTTAATGGGTTATTGACTAGTTATCGGTGTCGGGCCAAGTATTAATTAATAGTTTAATTAAAGTACTTGCGGGCTTAATTAATAGTTTAATTAAGATGGGCTTGGACCAATTATGGTGTTACCATAATTGTGTTTAGCAAGGATATAAATTAAGGTTAAGGGGTTTAACCTAAGAGATAACTTTGATACTCCCTCCTTGCCTCCCTCCCCATTCGGCCGAGCATCTCGACCGAACACCACCGCCGTCGCCACACCACCGCCGGACCACCGTGCCGCCGCCGTGCCGCCGCCGATCGAACGAACCGAAAGGGTTTTCGGGTTCGGGTTTTGGTGTTTGTTTCTCAAGAGTGCTTTGTACTACCTCGTGGTACATCGTCTCGTTCTTGACCAACCTAGGGTGTGATTCGATAGAGGGATTCTTACTTGAATCCTAGTGCATCGTTTTGATCTGGCTCGTACTAGATCACAGGGTTTATCTAGTTCACCGAATCGCGAAGAACAAGTAAGTGTTTCGAGTTCATCTATTTAATTATTTAAATAGTTCTAGTTGCGTTAGAATTGTAAACCTAACGGTCCAAACAAAAGTTTTATCGGGTCAATGTTCTACCAAGTTGCTTTTGATTTCCGCCCTAAGCAAATTGTGGCTAGATGCATAGAAAACCCAACAGATTGAGATGGGATTTATGTAGAATTATAAATTCTCTTTGAAAGCAGTAGCAGCAGATTTCATTTTTATTTATTTTTTCCATGGTACCTCTTTTTATTTAGTATCGATGTTATTTCGACTGTTTGATCTTCAATAAGGAATCAGGAGTAATATTCGCACAAGTTCAGGAATGTTTTTTAAATCATGAAGAGCGAAAGCATCCGATGGCACATGTTAGTATCTGTGTATCAGACACACACATTTCATTTAGTACAATTTAACAATATACCATGTTTATTTACCAAAAAAGGCTATTGAAAATCGGATTTCCACATATTCTCAAATCCCACTTGAAAATAGCGAACTAATACAAGTGTTATGTTGAGTAAGTTAGTTGTGTTCTTAAATCTATTCAAGTCTTATTTACTTTTTTTCCATACATGCTTAACAATGGAAAATAACCAAGAAAAGTTACTGATTTTTTATCCAAATGCAGCTAACACTAAAGAAATGGGTTGTAGAGAACAACTTAAGTTTATAGAAATTAGAAGATTATGGAAGTTTACGGACAATTTTAAAACTTCAACTGTGTTCAGAGACGCAATGGACCTCTTAAAATGTCCAATTCAATGGTATCGGTTATCATCACAATGTAGTAAAAGAGAACTTATTTCAGGTAGATTGTTCCTTCAAAAATAAATTTATTTAAATATCTATACATATGGTAGTAACCAATATTTTCCAAAAAATGGATCCTTCATGTGTAGATTACTAATTCTGTCTTATTTTGCTAGCAAATTGGTTTATGCACCCAAGTTGTATGATGTTTGACAAATTCTACAACAATCTCCTGTAAAACCTGGTTTGTCCTTTTGTCTATTTTAAAACTAACACTTCAACATTTTGGTACTTTTTGTTGACTTTATCATTATATGTTTAAATTTACGTGGTATCGTTTTCCGATTGTTTTGGTGACAGTTGTCTAATTGTGTGGAGATTTTTATATTTCGTTTAATTTAATGAAAATGTATATAATTAACACGATTAAAGATTATACCACATATGAAGAGAGACCATTATATAGGTGATGATTTCTGAAATGAATAAATGGAATTACTAATCACATTCTGCTCATTTGTTACGTGTAGGGAAAATGAGAATGAAGCTTTCAAAAGAAAGGATTACTAAAGCTAGGGATGCTTATTCCTCTACGTCAATGCAGGTATTTAAATATCCCAAACATATTTCAACATATAAAATCACTTTTATATAACTACATTTTAAAAAATACCATATCAGTATGGCCACACTTAATAGTTGCTTAATTTAACTCCAAAATGTTACTTTTTTTTCTTGGTTAAACAAATAGCATCTTTGTATTAAAATTAGCAAGTCTTTGTATTAACTCCAAAATGTTACTTTTTTTTTCTTGATATTTTTATCTTCACTATATATAATGCAGTTGAGGTTATCTAAAATTAGCAAGTCTTTGGGTTCCTATTGAAATCAATATTCAATTGATTTCCATCAATCCAGCTCTTTAAAATTGCAACCCAAATAAGAACAAGACCATTTCTGATCAAAACCGCGGTCATATAAAGTCCATATTGTATTAAAAATATGCACATAGAATAAAGTTTTTCAAGGGATGCAAATAAGAATTTGATGGTGATGAAGCGTTAATTAATATCAATTTATTCAAACTTATTATAGATGGAAAAATGGATGGATTGGGTTGGATATGTTATACATCCAAATGGTTCACCTGAACTTTTAAATTGTTCGGGCCAGTTTGACTTGCATCAGTAGTTAAGTTTGAAATTTATGTTCGGGCTAATGAAGAAAAATGTATTCACTTTCAATGAATGTTTTGTGATGTGACAAAATTACATATAACTACGGCCGCCATCACCATCACTACGCTCCACCATCCACCATAACTACGCTCCACCACACATCACCCTCACTACTAATACTACCACCACCACCATTGTCGTCTCGGGGTACCCGCTGCCGCATTGCGCGGGTACCCTGCTAGTTTTTGTCAAAGTATTCATGCTTTGTAAGTGTGAAAAAACAAATTGCATTAAAAAAAGTCAATAAAAGATCGTTCCCACACCGACTGCGTAGTAGAAGAACATAAGGAGGAAGGGTAGTATATAATAAAGGCAGGTGGTAAGCTTGAAAGATATGAAGCTACGCAGTGAGCACAAAGCGAACTATTCTTTCGCCTTTTACTAAAGAATACCGTGTGCTCGCTGCATTGAGTAGCATACGCTTATTTTTGGAGAGTTTCTTCTAATATTGAAGAGCTCCAACCAATTTTTTAGTTTAAATTTTAGGGTTTTGCTAATGATTAACATGCATAAAAAGTTTGTACATTGATTAAAAAAGTAATATTCCTAAAATTCAGGGGTTGTCTTTTATGTATTTTGCCTTCTTAATGGCAGTTCTAAGGGCTATCATTAACATTTTTCTAAATATTATACGAATTTTTTTAGGTTGTCTTCAGATATTGAAGAGCTATAATCAATTTTCTTGTTTAAATAAATTTTATATAGTCTCCCACAAAAAAATTTACGTTTCTTACTAAACTTTTGTCCCATAAAAAAGTTTACATTTCTCACATTTGATGGACCCACATAATAAATATTATTATTACTAAGAACCCCACAATTAATATCCACTAACCATCTTTCTCTCTTCAATCCAACCTTATATTTTAATTAAAGTTATTACTAGTGACCCCACCACTAACTATCATATAAAATCTTGTGCCCAAGAGAAATGTAAACTTCTTTGTGAGACGCAGGGAGTATTAAATTGATACAAAGTATTGTATTAAGTGACCCTTTAGGGCTCGAGATCGAAACCTGTCCTAGAATTCCAACTGATAATTTGCTCTTTGGTAATTTGTTTCTTATTTTTAGAGCGAATTACATATAAGGTCCCTGTAGTTTACCACTTATTGCAGCCACAGTCCCTAAACTTCATTAAGTACACTGGGAGTCCCTGGTGTTGCCACTTTGTTGCACCCGTAGTCCCTGAAGGAAACGGACGTTAATTAAAGCCGTTAAATCCCCCATGTGCACATCACATGATGGGTAGTATGGTAATTGTCCACCCCTTCCTCATACTTAAACCTGAGTAAATTACATGAAGGTCCCTGTGGTATACTACTTATTACAGTCTTAGTCCCTGAACTTCGATCATTTATTACACCGGAAGTCCCTGGTGTATACACTTTGTTACACACATGTAAGCCTGTAAACGAACCAAACGTTCAACGAATCGTTCGCGAATCGTTCGACGGGAGTTCGTTTATGTTCGTTCGTTTAGCTAAACAAACGAACACAAATAAGATTTTGTGTATCGTTTAGTAAACAAACGAACACGAACAAAGGCCCGTTCGTTTATGTTCGTGAACATCCGTTCGTGTTCGTTTGTTTACGTTCGTTTGTTAGTGTTCGTTTGAGTTTGATTATATTCGTTTGTGTTTGTTTGTGTTTGTTTCGTGTTTGTGTGTGTTTGTTTATGTTTGTGTGTGTTCGTTTGTGTTTGTTTCGTGTACGTTTGTGTTTGTTTATGTTCGTTTATGTTTGTTACCCTAGTTCACGAACCGTTCGTGAACACTAAATTTTCTTAACAAACATAAACGAACACAAACGAACATAAAGAATCACATGTTTGTTACCCTAGTTTATGTTTGTTACCCTGGTTCACGAACCGTTCGTTCGTTTACATGCCTACATGTGTGTAACAAAGTGTATACACCAGGGACTTCCGGTGTAATAAATGTAGTTCAGGGACTAAGGCTGTAATAAGTAGTATACCACAGGGACCTTCCATGTAATTTACTCAGGTTTAAGTATGAGGAAGAGGTGGACAATTACCATACTACCCATCATGTGATGTGCACGTAGGGGATTTAACGGCTTTAATTAACGTCCGTTTTCTTCAGGGACTACGGGTGCAACAAAGTGGAAACACCAGGGACTCCCGGTGTACTTAATGAAGTTTAGGGACTGTGGCTGCAATAAGTGGTAAACCACAGGGACCTTAGATGTAATTCGCTCTTATTTTTATTTGAAAAGCATCTAATCTATTCTTTATTTTATCTAGTGGAACTTGAATTTATGATTGATGATGAGCATTACCTTACACCAATCTCATTCTTTATATGTGACGCAGCAATACCTTATACCAATCTCGTTCTTTATTTGTGACCCACCTCTAAAAAAGGTATTTGGTGAAGAAAGAGTGAAACTTTCAATGGTTTCTCAAAAGATCCAACATTTAAGTCAATCACAACCGATACATCTTGACATAAAGTCAAACTTTCAGGGAGTAATCCGGTTGGAAATACATCTTATGATGCTTTTGTTGACGTATCGTTTTCTTTAGAAAAAATATGTCTAATATTTTGGAAAATTTGGAAAAACATAAGGAAATTGATGCTTAATTGTGATGAAAAAATTTGTTCTACAATTAAGAAAATTCATGAACATGGGCGTAGACGGAATTTTTTTCTCGGGTTTACTCGGTCACCGGGTGAGTTTATTGATTCGTTTATTGGGTCACAAAGTAAGAATTTAGAAATGGCAGTTGGCGTCGTATTGCTGAGAAAGAGCAACAGGCCGAGTTTTATAATCAACCATGGTTAGTTCTTTTTTTCTTTAATAATAATTGTTAATATTCTCACTGTATTATGACTTTAAGCCCATAAAGTCAAAGACTTATCTATCTCAGTCAACTTTAAATACGTAGTATATCAAAACTTAGATCAAGTACAAACATAGACTTTTAAGACATCTGTGTATCTTTTCGGAAATTAACAGCCACTTTTAGTGGATAAAATTGGAGGAAAAAGATGTTTACTTAACTCAAATGCAATGTGGCGCTTTTATTTAACTTTCCAATTGTATTTATCAAGGGAAAGATAATGAGCGGAAAAGATGACCAACGAAGAAAAAATGGTTATAGTAACGTGTTTAAAGTTAAATGGATTAACTTGTAAATTTTAGAATTATGACACATTTTGCTAAGTACCAATTGATAAATTTGTGAGAAATTAGTCATGAAAAATGATGATAAAATATGAGATTAATAGTTAGGGTATCATGTAGTACGGGTAACCCTTGCAACCTCTTAAAAATTCTTAATAATTTTATTTTAACCTTAAGAAAAAAATGTGCACACGGTACTCTTGTATTGCAAAAATAAGAAATAAAATATACGGAGTATATCAACATAAATATTTTTGTTAAAAAGAATAGCTTAAGCAAGCTATCATTAAAGCCCAAGAAAGATTTGTGTAACCCTTTAGAATTTTTCCTCGATCTGCTAATAGTAACAAAAACTAATTTTTAGTTTACACATTCGTATACACGATATATACAAGAAAATTACGCACATACACGTGCCACTTGTATGTACTATAATACTTGAGATGTAGGTATTCATTGGTGTGTATGTACGTATACACGCACGAAGATATTTTTGGTTTAGGTTTGAGGGCATGTTAAGCATGTTATCCTTTTTGTTCACATTTTTTGTGTTTTTTGCATGATTTTTCTAAAATTACCTTTTAAAGGAATTACGAATCACATCCGGAAAGATCAATACCACCAACTTTCCTAAACGTTTGTTTCTTACAATGTTATCATTCTCTTAATTAGGATTTGTTAGAGTTGAATTTAACCGAGCTACTTGGGATTGATCCACTATTTGAAATTATTTTATAGCGACAACGCTTGTCATCGCTACATAATGCTCTATGACAACAACATGTCATCGGTAGGCTAAATGTGTTGTTGACTTTGATACCAGAATGTGTTCCTTACTTTGTAATAATGTTTGTAATGATTGTAATTGTATTAATTGTAGAGATGTTTTTAATTGCACGTGATATGAACACTCAAAAACAATAAGTTTTAACAGATTAAGAACTGAATATTTCACATTCAAATATTTTTTGTTTATTGATGAGGACAAACCTCTATTTATACATGGGTGGATGCCCCTAGAGCATCTTTACAATGATGACATTACAATATTACTTAAACCAAAGTAAAGTAAAGATACTAGCTAAAGCTAGATTCTTTGCTTACTAGCAAAGCCTATAACGATGACATGTCATCAGGCCATGATAGGCGGGAAATGAAATAATTTACTCGGTTTTTTGAAAATGTATACCCACGACCACGCGTAGGTATAAATGAAATAGATAATTCAAGTCATGAAAACAAAAACGATTCTAAAGTTTCTCTTGTATTATACTCATATTTCGAAAATTAAATCTTATTTACTTTTAGAATTACATAAGTAGTAAAGTGTACCACATTAATGGTCTCTATATGAATAACTGTTAAAAATTACTATTAGAGCCTGTCATACATCTTTTACACAAGATTAAAATCAATCTTTATTTTATTTTGCTTGTCTAGTAACATATAATTTTTATTACTCGATATTAGTAACACCGTGGAAAAACCCGACATCAGTCATGGGTAACATCTCTTACTATGTTGACATGTTTTATCTTAAATTATGTTTTAAGATAAATTATGTTTTAGGATAAATTGACAGTTCGCGATGTGTGAGCAAAGCAGACAATATCACTATATATGTCGAAAGGATTGTACGATATCACACCAAATTAAGTTACTCTCGTGCCATTTGGGATCGTGGGGCAAACCTCATTAAGGATGATAATGCGGTACGTATATATTCCATGTTTTAAGAGGCCCGGGGCCTGGCATAATTGGCCCTGGAAATGACAAGGCGATGGTTCGGGTTTAATTGGCGCCATGAGATGATGATCGATGAGACATTGATAATGTGGTATGTATTCCAAGTTATAAGGACCAATATTGATGTATCTTTTTGTGAAAAAGTGGAGTTTGCAATTGTGATCAAGAAACCGCGAACTATCTTTTCCATAAATGTTGGGATGCAAATAAAATTTGGATCTTTGTTTCTAAATGGTGAAATGTTGATAACCTTGTTATTGAAGACGTTGGAGACTTTATGACTGTTTTGGGCAAAGTATCCGGAAATAAATCCCTCAGAAATGTTTTGATGTTTGTCATTCAGACTGCATTGTGAATCATATGGCGTCATAGGAATTTGACCACTTTCAACATCAAAAAACCTTCGACTAATTTATTACTGTGATGATGTAATTTTTTACTCTTATACTTGGATTATAAATACGATTTAAAAAAATATGTAAATGTAGTGTGGTTAGAGTTAGACAGTGGGTTTGCAACCGAATAATACCAACTTCATCATGATGTAATTAAATTCTCTCTTTTTTGCTACTAACTCTTATAGTTTGCTAATAATATTTGCCATTAAAAAAAGCTAATTATTTGTTCATATTTAGTTGTACACACATATTATAAATAGAAATGTTATATATTGCTCGTTTTTTGTTTATAAGAATCTATATGAGCTTGAATCCACATAAAATTGCATAGTCACGTACTGAAAGATTCTATTCGGTTAACATTAACAATGTTACCAAAGTTCGACTGAGATGGGAAGAAGACCGAGATCGGAAATTGAGCTCATTGAATTGATAGAGCTCAAAAAAAAAAGAAACTCCGTATTACTTATTCCAATGAGGCCATTTGGTAGTAGACAGAATAGTTGGATATGGCCCTCGATTTTTCGATTAAAAGTATATATGTGTGCTCTACTGATTAATAACCATGAAATCCGACACATTGTTTTGCCAACAATAGGCTCTCGATTCGATTAAATCTTGAAAAATGAGGGATTGACTTGAACTCAACAAGGCGTCCGGTTTGTGACAATGGTTTGTAATGTTCAACCCACCTCATTTTCGAATGCGGAATTGCAAACTAAACATGTAGATCTATCAAGTAGCTAATTTCTACTAGGATGCAATCAATATTCCGAAATCGACATATATATATCGGATACCAACTTAAAGCATGGGCTCAAAATGGTCACATATATCAATTGTGTTATGGGTTCTTTGGCGTTTAACGAATAAACTTTCATATCTAAAAAATCTAGGAAAGATTTGATAAGTGGTGATGTAAAATTTATTTCCTTTTTGTGCTTCTCGAATAGGACCAAAAAATGATCTTTAAATTGGCTTGTGTGAATAAGTAGTTTGTTTCATGGTGTTAAAATCAAGTCAAATATAATTTTTTATGGTCGAGAAAAGATGTTATAATAATGTTAAATGAGAGGGTAATTTTAATACATATGGATTCGACATCCATCAACATGTACTTGTGGTCTAGTACATGAAATTAAAGTGTTAAAAGCTATACGTCTTTATTTTTATTCCAACTTATTGATAATTGATAAATATATATATTTCCTCCGATTCAAAATAAGTGATACACTTTGGATTTCATGTTTTTTGAGGTAAAATTTTATAATGAATGTTGTATTAGATTAATTGAATGGTTAGTAGAGAATGAGTCCCATATTTTTTGAATAAAGTAAGATTAATGATTTTTAAAAGTATAAGTAAGGATAAAGGGGTCATTTCACTTTATTAAAGTAAGTAGTTAGTGGGTGTGGGTCCACTACTTTTTACCAAATAAAGTAAATTTTTAAAATGTATTACTTATTTTGATACACCCAAATATAGAAAGTGTATCACTTATTTTGAATCGGAGGAAGTATAAATTTACACCCATGGCCAATACACCCAATATTATATTGGATAAAAAAACTAGATAAACATATAAAAGGGAAAACAAAACATAACACAAACCGTTGGATTAATCAGAGGTAACCTTCCAACGGCAAAAAGAAACTATATATTTTTTATACTTCAAAAGAGCCAGTAGTCCTTCTACGAACCCTAACTTTTAACCCACCATCCATATGAGCCGTTAGCATTGGAACAAAACCCGGTTCACCCGAACAAACCGGTACAAATTCAAACCGTTTTAAAACTGAAGCCATCACATACTTCATTTGCATAAACGCCATCTCTTTCCCAAGACAAACCCTTGGACCCCCTTGAAAAACCGGAAATTTGTACGGACTCTCCATTCTGAAAACCCCCGGTTCAGTAAACCAACGGTCCGGTCTAAACTCCATACAGTCTTTCCCCCAAAGTGTTTCCATCCTTCCCATTCCGTACGGAAAGTACATCACCCTGTTTCCTTTGTACACCGGGGTACCGTCCGGCAACACGTCATCATCTCCGGCGTGTTTTGAGTCCCACACAACCGGTGGGTATAACCTCATTGATTCACATAGACATGCTTTTAAATAATCCATATTTTTCAAATCATCAAAGTTTAATGATAGTTTATCGGAGGTGATATATTTTATGATGTTTTGTTCAATTGTTGGGTGCCATGTCAGCAACCAAAGAAGCCACGTCATCGCCGCCGAAGTAGTGTCTCTTCCGGCCATCATAAAGCTTATCACCATGTCTCTCACGAGCTCGTCCCCTTGACCCGCGGATATAAACCGTGATAATAAATCTCGTTGGTTTTCATTTCCAGCCATTTGTTTTTTTCTTTCACGAATTATTTCGTTAACCGTACAGTGTACCACACCGACGGCTTTTTTTAGCTTATGTTCGCTTCCAATATTAAAAAATCTCTTCGACTTCCATAGCAAAGGTGTCAGGGCGATGCCACGCATCGCACTGGCTCCCGCTGCTACATCAAAAGCCAATGCTAGTGGTGGGACAGACCTGGTGTAATCTAGGCAACACGGGTCCCACCCTAGTGAGATTTTACATATGGTATCAAAAGCTAACCTTCTAAAAACATCTTGCATGTCTAAAACTACGTCGTTTTGAACCGCATTTTCTAGCAAAGGAACGAGCCTCTTTGTGATTTCTTCGTCAAGAACGCTAACAACAAACTCACGTAACGATTTCGTGCTAAACTCGTGGCTTGCTAACTTGCGTTGGGTGGTCCATAGTTCACCATCCACGTTGAATATTCCCATTCCAAGGAAGTCTCCGAGGAGGTCAGTGAACGGTTTTCCTTTCGGGTAGTTTTCAAAATTTGTTTTGAGTATGTGTTCGATGTTTTTAGGGTTTGCGGTTACGATCATTTGGTTTTTCCACCCAAATCGGCTTAAAGTAATCGTTTGTGATGATGAGGCACGGAGGAGGTCGGTGAACCAATGGATTAGCCGGTGGCTATTCCGGTGGAAAGATATAAGGGATTCCATGGCGGCAGTGGTGGTGATGGTGGTGGCGGCAGAAGTTGACATTATCAAGATTCTAAGCAAAGAAAACAAGTATAGAAGTACAAAAAGTAGAGCGAGAAATTGGAGGAAAGAGAGAGTGAACATGATGGTTGATTGTGGTAATCGGTGGTGGATGGTAGAGAGTGGTGGTGGATGGTGGTGTTTATATATAAGGGCAGTGATTAATGAATGGGAGGATATGCGGTTACAACTATCTGACATGTGAGACACTTGTTATTTACACTTCATAACTATTCATTAAAAAGTCACGTTTTTCATGCAAGCCGCAATCTCTATTATTTTGTCATTAGAAACACGTGCTTAAACTTATGGAACATGGGACCTTTTGATCGGTTAATGTAAGAATAATTTATAACTTAATTTATCCATTTAAAAAATAATTTAATAAGAAAATGGAGATAATGCGTACAAAAGTAAAGACGGATATGAAAAAAGAGAATAAATAAAATACATATATCTAATTTTAATGGATATATTGATAATTCTATTGATTTGTTAATTAAGTCTCTGCGTTATTTTTCTTAATTTAATTTTGTGAAATCACACGAGTAATTATTTTGACTAGCTTGGTCGTTTATTTTTTCTAAGATACTTACCGACCGACACTTAATGGACAACTTTATGTATTCTGAAAACATAGGACAAATATATAACATACTTCGATTGATGCCGACGAGATTTCGGCGCTGAAAGTAAAAATTGGAGTCATTCACCGTCCACAAGACTCCATTGCTACAAACTCTTGTCTTTGTCAAAACTAATCCTTTTCTTATCGCCAACTTGCAATTTGGTCACGTGTTTTGACTTTTCGTTTTTGATAACTATGTTGCATCCGTGTAGTAGATTATGTGGTCATTCTTCATTGATTTTGATAGTTAAAAAGTGACGTTTGAAAAATCTAAAATACGTCTATATAAAAGAGAAATGTTATATTTTCCTATCTTTACGTTCATATGTTTATTCACTTTTAAACATAATATGTGTCATCCATTAATTATTTTTTCTTAAAGCATCTCTAATGAGAGGTTTTTTAAGAGGTTATTACTATTTGAATAACCTCTAAAATGACTTTTTACCATTGGAATAAATGACTTTTTTAATAGGTTGCTCCAACCACTTATTCTTCCCCAACTAATTAATCATCTTTCAATGTTTGATTCTTTTAGTCCATATATTTAACAATTTTACATTTTAAATCCATATATATTTATATGTGAATCATTTATTATTTTTATAACTATAAATTATAACTTTATCATATGTCTATACTTTTTAAGAAATATCACACGTGATGATTAAGAGACATTTAAAAAAATGTTAAGTTTTGTAATGCTATAAAAATTATTAAATTACATAAGTGGGAGCATTTATAAAACATTTGATATAGTTAAAGGTAAATTAGTAATATAAATAAAAAAAAGTCTTTGAAAATGTTAATATTTGAAGAGGTTTTTGATTAATAGGTTATTAGATGATGTGACAAACATAATAAGTCATTGGAGATCGAGGTTAACCATTGTGGATGCTCTTATTTCATTTTTTGATTTTAACAATTATTATAATCAAATAAATAGAAATATAGATATCAAGAAATGATGAGTACTCTATATAAAAACTGCAAACTAAAATAAAGTATAACATTTTATATATACTGGTGACAGACGTGATCCTATCCAGATTTATTTCATAACATAGCATCACATTGCTTAAACACACCAATAGTACTAATAGACATTTCTTTTAATAATTATAATATATTGATCCGCTTTCATAATTATAAGTTTCGAAACAATTCATTTTATAATAAATATTGTTTCTTTGTCCCTATGTGATTATAGTTTTTATGCTATATAAACTTATAACTCATGAAACAGATTGAAAATAAGTATACTTCTTATTACAAAACAAAGACAAGACATTTACCATTTTATGAAACTTGACACAATTTCCAAAATGTGTTTTCATAAATGGTAAGGTCAAACTTTAAATTGTTTTTCCTCATGGGATATATAACTATACGGTTGGTCTGATGCCACATCTATAAAAGAAGGCCCACAATATAGTGAAAATATGAATTTAATGAGATAGAATAGAAATTGAATAATGTAACCTTAAATGTATAGTTTTCATCTTATCTAATTATAGCACTTAATTTTCATTGAATAAATGATTGTTCCACTTTAAGGCTTCACTAGACCTAAGCCCCTTTGGTAAAAGATTGGTTACCTTGAGGTCTACTTTTATATAAAAACAAAAGGTTTAATTTGAATTAGGGACCGAAATGGCTTGTATCATAATGGTATAATGTATTCACATTGGCATGTGGTTAGAGGTTCAAGTTCATTATTGACAATATGATGTATATTTAGGAATAATTTAAGGAATGTGTGTTCTGAGGTTAAAAAAAAATTAGGGACATCAATTCTCAATCATAAATGAGTTTTTCTACTATATGCCTTATAGACACTATGATGCATTTAAAAAACATTCATTTGCTTTTAACACATAAAATCATATTTAATGCATCTTCTAAAATAATAAAAATTATAATTATTAATTTTTTTCAGTTGATATTTAGGAAATAATTGATTCATTAAATACATACTAATATATGTCCTTAAGACATACCGGAGAAGAAAAAACCTAAATAAATATACTATTGGTTTCGTTATTATTTTATCTTTAACGGTAAACATAAAAGTTAGTTAGAATTTAGTAGCTAGAAGTTGGACCTTTAATTTGTATAGATGTGTCTGACAAAGTAGCTTAAGTTAAGGCCGAAAAATGTAAACCGGCATAAGAAAAACATAAGAGCGCTAAATATTAGAGGAAATTAATGTAAATATTCAAGGATGATCCACTAATTTTCTCAAAAATAAAATAAAATACATAGTTACAAATATCGCACCCAAACAAAACTTGTACATCAATAGAAGACCCATTTTTTAAACTTAAAGTGTTAACATCTGATAAAGTCATCACCAAATATGCCCTACTGTGTTAGTATTATATAGCTTTCCTTAATCATATTTGACAGATTTCAGCATCATGGGCTTACACTTTGGGCCATTCACCGTCCATAACAATTGGCTCGAACTTACCAATTAAACCAAGCTCATCCACAAGTTGCAAAAGATGATGATTTTGTGGATATTAGTCTTGAAAATGAAAGATAGCATAGAAGATACGGCATTTATTGGCAGTCATGGAACGTAACCAATAATAATAGCAAAACTATGACGGGTAGATCGAATCATGAGTCAAAACAAAAATTAATAATTAGAACGTGTTAGATCACACTTCAAACGATATTATTGCGACTTCAAGTTGTGATTTTTTAATTTATTTTATTCAGATTTAAGTGATAAAAAGAAAACATTGGGAAATATGACAATTATTAAAAGTAAGTTAATGTTATCAGTTTGATCATTTCCCTGGATGAATATTGGAGAAAGCCATTTTGAAAAAAAAATTGGAAACGGTAAATGATGACAACGGAAGTCTACTCGCAATATTTCAACGAGCACCCCGCTTTCGAGATCCTATACAGGATAAACCCAGACCCCACAGAGATTTTCAGGGAAAAATCTCCCATAATTGGCACCACAAGTGGTGTATTACAGGAATCGAACTCACGACCTAACGTCTCATATGATAGTTAAACTCATGTATTAATTCAACTGAGTTAGACATCATTTGCAGCCATTTTGAAATAGTTATTTGATTATGACTATTTGTAAGAATTTAATTTTGATGTGGATACAAAATTGTTACAATATACCAATTTCAAAACGTGAATGGAGAACTAACACTTGTCTAATTAATTATCTAATTCTCATTATGAAAACGTATTACACATTCACACCCCTTATTTTAAAATCACAAAAAGTTATATTGCTTTTGATGTTTTATCAGTAACTGTTGAAATTATGTCGTTTGTGTAATTAAAATAAGTAACTATTTTACAAAGAATAAAAAAGAGTAAACTACAAGAAACAGAAATAAACTTTTGCATTCCTTTTACCATTTTAGTAATAAATTTTCAAATATACACAAAATATATATCAACTTACATTTTATTACCGATTTGTACAACCAAGTTACATTTTATTATCGATTCTAGCAATTCAACAACCCGCTGAATCATTTCTCCGACCTTTAAACAAATATTTATCATTTTTTTTTTTTTTTTTTTGAACGGCAAATATTTATCATTTTAATGTAATATTTATACATCATCTGTCATTTCATAACTTATTTTTATATCATTGTTTCTTAACTCAATGTTAAAAATAAGAGAAGTGGTATTGCTTCTAACTATTTAGTCCTACTCATTATCTTACTCACTAAATTAAGACAAATGTTAAATTCAAAGCATAATATGAATAAAGAGAACTAGTCTATAACCGCGATAAATCACGAGTGATTTTTTCAAAATTTCAAACATATTTCATGTGTATCTATAAATTTTTTTACTACTTGATAATTCTTTACTAATAAAAAACTTTGAATAAATGAAATCATTTTGTAGTTAACAATAATTTTGATATACATTTGAAAACACAAAACTTGTTAAGATTGACAAATAACTATCTACTAAAGTTTGACCTTTGAGCTCAAACTTTGAATTCACAAATGTTTTTTTCTGGATTTCTAATTGGACTATTTGTTAGCATGACAAAATGATTCAGAAAATTACGTGTTAAGTTTAGAAGTAAGTAAGACTATAGTTAGGACTAAAAAGTAAGAACAAATATAATTTCTCTAAAAAATAATTATAATGTCACGTTGATGAGAAATTAGTTGCTGAAGTTGGTACTAGAATGTCATTTTATGCAATTTGAACTTGATGGAGATTAAGTAATTATTATACAAAATCCAAATACACAAAGATCAAATTAAATTAACAATTTAGTAGCACCAATACCCTCATTTCACTAATGCAACCAAAAGCAATTAGGGCACAAAAAGAGTGCATTCACCATAATATATGATAAATCATTGGGTCGGGTCGGGTCGGGTCTACTTGCCCGCCAATGAGCTAGTTGAACCAGTAGTAGCTCTCAAACGGCCAATCAGTTCATCCTGCAGATTTATTTACAATAAGCAGGATTTATAAAAAATTATAACTTTTTAAGATTTGTTTTGATAATTTTATAGATTTTTAGTCGGACTATTTTGGTAATTTTTTGTCCCTATCTAGTAACTAAAAAATTGTTATTTTGGGCCTTTTGTGGTAATTAAAATTTTGAAGTTTGTTAACGCTATAATTACCAAAGTCGACTGGTTCAAAGCCAACTAGCTATTTATAACTATGATTTTAGCTCTCCTATTTTAGTAATTTTAATAAAATTGTAACCTATTTTAGTATTTTTAATGCAAATTACATACCTTTTTCCCTCTAACAGAAAGACCTCTCTCCTTCAAAAGTGCACGAAGTCTTTCAACTGTCAAACTTTGAAGATTTTCAGGTACTTGTGATTTCAATCCCTCTACACAATACAAAAAAATCAACAAAAAAATGGAAACTATTATAAATAAATAATCAATTAATTATGCCACTCATTACATCATAAATAACAAACTTACCACCAAATAAACGAATAAATTAATCGATTTAATGAATTTAACGTCGTATAATAAATTATTAAATTACAATATTAACCTTGGCAGGAACCATTTTGAGTGGTGGATGCTGCTCTCTTAGCAGAAGCCCTACCATCTGTAGCTCTTTCTGGAGCCCTAAATATAAAAATAAAGAACAAGATATATAACCGATATGGAAGAATTTGAGGCGGTTATTTTGACCCGTTTAGTTATAAACGGGTCGATTTGGGTTAGGTTTTATCTCTAATTATACCTTTTTCTTGAGGTTTCATTTGCACCCTTTGAAGTTGTTCCAGTCTTCTGTTGTTGCTTAAGCAGAAGAGATCTAATCAGTATGTTAACTTGATCAGTCTTTATAACCTGATTTTCTGATTAAACAAAAAAATTGAGTCAACTCTTACAGTTGACCATAAGATGAAGATAAATAGTTGAAGATTACCTGGGGGTGATGTGTCTTGATCAGTTACATAGACTCGCATTCCACCCTGCATATTTCCATAAAATGCAAAACAGCAGATGAAATCTTAGCTTTAGAATGCATAATAATATGATGGATCCATATGTTTACCAACTTTATGCCACAACATTATAATCATCAAGAACAAGAAAGTGGTTTAAAAGTCTTTATAGTTGTTAATCTGTATAATTCAATTGTTTTTAAGTTTCTTAACCTCACATTTGCGAAGAATAACAATTAAGCACATCAGATATGTAAAAGTCTCACTCTTTTTTTAGCTCAATCCATCAGTTTTTATCTACCAACACATTTTACATTTTAACGCAACAAATTCGTGCGCTATTTATAATTTCACAAATTTTGAATTATAGATCTGTAATTATAGGTATTTATAGTTATAGGTCAAAAGAAAAGAAAAAAACGCATTTAATTTCTTCGTAAGTGAAAACAACCATTGCAATCGGTCAATCGAACCGGTGGATCTCGAATTCAATAAGAAGATTAAAAATAAGAACAATTAGGAAAATTAGGGTTTGTGAAGAATTACCAAATTGGAAGATATGACAGAGGATGAAAAGAGTCTTTTTGAGGGAAGATCGAGAAGGAACTTGGAAGCTCCGTTAGGTTTCTTCGACGGTGTTTTATGGCCGTCCATGGTTGCGTTGGACGGTGGTTAATTTTGCACCGTCGAAGGGTGTCGGAGGGAGGATGGTGGATTGAAAATTGGCTCGCGAGGAAATAGTAATATTTACCCGGGAAAGGAATTTTCGGATTTATTAAATATATAAGTCTAATAAAATACTAATTAGTTATTTTACAAAAAAAAAAAAAAAAAAAAAAAAGAGATTATCGATTTATCTTATTTTTAGTTAAAATGCATTTTTTTAACATAACCACCATGGTTGATAATTTTTAATTGGGTTTCGCTAACCATTGCCCTTATGGTTCATTTACAATAAACTAAAGATTCCTTTTTTCTTAAACAATGCCTAAGGGCACTTGTTAGCATTTTCCCTTTTAAAATGGTGTTTTTTTTAAGGATTTGCTAATCATTACCTTAGAAACAATGATTAAGGATAGTTGAATGGTTAATGTACAATTACAATTTCATAACTATTAAAGATGGTTATTAAAATGTAAGGGATAGTTTTTTTATATTCATAAATGAATATAAAATTTAGAGTATATTACTGTTTTTGTCCCTGTGGTTTACCCGATTCTGCGTTTTTGTCCCTGTGGTTTTTTTTTCTGTTTTTTTGTCCACGTGCTATGCCAAATTCTGTTTTTTTGTCCTTCCGTCCAATTTTCGCTGTTAACCAACGGAAAATGCCAAAAAAGTAAGGGTAATTTTGTCCTTTTCCTTTTGCTTTTTAGTTCTATCTTTTTTTAATTATTTTTAATCCTTTCATTATTTTTCTTTATTCATTGCTCTTTTCCCCTTTGTGTTCTTCATAAACATATCTCCAAAACTGCCATTAATTTCTTCTTCCATCTTCATTCTTCGCCATTTATTCTTTCTCCAATCTAGTCCTTAAATTCGATTAAAAAGATGAGGAACGATAACAACTTGCAGATTGACATTGTTACTTGACCAATAGGAGCAACCTGCTAAGATTTGATTTACGTTTCCAAAGCCCTAATTTCATCAAGCTATCAATTTCTAATCAAAAGTGTGATACCACAAAGATTGAAGAACAAAAACCTGGAGAAACATATATCAAATGAATCATCAATAAGCATTTGACGTGAAGTTTCAGCTTGAGCTTCTGCGTTCTGAGTAAGAATTGAGAAATCTGTAGAATTCTCTTTGCTTGCTTCTTCGATTCTCATTTCTTAAGTGATTTCAAAATCGAATCGTATCATCGGAGCTCCATTGGATCCTACCTTCTGCATTCCACGTGCTTTGTTCGTGCCTCACCAAAACCACTCGTTTTGCAACCTTTAACGGAGGAAATGAAAGTAAACTGTAACGACCCGAAATTCGTAAATAAATAAATTTATAAAAATTAGGATAAATAAGGATAAATCATTTAAAAGATGTAGGAACTGGTTTCGTGTCATTTGGATACCGTATGAGAAAGTTATGGACGAAACCGGGTCGAGACAAAGATGAAAAAGTGCAGCCCTGCTGCCTAAGAGAGTTCGCGACGCGAACCTTGGTCGCGATCGGGAAGTCGAGCCAGGTAGTTTGGCTATGAGGCGCGAAGTAGTTCGCGTTTGGATGGCGATCGCTAAGTATGCGCACGTTATGCATAGTTAGCGACGCGAACTTAGTTCGCGTCGTGAACTTCGGACGATCAGCTTTAAATCGGGTTTTGGCTCATTTGAGGCCATATCAAAACCCTAGTTTCTTCTTTGGCGATTTTGGAGCTCAAGTGCAGTGTTTGGTTGATTTCTTCTCAAATCTTTGATAGATTTCACTCCTAGTTGAAGATTAAAGGTATATCTTCACTCCGTGATCTTCGTAGCTTAAGATCTATGTATTTTGATGTATGGGTTTGAAACCCTAGTTCTTGGGATTATGGGTTATGGTGGTATAAGTGATCTATACACCTAATAAATGGTATTTTAACAAAGGAAACAAGTGTATGATTATGATTTGTAGGAATCTTAAGGGTTGGTTAAACCTAGGGTTTGGTAAATCACTATAATTGGGGGAAATGAGTCAATAAGTGTTATCTAGAGATAGATGGACACATTGGTAGTAGAATGTGATGTTGATAATCTTGTGATTATTGTATTAGGCTTTTGGTGAGGTCTTGGAAGGTTGACCGAATTGTGAAGCAAGGAAACTGACGTAAAGCATACAGTTGGAGCTCTTATTTGCTAAGGTGAGTACATGAGACTTTTAAACTGGGTACATAGCAAATAGTTTTGAAAGTACATATGTTATTGTATCAGTCTTTATTAACAAATATTTTGATAAAGATAGTAATTGAAAATGTATGAAAGTATGTAGAATGTGATACTAGAATGTGTCTAGTATGATTGATGAATTTGAAGTAAATTATGATAGGTTCAAGTAATTATGGAATCTATGCTAATGAACAATAATAATGAAGTAATTGATTAAAAGAATGTACACGGAGCCTTTATTAATAAATATGTATTAGTAAGGCAATTGGGAATGATTTTATAGTAATGAGTACCCATTGGTAAGACATACTAATAAAAGTAAAGAACGAATATATGTGAGAAAGAATATGATGTGACTAGTAATAATTGTCTATTATAGTCAAGGAATAGATAAAAGTATTATGTTATCGATAAATAAGAAATGTATCTTATGTATAAGTAAGTATGGACCTCATAGGGTTCATAGATGTAGAAGTAACTGTGGCTGCTTATGGTCGGGTCCATGGGACCATACAGGTACGTTCACACTGTGATGAACTAATTATATGTCGTTAGTATTAGATGACTAACTTGTTTGATGTTGGATGTGATAGCCGAAGGCTTTGTCTGTCATAACTGTTAGGTTATGGTAAGAGATAGATGGTGGTGACGCGGGGGACCCCGATCACTGGACGGTGGTATATATGTTTATACACCGAGTGTATATATGTTTATACACTAAGCACACGGGTGCTTCTAGTACGCATATGTTTGGTACTAGGTATGTTAGGTTCTAATACATATATGTTTATGTATTAGACATGTTGGTGCTTCTGGTACATATATGTTTATGTACTAGATATGATTGGGCTTCTGATACATATATGTTTATGTGCTAGATATGATTGTGCTTCTGGTACCTATATGTTTAGGTACTAGATATGGTTGCTAAGGAAGCAAGATCGATAAGGTCGCAATAGGGCGACTAGACGGTACTAATGTAGTAGATATATGTATACATATATATGTTTATATATTCACGGAATTGTTATTATGATTATTGGGGTCTAAAACCCATGTATCTCACGAGACTATTTTGTCTCACGTACTACGTTTGTTTTGTGGCTATGTACTCAGGTACAGGTTGAAGTGTTTGAAGGTTGCACTAGAAGTGGCCTAGAGATGCTTAGTTCGGGAGCTTATAGGTAGATCCCGTTTGCCTATGGTTTTGATATACTTGGTGACACCGTATTTTTGTAAACTCTGATAAAGGTTTTAAAGTTTTTGTTAAACTGTATTTTGGACAATGTGTCAAATGTTGGGAAATTGTATTTTAAATGATTTAAACGATGTTATAAAAATACGGGTGTTACAACTTGGTATCAGAGCTATAGTTTAAGTGAATTAGGTTGGATGTCCATCCTAGTCTTAGACTGTAGCATTAGGAATGTAAGATTCCTTGAGATCATTAGGTTGACCTTGAGACTTCATGTTAAGTTTAGGGTTGAACCTAGGGGACCTATGAAAGTGATGTGATTATGGATAATCAGTATTATGAGACTTATGAATCGTACACGAGGTACTAATTGTTTAATGTCTTTTGTATAGTCGAGATCGAAAGAAATGGTTAACACTCGAAGAAGTGGGAAAGCCCCGGAGGGCCGGGAGGAGGATACACCTCATGTTGAGGTTGGGGTTGAACGGGAAAGTCAACCGTCGATGCACCGGGTGGGTGAATCGGAGGTCGGAGCTAATAGAACTCCGGTGACCATGGCGGACCTCCAAACTATTATTGAACAACTCAAGGGAGTGGTGGCCGATGAAGTGCACCGCATCGTTGGGGACCGTGAGAGGTCGGATGGAGATCGTGTATCCAAGGCTAGATCGGATGAGGAAACCAGGGGTGGTGGCACTCGAGTGGAGAAATCCTCCACAGGTGATTGTAGTGATGCAAGGGCGAGGCCCGATGAAAATCATGGTTGTTCTTTTAAGACATTCATGGCTTGTAAGCCAAACATATATACGGGTAGTTCGGACCCGAAGGTAACTATGAGGTGGATCCGAGAGACCGAGCGAGTCATCGGAAGTAGCAAGTGCAAGAAAACTGATATGGTGTTGTATGCATCACAATTACTAAAAGAGGATGTTATGGTCTGGTGGGACTTAGTTTATGAGACCCTCGGGAGGGAGGTGATAGAGAGAATGTCATGGGATGAGTTTACCGCGAGGTTGAGGAAGAAATTTTGTCCCGACCGGGATTTGGAGAAAATGCATGAGAAGTTTGTGACCCTAAGGAAGGGTGAGATGTCGGTCAAAGAGTACACGAGGGAATTCACGGGATTACTTCCGTTTGTTGCTAAGACCTACTCCGAGGAGAGGTTGAGGGTAGTTAGGTATGCTAGAGGGCTACCTTGGGATTATCAGTTGGAGGTAAAGAGAGCGGTCACGCTAGATGAGGCCATTAGTGCCGCCCGAGGTGTGGAAGAGGTGAACGAGGCAAAAGTTGCCGAGAGGACGTATGTGGGAGATAAGAGGAATGCCGAGAGTGGCTCGAGTACGGTTAAGAAGGGAAAGTTCACGTCGAACTTCTCTAGGCAAGGAAGTGTAGCCTCGTGCAAGAGGTGTGGGAAGAATCATACCGGCGAATGCCATGGGGAACCGAAAATTTGCCATGATTGTGGAAAGACGGGACATTTGGCCCGAGATTGTAGATCCAAACCAATGGCCGAGGTTGAGTGTTACTCGTGCCATGAGAAAGGGCATTATAGCCACGTGTGCCCAAAGAAGAAAACCGGAACGCTTGTGTCCGCGACTCAAAAGAAGGCGGAGCCGGCAAAGGTGAGAGGACGATCCTTCCTACTCACACGGGAGGAGGCGCGCGATGGGGCGTCAGGTTCGGGAGCCAATGATTAGGCGGCCCGTAATTGTAGCATTGGATGATTAGGCCGGTGTGCCATTTGTTTCCCTAAGACTTTAGTTTTGGGTATTATTGTAATCCTTCCGAATGCTTTGCTTAAAAACATATTTTGAATGTTATGAATTTTATTGTTAACTTATTTACTTGAAAGATTTGAATTAGCAAGGTTGAATAATTGTCGATGAGAGTAGAGGCATTTGGTAGGACCATTGAGATGGATTGGATGATTATGCACCAAGCCAGTATGTTGTGTGGGTATAGCCATATTGTTGGATTGTTGCCCAATTTGGTGCTTACGGGAATTAGTAGATGAGTCGTATGACGTGAATAGTCATCATGGGAATAACCTTCCGGGTTAAATGAATTTGTATTTTTGAGAATCATAGACCGGAGTGTCGCATGTGATAAGGGGAGGAGTGTCGAAACGACAAGTTTAGTTCATCGAACATGATTGGGTAAGAGTTGGCACATAGCCATGGTAAGTCTCGTGATAGGATTGATAAATTCGATGTCAGAGACGAACGGATAATTGTGGTGCAGTGTCATAGTGATAGTGTGATGACGTGTGACATCGTGTAGTGTAAGACTACGGTTTGGAAAGGAATATTCCTATGCCACATGATGTGAAGAAGGTAGAACATCGAGTCTTGGACCATTGATTGCTACGTCATGGGTTGCAAGTGTGGGCCGGAGTCGAATCTTTGACTCAAGGATGATTGATTTGGCCGGTGAATTATGTCTAATGGAATGTAGTGGTAACTACTCCGGCGGTATCAAAGACTCGGAAATTGTTAAGGAAATGAACCGGTTAAGGGCGGTTAATGTGTAAGTGGAACGGTAAATGACGAATAGAGAATGTTATTAGTTACCCGCGGGGTACGAGGCATGTGCATCATAAGATGACATTGGTGTGACATATACATATGTTTGTATATGTGCATGATGATGATGTTTATTTGATATTGGTGACATATACATATGTTTGTATATGTGCACAATAGAGGTATTTAGATTGAATTGGCATGATATACGTGTGTATATCTATATGTGTGTATATGTTTATGTGTTTATATGATGAATGTAGAACCATGTGGTTAATGAGTATTGCTATTATATTATGGTAAATGAGAATTGGGCTTGAAATGCGGGTTGCATTTAGGTCATGTAAATATAGGGGATGCCTACGATTTATAGAATAGAAGGAAAGAGAAAATACTAGTGAGCAATTTCCATGTGGTAACCAAGACATAGTACACCGTATAAGGGTGCAGGACGTATTACGGTAGGGGGCCTAGTACCAATAATGTAAGTTGATCAATGTGATACAAAGATGGTTAAAAAAAAGTACTAAGTGATAGTATGAGTGACCAAGTGAAGGTCAAGAAACGATAAATGTTACTGTGACCTTATTTTAAGGTGTGACCCTTGGATTAACGGGGACGATTGTTGAGAGAGTAATAATGGGTAGAACTGAGAGTGATGGGTTGGTAATGGTACGCCGTGTGTACGGAAATTGCTAGTTTGGAAAAGGTATGGTTGACTTTATGTAAAAGTCAACGTTAGTCAACCCGTGATTGGTTGAATTGGTCTAAGATGGACTTTGACTCTCGTTTTGATTTACTAATGATTATTGATAGCATAATGTGTCGATTATATGTTTGTGAAAAAGTGATGAGATGGTTGATTGAATTGTAGTCGGTTTATACGACTTGACCCGGTTGGGTGATTTCAATGTTGAAATTGGGAATCGAGTGTAAGACTGTAATTGAATCATAAATTAAAGGTAAATTGTAAAGGAAAGGAGGATTTATGGAACCTTTAACGAGAAGGGAAAATGTTAAGGTATAGTTGACTTTGTGCTTAAGTAAAAGGGTAGATGATGTGGGGATATACCGATGTCGGGATATATCGGTTGGGTCAAAGTTAGAGTTTGACATTCGTTTAAATCAACTAGTTAATGGCATGAATGTGTCATACCATTGTTATGAGAATGAAAGGATCGGTTGAAAGAGTGTTTGTTTTGAAATGGGACCTGACCGTTCGGACTTAACGGAGTTAAGTGAAAGTTTGGATATGTGATGTTAACGGAACGGGAATGAGGAAAGTTGATAGTAATGACCATAAGGGATGAGAGCGGAATGCTCGGTTGTTTGTGGGTTGAAATCCTTAGCGATTCCGAGGACGGAATCCTTTTAAGGGGTAGATAGTTGTAACGACCCGAAATTCGTAAATAAATAAATTTATAAAAATTAAGATAAATAAGGATAAATCATTTAAAAGATGTAGGAACTGGTTTCGTGTCATTTGGATACCGTATGAGAAAGTTATGGACGAAACCGGGTCGAGACAAAGATGAAAAAGTGCAGCCCTACTGCCTAAGAGAGTTCGCGACGCGAACTTTGGTCGCGATCGGGAAGTCGGGCCAGGTAGTTTGGCTATGAGGCGCGAAGTAGTTCGCGTTTGGATGGCGATCGCTAAGTATGCGCACGTTATGCAGAGTTAGCGACGCGAACTTAGTTCGCGTCATGAACTTCGGACGATCAGCTTTAAATCGGGGTTTGGCTCATTTGAGGCCATATCAAAACCCTAGTTTCTTCTTTGGCGATTTTGGAGCTCAAGTGCAGTGTTTGGTTGATTTCTTCTCAAATATTTGATACATTTCACTCCTAGTTGAAGATTAAAGGTATATCTTCACTCCGTGATCTTCGTAGCTTAAGATCTATGTATTTTGATGTATGGGTTTGAAACCCTAGTTCTTGGGATTATGGGTTATGGTGGTATAAGTGATCTATACACCTAATAAATGGTATTTTAACAAAGGAAACAAGTGTATGATTATGATTTGTAGGAATCTTAAGGGTTGGTTAAACCTAGGGTTTGGTAAATCACCATAATTGGGGGAAATGAGTTAATAAGTGTTATCTAGAGATAGATGGACACATTTGTAGTAGAATGTGATGTTGATAATCTTGTGATTATTGTATTAGGCTTTTGGTGAGGTCTTGGAAGGTTGACCGAATTGTGAAGCAAGGAAACTGACGTAAAGCATACAGTTGGAGCTCTTATTTGCTAAGGTGAGTACATGAGACTTTTAAACTGGGTACATAGCAAATAGTTTTGAAAGTACATATGTTATTGTATCAGTCTTTATTAACAAATATTTTGATAAAGATAGTAATTGAAAATGTATGAAAGTATGTAGAATGTGATACTAGAATGTGTCTAGTATGATTGATGAATTTGAAGTAAATTATGATAGGTTCAAGTAATTATGGAATCTATGCTAATGAACAATAATAATGAAGTAATTGATTAAAAGAATGTATACGGAGCCTTTATTAATAAATATGTATTAGTAAGGCAATTGGGAATGATTTTATAGTAATGAGTACCCATTGGTAAGACATACTAATAAAAGTAAAGAACGAATATATATGAGAAAGAATATGATGTGACTAGTAATAATTGTCTATTATAGTCAAGGAATAGAAAAAAGTATTATGTTATCGATAAATAAGAAATGTATCTTATGTATAAGTAAGTATGGACCTCATAGGGTTCATAGATGTAGAAGTAACTGTGGCTGCTTATGGTCGGGTCCATGGGACCATACAGGTACGTTTACACTGTGATGAACTAATTATATGTCGTTAGTATTAGATGACTAACTTGTTTGATGTTGGATGTGATAGCCGAAGGCTTTGTCTGTCATAACTGTTAGGTTATGGTAAGAGATAGATGGTGGTGACGCGGGGGACCCCGATCACTGGACGGTGGTATATATGTTTATACACCGAGTGTATATATGTTTATACACTAAGCACACGGGTGCTTCTAGTACGCATATGTTTGGTACTAGGTATGTTAGGTTCTAATACATATATGTTTATGTATTAGACATGTTGGTGCTTCTGGTACATATATGTTTATGTACTAGATATGATTGGGCTTCTGGTACATATATGTTTATGTACTAGATATGATTGTGCTTCTGGTACCTATATGTTTAGGTACTAGATATGGTTGCTAGGGAAGCAAGATCGATAAGGTCGCAATAGGGCGACTAGACGGTACTAATGTAGTAGATATATGTATACATATATATGTTTATATATTTACGGAATTGTTATTATGATTATTGGGGTCTAAAACCCATGTATCTCACGAGACTATTTTGTCTCACGTACTACGTTTGTTTTGTGGCTATGTACTCAGGTACATGTTGAAGTGTTTGAAGGTTGCACTAGAAGTGGCCTAGAGATGCTTAGTTCGGGAGCTTATAGGTAGATCCCGTTTGCCTATGGTTTTGATATACTTGGTGACACCGTATTTTTGTAAACTCTGATAAAGGTTTTAAAGTTTTTGTTAAACTGTATTTTGGACAATGTGTCAAATGTTGGGAAATTGTATTTTAAATGATTTAAACGATGTTATAAAAATACGGGTGTTACATAAACCGGTCACCGTCGAGCTCAATTTCCGATCTAGGGTTTCTTTTAACCGACGAGCCTCTGCTTCACCTTGATTTAACCGGTTCTATTTAGGGTTTTTCCTAACCAGATCTACCGTTTACGGCATCTGCTTCTCCTCGATTTAGCCGGTTTGATATAGGGTTTGGTCTAACCAGATCTACCATTTATGGCTGATTTATGAGTTTGATTTTCTTTTGGTTTGATTTTGATTTGATTTCATGGTTTGATTTTAGTTTTGTTTAGATGGTACATGGAAGATGAAAAGGGAAAAAAGAAGAAATAAGAAATAAGAAAGAAGATGATATATGGATGATTTTGATTTAAGAAGCAAATGATTTTTGATTTTGTATTTGTTTCATGACTTTGATGATCTGCAGTTATTTTTGTTGAGAGGGGATGAAGATTATATGAATGAAATTATCACAGAGAATAAGGATGAGAAAGTACATTTTTTAAAGCATATGGTACATCTAACTTGAAGAAATGACCTAAATACCCTCACATGTTTGGCATGTGGGGTTAATTAACAGCGAAAATTGGACGGAAGGATAAAAAAACAGAATTTGGCATAGCACAGGGACAAAAAAACAGAAAAAAAACCACAGGGATAAAAACACAGAATCGGGTAAACCACATGGACAAAAACAGTAATTTACTCTAAAATTTAGCACCCCACCAATTAAATCAAAATCAGGATTGTCATTTTTAATTGAGTAAATTACACGAATGGTCCCTGTGGTTTACACAATGTTTTGGATTTGGTCCCTAAGTCTCAGTAATTACACCCGTGGTCACTGTGGTTTACACTTCGTATTGGTTTTGGTCCAAAATCCTAACAGACATCATATTTGGCTGTTATATATTTACAAATGGCCAAAATACCCTTCACTTTAGAAAAAACCCCACCAAAAGTAATTGATTTTTTTTATCCTCTATTTGCAGGTTCTATGAGGAAAATTCCTCAACGAATCATGATTTCAATATCGAACAAATCAGTCGACCACAACACTCTTTCAACGAATCAGGTTATATGAATCAGCCAATACCACCACACCCTTTTTATTCGATTCCTTCGACCACGACAACCATCACCGCCGCACCCTTTTAAATCGATTCCGGCGACAACGACAGCCATCACCACCGCACCCTTCTTAATTGATTCCGGCGACCACGACAGCCATCACCACCGCACCGTTCTTAATCAATTCCGGCGACCACGGCATCCATCACCACCGCACCCTTCTTAATCGATTCCGGCGACCACGACAGCCATCACCACCGCACCGTTCTTAATCGATTCCGGCGACCACGAACAGTGATCGAGATTGTTCTTGATCTCGGTTAGAGCCTTATTCCTCTCTGCCAATGGAGAAACCATAGCCGAAGCAATCTCTTCTTTGATAAGCTGAATTAATTCTCCATCTGGTGGAATCACCATTGATGGAATCAAATCAGAATTTGATGAATACAATTTGTTGCATCGCACATTAACTTCCGCAGTAGAAAAATGCTCGTATCACGTGCCTTTACAATTTATACTACGAATACTAACTAAATTCTGTTGATTCTCCCCAAATGGTTCGTATCAGATTGTGATTTAGGGTTAGTTGATTTGGGAGATTATGATTTAGGGTTAGTTGATTTGGGGGATGACATTGTAGAAGGAGTACATGGAAGAAGAGAAGAGAAGAGAAGAGAGAGTATAAGTTAAGGGGTATTTTAGGCAATTAAAAAAATTTAACACCAGATTTTAACGACTGTTAGTATTAGGGACTAAAACCAATACGAAGTGTAAACCACAGTGACCACAAGTGTAATTACTGAGACTTAGGGACTAAATCCAAAACATTGTGTAAACCACAGGGACCATTCGTGTAATTTACTCTTTTTAATTTTAAATCCATTTGAGAGTTTTTAATTTCAACACAATACTCTTTTATTTCGTGAAATATTGCATTTTGAAAAATTAACATCCACAAAATTTTAACATACGACCTTTATGTAATTAACAAGGAGATCTAATCAATTTAGTTACTAGGGCAAATATTGACTATTAGACTATAATTACTAATATACCATATTATCTTTATTAACTCCTAATCTCATAGAGTATTATTCTAGTGATCATCAATTCATCATCCACCACCACCATCACCCCCCCAACCACCACCACAATAACTACTATCACCACCACTCACCACAAGGGAAGACATACTATGTAAATTAGTTCATTCAAAAAGTATATTGAATTATAAACAAATATCAAGCTTGAGCTCTTACAATCAGGGGTGTCTTCGAGGAGGTGCAGGAGGTGCAGCCGCACAGGGCCCAAGTTTTATAGGGGCCCATTTTTTCATATATATATATATATCTTATATATATTATTAAAATTTAAGCCAATTTAATAATTTAATAGAAAAAAAAAATTAGAAAGTCCATTTTTTTATAAAATCTAGTATTCAGGGGGCCGATTTTCGTGTTTTTACACGGGGCCCTCAAAATCTCGAAGACGCCCCTGCTTACAGTATGTAAATATTCGACTCATGCCCAATACAATTTTAATAACTTATTCAAGTTTAAGTCTAATCTGAATAATTAATAAATAATTCGAGCTCAAATTTCCTGTCACTCAATCCTTAACACTCATATGCTTGACTTTGAGTCCAATTAACGTATTTTGACGGTTCAAAGGGTACCTTTAGTGTGTAGATATGTTATTTTGATGATTTGTCTAAGACATTGGATATAAAAACCAAAGAAAAAAAGAAAGCAACTTCAAGTGCTATAATTTATACAAAAACACATGATACAACTTGTGCCACTGCATATCGCTATTCTAAATGCCAATTTTCCTAAGTCAACCCTATTTACAATTGTAGATCGATGATCATGGATTCACGGGAACATTTGCAGCTTCTAGATTTTGAAAAACGGTGGCAAGCTGTTTTCCCATTTCTATTAAACTGCAAACACCATTCATGCAAATAGTAAGGCAAAAATATTCAAAAATATATGCAAGTTTTGGATAAATACAGTTTTACATGAGAGTGTTCAAGTATTAGTCATACATCTAAAATATCCAAAAAATAATAAATTAATAAATAAAAGGCTCACATCTCATATTTTCGAAAGGCTTCATTTCGTTTGACCAAGTATATAGGACCATCCTTTGAGAGCTTGGTCATACTCATACTACTACCTGCATAAATGAGTAATTTCGACGCGTTTAAAAATGGGTCGATTCAGATCATATTTTAATAATTAGTCAAACACGTAAAATTTATATTTAAAAAATAGTAACAGTAGAGTATGCGTAAACATGCCCAAAGCCATCAAAACTGTATTTTTAAGCATAGAAGTTATATAATAAACTTAGTAATCATAATTAACACTATAGTAATAATCATAATATAATAAACTTTCAGCTTTTTGACAGTTTAACCCTCAAACTTTTTTTTCGCATGGTTCAGCCCCATAACTTTTTGAGTCATTTTTTTTTTAAATTTATCTGAGTCTACAACAACAACAAAAAAAAAAAAAAAAAACAATTTGACCCGCTAGCCAACCCGCATAATTCACCACTTTAAAAGAAAAATTAAAGTAAAATTTAATACACGAACCGAATTTAACCTCAATCTTATGAGCTCTTGGAGAACTTATTTTAATGCTACTATGCAATCCCTGCCAAAATGGAAAAAATAAAATAAAAAATAACCGAACCGAATTTAACCAAAACAGAACGATTTTCAACAATAAATAACCGTTTTGGGCCATAACCGACCCATATTTATCCCTAAAATTAAGTCAGGTCACGAAAAAAAAGATAATAAAATATATGAGAATATAAATTTACCTTCTTTTTCTCCTTTCTCTTGAGTATTTTCATGTGACATTTTTTAATATAATGCATTAAGTGATAACGAGAATGTCTTGCAGACAAATCATCCCTAACTTCAGGATTTTCAGTAAGCCAATCAATAATCTCTTTTGATTTGATTACTTCATCTGTTTTTAGGGTTTCTAACCATGAATATATTGGCATCCATTGATCAGATCGTTGGAAACGAGCATGATTAGGATATTTTTTCCTAACACAAACAAACATTATTACTGCAATGTAACATTATAACCATAATATAACTGATATATATCATTTAAAATGGAAAATTGCCCTAAAAAGTAAAAAACATAATTCATTTTTTATTGTAAGCCCTAATCATATATATACCTACGTTACATATAGCTCAAACAGCTTATTAAGATTTAAGAGCTCGATTATAAACTCGAGTTCGACTCGTTATATATTTCATATATTTCGGGCTGGTTTTTATGCTCATAAACTCGAGATCTGATGGATCTTAGTATGACCGAGGACATGACCTCTGATAAGGACTCTTGAAGGGTTATAATTAGGACATGTGTATAAGGAGATAGGTATTGTCTCATTTGTAGGGTAGTGATTTATAAGACCGTTAAGAGACTTATGAGGTGTTTGGGAGGGCTTATTTAGGAAGTTTATAAGCTTTTAAGCGTATTTAAGTTTAATAATCACTTCTAAATGTTTAGTAGAGCTTATATAATTATACTTATAAGTTATAAGTTTATTTAAAGAGTTTCAAATAAGCTATTTTAGAACGAATTATTAGCTTATTTAGGATATTTTATCTCTTTGCCCCCACCTCATAAACATTCATTCATCGACTTTCAATTACAGAAAAGTTTCATACAAGGAATGGCAAGGATGATGCACTATATATGCACCTTTAGCATTATTAGGTTATTATATTGTTATTTTTAATAATTTCACAATTAGCGTATATAAGTCTATCCATATATTTTATTTAACAAAAACTTATTATTTAGATAAATTTATAAGCTTATAGGCCAATAAGCATAAACTCTTTTAATAAGTTCCCCAAACACCCCCTTATTCTTACATTCTTATTACACTTGATTTATATAGTTTTACAATATGTATATTCTTATAGAGTTTTCCCAATATGAGGCTTATATTTTTAGCAAACTTTTGATATATAGGATTATATCCTAATCCTCTATATATGCTTGCATGCTTATATATTTATTTTATTGATATTTTTTGTTTGATCCATATTTTTTGAATACCGACACATCTCTCATATACTTAGGCCTCTCCCAACAGTGACGCGTCACTAAATACATCACTAAACCCTTCCCTACTGACGGGTTACTGACGAGGTCGTGCCAACAGTAACACATCACTAACACATCACTAACACATTCCCCCTTAAAAAAGAATATTAAAATATTAAACTCCTCACACAACCCCCCACGACGCCCCCATTCTACGTCGTGTAGACGACGCCACCCCCACGACGCGCGCTAGTGACGTGCCCGTGCCATTGGTGACGGGCCCTTGACGTGAAATTTTTTGCCGACGCCCCCCTTTTGACGTGGGTTGGCAGCGTCCTTATTGTCACGCAAACAAATGATCATGTTTTTTATATACTCACTGCATTCTCGCACACATAAGACACATAAAGTACACATTTTTGCATGTCCATTTATTTTCTCTCACTCATATTATGCCGGAGGACTCTCTGAAAATAATATTTATATAGAATTATGAATGTATATATATTATCTTTCTCATACCCATATTCTAATGGGATGGTCATCATTGCTTTTTAGATAAGCATTACTTGACGTTTGAAATATTGTTACATTTGAAGATTAGTCCAATATCATCAGCCCAATAAAATGAGCCCAAATAACTAAACAGTTATACACATTATAACCGTTAAGGCGAGTACAAATTAAACAGAGTACCAAATTCTAAAACCCTAAAAACCTCACGAGGTCGTTACACATCATTTTTAATCAAACGACAATCACTGTTAAAAATTCCACCATGGAAGAACCAAAACACGAAACAGAAAATGGACACGTATTATTAGAAGATGAGATTGAAGACGACGATGAAGAGCTTTCATGGTCATCGGATTCTGAAATCGGAGAAGCTTTGGATTATTTAGATTCAAAAGACGATACCGGAGCAGTTGACGGAGCTCTTATACTTAATGCACGCCGTCCAATGCATCTCCTCTTCAACCGCTTTCTAATCGGAATCAGAAGTTTACTAATCATATTAGAGCTTCTCCATTAGAGGTATCATTACTTACCTAATTTGTTGTTAGCGGTGTTTATAAAGTTGTTAAAATTTATAAAAACCGATAATCAGACCTTCTAGGTTATTAAAATTTGGAAAATTTACTAAATCTCATTTTTAACTGCTTATATGTGATTAGTTTAGCTAGAAGCTCATAAGCCAAATTAGCTATAAGATTAAGTTTATAAGCTTATTTACAGAGTGTTTGGCTAAGCTTATAAGCTATTAAAATGAGATTTTATAGCTTTTCCAAATCTCAATTAATCCACAAACTCTGAAACTAAGTTTAAGTAAACACTCATGAATTATAATTGGTGGTTACTAGGGCTGAAAATGATCATAGTTTAAGTCCAGCTTGAGGTCTTTACACTAAGCTTGAATATTTATATAAAGGTTGTTGTTAATAACATTTATTGCAAATATATATAATACTAGTAGTTATACCAAAACTTGACCATAAGTCAAACATCTTTCTTGGAAAGTCATTTAGAAATAAAATCCACAATAAGATCATTTGTAAATTAGATTTCTTTTTTGCAAAGCTTGACCTGTTGTAGCATGGTGGTTACTTGTAATGATGTGAATGTATTATTTTTTATTCTTTTAATTGGTTTTTACTTTTAAAATGATTATATTATTGGTGATACAGGAATGGGAAGGAAGGTGTACTGGTATGTCAAACTCAGTCACAACTGCAATCCGTGAAAGTGTGCGAGGTATGGCAATTGGTAAAACTAAAACTACTGAAAAAGCTGACCGAGCTACCGTTGAACAGGTGATTTTTTATTTCTTAAATGATTTTTAGGATATAATAAGATATGTTTTGTATTTCCCTATGAGTTATTTTTGTTGTTTCTCTGTATTTTTTCAGGTTTTTGAATTTGTTTATTATTTATAATTTGTTAGGCAATCGACCCTAGAACTCGGATGGTTCTATTCAAAATGTTAAACAGAGGTGTTTTTCATGATATCAATGGTTGCATTTCAACTGGAAAAGAGGTATGTTTATTTGCCAATTTTAGGCGTGTATATCAATTTGGAAGATAATTCTTTTAGATTTTTTGAACACAAGTGAGTTATTTTTTTGATATTTTGTTAAATAGGCAAATGTATATCATGCTACAAAATCTGATGGTCAAGAACTTGCAATAAAGGTGTACAAAACTTCAGTTCTTGTGTTCAAGTATGTTTTCTATGCTAAACCTCATACCATCATTAGATTATATATATTTTAATTTAATGATATAAATCTCTAAAGCTAATTCAGAAACTTTGGAATGGGAGTAAAGCCCGATTATATATATTTTATTTTATGGTTCCCATTAATTTTATTACGCAAATGTCATAAATTAGCAATATGCTCAAGGTATTGGTCTTTTTTCGTAGTTATAATTTTTAAAGGCCCGTTTTGGTAATTACAAGTTTGACCCGCCTACTTTGGTAATTAAAGTTCTTTAATCCCTATATGGTAATTATTTTAAGTTTTTGTTACCCTATATGGTTATTATCCTTTTACATTCTGTAACACTACAGTAAAAACCTGTAATTACCTAAATGGACCTCAGAAATTTAAAATTACCAAAATGGACCACCTTCTAAAGTATATATGTCTTGTTTAATCTATTAGCCATGCTATTATGCTTTCAAGATTCTATGTGTAAATTCCATGATATCGACATATATTCATTGTTTTTTATTTAATTATTTTTATTTTTTCATTAACAACTTCAGGGATAGAGATCGTTATGTACAAGGTGATTATCGGTTCAGATACGGATATTGCAAACATAACCCCAGAAAAATGGTGAAAACATGGGCTGAAAAAGAAATGAGAAATCTTATGTGGTAACATAATTTCATTTTTCATTTATATTGTTATTTCATAATTTCTATAATTTTATTGTTTTTTTTTGTTTTTTTTATGAATTTTAGTAACTGTTCAACTGCAGATTAAAAGCAGCTGGAATTCGTTGCCCTACTCCAATTCTTCTAAGACTTCATGTTTTAGTTATGGAGTTCATAGGTACCATACCTTACATGATGCCATCTATATTTTACCAATATTAATTTATAACATATAATATAATTTTATTTTGCACCATGAATTTATTTAAATCTTTTATTTTATTTTATTATGTTTAGGCACTACAGGATGGGCTGCACCTCGACTTAAAGATGCTGCATTGTCTCTAGACAAATTACGGGAAGGTTATGTGGAGGTACATTTTCAGATTATTTTAATTCCACTTAAAAAACCAGGGGTATTTATGTAATTTTACATTTTTACAACCAACTACCCTATACATATATCTACACAGATGATAACTTTAATGCGGGTACTTTATCAAAAGTGCAAGCTAGTACATGGAGATCTTAGCGAGTATAACATACTTTACCACGAGGCAAGTTTTTTATTTATTTAATTTTTAATTTATATTATTTATGCATATATAATTTGATAAGCTAATATATTGTTTGTTGACAGGGTCATATGTACATAATTGATGTATCACAATCAGTTGATCTTGATCATCCTCACGCACTTGATTTTCTTAGAGAGGATTGTGTTCATGTATCTGTAAGTTACTTGTAGAACATGTAATTATCAAATGGTTGACTGGTCAAACGGGCCAAATCCTAAACCTTAGTCAAAAAGGAACTGGTCAAATTGTCTCAAACGGGTTGAAAGTTGCCCAAAGTGTATAAATAATGCGTACAACCTTCCAAATTATTTGATGCAAAAAATTAAATTAATATTTTAACTATACAGGTTTTTTAATCATATTTACTAAACTAATAATTTATAAAAAGACCGACCTTTGTATAAAAAAACTACCCGTTTTGACCCGCCCATTTTATCAGCTCTAGTAATTTAATAGTTTCAATTAAAATTAAAATATTATATTATCCACTTTGTAGGATTTTTTCAAGAAACATGGAGTAGCTGTTATGACTATCCGTGAATTGTTTGATTTTATTGTTGATCCCTCAATTAATGAGGATTCTGTTGACAGTTACTTAGAGCAGGTATTTAACCAGTCTCTTTTCAAAATAATTAAAAGGAATTATGTGACATTATTATTATTTAATATTAAATATTATTAATGAATGTTAAAACTTTCAGGCTCAACAAAAAGTTTTGGCTCGAGGACATGAAATTTCTGCAGAGGATGAAATTGCAGATGCTGTTTTCGTTCAGGTTGGTCCAATTGTGTATATTTTATTACTAAACGGGTCATGTGGGTATAATTTAAAAAAATCCAACCCGTTTAAACCCGACCCACTCATTTTTCAACCTTTCGGGTGGGGGTGTCCATTTGGTTGTCGGGGCGGGTCCGTCAGATTTGAGGTTAAAAAAATCCTAACCCGAAACTGATCCAATAAGAAACCGGGCTGACCCGATCGGGTTCGTCGCGTTACACCTAAGTTAGGATTTTTAGATAAAACTGAAAAAATATCTAGTATGTTGAAGTTTATCGGGTTTGATTTGATTTAATACTTGTAATTGTTATTTTTTTTAATGAATTATAGTTATTAATGTACTAATGCATTGATTTAATAATCGGGTCAACCCGAAACCCGACAAAGGTATCGGTTGGCTTAAAAAACCAATTTAAACATAAGATTTGACTAAACCCGACATGACCATCATAATCGGGATTGGGTCGGGTTGACTCTTTGGGCACCCCTAATAACGTGTCTTGTTTCTGTCTCTTTTATTTATTTATTTTCTTTTATATTTATTTATTTATATTTAGTCATACATTCCAAAATTTAATAATCGGGTCAACCCGAAACCCGACAAAGGTATCGGGTTGGCTTAAAAAACCAATTTAAACATAAGATTTGACTAAACCCGACATGACCATCATAATCGGGATTGGGTCGGGTTGACTCTTTGGGCACCCCTAATAACGTGTCTTGTTTCTGTCTCTTTTATTTATTTTCTTTTATATTTATTTATTTATATTTAGTCATACATTCCAAAAACATTGGACAATGTGAAAAACGTCGAAGCACGTTATCCGTCTCACTAGTGGTCAAGACACCAACGACATGTACTACAAAACAATAACCGGCCTCAATCACACACTTTCAATCCAACAACAAAATCAAGAAACAAATATTAAACAAGATCCCACACAAGAATCCAATTCACAAGATCATGATTCACAAACCGAAACCGATGAAGAAAACTCGGACGATTCGGAAGATGATGATGAATCGGGTTACGATAGTGAAGAAAAACCGACACTTTTGGATAAAAAGGCGGCAAGAAAAGAGAATAAGAAGAAAGTGAAAGAAGAGAAAAGAGAAGCGAGAAAGACTAAAGTACCCAAAGCGGTTAAGAAGAAAAAGAAGAAGTTGGCCAAAGCAAAGAAATGTCGGTAACCAATTAGGTTTTTTTTTTTTTTTTTTTTTTTTTTTTGATAGTAGAGTCGGGTTTATAACGATTTTGAGGTATTATTATTGTATATTATAAAAAAATCTAAGATAATTTTGTGTTGTGATGGGGCTTTTCTTTGGATTTCACCTATTTATATTGCCAGAAACTAAGACAAAAATGTGTTACAACGAGGTGTTCGGTTCTAGAACCGGGTTAGATAGAAACCAAAAGAATTGAAATTGAATAAAAACAACAGAAATGGTTCTAGTTCAGTTAGGTTATTTTGATTGTAGAATCGTTAGAACTGAAAACTACATCATTAATATAAATTATATCTTGACTATCATGGTTTTAAGAGGATATATATTAATAGGGGTGTGTATAAAAACCGGAACCGAACCGCCACCGAATTGAACCGTAACCGGCTTAACCGGTATAACGAATCAGGATTACCGGTTCCGATCCGGTTCGGTTCCAGTTTAACCGGGTTTAAAACCGGTGTTTTAAAGGGTCTTTTTTAAATAAAGACAATTGACATTCTATATTGAATGTATCCCGTTTCCAATTGAGCCCAACGATTTATCTTCTTCGGCTCTTCGTACGTACGATACATCACATCGTTTCCTCATCGTCTTTCAATAAAAGATCCTCATAATCATCTCAAGAATGGATCATAGTTGGGTTAATACGCAAGAAACTCAAGTGATCCGTTGATCCGTAATGAGTTTTTTTTTATCATAATGTGTTTTTTGTAATGAGTTATGAATAAACCAGGTTACAGGTTCTGGAACCGCCTGAAGACCGGCCCGACCTGGGACCGAACCGGAACCGGCACGGGTTAAACCGGTCCGTTTTCGGTTTTAGAATTTTCATTTTTCGGGCAACTGGGTTTACTGGTATAGGTCTGGTTCGGTCCGGTTCCGGAACCGAACACACCCCTATATGTTAAATATGAAATTATCAAATTTCGAATAAAATATGGAACCGAAGGGAACCCGAGAAACCTGAATCAAAAAACCGAAGACCGGAAAGGATAGAAAAGGAAAACTGAAATCCGACCCAAAAAATCGTGAGCTAAGTATAAACGGTTCAATATGATTTTTCTTAAAAAAAATCATCTCTAGCGGTGTGGTGTAAACATCTACAATTTCAGATGTCGAATTTCTCAATTGATAAATGTTTGATTCTTTAATCTATTATTGTTTATAAGAAAATATTACGGGCTCACTCAATAAGGTATAATCTAGGTTTAACATAAAAATGTAATAAGTAGTACAGAATACTCGTACAATGTTTTGGGATTTTTATATGATAATTTCAAAACGCATTGCTGCAATATTTATATAATAACAAAATAGTTACTACAATATAGATTTTTTGAAAAATATAAATAATATAATATTAAAACTTTTGTTATCTAAGAAAAATATAAATAATATAATATTTCACAAATAATATATTAATTCAGTTATGAAGAGGACAAATGGGAAAAGCAAAAAAATGAAAAAGAAGCCAGAAATTAGAAGTCGACATTTAGAGAATTAAAATTTTTATATAGAAAACCTAATATTGCTGTCACATGAATTGAGCTATGGACAAAAAGTTATAATTAAAATGAAAGAATATAAAAGGTTATGTCATTGAGTAAGCTTCGAACACGAGATATTTAATATTTAAACTTATCAAAATTATTATATGAATAGATTCTCCATTGTTGTTTTCTAACATTTAATTTTTGATTATATTTTAGCGGCAAATCCTAATCTTTTCATCTATTTTCACGACTAGACTTGAACCCCTAACCTCATAATTGTGAAGTAAACACCATATCGGAAACCCAAGGTCCATTTGATTAACGTTTTTAATTTGATTGCTAAAAAAATTAGAATGAATTGACTTCTCACAATCATTTGTGGAATGTGAAGTTATTAAAAGGACAAGTATATAACTTCAATTAAGCAAATAAAACAAATTTTTTATTATAAACTAATGTGTTGACTGGATTTTTTAGTTCTTTTTAAAAAACAAGTCTAAAATAAATTATAATATAGATATAGATATTGTTTATTTACGTATTTTAATTTTGGAAAAAATGTTTGTTTGCTCAATCTTTTAGTTAGTATGGTGTATATATAAATTTTAAGCTCAAAAGTTTATTTGGCTATTTTGGTATGTTATATATCATCTTTCTAATCTATGATTGTTTACATCATATTTTTCTCATATCTTCTTTTAAAGAAATTATATATCGTTATTAGTAAAATGTTCAAGGTAGTTTTTAATTCTTGTATTTTCTAGCTCCTTGCTAGTATAATTAATAGTCGTTCAAAAAAAAAAAAGATCAAATAGTCAAAATTCATCACATATTGTATACATGAAGGGGTACTTTGGTCATTAGGCCCTTACAAACAAAACTCAAATTATTTTTATTTTTTTTTTAAATTATTGTATTTTATTTAAAAAGGTTTATTATTATTTCATTTTTTCATTAAAAAACAATATTATTTGATAATTATATGTGCTACTTAATCACTTGTGACTTTATTGTACAATATTTAATCACATGTGATGTTTTACTACAATCAAACGTGATTTAGTATACAATCACATGTGATTATCACATTATGTGTTACTAACGAAAAATAAATAATTTTTTTAAAAATAAATAAATTAAATAATACAAAATAATAAAATATAATTCTAAAATAAAAAATAAAAAAATTATTATTTTTTTTGTAAAAATAACCAGAATATCTCTTCATGTATAAAATATGTAATTAATATAACGATTACTTGCAATTAATCAATAATTAAGATTTATTTTTTAGGACTGCATAAAAATTAAGGACTACCCTGAATATATATCGTTATTTTTGTATATATGGCGTAGATGACTAACGGCCTAAACTTGTTTTTCAATATTGTTTTACAAGTAAAATTAAAATATCACTAATAAGGGATTCCCCAAAATCGCAAAGTCAAATACTATTTACCTTTCACTTTTTCCTGTTTTGCACCTTTACTCAAAATCAATAGTTTTTTCGTTGTTATTTTTTAATTTGATATTCTTCCAATGTTATTTGTTGCTGATTCTTTGCACAATTTAAGATTTTTTTTTTTGTTGCTATTTTTTATATAACCACTTGGTTGTTTTTAAAATCTCCCAACAATTAACACATTCTTCATTTATCAGTTTTATTACATCATTATTTTCCTCACTGATAAGTTCATGTCAAATTCCTAATATTTCTTTATTCTTTCTTCAGCTTTATTACATCATCGGCACATCACTAATTTTTAATTAATTACAAATCTTAAAAATATTACATATCACCGTCGTATCACTATGGGGTAATTTTTGCCCTCATGTGTATTGCACATGGGGTAATTTAATAGAAAAAATTAACATCAGTTAGTGTAAAGGACCATCGGTGAAAAACCTTTCAGAATTAAGAACCATCACTGTAATTTTTGAAACTAAAGGACCATTGGTGAAATTTGCTATAAACTTAAAAGACCATCCGTGTAATTCACTATATATTAATTAATTTTTAATAGTCAAATATGATTTATGCCTATATTAAGAAGAATTTTTGCCCAAACTTCTATTTACCTTGAAGTTTTACAAAAGATTTAAAAATGTTTGTAAACAATATGTATTTTATTATAGATTTTGTCTACTCTTTATACGATAAAATGTGATGTGCAATTATCGTCAAAATATTGTGTTCTTAGTTTTATTGTCGTATCGCATATAAAGTTTTTTGGAACAAATATCATGAAATTATTATAAGCCGTCCGTGATTTATCACGGGGTATAAACTAGTTATAGAATAAAAACTAAATTTATAAAAAAAAACTAATTAATAAAAACCAAATAAATTGTTTTTTTAATAATATTATAAATCCATTAAAAAAGGAAAAACAAAATCTCAGTCTCTGCTCTCTATCTCACATTCTCTTTTCTTTCACCACTTTTTACCTTTGTCTCTATCTCTCTCTAAAATTTCATCCTTGAAGTCGTCACATTCCCTAAGAGAAGAACGAGAAGTTTGGAAAAATGAACTACTGACGAGTTCTGCATCCGCCATTAGGTGTACGTAAGAGTTAACATGAAAATATGACAGTTTCAAAATTTAGTAATTAAGGTAAGGATGCGGAATTATAAACCCCTAAATTGCTTTTACATCAGGTAACACACCACTAAATCTATATTATTTAATTTACAATATTGTGGGAAACATAAATTGATACAAAACATATATTTAATTTACAATATTTGAATTCACAATATTGTGGGAAACATAAATTGATACAAAACATCTATGAAATATTTAATTTTGTTGTGTGTTTTTTTTTTTTCATTTGTTGTATTTTATTTTTCTTTAGTTAGTTTTATATTTATATAAAAATATATTTCTTAATGTAAATCTGTGTTTTTTTGTACTTATTTTTCCCTTTTTACCTTTTAGTTACTTTATAATTTCTTTTAATTACATACTTTAATTACTTTTTTAGTTTTGCTTTTCATTAGTTACTTTATATTTTGAATTTAATAGATATTTGTATTACATTAATACAATTTTTTATGGGAATTGATTTGTTCAAGGAATAATTTACTTATCTAAGGTAAATAAAGTTATTTATGGTAAATAAAGTTATTTAATTGCCTTGAAAAAATTCTAATTTGCCTTGTATGAATTATAAATTGCCTTTAACAATTATTACCCTTTTTTTATAGTTTGACGAAATCTATTTTTCTATAAATTTGTTTCTTTAATTATAAACTGCATAATATAAAATGTATGATAAGAGTAAAAAGACATAAATAATAATAGCTAAAATAATATATTTATATTACATCACTATTCATTAGCATTTATTGATGTGGCGTGTTTGATCCCATGCGGAGTATATAAGTTGCCGAAACATATATCGGTTTCCTTCATTAAAATAATCTAAAATTCCGTTAGAATTAGATTTTTTAAATTTTTATTCGGCTACTCGATTTGATTCCTATTTAAGTTAATTTTTGGTCCATGGGTACGTAAGCTTCCTAAACAGATCTATAAAATGTCTAATATTTTAGTCATAGGTCGAGATCCCGTATATATTCTGGTTTTAGTTCAATTTCACTTTTAACAATTTAAACTGAGTTTTGCGCAATAATTTATCTTGGTCGATGTGGCTTTTCTGTCTTATTTTGTTATTTTAACTTTTTGTATCTTGCTAGCTTCTTTCTAGTTTATTTTAGTTTATATATATTTTTTCTTACGGGTGGTTGAGAGAGATAATGACTTTGCCGAAACTTCTTTTTCACTCCTATTCGCCGTTTAAAAAAAAAAAACTACACCAACCCAAGTTAACGTCACATGATCATTGACACACGTTTACTGGAAGGGGGAATAACTAGAAATATATTTATGACGATTTAACTTTTCTTTTACAACTTTATTATTTCATGTGATACTCAACAATTCATATTTGTTAGTTGCCAATTAACAAAATATGAATGTGAGATTTTTTATATAAAGTCACTAAATTCGTTAGAGTAAAGTGTTAGTTATATGATATATTTGGACATGATTCAATCATATTAATAACTAATAAATTACTATATTTGTGCACGTTGTTTTACACAAGACTTGGTGGACAATATGTAAAAACATTTTAAATTAATAATATGAGACCACATAAATTTATATTAGAGAGTTATTAATTTATCAATAAATTATTAATTATTAATTTATTTTTATCAAGTAATTATATTGTACTTTGTACATACCAAACAAAAAGGTAAATTAGTCTACGTGTCTTATAATACAAACCCTCGGCAATTTTTTCTTTTTGGAAACAACTTTCATTAAACACCAAAAAGAACTAGCACAAGGCTAGAAAACCAAAACATCTAAACATTACATGGTAAAATTAGTCATTCGGCACAACTAACTCTAAACTTAGGACGACGGTTACAAACCCATAAATACAACACTTCTTTAATAGAATCTATAAGATAATTCCGCCGGGTAAGACCATTATTAAAAGTGATCGCGTTCCTATGACGCCACACGATCCAAACCACCGTAAACACCACTGCTTCAATAATCATCTTCACTTTCGTGTTCATGGAGCTAACATCCAAATTAAATAACAGGTCATCCAAACTATCAACATTCATGTCAACCACTTGTAACCAACGCCCAATAGCCCTCCAAACACTCTTAGTGACTTCACAACTCCAAAAAATATGCTCCGCATTCTCTATCACATCTCCACACATAACACACATTAAGTTTTCGAACATAATACCTCTCATCAATAAGTTAACTTTGGACGGGACTCGGTTTAAATTCATTTTCCACAAAAGAATATTTACTTTCCGAGGCACTAACGGGTTCCACCTTGGATGCAAAGCCGACGAAGGGAGTAATAAATTGTCAAGCCACCTTCTCATGCTCTTTACTTCAAAACTCCCTTCATTCCCAATATTTCAAACCCACGTATCCGGCTCATTCGACAACGTCACATTATCTAATAAACGATTCAATTTCACCATTCGGGATTCTTCTCTCCCCCCTCGATTGTCACAGACCCAAGCCCATCGGACCTCGTTATTATGGAACCGGTCCGAGACCAAGCAGTTGATGTCAACATCAAGTAAGTGAATTCTCGGGAATTCCGTTGCCAAAGTGAACAGACCTAACCAAGCTAGTGTCCTTCCAAAATCGAGTATTTCTACCATCACCAACCTTCTTTTTCAAGTGAGACAACAAATCGATACCATTACCTTTAAACTTGCTTAGCATTTTTAATATTTGGGCCCAAGGGGTCGATCCTAACCGATGCAAGTTAGTAAGATCCAACGCCCCGTGGTCGCCATAAATCGATTTAATAACCACTGCCCACAAACTACTAGCATTTGTAACAAACCTCCAAATCCACTTAATTACTAAGGCAACATTAAAGGCATATAAACTCCCAATGTCAAGACCCCCATTTTGTTTAGAGGCCAACACCGAGTCCCAGTTAACCCAATGTATCTTCTTTGTAACCTCGGTGCCTCCCAAAAAAAAACGATGCTCCCAGTCTCTCTAAGTCATTTGCAACACCCTTTGGCATAACAAAAAGGGACATATAGTATATCCCCATACCGCCTAACACCGTTTTTAGAAGAAGACCTCCCATCAACCGAAAGGGTGTTGACTTTCCACCCCGACAACTATTGTTTAAATTTATCAACTAACGGGTCCCAATTCTTTTTCCTAGACATACACGCCCTGACCGGAAGCCCCAAATAAACGAAAGGTAACTTCCCATTACACACACCAAGTAATGCCGCCATATTTTGCACCTCCTCATCCGACACACCGACTCCATAAAGATTAGATTTATGCAAATTTAATTTCAGACCCGAAGCCATAATGCAAAATGATAAGAAGCTTTTGCATTTTATTCAGAGACCATTCTCCTTAAAAAAATCGCATCATCGGCATATAAAAAGTGGGAGACATTTACCTTCACCCCTTTGAACAAATTTTGAGAAATTGCGTCTTCCATAACTACATGAAGACCTTCCATGGCAATGATAAAGACAAACGGAGATAGCGGGTCGCCCTGTCGGAGGCCTCGTTCGAGTTTAAACTCTTTAGAGGCGTTACCATTCAATATAACAGAAGCTTTTGAAGAATGTAAAATCGCACTAATCCAGTTCCGCCACTTATCCGAAAAGTTCATATATTCCAACATTCGGTCAAGAAATTCCCAACTTATCGAGTCATAAGATTTTTTGAAATCAATTTTAAGCACCATGGCACTCTTCTTATTCTGTTTGTACCACGAAATTAACTCGTTCACCATCATTGGGCCATCTAAAATCTGCCGACCCTTAATAAAAGCCGATTGCTCCTGACTAACCACCGAATCCACCACCAAAGCAAGCCGTAACGCCAATAATTTTGCAATGATCTTATATTGCACACCTATAAGGCTTATAGGCCTATAATCATTCACAGCCATCGGATCCGTGACCTTGGGAATCAACGTAATAAATGAAGCGTTGCACCCTGTGGGAATAAAACATGTTTCAAAAAACTCAACAACAAAGTTAAAAATATCAAATTTTAATAAATTCCAAAATTTCTTAATAAAAGCGAACGTAAAAGCGTCCGGGCCCGAGGCCTTATCGTTTCCACAGCTCCACACCGCCACTTTCAGCTCACTCATCGTCACCTGCCCCGTCAACATCTCCGATTGATCCTCAGACAATTGTTTAAAATTGTCACTTCTCCTTTCCACTTTAATAACCGGTACTCTTTGGAACGTGCTAGCATAATAATCATAAAATATTCGTTTCACGACCGGCGGAGATGTAATCCATTCCCCATCTTTTTTCACACCTCGAATTAAAACCCTCGGCTATTTGATGCAATAAAAAAAGTTAGAGATTAATTCCAAACAGGCTTGAACTTTAAAAAATAACAGACAACTATTGAATCATATTTTAATAAAATGTAACATACTTTTTCAGTTTTTATAAATTATTAATTTATGATTTTCTTAGTATCGAAAATTATAAAGCGATCTCCCAAAAAAATATTATCTTATTATTTTATCGAGTTTTTTAATTTTTATATTGGTCCAAATTGGGACTGGATAAATTTATTATTTTAGAAAATTTATTAACTTACCGAGTATTAATTTAAAGAGTTACTACGATATAAAGCAAGGGTATGCTTTACTCTTGTTGTTTAGATAAATATGACATGTCAAAAGTAATCAATGATAGTGCTTTACCAAAATTAGCCTTTATGATTAGGGATATAATTGTCATTTAACTTCTCCCTTATAACTTCGGTAATTCTTGTGTACCCCACTTTGTTTTCTGGCAATAACTTTGTTTTTTTCATAAATAAAAAAATTTTAAAATGTGAAATTTCTTGAAATTAAATTATTTACAAATTAAGTATAGCCATGAAAATTGAAAAAAAAAATATGTCACAATTCAAACATATTGCGAATATGATCCAAAAATATAATGATCCAAATTTATTATTATCAGAAAATGTTAAAATAAAAATTGTTATGAATGTAATTAAATAAAATGTATATTTTTTTTATCTAGTAAATCCAGTCTGATTCGGTTAAATAAAATGGGTATTTAGTATATATTTTATTTTTCTTAACACAATTCTTATACTTTTTACATATTTTATAGTTTGACGCAATATAGATTTCTATAAATTTGTTTCCTTACTCTTATGAACCATAAATACAAAATGTACAAAAAAGAGTAAAAATAACATAAATTTTAATAATATAAAATAAACGACTTATATATAATGACTCGCGTTCAAGGAGGCCCATGATTTTTACAAAGTTTCGAGGAATAAATCTCAACCATTGATCAATATGATCTAATGGTCAATATTAATCATATTCTTTATACATGGAGGGGTATTTTGGTCATTTGGCACTACATTTTTATTTTATTTTAATTTTATTTAAAATTTTTTTTTGAATTTTTAATTAAGGGGTATTTTGGGCATTTTTAAAAAAACTATTTTATTTATTTTTATTTTTTATTTTTTATTTTAAAATTTTTAGTTTTTTTAAAAAAATATTTTTTTATAAAAATTATTTTTTTATTATTATTTTTAAAAAAATTATTAATTTGTCATTAATAACACATAATGTGATTGCATAGTGAATCACATGTGATTGCATTCTGAATCACATGTGATTTAAGTAAAACATGATTTTACATTAAAATCACATGTGATTTTACACTAAAATCGCATGCGATTAAGTTATACACGTAATTATCAAATAAATGTTATTTTTTAATAAAAAATTAATAAAAAAATAAAAAATAAATAAATAAAAAAATTTTAAAATGAAAAATAAAAAAAATCGAAAATTTTTTTAAGTGCCAAATGACCAAAATACCCCTTCATAATAAAAAAAATAAAAATTTTAAAATACAAAATAAAAAAAATAAAAAAATATTTTATTTTTTAAAAAATGACCAAAATACCCCTTAATATATAAAATATGTGATTAATCTTGACCATTAGATCCTATTGATCAATGGTTGAGATTTGTTCCTTGGGACTTCCTAAAAATAATGGACCTCCTTGAACATTATATATCAATAATCATTGGTATTCGTAGAAGTTTATGCTTAATCTGCGTAAGTATAAAATATATAGGTTGTCGAGAATATATGAGGTTTTCCTTCATTAGAGTAATCTAAACTTCCAGTAGAATTAAATTTTAATTTTTTTATTCGGCTACTCGATTCGATTCCTATTTAAAGTGATTTTTAGTCCACTGGTATGTACGCTGTAACGACCGGAATTTTTGGTTAATATATTAAATGGAAATATTGAGGAATAAAGGTGGGAAAATATTTAATCGAGTCTCCGTTGGGTTTTATCGAGTGTTTGAATGTTTGGGACTTGGTATAACCAAGTACGGGTCAAGACTTGGATGGAAACAAGTTTAAAAGGCAAGAAACTGACCCAGGCAGCCCTCGCGGCGCGAGGAAGGCGCGAGGCAGGCGCGAGTTCAAACAGCATCTCCAGAGACGAAACGCGAGAGGGTCGCGTTTGGGGTCGCGTTTGGTTCGCGGCGCGAACTAGGCGCGAGCGGGGCGCGAAAGCTGGAAAAGATCGGCTTCTAATAAAGGCAAACCCGCGTCACTTCGCGGCGCGAGCTCGGCGCCAGCTCGGCGCGAATTTGGTCTGGAATATATAATCTTGTGTGTGAGCTAGGGTTTCATTTCTCATTCAACCCCACTCATAGTGCAGCCGATTTGGGAGTGTTCTTGGTCGTTTTTGGAGCTCAAGAGCTCAAATCTTCACCATCTTGAAGGATTTTTACATCAAGGGTAAGTATTCTTGATTGTCTTGCTTATCTACCTTGATTGTGAGCTTTGTATAGGTAAAAATAGTGGTTTGGGGAACCAACCATGTCATCTTTGGGGAAGATGACTAAACATGGGTGTAGAACACTCATTGTAAGCTTGTAATCGATGTGTACAAGTTGGATTTCGGTTTATTGATGGAAATCTTGAACTAGGGTTTGAGATTCCACCAAGTTGGATGAACTTGGTGGTTAAGGTTGTAGATATGGATTGTTTAGTGATTAGTTATGGATAATAACTAGTTATTGTGATGATATTGATGGTAGGTCAAGAAGACCTAAAGTTTGGTGACATTTCACAAGTTGGAAAGCAAGGATTCGTGTTGTTAGACACGATTTGGAGTTAGCTTGGCTAAGGTGAGTACATGAGACTTTTACTGAGTACATAGCAAATGATTTTGAAAACTATGATGTTGTATGAGTCTTTATTAATAAATGTTTTTAATAAAGATACGATTGAAAAGATAAGAAAATGCAAGTAATATGCTATTTGAATATGTCTAAATAACTAATGATTTTGGAACAGATTATGAAAATGAAAAGTAATTAGTAACTCTTCATTAATATGATGTTTGATTAAGAGTAATGATTAAGAAAGTATGATAGTTGGTTTATTAATGATATGTATTAATAAAGCTAATAGCAATGATTTTCAAGTATCAAGAATTGATTAGTATATTATACTAATAAAGGTAGTGATTGAATTGTTAAGAGAATAGATAAGAAGTGACTAGTAATAAATATGCATTCTAGTCAAAGAGAAGTTAAAGTGATATAATGTTTATAAATGATAAATAGGTTTTATTTAATAAAGGACTTGGCAAAGTCAATATTGAAATTGAATAAGAAAAGAGAATAATATGATAATTAGAATAGATGTATTCTAATTTGTGTTTGATTATGAATTGGTGGGGCATAGACCCATATTTGATGATTCAATGTGTGTAATAAAAGTATCCGGATAACGATAACCCATTTATGGGGGAATGAGATTACTACTTGGGGCGGTACCTCCCTGCGCAAGGGTAGTATATCTATGAGAACGATAACCCGACAATAGGGGGATTATGATAACCCGATAAAAAGGGGGATTACGATAACCCGCGAGACGGGGGATTTGGTGATCTTGGTAAGTTTGGGAGAACCCCAATTACCATGTGATCTTAATGATAACCCACATCGGGGGAGTTTGCTTCGGAATGATCCGGGGCGTATGTGATAAAAGGGGTAAGCTTAAGGATAGCTTACATGTATGTGATTATGTGATGGGTAAGCTTACGGTTAGCTTACTAGTAAGTATGAATAAAGTTAAGATAATAAGTCGATAATTAATAAGTGAATAAAGTAAAGATTTAAATAGTAAGGACTTTTTATTATTTTGAGAATGGGTCGAAAACCCATGTATCTCACGAGACTATTTTTGTCTCACGTACTACTTTGTTTTTGGCTATGTACTCAGGTTCGAGATCGATGGATTAGAGGGTCGCGGTAGAAGTGGCCTAGTGTTGATTAGCTCGGGAGCTCGTAGGTAGATCCCGTTTATCCTATGGTTATGATATTATATTGTAACACCGGTTTTAATACTCTGATAAATGTTTTTAAGGTTTTTGTTAAACCGTATTTTTGGGATATTGGACTTTGTAATATTTTTATTTAAAAATATGTTTTAAAAGATGTTTTAAAAATCGAGGTGTTACAACTTGGTATCAGAGCTATAGTTTAAGTGAATTAGGTAGGTTTGACCTCCCTAGTCTTAAGCTATGCTAAGTAGGACCATATGTTTCCATAGGATGTCCATGATTAGTCTTTTGAGACCGTAAAAAGTGCGAGTATGGTAGGGTCGAACCCTAGGAGAAATGTCACGTTTGATATTCAAGTATTGTATTCGACTGTGGAGTCGATCGTTGGAAATTGGAAATGGTGGAAATAATGATATAAGTAAAAGGATAAGCGTGAAAAGTGGACAAGCTCCACTAGGTTAGGAAGAGAATTTTTAGTTGAGTTCTGACAACTCATGGGGTTGATGAATAGGGTTCCGGTTTATATGTAAACCAACCTGGTAATTTGGGAATTATTCGGGATCTGTTTAATTAAATAAGAGAAATAGTAAACGAGGATGTGAGTCAGATTGCGTATGACCGGATGAATGAGGATACGCAGGTTGATTCCGACTCAGGTATGAAGAGTAAGTCTTCAGATAACCAGCCGATGCTGAGAAGTCCTCGACAAAGGAGGGTAGTGATTCTGAATCGGAAGAAAGGGAATGAAGTTCGTTCAAGACATTGATGGCGCGTAAGCTGGATGCGTATTTGGGAAGTACTGAACCAGAGGTCCTGATTCGGCAGATTCGCGAAATTTAGCAAGTGTTAGAATATATTAAGAGGATGAAGAATGTTATGATGACTCTTGCATCCCAGTTGTTGAAGCAAGACGTCATAGTGGAAGAATGTGGTGTGAAAGTTTGGAAAGAGTATATGGTACCAGATGTCGTGGAAGGAGTTCGCGAGTAGATTGATAGGGAAGTTTTGCCCCGAGAGAGTACTTGGAAAATTTCTAAGAGAATTTAATGTTGGAGATGTGGAGAATGTAGTTCAACGAAGGGTCATTAAATCGTCATTAATTGGAGGAAAGAGGAAGTTCGATGGTAGCTTAGAGTTAACAAAGAAAGAGAATCTCGTTCAAAGTTCGTGAAATCATGTTGATGTGAAAGGTTCAAAAGTGTGGTAAGTTTTCCTCAGTTATAAAATCTAAGGTATGAGGTTCGTGTTTTATTGGTGAATTGTCGCACGATTTGGTGCTAAGGCGAAATGGCATGTATAAGTATGGGTGAGTTGGCGATTGGTATGTCGCGGATAATTAGGATATTAAAAGACATATTACCGTGGAAATAGTAAATGATTTCAATGAAAGGATGATAGTACGTAGAAGTACTAAGACTTAGTGAGGATAGTATATATGGATGGGAAACCATAGAAGAGAAAAGTTCAAAAATGGTAAAATTGTAGCACTTGACGGGAATAAGGATAAGTGATGTGGTATTAGCTTATGATAATAGTAAAGAAAAGAATGATGAAAAATATAGTGAAGTTTCAAAACTCGTAAACAGAAAGTATGTTGGAAAGGATAAGCATCGGGAATGACAAAATTTAATAATAAAAAAAAATGGTTGAGTAAAAGTTGACAATTAGTCATGACAAAGTTTGTATCATGGATGATGGATTTGATGCTAAGGTCAAAAGGATAATTATTGATAAAGTGTCATAGAAATGGTATGCTAAGTCAAGGGTAATAATTAATTATTGGAAAAAGGACATTAGAAAAAGTGTGATAGCTTATGTTTGGTTGTGGATCGAAGTCAATTGGTTGACTTGAGTTGACCGTGTGGTTCGGTAAAATATGGATAATGGAATAAAATGGTGGTTACCTAGGTGGTGAAAGAAAGATTGGGAAATTTAATAATGAGAAAGTGAATCGACTAAAGACGATGGATAAGTGAGTAGATTGGTGGAAAGCACTAGAAATGATTATGTGTATACCGTGTGGTATAAAGGTATAAGTGGGAGTAATTGTCTATGAAAAGAATATGACTTTAGAAAGTAATGTTATGTGAAGTATGGGAAAATGTAATTCGAATAGAGAATGTGATTAGTTATGAAAGAGAATGTTAGCACGATGCTAAATGAATGATGCATATATGAATTGTATGCAAGATAGAATGGTATTGTATGAGTCACATTGGATTGGAGGCTTTCCGATCATTGTGACAGTTTGGACCTTGATGGATTGGAGGCTTTCCGATCATCTCGGTGTGATAGTTAAAGTATAATTTGTTGTATAAGGGATATGATGTTTGTACCTGACGTATGTAGAACCGTATGGTTAGTTATTGATATGATTGTATGGCAAATGAGAACTTGGGTTGAAAACACGGGTAGTGTTTAAGTATAAGTAGGTGTAGGAGATGCCTGCAAGTTCATGGTTTATGAAAAGGTAATGCTTTTAGGAAGCAAAGTTTGTTAGTAACCAATGAGTGGTGAAAGAGGTATAATGGGTGGTTAGGCCACAATTGGATATGACTGAGGCTCTAGAGCCGGTAATCGGAAATTACAAGTATGATATAAGGATGGTGGAAGGAGATTATAAATGGTATAAGTAATTGAATGAAAGTTTAAAAGTGATAAAAATTTGGTATTGTTTTAAATGAAAATTGTTAATGATTGTGGGAATCGAAATCGAGGGAAAAGGGAACAATTGAGAAAGGAAATTTAGATATTGAAATCGGAAATGAAAAGCTTGGGAAGCGATGCCTTGGTAATAAAGAATATGTGGAATTTAGCAAGGAAAGTTGACTTTATTCATAAGTCAAGGTTGGTCAACTAGTGGAATGTTGACTATAGTCAAAATTGGGTTTTGCCTTTCGTTTAAAAAGGTTAGTCAAGGATAAGAGCATACTATACCATCTGCATGTGTATGATAGTGGTTAAATGGAGTGATGGAAATAATGGTAGTCAAAGGGTACGACTTTGACCGTTGGGTATTTCGAGTTGAATTAGAGGATCGAGTATGATTGTTGTTGGACCATGAATGTAAGATCGATTGTAAAGGAATTGATGGTCAATGGAACCACCAGTGGATAAAGAAATTATCAAGGTATGGTTGACTTTGTGCTTAAGTCAAGGATTTGGCAATGTTGACAATTTGGTCAAAGCTAGGCATTGACTATCGTTTTGGTCAATTGGCTATTAGTAATGATTGGGTTATATCGTCCCGATGTAGATAAATGAATTGGTAAAATGATTGAAAATGTTAAGGTCAAGTTGTGAAATTCTGACCCGTTCGGGTATTAGGGACTCAAGATTGGATTTTTGACCCGTTTGGGTATAACGGAGTCAAGTGGGCATTTAAATGCATAAGTATCGTTGGACCATGATTTGGAGGTGGAATGAGGATTGCATGGAAATCCTTGAGTTGATTCCGAGGACGGAATCCTTTTTAAGGGGTGGATAGTTGTAACGACCGGAATTTTCGGTTAATATATTAAATGAAAATATTGAGGAATAAAGGTGGGAAAATATTTAATCGAGTCTCCGTTGGGTTTTATCGAGTGTTTGAATGTTTGGGACTTGGTATAACCAAGTACGGGTCAAGACTTGGATGGAAACAAGTTTAAAAGGCAAGAAACTGACCCATGCAGCCCTCGCGGCGCGAGGAAGGCGCGAGGCAGGCGCGAGTTCAAACAGCATCTCCAGAGACGAAACGCGAGAGGGTCGCGTTTGGGGTCGCGTTTGGTTCGCGGCGCGAACTCGGCGCGAGCGGGGCGCGAAAGCTGGAAAAGATCGGCTTCTAAAAGGCAAACCCGCGTCACTTCGCGGCGCGAGCTCGGCGCCAGCTCGGCGCGAATTTGGTCTGGAATATATAATCTTGTGTGTGAGCTAGGGTTTCATTTCTCATTCAATCCCACACATAGTGCAGCCGATTTGGGAGTGTTCTTGGTCGTTTTTGGAGCTCAAGAGCTCAAATCTTCACCATCTTGAAGGATTTTTACATCAAGGGTAAGTATTCTTGATTGTCTTGCTTATCTACCTTGATTGTGAGCTTTGTATAGGTAAAAATAGTGGTTTGGGGAACCAACCATGTCATCTTTGGGGAAGATGACTAAACATGGGTGTAGAACACTCATTGTAAGCTTGTAATCGATGTGTACAAGTTGGATTTCGGTTTATTGATGGAAATCTTGAACTAGGGTTTGAGATTCCACCAAGTTGGATGAACTTGGTGGTTAAGGTTGTAGATATGGATTGTTTAGTGATTAGTTATGGATAATAACTAGTTATTGTGATGATATTGATGGTAGGTCAAGAAGACCTAAAGTTTGGTGACATTTCACAAGTTGGAAAGCAAGGATTCGTGTTGTTAGACACGATTTGGAGTTAGCTTGGCTAAGGTGAGTACATGAGACTTTTAATGAGTACATAGCAAATGATTTTGAAAACTATGATGTTGTATGAGTCTTTATTAATAAATGTTTTTAATAAAGATACGATTGAAAAGATAATAAAATGCAAGTAATAGGCTATTTGAATATGTCTAAATAACTAATGATTTTGGAACAGATTATGAAAATGAAAAGTAATTAGTAACTCTTCATTAATATGATGTTTGATTAAGAGTAATGATTAAGAAAGTATGATAGTTGGTTTATTAATGATATGTATTAATAAAGCTAATAGCAATGATTTTCAAGTATCAAGAATTGATTAGTATATTATACTAATAAAGGTAGTGATTGAATTGTTAAGAGAATAGATAAGAAGTGACTAGTAATAAATATGCATTCTAGTCAAAGAGAAGTTAAAGTGATATAATGTTTATAAATGATAAATAGGTTTTATTTAATAAAGGACTTGGCAAAGTCAATATTGAAATTGAATAAGAAAAGAGAATAATATGATAATTAGAATAGATGTATTCTAATTTGTGTTTGATTATGAATTGGTGGGGCATAGACCCATATTTGATGATTCAATGTGTGTAATAAAAGTATCCGGATAACGATAACCCATTTATGGGGGAGTGAGATTACTACTTGGGGCGGTACCTCCCTGCGCAAGGGTAGTATATCTATGAGAACGATAACCCGACAATAGGGGGATTATGATAACCCGATAAAAAGGGGGATTACGATAACCCGCGAGACGGGGGATTTGGTGATCTTGGTAAGTTTGGGAGAACCCCAATTACCATGTGATCTTAATGATAACCCACATCGGGGGAGTTTGCTTCGGAATGATCCGGGGCGTATGTGATAAAAGGGGTAAGCTTAAGGATAGCTTACATGTATGTGATTATGTGATGGGTAAGCTTACGGTTAGCTTACTAGTAAGTATGAATAAAGAAGATAATAAGTCGATAATTAATAAGTGAATAAAGTAAAGATTTAAATAGTAAGGACTTTTTATTATTTTGAGAATGGGTCGAAAACCCATGTATCTCACGAGACTATTTTTGTCTCACGTACTACTTTGTTTTTGGCTATGTACTCAGGTTCGAGATCGATGGATTAGAGGGTCGCGGTAGAAGTGGCCTAGTGTTGATTAGCTCGGGAGCTCGTAGGTTGATCCCGTTTATCCTATGGTTATGATATTATATTGTAACACCGGTTTTAATACTCTGATAAATGTTTTTAAGGTTTTTGTTAAACCGTAGTTTTGGGATATTGGACTTTGTAATATTTTTATTTAAAAATATGTTTTAAAAGATGTTTTAAAAATCGAGGTGTTACATACGCTTCGTAAACAAATCTTTCAAATATCAACACTTTTACTTTTAATCATCACCTGGGATCTCAAGAACTAAAATGCACTCCCTCCGTCTCAATTTAATTATTCACAACATTTTATTTTTGATATCCATTTCAAAATTATTGTCAATTTGAAAGTTTTCACCTATCATAAAAACACTTGAATGATAAATATATAGTCTATTGGTTATAAAATATAATAAATGCATTTATTTCTTAAATTATGTGATTCTTGTATGTAGACAATAGTTTTGGGATGAACGAAATATATAATCTGATTTTAGTTCGGTTTTACTTTTAACACCTTATAACTTAGTATTGTACAATCCTACTTCTTAATACAATATCTATCTCTTATTCACCTACACTAGTGAACATTGCATGGCCATTTACACATATTTACACTAAGGGATAATTAGAAAAATAATTATGGTGATTTAACATCCTTTTACAACTTTATTACTTCATTTGATACTCAACAACTCATATTTATTGGTTATCGGTTCATAAAACATGAATGTAAGATTATTCTATTTATTTTCATTAAATTCTCCAAAATAAAGTTATTTTAGAATTTGGTAATGGGTTTTTCTATTATGTGCCCCTAGGGCACATGATAAAGTCCTTAAATGATGTTAAACAATTCCAAAAATGAAGTAATAAACATTAACCATGCCCAAGTTTTCTATTTTATTGTGATGAATTAATTGTGTTCTGTAATTTAAATGGAAATATTAACATCATTTAATGACTTTATCATGTGCCGTAGGGACACATATTATAAAAACTATTTGGTGATATTACTGTATTAATTATATTTAATAAACTAAAAATTTTCAATAAAATATAAAATCATATTTAATGAATCTTTTAAGATGGTAGAATTAAGTCATTAACGTTCATTAATGTAATTTAGTACATATTTAAAAAGTAAATGATTCATTATGTTAGAAAAAACCCATATTAGATCGCTCACATCAGACTTCGGTTGCAAAACCGAAGTCGGCGATTTTACTCCAACCAATGGCACGATCCGTCACTTGCTTGTCATCGTGAAAGCTTTTTATAAATAAAGGTGAAAGCTTCCGCATATAAACAAAATTTTATTCCACATAAAAAAAAGATCGAAAAGTGCTCCGTTTTTTTAGGGGGCGATTTGCGATTTCAGGGTTTCGCAAAACAGCTTCGTTTCGTAGGGTTTTTGGTTGGTTCTTCGTCTCCCGTTTCTGGGGGCAGGTTTGGATCATATGGCGTATGATGATTTCAGCAGGCGAGGGGCAAGCGGTAGTGGTGCCCAGAATTCGTTTAATAGGCGACATGTTTTAGACTAAAAAGGAATCGCTCGTTCAGTTTATGTTACAAACTTTCCGAATCATTGGGATACCAATGATCTTTGGAAGGCAATGCAGATTTATGCTACAGTCGTTGATGTGTTCATCCCACGTAAGTTATCTAAAATCGGTCGTAGATTTGCGTTTGTGAGGTTTATTAGGGTTAGCAATATGGATACCCTAGTGGTCCGGTTGAATGATGCATGGTTTGGATCTTTCCATTTGTTTGCGTCGGTTACGAGATTTGATAGGAAACCAAAACAGGAGCAGGTTCGCCATAGCGAAAGATTGGATAGTAGGGGTCCTCCTACTATCAAATCTGCTGTTGTTCGTCCGCCTGAACGAACACGTATTCTTACTCGTGATGAAAATGCACGTGTTAAGTTCTCTGATCTCTTTAAGGCAGATAATCAGAAACCTTCGCAGGGGGTTAAACCGAAATCTTCTGTTGCTCCAACTGAGAAGCCGGAAACGTTTAGGAGAAAGGCTATAACACTATCTAAAGATGATGTTATGCCAGTGCATGATGAAGGCTTGATTCTTATTGGTAAGGTCCGTGAATTGTCGCTTATCGAGAACATTAAGGTCGTATGTGTTAAAGAAGGGTTTTTTGATGTTGATGTTCAACATATTGGGGGTTCTTGGATTTGGTTGGAGTTTGAATCCAAAGAGGCGTGTGAGAAGTTCAGGTCACATGAGGATATGCAGTTTTACTTCATACAGTTGCGGAGGTTGGATGACAAATTTGTTGTTGATGATAAGGTTGTTTGGGTGAGAATGGATGGTTTGCCGCTAATGTCTGGTACTGTTAATGCAATAAAAAAGATAGTCAAAGGATAGGGTGAATTAATGTTCGTAGATGATGATCAAGGAGAGGGTGGTACAGGGAAATTTTGTATTGAAACTAGCATCAAAGGCAATGTCAATGAACAATGTGATGTTATCATTGATAACATTGTTTACTCGGTATGGATTTATGAGACTGCTTTTTGGCAACCTATCATGAAATGTTCGGATTTGGAGAGTAGACCCGAGGAAGATTTGCCAGATTCTGATGCCGGGTCTTTAGGTTCTCGTAGTGAAGATAACGGGTTTGGTGATCATCATGATGTTGAAAACAATGATTTGCAAGGAAATCTTGATGAAACATGGAAGGCGTACTCTGAAGTGCCCGTTGTGCAGAAGACGTCGCATGACCTGTGTGATGATACTCAGGCACCTGTCAATGGTGCTTGTTGCGTGGATAGCGTGGAGATAGGTGAAACTAATGTTGGTCCTGAAAAGACTGTTGAGGAGGTGTCGTTGTCTAGACCACCGGGTTTTGAACAAGGTAATAAAAAAGAGCAAGTGGGGAACGGCGTTGAGAAAAGATCGTTTTCTCAAAATTCGGTATGCAATGAAGGTGGTGAAAAAATTAAGTCGCAATTGGTTTCTCTTGTGGATGATTTGGATAAGTACATTAAACTTGGTCATGCTTTAGGTCATGACATGGAAGGGTGCGAAGTGTCTCTTGAACGGATGATTTCTAGAATGGGAGAGGACAAAGGTATTAAATGAATATTATGTCCTTGAATGCTTGTGGTATCGGAGATGGCGTTAAACGTAAGCAAATTGGTGTTGTCTGTAATAAATATAAAATTTCTTTTCTTGGTATTCAAGAAACGAGAATCTCAAAGGTTGATTTGTTCATGATGCGGCAGTGTTGGGGTAATTTTTCTTTTGATTTCGGTTTAAGTAGTGCGGTTGGTTCGTCTGGGTGTATTTTGTCGATGTGGGACCCTAATCTTTTCGTTAGCTCTCGGGTGTCTAGTTTTCAGAACATATTATTTGTGCATGGGGAGTGGAGAAGTAGTAAGATGAAATGTATCATGGGGAATGTTTACGCGCCCCAAAGTAATGTTGAGAAACGAAGACTGTGGGAGCTTATTTCCTTGTATATGCATGATAATGAAGGAAATTATATTCTTTTTGGTGATTTCAATGCGGTCCGTGATGAGGCAGAAAGGTATGGTTGTGCTATTAATGAAAAGGAAATTGGAGATTTTAACGATTTTATTGACGCGGTAAGTATTGAGGAGGTGCCTATGGGCGGTTCCGCTTTTACTCGGTTAAGTACTGATGGATGAAAAATGAGTAAGCTGGATCATTTTTTGTTTCGGAAGGGGTGTATGCTGCGTGTTCTGACATCTCTGCGTCCGTTATGTCTGATATAATTTCTGATCATCGCCCTATTGTTTTGGCTCAAGCATTGGTGGATTATGGTCCGCATGTGTTTCGTTTTTTTAATTCCTGGATGGCGGACGTCTCTTTTTCTGACGTGGTTGATAGATCATGGGCTATGCAAGGTGACACTGTTTGTAATAATCAGTGTATTCGGTTTAAAGATAAGTTGAAATTGTTGAAACAAGATTGTAGAACTTGGTGGAAATCGATAAAAGGTGATCAAGTTGCAAAGCGAAAGTCTTTAACTGATCAGGTTGCGAAGGTGGAATCTAAGATGGAAGACAATACAGCCTCGGATGATGATATTCTCATCCGGCAGCAAGCTAAACAAGAATTGTATAAATTGGATGTTAAAGAATGGAGAGATCTTGTGCAAAAAGCTAAAATTAAATGGGGTGTTGAAGGCGATGAAAACTCTAAGTACTTTCATGGTATTATTAATAGCAAAAGGAGACATTCGTTGCTTAGAGGCGTTAAACATGAAGGAACTTGGATTACGTCGGCATTAGCGGTAAAAGATATTTTTTTTAATTATTATGCTAACAAGTTCAAAAAGGTGCAGGTTATTAAAATTGTTAGACGAAGTGACAAGTTTAAAAGTCTTTCGGATGCAAACGCGGCGATTCTGATACATCCGGTTACTTTGGACGAAATTAAAAGAGCTGTATGGAGCTGTGGGAATGATAAATCTCCTGGTCCGGACGGGTTCACGTTCGCTTTTGTGAAAAAATACTGGGAGCTCATCAAAACCGATATTCTTGCCTTTGTTCTAGAGTTTTTCGAGACCGGTGTGCTCCCTTCTGGGTGCAATTCGTCGTTTATTACGTTGATTCCGAAAGTGATAAATCCTATTTCCGTCACGGATTTTCGACCGATTAGTCTTATTGGTGTTCAATACAAAATTATCGCGAAATTGCTTGCTTTGAGGCTTGCGGGGGTGGTGGATACGATTGTTAGTGTGGAGCAATCAGCCTTTATTCAGGGCCGTCAAATTTTAGATGGGCCGCTTATGGTTAATGAAATCATTGCATGGTTTAAAAAGAGGAAAAAATGCGCAATGTTTTTGAAAGTTGACTTTGAAAAAGCCTACGATTCTATCAGTTGGGAGTTTCTTGATCGTTTGATGGAATTTATGAAATTTCCTGAAGTGTGGCGGAAATGGATTATGGCGCTGTTAAATTCTTCCAAAGCCTCAGTTCTTCTTAATAGCAATGCGTCTAAGGAGTTTAAATTAGAGAGAGGCCTTAGACAAGGGGATCCGCTTTCCCCGTTTTTATTCATTATCGTTATGGAAGGATTACATGTGGCCATGGAGGAAGCTAAGGCTAATCAGATGTTTCAAGGATTGCGGATTAAGAAAGACTCGGTTGAAATTTCTCACTTGCTTTATGCCGATGATGCTATTTTCATGGGGGAATGGTCGAGTAATAATTTGCAAACTCTTATGGCTATTCTTCACTTTTTTCATATGTCTTCAGGGTTGAAGATTAATTTGCATAAATCCAATTTATATGGTGTTGGCGTTTCTGATGGTGATATCAGTTTAATGGCTGATCGTTTAGGGGTGTGTAAAGGTAAAATCCCGTTTGTCTATTTAGGGTTGCCGGTTGGTGCTCTTATGTCTAGAAAGAAGAATTGGGCCACTTTAATTGATAGATTTAAAAGGAAGTTGTGAGGATGGAAAGTGCAGACTTTATCGGTTGGTGGAAGATCTATGTTGTTAAAAACAGTGTTGGGAGGTCTGGGTATTTACTATATGTCTATGTTTGTCATGCCAAAATCGGTGACAAAAATTCTGGAGCAGCTGAGAGCATCGTTTTTTTGGGGTGGTACGGAAACGCAAAGGAAGATTCATTGGGTTAAATGGGATTCGGTTTTGGCTTCTTATCAGAATGGAGGTCTTAACATTGGAAGTCTGAATGCTTTTAATATTGCTTTGGTCCTGAAATGGGTGTGGAGGTTTGCGATCAGTAAAGATATGTTATGGGCTCGTGTTATTACGGACATTTATGGTGATGATGGTGGGTGCGTTTCCGGTAATGGTCGGGTTTTAGGTACCGGTCCATGGACAGGAATCATTAAGTTGTTGTCTAGACTGAAAGGGGAAGGGTTAGATATTTATTCTTATATGAAGAGATCGGTTGGTGATGGTTCTGCGACTAGCTTCTGGAAGGACCCTTGGATTGAGTCGGTCGGGTTGTGTTTTAAATATCATCGGTTATTCAGATTGGAGGGTAATAAGCATTGTACGTTCGCTGATCGGTTGATAGGTGGTATGGTGGTGTGGAATTGGTCTCGAATTATTAGAGGTGGTAGAGAATATGATCAAGTTGGTGAGATTCGATCCCGCGTTGAAGGTACAACGTTAAATCTTGAACCCGATAAATGGAGATGAGGTATTGGTTCTAGTGGGGAGTTTGAAGTCAAAACGACTAGACGTTGGCTTGATGATAGACTATTACCTTCTTCTCTGTTTGAAACGCGTTGGAATTCTCTAGTCCCCAGGAAGGTTAACATTTTGGTTTGGAAAGTGATGATTAATCGGATTCCTTCAAAACATAATATGTCCTTGCGGGGGGTTATTGTTGATAACTTGAAGTGTCAGGTGTGTGATCACGAGGTGGAGGATTCTGATCACATTTTTTGGAGGTGCCATGTAGCTAAAAGTGTGTGGAGGGCCATTGCTATTTGGCTTCAAGTTTTGGATCATGATGTGGACGACTTGCATGAATTGATGGAGTCGGTATATTCGAGCAATTGGAGCAATCACCGTAAAAAAAATTGTTGAAGCTGTCTGCTTTACAGTTATTTGGATTTTGTGGCGCTTTAGGAATGCTTCTATCTTCAATAATGGCGATACCCGGAAGTGTATGTTGATTGATTCGGTTAAGGAGACTGCTTTTAATTGGATTTGTAATAGGAATAGCAAATTTAGTGTTAGCTATTCTGAATGGCTTATCATTCCTTGCAACTGATGTATTATTTTTTTTTTCTAGCTTCTCGCTAGTTTTTTAAGTTTAATACAAAATTGTTTCCAAAAAAAAATAATAATTTATTTTACAAAACTGAAAACTTTAAACTCCAAATAATATCTAAAACTCTTTTCCAAAAACACCTATAATGTGATTGCATTCATACAATCAACTATATAAACACAAGACACATGTCTTGTCACGCATCAAAAGAGGTGTAATTTTTTATTTTTTCTATTACAACTAGAGAAAAAAAATTATAAAAGAAAAGCTTACTTTAATAGTTTTCAGATTAAAACTAAAAATTAAAATAACTACAATTACTAAAATTCACTTTAAATATTACACTTGTCACACACTTATATGTCATTTATATATATACCAAAAAACAGAAAGAAAAAAAAAAAATCCCATTAACACAACGTTAAAACTATGGCACGGATCTTTGGCTCGAATTTGCGCACGAAGTTAGTTGCGCCAAAAGCTGGATAACGCCCATTTAACTTGTGCAAACAGTCTATTCTTATTTTAAACTTCGGCTATTATGAGTTTGCCAAATGAACCAAACAAGGAATACAATATCCCGCGCGTTGTAATAGTTTTTTTTTTGCATAAACTTTTTGCTTTAATCAGGACTACGCTTAGTAGTGGTATTTAAAGTATTTTAAAATATTAATTGTCTATCTATCTAATTGTAAGAGTTTTCTAAAATTAATAATAATGTTTGATTAAGATAAAAAAGTATTATATAACCCAAATGATAATAAAGTAATTGTAATGAGAAATTTATTATACATTTTGAATCATATTATTCACAACTGTAAATTTTTAGTATTGATGAAAATAATATGTTTAATTCTAAAATTTATCAACTAATATGATCTACGTATACTATAACATTATTGATATAGATAATTAAAAGAGAATTATAAATTTATATATGCATATGGAATGATTTCAAATAAATTGGATATCCATTTATCGTTGAAAAATTATAGTCAAAACACATTTATCTCTTGGAATAAAAAAGTAAACTGCAACTGAAAGTTGCAATAAAAAAAGAAGCATCAATTATGGTCGAACACGAATTCTTTGGTAATAATTCTCGTAGCATTGTATATATATAACTAGCTTCATAGCCCGTCCGACTGAGCGGACATGCTTCAAAATTTATATTATAGAAAAATACCAATAAATATTAATAATTTTAAAAATGACATAAGAATCGATAGCTATAATAATAAGTTTGTACAAAATTTGGCTACGGCTTTTGCTTTGTAAGTATGTTGTTCATATGTAAAATAGATATATATATATATGGTAAATGGTTATCGAATATATTTGAAATATGGTAAAGATAATGATAATCACGGGATTTAAGGAATATATTTAAATCAGTAGACAATTCCGGAATTTTGGTTGATAAATTAATGTTCTCCTATGTGAATGGAGGTAATCTAATTTTGGTGTATTTAATCTATTTTTGCACGGTGTTGAATGGTTTTTGAATGAAAGAATCTTTCAAATTCAAAACTTTCAAAATAATGAAACCACGTGACTTTGAAAATCTTTTACCGAAAATTTAGTTAACTCATAACTGCAAGAATCAAAAGTCACAGTTTTTAATCAAGTTTTTCAAATGATTCTGAATTGATTACGTGATAATTTTTCTAAAAAACGTGTATTAATAAAGATTAAATCAAGTTCATTATTTAAAAACATTCAATGACTGATTTGGTGGTTTTAAATGGATTTCAAAGGAAAGAATTGAGTAAATCTTGTCCTTTTAGTTTAATCAATGTAGAATTTACTGAAATTCCGCTTAACTTAGGTGAAATACCGTGATTTAATTGAATGATAAAAACGGAAGGAATCAAGTATAAATTACTGTAATTCCGTTATTTTGTAAATATTTCCTTTAATTTCGTGTATATATTAAATGCAGGAGTTATGATACGATTTTGACCAGAGTTTGTTGAGCATTGACTAGGCGGTCAATGGGTGAATTACACGTGGCATATTCGACCAATGCAAGAGCTCCAAATTGATGAGTTGTCAAAGGTAAATCAAATGTAGACTCATATATAGAAGAAGATAATCTTATAATTCATTTTATAAACAATATTTCTTGAATAGTTAATGTATATATAGATAATGTTTTGACATCAGTTTTTGTATAAATAATTTTGAATAAAAATACTTCCAAACAAAACGTAACTTAAATCTTACTAACAAGACAGGTAACTAATACTCCCTCCGTCCCACAAAAAAGTTCCCATTTCTATCATAAATTTTGTCCCACAAAAAAGTTCCCATTTCTATTAAATAATATTATTATTATGGGTCCCACTACCAACTATCTTTTAAAAACACTTTCTCTCTCCAATTAACCTTATATTTTAATCAAAAATAGTACCAAAGACCCCACTATCAACTATCTCCTAAATACTTGTGCCCAAAGAAAATGGGAACTTTTTTGTGGGACGGAGGGAGTATTAGTTTAACTATATTAAAGAAGATAGATTAATTTAGTTATTTTTTGTAATGTGTATACATGTAAGTTCGTATATATGTAGGTTGTACGAGAGCATGACCCGCTAGGAAGAGACGTTGAGCTATTTAGGAGGCATTATTATGCTCATGGGAAACCAAAACCGTGCGCAAAAGGGAGTAACGGTGCACAACTAGTTGACGGTTTAGTCATCAAAGAAGAAGATTATAAGGTGGTTAAAACACGATTTAGTGCATTTTTTGCTACAAACCTTCATTCATTTCTTCAAGGAGTCGGGATCGATAGTTTAGTTGTCGTTGGTAAATCAACTTTATGTGCATTATCACGCCGTTAATATTCGATTATGGATTAATATTTAATTTACGTAATTTGTGTTTGTGTTTATAGGTGTTCAGACTCCAAACTGTGTAAGACAGACGGTTTTTGATGCTGTAGAACTTGACTACAAGTCTGTTACTGCTATTGTGGATGCCACTGCTGCTGCTACACCCGATATACACGCTGGTATGCTTATTATTGATAGGATCTTTATAAACATAAATTTAAACATAGTTTTAATCAAAGCAAAAATTTCACTGATTTCACGTCTTTTTACATTTCTGAGATTCACCATCTACACTTTATTATTGATTCTCTAATCTACTTTTGGGAATGATTTACATTGAATGAAATCTACGTACTTCCTGTGATTCAAAGTAAGTGATACATTGTTATTTTCACGGTTTTTGAGCCAAAAGATTATAATGAAGGTTGAATAGATTAAATTAGATAGTTAGTTGGAAATGAGTCTGACAAGTTTTGAGTAAAGTGAGACTAAAATGTTTAAAAGTATAAATAAGAGTAAATGTTTCATTTCATAATATTAAATGAGATAATTAGTGGTATGTGTTTCACTACTTTTTACCCATAAGGTAACTTTTCAAAGTGTATCACTTATTTTGATACACCCGACATAAGAAAGTGTATCACTTATTTTGGAGCGGATGAAGTATATTTATAGTAACTGAAACGATGCCTTCGAACAGTCACAACCCTTGGTTGTGGCGCTGACCAGCGGTTACGACGGCAGTTAAGGCGGTGCTGGAAATTCAAGGGGTGGCGGTTGGTGGCGGCATTTATAGGTTGCCGGTGTTTGCCTTTGGTTGCACCTTTCTTTTTATTATTCTTTTATACAAAGTTATTTTATGCTTAGTATAATTATATTACAAATATCGTGATATTTAAATTCCAACAATTATCTCACTAATCGACAATTAGCACATACATTTCACCCCTTTGTTCATTATGCAAATAGATCCAAACTGCCGCTTAATTACTTTTATATTTTTTATTATTATTAAACCAGCGAACATTCTTGACATGAAGAATATTGGAGTAGCCATACCAACCCTCGAAGAATGGTGCCAGTCTACTAGCTGATAACTTGGGGCACTAAATAAACCATCTTATGTATTAGTGTTTGATATGTACATCTTATGTACTTAAAAAGACATGTACAAGTTATGTTACAAGAACCCTAGTAACAGTTTAAACTGCTCATAGAATAAATGTTTGAACAACTTATGAACTTATTATGTTTTGATAATGTTTGGATAAAAACTAGATGATCCAGTATTAATGTCTCAATTCTGAAATAATTTCTTAGAAGTGACATGTATTAAAATAATCTCGTAACTAATGTTGCTTTAACCATTTAAACCTTTGACCATGCTTTAATGATATACTACACCTTAACTACCAAAGTGACATGTATTAGAATAATCCCCTCTTTTTCAACCGACGAGTTTCAATCCCCTCTATAAAATTATTATATTTTCTTTAAGAAACAAACAGGGCTGGCTCAATGGGCAGGGCAAGCTGGGCGATTGCCCCAGGCCCCCAAACGTCAAAGGACCCCTATTTTAGTAGTTCTCTACATATTTAGCCCCAAAAAAAATATATATATACCTTACTAGAAAGGCCCAAACTTAGCCGAAAATAAAAGTTGATTGATATTAGGGAAGAGCCCCATTTTATATTTCAAAAATACAAGTTTATTTAGAGTATTATATAGTTGTTATTTTTATATATTATGGTTCAGAGCATGTTAAGGGCCCCATTTTATATTTCGACCCGGGCCCCAAATCGGCTTGAGACGCCCCTGGAAACAAATTATTTCGAAATCTATCGGATGTTCATTTACCCGCTCTAAGCGAATGGATATGAATATAGATGGATGAAACGATTTTAAATGCATAGATATGGACGATGTAAATTTAAATTGATACGGAGTATATAGGAAAACAATACTATCATTTTTTACTAAAGTCAAAATTAGGTTAAAACCAATAAAAATGGGTGGATCTTACAAGTTTTAATCGGAGAGAATACAATCTACAGTTCAAATATACTTAAAGGACTTCAATATCAATTTAAAGTATCTCCATATATAAATTCATAGATATATCACATCATTTTTATTCAGTACACAAATTATTATAAAAACTTATTAAAATTGTCACATAAACTTTCACTAAATAATGATAAGTAAGCTTAAAAAAGTTTTTCTTCTGATACATATAAATTAAAATAAAACATTTTTTGTGTCTAAAATAGATTTATAAAGTGAAATCTTTTGAAGCAAATAACTTTTGATACAATGTCACATACATTTAAATGACTTACGCAAAAGATAAAAGACTCTGCATTAGAGATCCTCTAATTATGGTTAGGTTGATTATAGTGGATAGTTAGTGGATAATGAATCCACTTGTTATAGATATATTGATGTTAATTATATTTAATAGTAAGGGAAAGATAAAATGATCATTTCAGTGTATGGATAATTGTATATTTTGTCAAATACGATTTTGTTTTTTAACAACTTAGTTAGTTAGTGGTTTGAGTTATGCGGTGACATCCAAACGAGCAATATGCCTTCATCGAACCTATCTCATTTTATTTTTTTGAATAAACTCCACTTTTGTGTATCTACAAGGAATGACTTTAAAAGGTTTTGAACCAAAGACATCTTGACAGAAAACCTCCATTGCTATTCTGTGGCCAATTAATTTAGACCAACGGATTATTTTGTCAAAAAAATAACTTTTAGAGAAATGACATTTAGTCGTATCATTTCGTCTTACTTATAGTCTTACCCATTGATATGATAACACGTGTAATCCACTAAATCTCTCTTTTAATACTATCCATTGATTTTGACACATGACTTCATCTAATGAATATGACTAAGAGTAGGACGAAATTGTAATACTAAATATCATTATTCTAACTTTTAAAACGTATCATTTATTTTGAAACGGATAAAAAAAATTAATAATACGTGTTTTTGTGTATATATATTTTATGTTATTTACGTGGGTTCTTTGTCCTCAATAGTAGAGTTTTCATTCATTCTCTCATCTTTTCTCCACCATTCCTCCGCATGAACTTATATAAAACCCTTTAGTTTTTACAAATTCAAATATTCCTTATTATCACTTTCAGCAACAAACCACAGAATCAACCTTTCCACATGCTCACTGCATTTCCAAATTCTATTTTCTAGAGAGAGAAAAACACAAATTCATCAACAAAAACATGGTGAAGCAGCTACCAGAAAATGAATCAGAAACTGTTCATCATGAAATAGGAACAGGATCTGATGTATTTGAATCGTTACCTGATGAAATGGTCATCTCAATTTTGTGCAAACTCAGCTCGACAGCATCTGCACCTTCTGATTTCTGTTCCGCTCTCCTTACGTACGTTTTTTTCCAGTAATTTCCGCATATTTAAATGAAATTTATAATTTGTTTTGGAAATTTGATTTTTTGTTTATTGTTCATAGATGTAAGAGGTTGAATAAATTAGTTCTAAATCCTCTGGTTTTATCTAACGCCGGACCGGAAATGTTTGCCGTCGGAGCTAAAAACTGGTGCGATGAAGCTCACCGGTTTTTGAAATTGTTCGTCAACGCCGGCAACAAAGAGGCGAACTATACTCTAGGAATGGTAAATACTAATTACTAATTGTTGATTTATAGGAAATTTTATTTTGTTTGATATATTTAGATAAATATTTATTATTTTCTTTTTTGTCTAGATCCGATTTTATTGTTTACAAAATCGAGATAGCGGGGCGTCGTTAATGGCAAAGGCTGCGATTAAGTCTCACGCGCCGGCGTTGTACTCATTAGCTTTGATTCACTTCAATGGTAGTGGTGGTCGGAAAATCGATAAGGACCTCCGTGCCGGAGTTTCGTTATGTGCCAGAGCTGCATTTCTCGGCAACGTAGACGCACTCCGGGAGCTCGGACACTGCCTTCAAGACGGTTACGGTGTACGGAGAGACGTCGAGGAAGGACACCGTTATCTCCTTCAAGCCAACGCGCGTGAACTCGCGTCTGACTTACGCGCCTTTGATACTACGTCGTTTTCATCGTCGGCAACTAATTCGGTGGCGTTTGAGGTTTATAGCCAGCTGCGTGAACGACCGGATCTAAAGGATTTATACCTCCGGTTGGTGAATATATAACGGTCTACCGTACCGGAGCAGAAAGATCACCCGGCGAACCGGTTTTTGGTTGAGTGGTTCGGGTTAAAAGGAACTGGATCTCCGGGTTCGGGTTCGTGTTCGGGTTCGGGTCTGAGGATGTGCTCCAGCGAGGGATGTGGGCGGCCGGAGACACGGAAGGATGAATTCAGAAGCTGTTCGGGTTGTGGGAAGGTGAATTACTGTTCACGTGCTTGTCAGGCGCGTGATTGGAGGGTGCACCATAAGAGGGTGCGGTACGGTGGCGAGAGGGGGTGGGCGCCGGACGCCACCTCGGCGCGCCGGCCACGCCACGACACCGCCCGCCACGCGAGCGGGCCACTTCGCCGGACGCCCGACGCAACCAACGGACGAATGGTGGTGTGACACGTGGACTAGCCGTTTGCAACGGCTAGTTTCCAGATTTTTAAATTTTTTTTTTTTAATTTTAAATTTTTTAAATAAACCATTAACCCTTATAAATACCAACCCTTTTACACAATATTTCCACACACCATTTCTCACCATTTCTCAAACTAAAACCCTTTCACACAATATTTTCTACACAATCTCTGATCAAAATGCGTCGAAATTTGATGGATCCCGAAAGTTATTCGTCCGATGTCGACGATGAGACGGATATTTTTTTTATGACTCAAGCGCATCAATACATGCAACGACAACAAGCTCAACCAACCCGGACTCGCGTGCCAGTGTATCGAGATCGTGAAGCTGCCGAGCAACGTTTATTGGACGACTACTTTGGTGATAATCCAAAGTACCCTGAGCCGGTTTTCCGGCGTCGATTTCGTATGAGCAGGCGATTATTCTTAGAAATAGTCGAAGGTATTTCTAACTATACTGCTGAACCTCTTCCTAACCATTTTGAATTTTTTAAAGTACGACCAGATGCCACCGGTCTAATGGGTTTTAGTGTTATAATGAAATGCACGTCTGCCATTCGCCAATTGGCGTATGGCATAACACCTGATTCACTTGATGAATATTTACAAATTGGTGAACATTGTGCACGTGATTGTCTAAATCATTTTACCAAGTGTATTATCGACTTATATACCGCTGAGTATCTAAGGACACCCGACATCCATGACGTTCAAAACCTATATACAAAACACGAGAACGCTCATGGGTTTCCTGGAATGCTTGGTAGTATAGATTGTATGCATTGGGAGTGGACCAACTGTCCAAAAGCATGGCACGGCCAATATGGTAGAGGTGATAAAAAATACCCAACTATAATACTAGAGGCTGTCGCCTCGCAAGATTTGTGGATTTGGCACGCATTTTTTGGGGTTGCGGGTGCCAATAACGACCTCACTGTGTTAAATAACTCACCCTTGTTTGATAACCTGCTTGACGATATTGCTCCTTCGGTCCCTTTTGTTGTAAATGGAGTGACTTATCAGAACGGGTACTACCTAGCTGATGGTATTTACCCACAATGGGCAAGCTTTGTCAAATCATTTACTGTTGCACGAGACGAAAAACGTGCTTACTTCAAACGAAGGCAAGAAAGTGCAAGAAAAGACGTAGAACGTGCATTTGGTGTCTTACAGGGGCGTTGGGGGATTATTCGCCAACCGGCTCGGTCGTGGAGTGTCAACAAGCTACGTAGAACCATGTACGCATGCATCATATTGCATAACATGATTGTAAAAGATCAAAACTTTGCCATAAGCGATATGAACGAGTTGTATGTTGCTCCACAACTTAATTTAGACCGTACTTGGGTCGAGAGAGCCGAAATACAACGACTGAGATCAAGGGAATTACGTGATAGACGTACACACGAATCGCTTCAACGAAATATTATGGACCATATTTGGCAACGGTATCAAGAAAATCGTGTGTAATTTTTTTCCTAATTTTCGGTATTTTTTTTTAATTTTCGGTATTTTTTTTTAAATTTTCGGTAATTTTTTTTATTTTTTAGGTATTTTTATTTTGTATTGTGTAATATTTATTTTAATGAAGTATTATGTTTTTAAAAAAAGAAAAAAGAAAAAAAGGTGGTGGGGCCCAAATGGCTTAAGTGATGGTAGAGGGGGTATTTGGGGGTTTTGAATGTGAAATGTGAAATGGTGATGTGGCGCATAGGTGGTGCAGAGGTGGCAAAGTGGCGTAGCCACCATACCCATCACTCTAAGGTAGTGTGCGCTGCCATGGAGTGAATCAAGCGATCGTTGACGTGGAAGATTAAGAATACGAAGTAGCTGGATGATCGGACGGTGGAGATTGTTGGTTTACATATTTTAACATCTGGACTACACCTAGAATTTGTTTTTCTTTTTAATTTTATTTCCTTTGCATTATTCTATTTTTAGAGGACACATGTGTGATGTGTCGTGTGCGAAAATAAAACTAGTAACGGTTGTAGAATTGTTATTATTTAGCCAAACTTTAAATATTTTGAGAAATTGGACGATTTTTAATTGTTGAGTAGAAAACCAAGTAATAATTTATTTTACATTAAGGTCGTTTGGATAATGAGATTATTTTATAAGTTAAAGCATCAGGTATGGTGGATCAAGTCAAATTATCAAATTAACGGCACGTCATATCATTATTTCTCATTTTACATTCAAAAATTCCAAATACCTAATCTATCATAACTAACCAATAATATCCATTTGAGACCCATAAAAATACATCTCACTTATAAAATATCCTTAAATAATACACCTTGTCTTCTCTCTCATCCGTTGAAGCAGCCATGAAGAGCTTCACTCACATAACGTAAAGTAGGAAGCTTTCATGTGTGCCACGTTGGTGGCGGATACCATACCGCCCCCTCTTATATATTTCAATTTCATAAAAATATAACAAGAACCATCAATTGTATTTTTGTCTTTATCAAAGATATTTAATGGCACTTAAGATATCTATTATCTAATATGTATTTTTTGGCAATTGATCTCAACCTTGAGATAGGAGTTCGAGTCCCGACGTGAACATATGTGGTAATTAGGAGTAGATTAGATTTGCCGTTTAAAAAAAAGATATAAAATAAGAGGAGTTAATATATACACGACACAACTACATACAGCTTGCGCATGGTCTAAAAACCGAATCGATAATTGAAATATAGTTTCGACCGGACCAAGGACCTAATTGATAACGCCTTGGACTTGAATTGAACCGAGAAAGTTTTTCGACTGTTATAGCTCGTTTCAACCCGGATTTCAGATTGCACAAGCCTACAACTAAGCAGAGTTTGGATTGTGAAAAAGATTTCCATGTCTCTTTAATACAGTAAGTGTTTAGGTGTCCTCTAGTACATTATCCTAACATGCATAAGCAACAAACAAAATGAGAGTAAATTATTTAAAAATGTAGGCAAAGCAGGCAATTGTTTTATAATAATATATAGTGTATTCTTACATATATAGACTTTATATTTAGACTTGGATTAGAATTTCAGTGTTCTTTTATCTCTTATTTTTTGGAAGCAGTCAATAAAGAGGTGCAGTAAATAAATTAAAAATTAAATTCTTTATATATAAGTTGACAAACTAAGAATATATAAATAAATCTATTGTTATCTGTAACAAATGCTACTTGATTTTAGTCTTAATTTTCACCATATAAAAAAGAAAATTAAAAACTTAATATATTTCATAAATGTAAAAGTTCAGATACCATTAACGTTTAGTTCTACAATTTAATTTTTTTAGTCTACTTAATACTATGTGTAGTAATTTTTATTTTAGATTGACTAACTTTTTTTTTTTTTGAACGGCAAAAAGGAATCGAGCAAAGGATTTTTGGTAATTCCAACACCCTCAAACCCGACCCTAGAGAAAAGCATTAGATTAAGAAAATAAATGAGACCTCTAGAAAGATACTAGAGATCAATACAAGACTTTAGATGAAAATTATAGGACTAAAACGCCACAAAGTCCAAGATAAACTATTACAATTGGCTCTATATTTTATCCGTGACAATACCATAGCTTGTAAGTCCTCTTGGATTCTAGACACCGAAATTCTACCATCATCGAATGATTTATTATTTCTAGCCTTTCATATGAGCCAAGCCATACATACCAAACAGCTTGAAGGAACTTACACCGTTAGTATTATCATTGGTCAAATTATATAACATACATTTTAAGAGATTATACCGTGAAATAAGTGAATTATGACAAGTTTTATTAAAAAAAAATTAGCAAAAAACATAAAAGGGTAACATGCTTTGGATGAAAGTTCATTTAAGGTCACCTACTTTTATTTTGATCACTAAAATAACCAACTTTTATTAAGGTTTATAAGAAGGGTATCTAATTTTGTTTTAATCACTAAAGGGTAATTAACTTTCAAAATAATTCGTACACTTCACCTTTGACCAACTTCTTGAACTTCCAGTGGGTTGATGGGTCATCCGTCCGGATATTTCTCAATTATAATAAAAAACAAATCAAATGGACAGAATTAATAAAATATACATAATTAACATATTAATTTGAAAAATTAATATTTAGTGTCATCTTTATTCTCATCCATTATTAGCAAATCTTCATCTTAAGATCACCTCAGCTTCACTATCAAACAAGTGATCAGATGATACATTTTTTTAACGAATATGTGTTATAATCTATAATATTCCCACTTACAAGTCACGTGATCTTTCTTTTCTAATTGTATATGAAAGTTGGTTCTTTTTTAATGATCAGAATAAAAGTAGATATTCTTCTTATATATTCTCATAAAAATTGATTACCCTTTAATAATCAATACAAAAGTAAATACATTTCTATAAACCTCTATAAAAATTAATTACCTTTCAATGATCAAAAGTATATTATCCTTTTATGTGTTTTCCCATTGTATATTGGTAAAACATTTCTTTTAAAGAAAACTAATTGCAACTAACATATATTTATAAAGCTTCTGCACAAAGAGCCACCTACCGAACACCTATTAACACCATGCGAACTTTTGCCCTTTTCAAGACTCGGAATTTGAAATCATTTTTTATACTTCATAAAATTACATGTTTGCTTTATTTTTTCAAATAAAGACAGCATATAATAAATGAGTTGACTTATTTGTACATACATAGTCCATGTAGTTCGTTTATATTTCCGGATTTGCCCCTAAATCAATTTGGATGAGCATATCGGTTTAACGTCGGTTGAAGTGTGAGATGACGTGAAGCTAATTTGGCAAAATCTAATGGCGTCAGTTGTGTCACTGTTGGCACCGGTCTTATTTCATACTTCCTCTGATTCATAATAAGTGCTACACTTTAGGTTTCATGATTTTTGAGGCAAAAAATTATAATGATGGTTAAATTAGATTAATTGAATGGTTAGTGGATAATGAGTCCCACACCTTTTGAATAAAGTGGAGTTAATGATGTTTAAAAGTAAAAAAATAAGGGTAAATGAGTTATTTGACTTTGTTATATTATCTAGCTAGTGGGTATGAATCCTATTATTTTTACTAAGTAAGGTAATTTTTCAAAGTGTAGCATTTATTTTGAATCACTCTTTATGAAAACTTTATTCTGAATCGGAGGAAGTATTTGATTCCTGATTTGTTAAACCTTTTTCACCCATGATCATTGCTCCATTTAAAATGACCAAATGCATTGTCTCGTTTATTGGAATCTCCTATTATACCTAATTGTAATATTTGTGTTATTACTTCTTCCAATTTATAAATTTTATTTATAGTTAGCTAAAGCCCATCTTATAATATTCTAGTGGTAACGAGGCAAAAAAAAAAAATGTCATATAAATCACAAGTTTAGGTGCTGTTTGTTTTTTAAGAGGTAAAATGTCTGTGGTCTGCGGACCACATCTGCAGAGAAGATATGGACCAAACGTCTACAGAGTATAAGAAAAAAACTGTTTGTTTTTTAATGTCTGCAGACTGATAAAAAAATCTAGTGGCGGCGTTTGGTGGCGGCGGTTGATGGTGGTAATAGGCGGTGGTAGCGGTTGGTGGTAGGTGGTGGTGGCGGTGGTGATGGCGATGGTGGTGGCGGTGGTGGTGGTGGAGGTGGGTGGTGGTAGTAGGTGGTGGCGGCGGTTGGTGGTGGCGGCGGCATCGGTAGGTGGTGGTGGTGGTGAAGGGGGTGGTAGTGGTGATGGTAGGCCGGGGTGGTAGTGGTCTTGGTTGATAAACTTTTTTTTTAGGTTTAAGTAAAATGTCTTCTAAACTTGAAAGACTATGGTTCAAGACTTCTTCAAGAAGACCTCAAAAAGACTTTTCCTGCTCTTCTGACTTCCAAAAAACAAACAGTCTTTTCCTGAAATGTCTTCCCGCCTGCAGACATAAGACCTCAAAAAGATTTTTTTTGAAAAAACAAACACCACCTTAATCTCTTTCTTAAATAAACATTTACCAGATAACCAATGAAGAAACAGCTACAAAAGACCCGGTCATAAAACAAAAAAAACTCTTTAAAAAAAATAAAGTTAATTACCATGACGACTTGCATCTAACACGATACACAACTATTTACAAAACTTGTCATGTATCATTGACTCTAGAAAAAAAAACATCATTAATAATCGCACTAACACAAACAGTACAATTAGATACAACATATCACCCTAACAATTTCAAGTCTAAATTTTTATATTTTATGCTGATTATAATTTAAAATTGATGCCCGTAACAAATCACTATTTCGTATAGGTTTGATGGTTATTGTGTCTCGAGAAATCTTAGTACAATCTGATTCATCTTTGGTTGATGTCTTTTAACCTTAAAATGTAAGAAAAAATGCCAGCAACAGATTCAAAATTAAAGAATGCAGAGTAGAGGTGTGAATTGGTGGGTAAAATTGACCCGAAACGATTTATACACAAACTTTTTTTTATAAATAATTGGTGCGTCAAAATGACCGCGAAAACTATTTCTTTTAATATTTTTTAAACAGTTTGGAATAAGATTATACTTTTGATGACTTTCAACCCGTTAAAATTCTAATTATAAAAATGTAATAAAGATCAGAAATACGCGTTAAAAAAGAGTATTTAAACTTACCTGAATTATAACTATTGCGCATTCGTTGCAATGATACATTAGAAACGGGTCAAACGGGTCAGAAGTCTCCCAAAGTGTATTTTCAATGCATAAAACATCCTAAATAATCATTGTAATTCCATACAAGTGATACGAATAGTGAAACAATAGAATTTTTGTAATAATATTTGACACGCTAATTATTTAAAAGAAATTAATCAAAAATTCAGACAAAATTGTTACAGGTCAAGTTGATTTGACCCGTTACCCAAACTGCCCAACCCAATTCTTAGACAAATGAAAGAGACAATTATGAGATTAACAAAAATTAAAGTGGGACCCACCTGCACTGCAGCAGATGCATGATTTGTGTTTAGGATGCAATTAACTTCAGCATGACAAACATAACTGCAAAAATGAATATAATCTGAAAGAAACGTTTTACTGATGCATTAAACAAAAAGATTTTTTGTAATGCAAAGTATATAATAATGTATCGAACTATACACAATTTTTTAAGGAAAATGGGAACATCATATGGTAAAAAGTTATGCAAGTTGGTTACGTAAAATTAAAAAAAAAAAAAGTTAATTACATCAAAAGGTAAGTTTTGAAAGTTTGATGCAAAAAAGGTAACTTTCATAGTACAATACTAAAATACATACAATAACACTTACGCATATTTTGTCTCTAAAGGATCATTAAATTTGGATTTCTGAAAGGGAAACTCAGATTAGTGATGAACAATTAGTAATAAATGTTAAAATATAACTAGAATTTATTCAAATGCCTGTTGTTAATAGGTCATGAATATACAAGCAAAAAAAAAAAAAAACAAACTAGTAACTGCGTGCAGCATTTTACAATTAAAAAAAGAAAAGACAAACCTTATGTTTTAGGTGGTGGCCAGTTTTGATAATTGAAACTCTTTAACCTATGTTTTGGTAATTTACAAGTTTTTGAGGTCGCCTATTTGGTAACTAAAACGTAAGAAATAATAACCACAGAATATTTTTTTTCTTTTTAATTACCAGATAAGGGCCGAACAAAACCTTTAATTACCAAAGTATGCTGGCTTAAAAACTTGTAATTACCAATACAGACTTTAAAAAGTTAAATTTACCAAAACGAACCACCGCCATAAGTAAATTGCTATTGTTGATGACATTAATGATGCTTGAAATATAACACTTGATTGATTTTTACCAAGTATTATATCATCTTGACTCACCAAGCATGCTCCAACCTACAACCAAGAATACTGCTACATTTAGCTATAAACCAACATTAAAGCATAAGTTTTACATTTACAAAATCATCCATAAATATAGCTATTAAGAGCAAAATTTCAACCTGCCTGTTAGGATCCTTGGATCTCTCAGCTGATACAAATGAAATTGCCATAAAATAGTCATCCCAGGATAAGTATCTGCATCAAAATTTATGTAATTTCACTGATAAACAAAACTAAGAAAATAAAAACAAAAAGTAAAACTAAAATTGTGTTATCGGAACTAATTAACTTCACCCGTTGCGTTTGGATGGATCGTAAGGATCATTAGAAGATAATTTCCTCTGTGTGACGTCTTCTGAAGCAGATGAAACGGATAACAACTTTTTTCTAGGGTTTACTAAGAAACGAATTCCGATTGCGGCAGCGATGGCACCGGCGACGGCGGCCGTGGAGATGAGAGTTAATTCTCTTGAATTCATGGACGGAATTTGAAGATGTTGTAACGATGAAGACGAAATTCACGGGGAAAATGCATCCTCCATCGAAGAACTTTTGCCGCCAAAAAGAAAGTGAAAGGGAAGAAGATAGCGGGAAAAAAGAGTGTAAAATTTATATGTTGGGCCTTTTTTTAACATATGCTTTGGGCCTATTTGGGCTTTGATACAGATTACTTATCGATGATCTATTTATAAAAATGTTGGAAAAAGGTGCACATAATCGATTTGTACATCATCCAGTTTTTTAAGGTTAAATATGTAATTGGTATAATCGGTTTTTGTTCGGATTAAAACTGATTCTTTAATCCAATTTTTGGCCTTCACTGTCTCTACATCATGGCTCTCAAATCGTGCTATCGTTTCGTATTTTTGGGTAATACAGAATAAGATCGTAAAAACATAAGCTTGTAATATAGCTACACCTAATTCCAGACCGGTTAATGCAAGAATTATAAATAAAAGACCAAGATCCCCTATAAAATATAAAATATCATTCATACATAGCATAGTCCAAGCGAACCCACTTAAAATCTTTACTAAACTATGACCGGCCATCATATTAGCAAATAAACGTATTCCTAAGCTTAATGCGCAAAAACAATAAGAAATTAGCTCAAGGAATGAGCATAATCAGAAATATGGTTTGTGGCTCACTTCGTAGGTAACACGACATGACACGAATTCGTTTAACACGAAAACAACATGACACGAAATCGTGTTTTATTTTGCTAACACGAGAATGACACGATTAAAAAACGATAAACACGACAACACGAGATAAATAACAAATACTCCGTATATCAAATTCCTTATTTACTACATGTTAAAAACAAGACAAATACAACAAAACATGACAAAAGTATAACATAAATTTCTAAATTTCCCAAAATCATAACTATCGTTTTAATTTCGTGTTAATCTCTAAACACGAACACGGCACGACACGACTTCATGTTTGTTTTACACGACACGACACGACTTCGTTTTTGTTTTACACGACACGAACACGAATTCAAATTTCGATTTCGTCCAAATTTCGTTTCGTTTTGTGTATTTTTGTCGTCTCGTGTCAAGTTTTGAGTACTTTTGACAGCCTTACTCTACATATTGTTTTTTATTTATTTTATTTATATTTTTTATTTTTAAATTACATAGAATTAAAATAGAATTTTTGACCGGTTTTTTATCTGGTAAAAACACTAGTCGGCTCATATTGTTTGTAGCCTGTTAAAAAGGATTTGACTGATTCCCAAAAAATCCGGTGGAAAGTCGTTACATACTTAATAAATTTAACTTGCGTTTATTTCATCTCATTTCATTTTTAACTAAATTATTTATCCTTTTAAAAAATAATCACAACTTTATATAGTTAATTAAACCCTTGCATACGTAAATAATTTATACTTGTGATTATAACCTGTTTATAATTTATTAAAATTCTTATGAACTTAAATATGCATTCTTTAAAACTAACGTGATTCCTACAAATCCTACAAACATTTTCACGTTTAAAGGAGTTAAAAAAGAGAGAGACAGCATTTCCTTCCCTCCAAACAAAGCACCGGCAAAAAAAAATAAAAAAATCAAAGACAAAAGGCTGAAGTGATCCATTTCTTTCAATTCTAGTACAACTACATTGTACTATCCCACCCACATGTTATGACCAAAATACCCTTCACATCTCTATCACACATAATACATTAGCCAAAGGGCTAACTCGTCATTTTTAAATCCCTAGTTGGATTGGTAATTTTGCATGGACATCAAGGGCATTTTTGGAACTCCACTTGCTAAAAACAAGCTATAAAAAAATGTGAAATAACTATATCTTTTGCAAACTACATCCCTCCTAAGAAAAATGGAAGATGATCAAATGGAATTACAACTCCTTCATACACCAAACACAAGACCCTCCCAATCACGTGCCTCATCAAGATTGTCCGATTCGACAAGGTTTCAATCCGATAGTCATTCGAATAATGCATGTCCATCATTAGACCTGCAATTATTGAACAGTATACGACCAGTCAGACCTTCTTTAGATAACATCATGTCAGGCAGGGTTCCTGGTCGTAGAGGCTGTATCAATACATTCAATTGGCAAGAATCCGAGCAAATGCAAATAACATCAATGGAAAAAGCGTACTTGAAGCGGATAAGAGAGATGACTCAACGAGAGATGGAGTTGGCACAATTGGATATGTCATGTGCGAGGCACATGTGGGAGATGGCACACGAGGAGATTGAGACGGTTGAGAGAATGAAAGCACAATCAACACATTTGATTGATTCGACTTGTATCGAGATAACTTGTCAAGCATGTAGACAAATATTTCAACCCTAATTGGTTTTTAACCAAATCGTTAGTAAAGCTTGTTTTCTTATATGTTTAAGTCTTAGTTAGAAAACTGTGATAGTTTAATTATGAGACAATTTGGTGGTTAATTCCAATATATATGTCGAATTTATAAGTCTATAGTCAAAATCAAAACTTAAAACAAAATTTTTGGTCTTAGTAGTTATTGTGGACATGTTTTTGTTAGTGTTTGAAAAATGGTACTCGAGTCCCTACCATATTGAGTAGATGAGTCTTTTAAATAGTTTTGTTATGATCCATTTATTGAGTATACATAAAAATGATGATGATGTAGTATTCTATAGTTTTCAATATTATATTTTATAGGTTAAAATGTATTAATTATTCTGAAATTAGTTGATTATGTCTTCTACTACCTCGAACTATTTAAGATGCAACATTGATAAAATGATCAGATTAGTATATTGACTCACTAATTTGATTTTATTTTTTCATATGATTTGCTTCAATATCTATATATTAAGATGAATATATACTTACTAATCTGTCAAAAACTCTAACGAAAGTAGGTCAATTAAGAAAACATGATCTAATTAATGTATCAATTTACTAAATCGATCATTTTGTCAAATTAGTGGTACCATATTGTATATTTAATAATTCATGATAATAGAATACATGATCAGCTAAATTTGTAGTATTAAAATACATTTTGTCCTATTTTATATTTTCACAAAAGATTCATATAGTTAACGAAATCCAAATCTATTGGTTACACTTTACACCTTGCTAGCCTTTTGGCTCCTTTCGACCAAAGACCCACTACCCATGTCTCCTTTTAGCTCCATCTCTATCATTCTTTTTAACTTGGTCAAATGAACATAGTTTCAAACTCTTATCCTAATAAGGATCTTGATAGAAAAAAGTATGATTCCATATTCGTTAGGAAGGAGAAAGTGTGTAGATAGATATCCCGTTGTTCGTGGGCTTTTTCGAAATCATATATATATATATATATATATATATATATATATATATATATATATATATATATATATATATATATATATATATATATATATATATATATATATATATATATATATATATATATATATATATAGTGAAGAGTTATATAAAGAACCCATAATTTCGTGCAGAACCCGTAGAACTGTTATTAAGCAATCTAGACCATTGGATTTTAAATTTAATGGTTTAGATGATTATGGCATTTTAAGAAATAAAAAAATCATATCTTTAGTAAGTTTTAATGAAAAAGGGCATATTAGTAATTGTGCAACAAAAATAAAAAAGAAAAGAAAAAGAAAAAAAATAAACCGTTGTCATCTCCTAAAATATCTCCTATTTTCTCACATCTCTCCTATATCTCACGTCCCCCCTCTTCATCTTCAGTTCTTCACAATTAGGGTTTTTGCCTCCTCTCCATCTCTTCCTCGACAGGAGGTTACAGCGGCACCGCGGAGAAGAAAGAAACCGCAACGGAAACAGAGAAGAAGTTCTTGAGAAGGAGGTAATCTCCATTTCTCTATCGCGATTCCACTAGAGATCGAGATTCCACCGGAGAAGAAGGTCTCTAGAAATTAGAGGTAATCTCTATTTCTCTCATTCTAACTATGTAGATCAGACGATTTTTAATGGAATTTGGATTTTGCTCCCCTCTTCAATATTAGTTAGGGTTCTGATTTCCATTTGAATTATATGTTGATGTTTGGTTAGAATATATGGAGATGAAAACATCTTCCCTCGGAGTACAAAGGCTTTTCGTTAATCCTTCGTCCATATTGCTAAATAGTTGTTTTTTTTGCCTCATTCAACCATTTGTGGTTGTCAAAATACATAAACGGTTGGGTGAAGGCCCCTGTACAAATTAAATTGTAAGAGTCAAGGATTTTATTTTGGTAACATCTTACTATTTTATTTTATTTTCAATTAACGAGTAAGGAGTAAATGTTTTTTTTTAATAACAACAATATTTATGTTTAATGGACATTTCAATACTTGATTTGGTACATTTCAGAAGGCTCATTGTGAATTTGCAATCCATCAGTGAATTTAGTTCACATATGATTTTTTTTCTTTTCTTTTTTTTGAATTTGAACCTACTGCTCAAATATGTATTTTGATTCTTGCAATTATTGATTAGAGTAAATTAGTGTTCTTAATTAGGTTGCATATATGTTCTTGAAGAGTATGTATATATGTTCTTGATTAAACATGTATGTTTAATTGGAGTGGCTGCACAGGTACAAATTGCAGTGGCTGTCAAAAAAATTTGAAGAAGCAATCATGGATGCACATATGCAAATTGGAGTGGCTGCCAAAAAAAATTGAAGAAGCAATCATGGATGCACATATGCAAATTGGAGTGGCTGCCAAAGAAAGTTGAAGAAGCAATCATGAATGCACAAGTGCAAATTAAGTTATAATAAATTGAAGAAACATATGTGTTATTGCTTGAATTCATATGTGTCGTAATAAAGTAAATTTTTGTATTGGGTAACATAAATGTTAATGTTTTGGATCTATAATCTTATTTGTGAATGTACATTGTTAAGTTTTTGACGATTATATTAAATTGCATGCTGATTTGGATAACATAAGTGTAATATTGATGTCTACACCAATAAAAACATATATGCAACAATAAAAATCTGAAATTAAACGACAGAAAACATGTATGCAAATCCGTAAAAAAACATACATGTATAAACGTCAAAAAAAGGAAAACGCAGCCTGTAAAATACGTATATGAAACAAATGATACCCAAAATTAATGCCTAAATTTTAGGAAATTTTCAAAAAAGGAAATAAAAAAATATAATGTATAATGTCCGAAATACCCCTAGAAAATTAAATGGATTAAATAATTTGAAATTAATTTACTAAATTCTGATTGGTTGATAAGGGTTCTACGGGTTCTGCGCGATATATTGGGTTCTCTATATAACTCGACCCTATATATATATATATATATATATATATATATATATATATATATATATATATCAAATCTAAAAGATCGAAGATATTGTGTCATGGGCTATGATTGAACTTTTTTTTATCCATTTGTCGACATAAATTTCTTTTGACACGTATGATTTTTATGCAAATTCATTCAATAACTATCCTATAAAAGGTGATATATACACTGCAAAAACTTATTTACACCAGATTACATGTTATAGAAAGTGAGATGCATATAGTATCAGAAACCAAAAGTTATGTACACATATAAGATTGTTTAAAGTATACTACATATACTAATAACAAAACACTGATGCACACTTAACAATTTTTATATTGTGTGGCTTTTGAGTGATATATTATTATGACAATTAGGTGTAGGCAGTCCATATGTGGTGAAGTATTTGGTGTGATCCACCACAAGATGTTCATCTTTTCCTCATGCAATATTTGGAACACATGATTTGGACACTTAGGCATGGGGTGCAATTGAAGTTGGGTAGGGACAAAGGGTGGTGGGGGTGTTTGTGCCATGTGATGATATATATATATTTGCTTTTTCTTTTCCATTTTAAAATAAAGTTGATATCTACATCATAAAAATAACTTATTTCATTATAACATACAAGTTTTATAAACAGGCTGTATAAATATACTTAAACATAGGTTGTGATATATGGATAATATTTACAGCGTAAAAACACTTCCCTTTCAAAATTTATCTTTTAACTTAAAAGTACAAACGAAAGGAAAACTTCCCATTCATAAGCAAATTATGAAAAGAAACGACAAAAAAGGTAAATATCTATAAGGAAATAGTTTTCGTCTTTGTGTTTTCGAGTTGACACAAAAACTGTTTTTGGTGTTTATGAGTTGGAGAGAAATGAAAAATTAATAAATTTATAATTTTACCATTAAATGTTACTAATTAATTATGAAATGTTAAGGGTATCTTGTGAGTGTATTTTTTTCCTATTAATTCTAACTTGTTTCTCTCCAAATTGTTCCACTTTTGGAAGGAAAATTATCAGAAATATAACGCTCCAAAATTTCTTTATTGTCTTTTTTTTTCTTTTTAAAAAATTCGGCAACACGATATGGATCTCAGTTTTTCTCTCTAAGTTTAGAACTCAGAACGCAAAATTACACTTATGGATCTCAGATTTTTTCTCTAAGTTTAAAACTCAGTACGCACATTTAAATGTACCTCAATTATATGTTGTTGTATTATTGTGAAAATTATGGTAAACAAAAGCGAATAAACTATATAATGTTTCAAAATGGAAGTATAAACCGAAAATATTGCAAAACGAAAATATAAACTCTAGAATGTTGATCAAATAGTACAAATCACAACCTAAAAAAGAATCTAAAATATATGTACATGTTATACTATTTGTTTACCAATAGTTTTTTATTATATTGATAGAGTTGTCTTCAAGGAAGTCTAAGAATTTTGCATAGTTCCAAGGGATAAATCCTAGCCATTGGATCAAAATGGTCAAGATCAAATTATAGTGTTTCAAACACATGTGCTTAAAAAATGATTTTTGATACTTGGACTGTAATATTTGCAACAGGTTAAAAAAGTTATTGTGTTATGCACAATAACCGGCGTAGGTGATATTTATCCCGTGGTACTACAACGCGTGTGCATATTGTAAAAGTGGAATGGAAGAAAAGGTGTTGATGGTGAAAAACGAAGACGGAACTCAAGGGAGTCATCAGGTGTCTATTAAAGTGTGCTCTAAAGATCCATGTAAAGGAAAGCCCCAGTCTTTTGTTCCCCGGTAAATATCACTAATATAACGTTTCTTTCATTTACCCTAAATTTTTGTTACGCGTATAAAATATTTTCCTAAATATGTCACCAAGGTTTAAAATTCCGGTGATTGTTGAAGACAACACTGGAGTTATAACTGTAACCATGCTTGATCGGGATGCTAATTACTTGCTCGGTAAAACTGATAAGTACTACGTCGATGAATTTGAAAAGGTGAAATTCAATGTTTCTTTTATTGTTTCTACTTAATATGTATAATCCTTATATGTCTTCTTATTATAACCAGGCTGGTATGCGCCTCAAAACGATTCCTACTGTTTTTAAGCAGCTCTTAAATAAAAAATTTGTGCTCAAGTTAGACGTAAGGCAATATAATATCGATTCGGGTAGTAGCGTTTATGGTATTGCAACCCTGACTAACAAAGAAGAAATACTATCAGAGTTACAAAAAAAATCTACCGAAGGCCAGGTAATTTTGTAGTAACATTTTAAATTCAGAATATATTATGTAAATTGTAACCCCTTTAATCATACTAATCTTTACGTGAAACAAACGTATGCTTTAACCGAAACGATATTATATTGTAATTTAAACAAACGTATATCTTCCGTGGATTTAATATTGTAATTCGCTGTTTAAACATTGAGGTACAAATAAGACTTTTGTGATATCTATTGTTTTTAGAAACAATAATCCTTAATGATAATTATTTAAGCCGTTTTTAATTTTAACACCATAATAAAACATACGTTTTTTAGCAATTAAATCATTTAAACTTTGACTGAACGTTTTTTTAACTCTGAGTCTATTATACAGAGTCTAATTTCAGAAGTCGGGGATGACATCACCCCAATTTCAGTACAGGCATCACCATCAGCAACTCGAAAAAAATTTATCAGCACCCCGGTCAACTTAAAGAGGCAATTAGATGATTGTTGCGATATGGAGGGAAATGATGTCACGACATCATCAAAATCTCAGAAGTTGTCTCCTCGGCAGATTGTAGCAGACATGTAAGGTTGGCGAACGAAGACTACCGCATGATGGAGTCTTCATCAATTATTATAAAAGGTTACATTTCATTTTTAAGCCAACAATTTTGCAATGTTTGTTTCTTTCTTTTAATCACTCTATTTGGTGATATCTTATTACAATGTTTTTGTGACGTTTAAATTATTTTAATCTACTTTTGAATTCTTCAATATGCTACTAATTTTTCGTCGTCGGCCAACTACTACGAGTCAAATATTTACATTTATTAACCAAGTGATAACAAAATCATGATCTACATTTATATTTATTAGTGATATTGAAAAAAGAGTATGAGTGATATGTTGATATACATCACAAGTATTTAATTTGAAACTTGTATTAATTTGTTACCACAAATTAGTAGAGTTGTGTCAAAAATAAGCGCAATAGTACGTAATGAAGAGCCGATTGCAATTTCAAACTTGTATACATTTTCAATCATGTTTAATATAAGCTAATTAGCCATAATGAAGAGCCGATTGCATGTTGACATAATGTTGCTCGGTATTAATGGTAGCTGCTAAAGATTTATTTTCAGAAATTGATTGCATTTTGACTGAGTTTTATATTGACCATATTAAAAAGCATATTAAATGCTCCATTCTACCATTGAATATTAAAATTAGTTTTATTAATCTATGCATAATTTACACATAATCATATTTAATGCTTGAAGAACAACGAATTAACACAATAGGAATGAAAAAAATTAATGGATGAAAATAATAAATCACTTAATTAGCCGGTAATATGTTGACATAATATTGCTCGGTATTAATGGTAGATGGTAGTTATTTATTTCGATAAATATTTAAAGGAATTTGGATTGAGTTATATATTGACCATACTAAAAAGCATATTGAAATATTTAATGCTTAAAGTATATCGAAATAATACAATAGAAATGGAAAAAACATAACCAAATAGTAAAGCACTTAAACAGCCGATTGCGATTAATGATATCGTTTTGCTCGATATTAAAGGAAGCTGTTATAGACGTTACTTAGAGAAATTTATTGCATTTTTATTGTATTTTATTATAAGCATATTGAATCCTCCCTTAAACGTATATGAATATGGAAATCTAATCATTGAATATTAAAATTAGTGGTAACAAACTCTGCATAATTTACTCATTATCTATCTATATATATACTATATATAATGAGTCAATCCGTTTCTAATATTAGAAGGTCTTCAACTAGCCCTTACCATTAGTGGAAGGTCTTAAACCCACAACCAAATTTGCAATAAAAAATTGCGTGACCCGAGATTCGAACCTGGGACCTCACGCAACACATACATCCGACTTACCACTACACCATATCCAATATTTGGTATTCTATCCGAGACATCTTAAGTTCTAGCCTCCTTAAGCATCATAAGTGTGTGTTGACTGTTATGGTTTATTTTTTTTGCAAAGCCCATTGATTCCGCCCCCATCAATTCTTGCATTAAAACTTTTTAAATGGATGCATTGACTTCATTTTAAAAAGTAATGAGTATTAAATATACCACAATTAAAATGTATTTTAATTAACGTCTTTTATACCACAATTAAAACGCATTGACTTTATTTTATTGGCTTCATTTTAATTCAAACTCATTTTAATTCAAAACCGTTTGACCACAATTAATTTGCTTATCAGTTTTCTAAAATACTATTATTTCCTCCGCATGAGTTTCAAAATATATTGATTGTATTAAAATCTTTCTAATATACCTCATTCATTTCGGTTTACATATCAAAGGTGTGACTGTGAGTCTATCTACAATTTTATAAATGTGTATAGGTGTATTCTCAATTCCATCATTTTTCTCTTTCAGGCCTCTTTCTTATACCTTTTTTTTTTTGTTTTTAGACATCAACAGTCGAAAGAAAGGTATATATTCTTATCTAATTTTTTTTCTTTCCATTTAGCTTTATCCAATAATCTTGATCATTTTAATTGAACTGATTTTAGTTTTAGATTTTAAACTTAGAAACCCATGGCTACCGAGATCTACAGCCCCAAGAGGAAGACAACTAATGAGTGTTGATCAGGATAATCATATACTTGGTATTCCAACGTACCAAATGTGTTCAAGTAAAATCTTCATGTATTGTTCATTACTTCCTCTATTCTCATGGTAATCATCCCGTTGCCCTTGATGTGTATGACTATAAATAATTCATGTAAGATTTACTGATATAATGTTTTTTTTTTTATTTTTTGGAGGAGGAAAAAGCCATAAAAGAAGAAAAATGAAACTTGATGAGAAATATATGCGGGTATGATTAGAGTGGATGCAAATCATGCCCAATTGGATTTTATTAATCTATTCTTTACCTGTCAAGGTTAGCAATTATGCAGTCAAATTACCGCCCATGTTTAATTTTACATAATTAGCGTTATATAATATTCATGATTTCACATTTATATTTTGGTCAGTTTGAGTATATATGTTATTGATATGGTTGCTGGCAAACACAAAGTGGATTTAGATACATATATATGGAAAGTATGGTTTTTATTATATTGTTATAATCTGAGTTTTATATCATCATGCGTATTGTTTATATACAAATATATGGAAGGTATGGTTTTCATTAGAATTTGAAATAATATTAAATTTTTGTTATTATAATATGACATTTCTCTTATGATTATGTAGATTGTTCCAACAGAATATTAATACATATCAAGAGAAGTCTTACCTTACCCATCAGTTCTCCGTTACCGAGTACTACTCCCCAATGAATGAATACGACAGAACATGGACATGTTTGATTCTTAAAAAAATATATTTTTTTAATCATCATGTTTATATGAGGTTTTTAATCATTTTTTTTGTATGTAAATGTATTCATTGGTTTACTTTTTATAGGTCTTTCAGCATTCACTGTTTTTTTTTAAATATGCAAGGAATTGGCCGATCATTTGATGTAGTGCTGACTGCAAGAGACGGGAAAGGGGCACCAAGATGATTTTTAAAAAAATGTTACTTAGCTACAGGCACATACTTTGGTAACGAGAATGATGATGTTGTAAAAGGTTTGACTTTTTCCTTAAGTTGACTATATATAAAGTCAGTCATCTTTTGTCAGATTATAGTTTATTTCAATATCATGTAACTCAATACTTTTTATTTATTTAAATTGATTTGTAGATATTTGGTATTAAAACTCTGGTAAAGAACTACTTGCCTATAAGAGATGCATATCTTTGTGTTGGCATTGACGAAAGAACTGTTTAAAGACCTATGTCAAAACATAGGGAAACAGAAATCTCAATCGATATATTTCTCCTTACTTTCATGACTTTTGACATATTTGACCCATTACATCGTAAGAAATAATGTGTAACCGAAGGATATTTGCTCGCTAAGCTTTGCTATGACAATCAACAAGGCTCAAGGACAGTAAATTCCCAATGTTGGCGTTTATCTTTCGGAATATGTTTTCTCGCATGGACAACTTTACGTTGCCATTTGAAGAGGAATTTCACGTGACACGACAAAAGTATTAGGAAATCTAGCAAAAAAAAAAAAAAAATTTCGACGGAGTTTACACACCAAACGTGGTGTATCGGGAGGTTTTACATGATGTGTAATACGCATAAACAAACTTCCCCCCTCTATTTTATTCTTAATTAGGTTTATTTTTTATAACAAGAAACATTGGAGATGGATCATTTGTGTTATTATATATCAAAACATGTAATCGAACAACATTTCAACGCCAACGCCAATGCCAATTCTTGTTTTTTCCTCTATTTTATACACAGTTTCCATTCTTATGTATTGTATTCCTTATAAAAATATGTAGCCAATGGACTTTTAATCTCCAGGTATATATAGTTCGCAGCCGCCGCATCGCGCGAGTTTTAGCCTAGTATTGATAGAGTTGTCTTCAAGGAAGTCTAAGAATTTTGCATAGTTCCAAGGGATAAATCCTAGCCATTGGATCAAAATGGTCAAGATCAAATTATAGTGTTTCAAACACATGTGCTTCCTGTCACGACCACCACCACCGGTCACCACCGTCGGCCGGCGGCGATGGTGGTGGCTGCTGACAGTGAAGGTGCTGGTGGTAATGGGGTGGTGGTATTGATGTATTGAAACACATATGCTTCACTAAAACACAAGTGTTCCAAAATACAAACGAGCATATTACTTCGAAGCACATGTGTTTCAAGTTACGAAACACATGTGTTTCGAGTCACTAAAAACATGAGTATCCAAAACACAGGGGAGCATACGAAGCACATGTGTTTCAAGTCACGAAACACATGTGCTTGGCTGTACATATACACTCATTTATTTTCAAAAGAACTGTTATTAGTGAAGCACATGTGCTTCTAGCTTACAAACACATGTGCTTCATTACTTGAAACACACGTGCTTGGCTGTACATATATACTCCTTTATTTTCAAAAGAACTGTTATTAGTGAAGCACATGTGCTTCTAGCTTACAAACACATGTGCTTCATTACTTGAAACACACGTGTTTGGTTGTACATATACACTCATTTATTTTCAAAAGAACTGTTATTAGTGAAGCACATGTGCTTCTAGCTTACAAACACATGTGCTTCATTACTTGAAACACATGTGCTTCATTACTTGAAATACATGTGCTTGGCTGTACATATATACTATTTTATTTTCAAAACAACTGTTATTAGTGAAACACATGTGGTTCTAGTAACGAAACACATGTGTTTCAAGTCATGAAACACATGTGCTTGGATGTACATATACACTCCTTTATTTTCAAAACACATGTGTTTCAAACACATGTGCTTCCAGTCATGACCACCACCACCGGTCACCACCGCCGGCGGCCACCTCCGGCCGCCGCCGCCCATCGCCGACGTCCGCCGCCATCCGCCGCCGGCCGCCGTCTCCGGCCATCGGAGGTGGGTGGGGTATGGATGTATTGAAGCACATGTGTTTGTATTGTTTGAATCTTGATCTTAACCTTTGATTTTTTCTTAATCCAATGACTATTAATTGTCTCTTGAGACTAGCTAAAATTTTTGAACTACCTTAAACATTTACCTATATATAACAAATACTTTAATATTAACGTTTGTATCAAAATCACTATGCTTTAATGGAATGATTGCGATGTATTTGTTAAAACTAACGGTTTAGTATGATCTTTTGTTAAACTAATTCACCGTGTTCACAAAATAGTCCTAATAAGATGATGACTTCATGGTGAACTATAATCTGTACGGATTTAAAAGTCATTTTTAATAAAATTTGAAAAATGACATGTTACTTGTCCTAACAAGAAACAGTCTGAAAACCGGCGCACTTAACCGCCTACTGGTTCGGTTCCCGGTTATGGAATTACTGAAATCCGGTTCAGGGACTGATATGTAAAATCCAGTTATAAAATTATGTCTCCTAAATACTACTATTCTAGATTACCACATTCATAGGCAATTGTATACCTAAGCGTAGGTAATATAGCTTAGGTAAGTATTTCGGGTGATCGTATCCGCAGGGAGCAGCTTATGTGATCAAGTAAGAGTGAGTTGAAGAATTAATCAAGAAAATAGATTTGTTCATGTTTTGATTTTGTTGAATGTAAATAAGAAATTAAAGTAAACAAGTAACGTAAATTGGATGTTGATTTGATGATTAAGGAGTATTCATTATGTATGGATTCATCTAGTTATAAGTATGGTTATTAAGCACCGGTTAGCCTAATGTTCTAGAAGTCACGGTACTAGATTTCTCTCAATCCCATTTAATAAATTAACTACAACTAATAGGAATTTCTTCTTTCAAAAGTTATAATTAATCACACTTCTATTTGTTGATATTACCGACTTGGATTACCTAAGTCTTCTAACCTAGAATTTTCATTACTAGGGCCGAACTTCTCGTTTAATCTAACTTATTGGAATCTTATCTCTAATCCCTATTTCTAGCGAATTACCAACTAGGTCACAAATGAAAAGTTGGGAAGTAATCAATTAAACCAAATGTTGTCAATACCTAATTGAATTAATTACCAACGATAAAGAAACGAAAATTCATAAATTAAACCAAAAGAGTAATTAAACATCAACAATTGTTTGAACATAAACATAACACTAAAATTAAACCATACTTAGATCTAGAATCATCCAAACATAATGAATATAAAGATTACTAGCACATAGACATGCTAGAAATCACAAAACAAGTAAAGAGTAGAAATACAACCATTAAATTAATCCAAAATATTATGAGATCAATAAATGCTTGTAAAACTGAAAAACTCTTGACTAATTGCTCCCAGATTCGTCCTCCAACTGCCCAAAAACGCACAGGTTCCAAAGATCCCTGGTTTGTATGACTTGATCTAAGATATAAACGCTTTCTGGACGCATAGTTCGCGATCGCGAACACAAGTTCACGTCGCGAACTTCACAAAATGCAGAACTCCCGATCGTGAGCTCGAGTTAGCCAACGTGAAAACCCAACACCGAGTTTGGTGATTAGTCGTGAACTAGTTCACGATGGGTTCACGATCGTGAGCTTTTTAAATCTTGTAGTTTTGTATTTTCGGCTATCTTTTGACCAGTTTTCGCCCTCTTTTCCGCTATACCACCTGAAATGTAAAATAAACACAAAATTGTTGCATGTGCATTTGCTTCCAAAACGTACTCAAAATAAGCGATATTGACGGGGTTGAACGTGTCTAAAAACGTCAATATCAAAATCCCCACACTTAAACTTTGCTTGTCCTCAAGCAAATCATCAATTAAATAAATTTCACTAGCCACAATTAAAGTTCATGTTATATGACATTTCTTTCCATGTATGACTCAAACAAAAATCGAAACATTATTTGTTTAGCGGATAAAATTTGTTGAGGCTTTTATATTCGGATTTGTGTACAACGTTAACCAACTCTATATTATTTTAATCTACTTTCAGTCAACCTATTAAATCTCTATTAGCCTAAGATCTACTCATTCTTGCATAATTCATAATTTTTACTTTTGCGAGAACTTCCAACTTGAAGATATTTTGAATTGAACACAGTTTAAACTTTTTGCCAGTGTGCCTATTTATGATTGTTATGCACATTGTACATCACATTTATTCAGCTTTTTGAATTTTTCGATAATTAACACCAGATCCAACCCTTACTTCGACTTTCCAACGGACCCCTTATTGGTTTATGATATATATTGGACATCCAATTGGGCCGAAGGGAGCTGAAACTAATGTAATACCCTGATTCTTTGACTGTTTTAATTCACGGCTTTTGCCGGCATATTTCGTACACAAAGGGATTTTTTTAAACTAAGTACTCAACCTCAACCTTTTGGGTCAAAAGTTAACTTAAGAAAAAATTTGACTTATGCAAGACTTGTTGTATTCCTTAGACCACTAAAAATTTAATATGCTACTAAAAGATTTTTTAAAATAATAGAAAGTCACAAACTTTGAACATAAAAACTAGAACAAATTTTATCTTTTAAATTGAAATATTTTTTTCAGTTTGTTTTTCCTCATAACATCGAGAAATGTCTAAAAATTGTTTTTGGCTAATGTAAATAAAAGTCATTTACGTGTATTTAGATGATTTTTTTTCGAGATTTCACAAATTTTAAAAGGTGGATTTTTATACACCCCCTTCTCACACTTAAGTGTTTGCATTGTCCCCAATGCAATAAACTTGACAAAATTTAGGAAATCGAGGTCATAAGAATGTATACGACCTGAGGGTGTGTTGTGTTCATTCTCGGTGGATTTTTGAATTCCGGAGCAATTGACAAGATCCCGCAACCAAACAAAACAGCAAACGTGTTTTTTTTTAATTTTGCTGCCTTCATTGCGGTGGTGGGTAAGGAGTTAAGGACGGTACCAAGTATTTGAGTCTTGGTACCAAGCATCGTAATCGGGGTAGTTTGGTGGTGCGGGGATGCTCGGTGCCCAAGTTGGTAAAGTGGAATGATCAAAAGGCGGAGGCCGGGGGAATTGATCGGGATATAAATTATAATTGGCAACATCGGTTTGCCGATTCACTTGCTACCCGACCCGCATCTCATTGTAGTATGACCTTTGCATATGATTTTGAACATTTAACTGCAAATTGTCGTTGGATGACCGAACATAGGAAACATCCACTTGCATCGCATCCATCCTCTCGACCATTTGATTGTAAGAAAAGTAAGGATCGAAAGAGGATGGACCCGACCCGGATCCCGAGGCGCCCGAATGGCCGAATTGGGGACCCGTTGGTCCCGGTTGACCAAAGTCTTGACCCGCCATGGGTAATTCGTGTAACACCTCAATTTTTAAAACACCTTTTAAAACATATTTTTAAATAAAAATATTACAAAGTCCAATATCCCAAAATACGGTTTAACAAAAACCATTAAAAGTTTACCAGAGTATTAAAACCGGTGTTACAATATAATATCATAACCATAGGATAAACGGGATCTACCTACGAGCTCCCGAGCTGATCAACACTAGACCACTTCTATCGCGACCTTCTATTTCATCGATCTCGAACCTGAGTACATAGCCAAAAACAAAGTAGTACGTGAGACAAAATAGTCTCGTGAGATACATGGGTTTTCGACCCATTCTCAAAAATAATAAAAATCATTAATATTCATTTCTTTCCTTTATCCACTTATTAATTATCAACTTATATTCTTATCGTTTATTCATACTTACTAGTAAGCTAACCATAAGCTTACCTATCACATAATCACATATATGTAAGCTATCCATAAGCTTACTCCTTTTATCACATATGCCACAGATCATTCCGAAGCAAACTCCCCCGATATGGGTTATCATCACAAGATCACATGGTAATTGGGGTTCTCACAAACTTACCAAGATCACCAACTCCCCCGTCTCGCGGGTTATCGTAATCCCCGTTTTTATCGGGTTATCATAATCCCCCTATTGTCGGGTTATCGTTCACATAGATATACTACCCTTACGCAGGGAGGTACCGCCCCAAGTAGTAATCTCGCTCCCCCATAAATGGGTTATCGTTATCCGGATACTTTTGTTACACACCTTGAACATCAAATACGGGCATATGCCCCACCAATTCATAATTAAACACAAATTAGAATACATTTATTATAATTATCATATTATTCTCTTTTCTTATTAAATTTCAATATTGACTTTACCAAGTCCTTTATTAAATAAAATATATTTTTCATTTATCAAAATCATATTACTTTAACTTATCTTTGACTAGAATACAAATCTATTTCTAGTCACTTTTTATTTATTCTCCTAGCAATTCATTCACTACCTTAATTTGTACTCCCTCCGTCCCTTAATAAAGTTCCCATTTCTATCAAAATTTTTGTCCCAAAATAAAGTTCCCATTTCTCAAATTAGAGGGACCCGCTCAATAAAATAATATTATTACCATGTACTTCACCACTAACTATCTTTTAAAAACACTTTCTCTTTCCAAAATAACCTGATATTTTAATCAATTTTATTACCAAAACCCCACCACTAACAAACTCCTAAAAACGTGTGCCCAATTGAAATGAGAACTTTATTAAGGGACGGAGGAAGTATAATATACTAATCAATACTTGATACTTGAAAATCATTGTTATTAGCTTTATCAATACATATCATTAATAAGCCAAATATCATACTTTCCCAATCATTACTCTTAGTCAAACATCACATTAATAAAGAATTATTAATTACTTTTCATTATCATAATCTCTTTCAAAAATCATTAGTCATTTTGACATACTTAAATAGTATATTACTTGCATTCTCTTATCCTTTTAATCATATCTTTATTAAAAACATTTATTAATAAAGACTCATAAAACATCATAGTTTTCAAAGTCATTTGCTATGTACTCAGTAAAAGTCTCATGTACTCACATTAGTCAAGCTAACTCCAAATCGTGTCCATTGACACGAATCCTTGCTTTCCAACTTGTGCAATGTCACCAATCTTTAGGTCTTCTTGACCTACCATCAATATCATCATAAAATATAGTTATTATCCATAACTAGTTACCAATAACTTCATAACAACCTTCTTAACCACCAAGTTCATCCAACTTGGTGGAACCCAAAACCCTAGTTCAAGATTTCCATCAACAAACCCAAATCTAACAAGAACACAAGGTTCTTAAGCTTACAAAGAGTGTTGTACACTCATCTTAGTCATCTTCCCTAAAGATAACTTGGTAGGTTACCCAAACCACCATTTTCCCCCAAATAAAGTTCATAACTAGCTAGATAATCATCAAATCCATGTTATGAACACATTTTCCTTGACAATATGTTGTAGATCTAAGTTATATAAACCCAATTTCATCACCCATTACAAACCCTCTAACTAGGGTTTGCATACTTCACCATTTTCACCCAAAAACATCATCCGTGACTAAAATAAGTAGAGATTTACCTTATATTTCAACAATTGAGTGAGAATATTCAATATTGAGTGTGAAAATCAGTTCCAATGGCCTCCTTACACTCAAAATCGTATACTCACACTTGGGAGGAGGTTCTAGGGTTTGGAAGTGAGAGAAATGACAAAAACCCGATTTTATGCTGTTCCAGACATCCTCAAGTCGAGATCTCGGCGCGAGCCAAACGCGAGGATTCCTGATGCTTGCAAAACTTGCTGTTTTGTTACTCGCGTCCAATCTCGGCACGACTCCGACGCGAGCCTTCCAGATTTCACCATATTTGATCTTTTCTTCTCGAATGCTAACTAGGTTCGACCCGTTTGCAATCCCGATGATGACAACCACTTATAAACACGATCGACATCGTTAAAAGCCCTTTTAAACCTTCACAAACCATCATAACATCCAATGTTTGCTAAATTTTAATCGTACCTATAATAATTTCACCGAAATACTTAATATATAATTATTCTAAAATTTGGGTCGTTACAATTCGTTACCCGACGCGTCTTCCATATTCACATCATCATCATAATTATCATCATCATCATCACTACTACTACTCTCCGGTTCCACCACCTCGGGGTGTTCATTCCAAACGTAATCACCCGCAAATTTAACAATTACATTCATACCCGATAACAATGTTTCGTCCATTGAGCCCATAGGTCGATACGTCAAGCTATCCCAAACTCGTTGAGGAATGGCAATTGCGGCTCGGGCCAAACGTGTGATATAGTGATCGGCACCCATCGGACTATCCGCTCTTAGCCCCTTCGCTTGAGTGCTCAATAATTTTGCGATTACGAATAGAATATTCATTGTCGCATTCTTGTCTATCAGTTGGTGGAGCAACCATATGTCATATTTGTTGACTTTTTCGGGACCTTGGTTACGGTGGCGGATAGTGTACGAGATCATTCGATGGAGATAACGATGGGTGCCACTTCGAATGTTTGACTCTTTGGTATGAGCCATTCGGTAATTGCCTACTCCAATTTGACGCCAATACCCATCAACATTCTTAACTTCATTGGTTGCACACCACTTCAAATAATGATTAAAGTTCATGGCAGTGGTTTCTGCTTGGGTATATATGCCTAAGTTGACAGCAAATTCAATGAGATTACAGTGGACCCATTGGTTCGCCACTCGATATTGTAGGCATGGATCGCGAGGATTTTTCATTGCTACACGGGGTTCAAATTTGATAGTAGAGAATAGATTTCGAGGAGAGGCTCATCATAAGTTGGTTCGTTAATGACAAGAGCTCTCTCCCACGCCCGACATGCGAAAAGAACATCGCCATCATGATCCATGTGATATCGAACCAGGTATTCTTCAATTGCAGCTCTTTGGCCTACTTCTTGTAATAACTCCAAATCTGGACACCTTCCAACTGCCACTTGTTTGTGTGAAATTTTATCTCTCCAACTTTCACAATCCCGTGCTAGTTCTTCTAGAGGTGCATTATCGAAATTTAGGAACACATGTGTCCTATTAACTTTAAGCTCGGTCGGGAACCCATCGGCTAGGAGTGCGGGTCCCGGTGCGGGTACAGGTGAAGGTGAACGAGCACAGGCGCGGGCGCGTCCACGTCCACGGCCACCGGCTGATGAAGAAGCAGCGGTCTTTTGTTGTTTCTACATTCAAAGACAATGATCACAATGTTAAGAATATAAATATGAAACAATAGAAGGGTGTCGAATTATGTAAAACATGCAATCTAAATGACGTTACCCCTTCCCATACTTAGTTTTAAAAATAGGAAAATTGAAAATAAAATTAAGGATTTGACATTGTTAATTATATTTTATTTCAATTTGCTTTAAAAACTAAGTGTTCTAAATTTATTAACATTGTAAAAATATTGTCTTTGTTAACATTCTTGACATATATGACAAAAGACTTGACATGTGGTGTCCAAAATTGTCCAAACCAAGTTATTAAACTAGACAACTTAAAGATTGAAAATTTAAGTATGATAACTAGTTTAACTGTTATAAATTTTATATATTCGGTGATTAAATAATTAGACACTTATGATATTAAAACCATATTTGATATTGATAATTCAATATCAAACTCAACACATAAGAAAGAACCAAATGGAATAAACAGACCTGATTCTTGATGAAATAACGAACCGCACGGAATTGTGATTCCTGTCCTTTAAGGTTTTTACGCGCTCTATATACTGCAAGCCTCAGCGTAGAACCCCAGGATTTGATGCAGTTGATCGGTATGTTCTTACAGCAAAAGAATCACCGACAACACAAAGTGATTACTTGGAAACACATGATGAATATCAAAACACAACATCATGAGAGGAGAGCTTATGAGATGAGAGCTTATGATTTTTGGTGTTGGTGTGTTGGAACTTTCACCCCAATGATTCCTTTTATAGGCACAAGCCTTTACTCAAATTAATGAGAGAAAAGAATAACTCTTATTATTTTAATGTAACATTATTGTCAACATTAGTGTCAACATTAGTGTAAACATTATTGTCAACATTATGACTATTCAAGAGGCTTAACCAAAAACAAAGCTCCACAACTCCCCACAACAAATAGGAAATTTGCCAACTTGCAAATACCATTGTATTTTCCAACAATCCCCCACCAAGTTGGAAAGTTTCCTTTCACTCAGACAAATGCTGTCACCTGGGTGTCACGAAGATTAAACCCAAGTTTAATGTGAGCAAACAAGAAGAGATTGATTCAATGGTATCCTAATAGGTTTAAACCAAGAACCTTAATAACCTCCTCGGTTTACCCCCACACAACATATGTCATCTTTGTGTTCTCTCTGAGCACTAATATGGCCATGTGCTAAAATCCTTTTCATGACCCTTTAGAAGACAAACCAAAAGTCTTCATTTGAGGCGGCACCAGCTCTAGATCAGATAGGCAAAATTTAACAACATCTTCATTGCTTAGATGTATCCAAAAATTTGTTAAGAGTATTAACTCATCCTCGTTCTCGGCAACAACGTACTATCATACCTCACATGGATCTATCTCAATTGATAGTACTTTATATCTTTAGCAATTTTGTTGTTACCCATTAAACTTGAAAATAGGAGCACTAAGTTTAAGTTAAGTTTCCATTACTAACGATTCTAGTTTGGTTTTAGACCCATGACTCTCGCGGTAGATGTAACCAAACCTCTCGTCAGAGGGTTTGGTAAACGGATCTGCCAAGTTCTTCGATGTCTTGACATAAACAACTTTGATGGTACCACTATCAATTAGTTGTCTCACAGAATGATGTCGAAGATCTACGTGTCTCGACTTCCCATTATTTATAGAATTATATACTTTAGACAGTGTGGCCTCACTGTCACAGTACATGGGAATTGAAGGCATCGGAGTATCCCACACACGGATATCCAATAGTAGATCTCTAATCCACTCTGCCTCTTAGCCTGCAACAGCTAAAGCAATAAGCTCAGCTTCCAACGTTGAGTGAGCTATACATGACTGTTTCTTGCTCGCCCAAGAAATAGTCCCACCAGATAGTGTATAAATCCATCCACTTATGGATTAGAATCACTCATGTTATCAATCTAGCTAGTATCTGAATACCACTCTAGTATACTAGAATTTGACGTGTAAGTCAACTCAAGGTTACTAGTCTTTTTCAGATATCCTAGTACTCTTCATACTGCCTTCCAGTGCTCTATACCGGGGTTGACAGTATACTGACTTAGTTTGCTTACTACAAAAGCAATGTCAGGTCTAGTGCAGTGTGTAGCATACATCATGCTTCCAATTTGCACTAGCATATTCTAGTTGAGTCAGTGCTCTACCAGAGTTCACTTCAAGTTTTACACTAGAATCGAAAGGAGTGTTAAATTCCTTAACATTCACGTGCTGAAACTTTGTCAATATTCTCTCTGTGTAATGATATTGACTTAAAGAAATTTGACTATCTGTCCTTTTCACCTTAATACCAAGAATGGTATACACTTCCCCTAGATCTTTCATCTTAAAGTTCAAGGATAGGTATTTCTTCGTATCAAGTATACCTTGTAGGTGAGTGAATTTAGTGTATTCAGATGTGCATTTAGTGTGGATACATCTATCAACACTATTATGCTTAAACCAAATGCAGATACAGTGGTGTCAAACCTCTCATGCCACTGTTTTGGAGCTTGCTTCAAACTGTACAATGATTTAATAAGTCTACACACTTTGTTTTCCTGCCCGGATACTATGAAACCCTCGGGTTGCTCTAAGTATATCTCCTCCTTGAGATATCCATTTAGAAAGGCTATCTTCACATCCATTTGATGAATGTACAATCCTTTCAATACTGAGATTGCTATAAGAGTTCTAATTGAACTGATTCTAGCAACCGGAGCATATGTATCGAAATAATCAATACCGTTTAGTGACTACTCTCGCTTTATAGAAAGATATTGATCCATTTGGATGATACTTCCTCTTGAAGATCGATTTAGATCATATGGGTGTCATACCCTTGGGAAGATCAGTTAACTCCCAAGTTCTGTTTCCCATAATTGAATCCATTTCATCTTTAATGGCATCCTTCCATAAAGGAGCATCTCGCGATGTTATGGCTTCAGTAAAAGTCTTAGGATCATCATCTAAATTAATAGCTACAATGACCTCTCTCGTCACCTTAGATTGAGATCCTTCAACCAAGTATGACATAAAACGTCTCCAAATTTATTTTCCCTACTAACCCTTGTACTTCACTTTGGTTCTTCTACAACATAAGAATGTGGTTCTTCTACAACAGAAGAAGATGAGATAATATCTCGAGAAGTACTGGGTGCTAGAATATGATTAAAGTTGGGATTGGAGTTTTCATCATCTCTTATTTACTTATCCTCGAAGAACTCCACATCTCTGGATTCTACACGACACCTGATTCTTTATCCAACTATCGGTACGCCTTTCTATTATGAGCATATCCGATGAATATACTCTTCATAGCTCGAGCTCCCAACTTGGATCGTTTAGGATAAGGTGTACAATAATAAGTTAAACACCCCCACATTCTTAGATAATATAATCGTTTAAGATCAGGTGTACCATAACAAGCTAAACACCCCCACACTCTTAGATAATCTAAGTTAGGTTTTCTTCCATTCCATAACTCATATGCACTAGAAGTAATCACACGACTAGTGATTCTGTTGTGCACATAACACGCGGTCAACAATGCTTCCCCCCACAGATTGTGTGGCAAACCTGATTGATTCATCATATAGTTGACCGTTTCAACAATGGTTCAACTCTCTCTTTCAGTTATTCGGTTAGGGAGTATATGGTGAGATTCTTTCATGTTTGATACCATTCTCTTCACAAAATGTATCAAACTATTCTCCGCCTCTTTCCAAGCGAAAAATCTTAATGTGTTTGTCATGTTGATTTTCAGCCATGCACTTATAGAGTTGGAATGCATTAAAAGCTTCATCTTTTGAATGCAACAAGTAAACATGTAAAGAGCGGCTAGAGTCACCACAAAATGTAATGAAGTATTTTTTACCTCCACACGTGAGTATTCCATTCAGTTCACAAATATCTGAATAGATCAACTCTAGTAATGATGTAATTCTTTTGACACTTGAAAAAGTTTCTTTGCAAACTTTGATTTTATACAAGTTTCACATTAGTCAAAATCTTTATTATTTACTTTTATCAATACTTTTGATTACGTTTTTTCAATATATTTTTTTTAATGTTAGTTTGAGCTAACCTTTTATGGCACAAAGAAATTGAACACGCAATATAATTTGAAAAAACTATTTCATTCATTCGAAACTTAGTTACATCATCACTAGCGATATTGTCACTAACGCTGACAATATCATATTCTCACGATTACAAAGATCAATATTTAACACATAATCATTGGATATAGATACAACATTATCTTATCCATCACCGCATAGATCAAGCATAAACATTCCACCCGTGTTGATGGTTTGACCTGCAAATAACCCATCTTTGGAGAACAGGATATGACCATTTTTTATTATTACCAGCTTGTAACCATTTTTTTTGTCAAATTTGTTCTCCGATATAAATCCCTTGGAGATTCAAGGAACATGTAGGACCTCTCGAAGGGTGACCATAATTCCATTTCAGAATGTTAGCACCATTGTGCAAATATCATGAACACGTACTCTATGGCGGTCAACACATGTCACCACAGTTCCTTCTCGAACCATACCATAAATTTAGAAACTATCATGATTTCCACATACATGGATGTTTGCTCCAGAATCCACAAACCAGTCTCGGGCCTCTATCACCCGAGTAATTGAGGTAGTCATATTAACTCCTACATGACCCATACTTGCACCCAAGTGGGTTAGATTTGCAACAACATTTTCAATTCCTTTTACATAAGCAATATCAGAGTCCCCACCTGACACGTGGTACACACTCAATCTGACTTTACTCTTTTGATCTCTTATGAGATTTTCCTTCTCAATAAGGAAGTGTTTCAACAAAAACATCCAAAGAGTAGTCCTCAAATTTGTGAAACTCCAAGTATTTAACCACATTCAAGGAAAATATTATTTTGTCAACCCTTTTCGGTAGCTCTATTCGAATACAACCAGGAAAGACGGTGAGGGTAGACAGCGCTAGTGCGTATCGGAACCACCCCCATTTGGAGTCAGAAAAACCGGATTTATCTTTCCTAGACATTGTAATAAAATAGGTGAGCCTATTTGGGGATGATTGATAATTTATTCCACTTATAGGTTCAATACAATGCTTAATGATACACAACTGGAAAGATTTCGTTTAACACTAAAATTATTTATTTTGTATAATCATGATTTTTCAAATAGTACACTTTTCAAACATAAAAGTATCTTGAAATAATAATTAAATCAATTATAATGCTTCAACCATAAGCATGATAATTCATATAACATCCACTTTGTATGATATTATATTTTTACGAGAAAACCCTCTTGTTTTAACTTGTCCATTAGATTAAAATAGATATTTAAATATGTGAAAACTTAAAATACATATATTAAATAGCCATGATTAGAGAATATGTAACTTATAAAAGTTACATTAAATAGTCATAATAATCTCTTTTAAAACCATTAATCCATAACATAAATATATATATAAAACATTGACATAATATATCAATTTATTTTTTTTGTTAATCACCGAATATATATTTATCTAATCACCATGGAAGCTTAATCACCGAATATTTTATAAAAGAAAATATGTGTATATATTATGTATACACAATAATATATAGTGAAAATAAAAACCTTAAAGATTGTTGTAAATTTTATATATTCGGTGATTAAATAATTAGACACTTATGATATTAAAACCATATTTGATATTTATAATTCAATATCAAACTCAACACATAAGAAAGAACCAAATGGAATGAACAGACCTGATTCTTGATGAAATAACGAACCGCATGGAATTGTGATTCCTGTCCTTTAAGATTTTTAACGCGCTCTATATGCTGCAAGCCTCAGCGTAGAACCCCAGGATTTGATGCAGTTGATCGGTATGTTCTTACAGCAAAAGAATCACCGACAACACAAAGTGATTACTTGGAAACACATGGGGAATATCAAAACACAACATCATGAGAGGAGAGCTTATGCGATGAGAGCTTATGATTTTTGGTGTTGGTGTGGTTGAACATTCACCCCAATGGTTCCTTTTATAGGCACAAGCCTTTACTCAAATTAATGAGAGAAAAGAATAACTCTTATTATTTTAATGTAACATTATTGTCAACATTAGTGTCAACATTAGTGTAAACATTATTGTCAACATTATGACTATTCAAGAGGCTTAACCAAAAACAAAGCTCCACAACTCCCCACAACATATAGAAAATTTGCCAACTTGCAAATACCATTGTATTTTCCAACATTAGCAACTTAAACCCAACTAAAACCTTTGCAAAATTCGACATTCAACCCCAACTATTCCACAATTCCCCCAATTTCAACAATGTAGGTTATGAAATCTAAGAATCTTAAGAAATTTGACTAACTAAGCACAAAGATTGAAGATTTCACAAAAACTTCAAGAAAAGTTCAAAATTTCGGAACTAATACCCAAACCCTTGACGAATCTATGAGAAAACTAGAAGAACTAACCTTAGGACCCATGAGGATGAAGATTTGAGGAAGAAATCGGAAGTTAGAGGCTAAAAAAGGACGATTTTAGCCGGAATCGCAAGTGTTCTGCTCGGAGAGAATTAGCGATTTGGGCTAGGGTTCACGAATGAAGAAAGCTGGACCAAAACGACGGATTTATACTCCGCGTAGTTCGCGTCGGCAACGAGTTCCCGATCGGGAACTAACACGGACCCGAATGGGTCAAAACGGGTCGACCCGGATCCGAAACGCGAACCCGATCGCGAAGAAAACGTGAACTTTTCGCGAATTGTTTCCAGATTCCCTGTTCGGTCTTCCCGATCGGGAAGAAAAGTTCACGGCGTGAACTTTTCACCAAAGCCACACTTACGAATTTTTTTAAGATGCAAGCAGAATTTCACAAGAACATCTACTAAATGACTAAATACACACGGGTTGCCTCCCGAGAAGCGTTTCAAAGATTATTGAGTCTAGAGCTCGACTCGATGCTACTCTCTTCTTACTTCCGAGTACCAACCGAGATGAAATGAATCACCTATTCTTCCTCCAACTTCTCTTTCTCATTATTACCGCCTCCCTCATAATAGTGTTTCAAACGGTGCCCATTTATGCTAAAACAACCACTATCACAAATGAGCTCTACATACCCGGACGGGTGTTGTTGAACAACGGTGTAACGACCGACCCATTTGGATTTCAGTTTCCCGGTAGAAAACTTATAACGAGACTGATAAATTAAGACTTTATCTCCCGGTTTGAAACACTTGATGGTTTTCAATTTGTTGTCATGCCAACGTTTGGTATTTTCTTTGTAAATTCTAGAATTCTCGTAGGCATGAGATCTCTCTTCGGTGAGAACATTCAATTGGAATTTGCGGTTGTTACCCGCCATGATTACATCCATGTTACATTCTTGGAGAGCCCAAAAGGCTTTATGTTCAATTTCGATTGGAATGTGACATGCTTTCCAGTAAACCATACGGTACGGGGTGTAACCGGTTGGCGTTTTAAACGTGGTTCGGAATGCCCAAAGAGCATCATCCAATTTTTGGGACCAAATCTTGGGAGTCTTGTCGATGGTTTTCTCAAGGATCCTCTTTAATGCTAGATTAGTTTTTTCAACTTGTCCACTTGTTTGTGGATGATAAGAAGTTGAAAAATGGTGATGGACACCATATCTTTGCAAAGTTTTCTCCATTAAGTGATTGGCAAAATGAGTGCCCCGATCACTAATAAGAGCACGAGGATAACCGAACCTACAGAAAAGAGCTTGAACGAATTTGACTACGACCCGGGCATCTTTTGTTGGTAATGCTTTTGCCTCGGCCCATTTTGAGACGTAGTCGACGGCCACAAGAATGTACATATTACCATAGGAGCTCGGGAATGGGCCCATGAAATCAATGCCCCAAACATCGAACACCTCACAAACTTGAATACTATGTTGAGGCATTTCGTCTCGTTTGGAGATGCTACCCGTTCTTTGGCAAGCATCACAAGCCTTGACCAATTTAAATGAATCTTTAAAAATTGTTGGCCAATAAAATCCTGCATCTAAAACTTTCTGGGAAGTAAGGTTAGGTCCGAAGTGGCCCCCGGTGGGTCCCTTATGACATTCATTGAGAATAACATAAGCTTCCTCACCGGACACACATCGTCTATGAACAAAATCAGGCCCGACCCGGAATAAGTAAGGATTCCCCCAATAATAGTACTTGAGATCTGAGAAAAATTTCCCTTTTTGTTGATGAGTTAAACCCTTTACAAGGACACCCGCCGCCAAATAATTTGCCATGTCGGCGAACCACGGGTCCTCAGACACTTGTAAAGCATTAACGACTTCAAGGAATTCATCGGGAAATTTGTCATTTATCCCGTTTTCATCACATTCCTCCAAATATGGATCTTCGAGGCGGGATAAATGATCGGCTGCAAGGTTTTCCGCCCCTTTCTTATCCTTGATCTCAATTTCGAATTATCGCAAGAGGTGAATCCAACGTATGAGTCGAGGTTTGGCGCCTTGCTTAGCAAAAAGATGTTTTAATGCGGAATGATCGGTGTAAACAATGGTTTTCGACAACACAAGATAGGGTCGAAATTTGTCAAAAGCGAACACAACCGCAAGTAATTCTTTTTCGGTGGTTGTGTAGTTCACTTGAACACCATTTAGTGTTCGACTAGCATAATAGATTGGTTGAAAGTGATCCAGCAACTTAGGGATTCATTTTAAGAGCAATCTCGCACTGAGAGGTTTGACATCAATCGAGCCTTCAACTCTTGCAAGATGGTCAAAGGAACGCCGGTGAGTGCCCACATCATGAAAATGAAGGGACACATGGATCACCTCGCTAGACTTGGTCACCCCATACCGTTGCAAATGGCAACAGATACTATACTCAACTCGTTGTCTGATGAATACAAGTTTGGATAATTTTATTTTTTTGTTAAAACAAGTTTTATTTTGGTTTTAATTAATTTCGAATCCATGGTTGAATTATATTGTGTGCATGTGTGATAATTACACTAGTCAAGATTTATGACTAGATTGTAAGTCAAGCTTTGATTTACTTATATTTCATGTTTATATATATTTGTTTAATTGTTATATAAATAATGTCTTGATAGCTCAAGGTACTTAGATACTAGTAATTAGAAAGTTTTTCTAATGAAAGTATTTAAGAATTTTATGGAAGCATAAGGTTCAAAGGTTGTTGAACTTAGTTAAAACATCTTAAGTAATAAGTCATTACTTATGATAGTAAGTTTTTAAAGTATTAGTATTAATATAGTATGATTGTATTGGATATAATCAAGATAGACTTTAAGAGTATTATTACAATTCTTTTATACTTGTAGTAAAGGATTTAATGAAGTCATAATTCCCTAATAGGAATAATTGGATATTCATGTAATGCAAGTAAAATGACTTAGACATTAAATGACTCTTAATAGGGACAAATTATATTAAAAGTATTTAAGAATTAAAAGGTATTATTGCAAATCTTTTATACTTGTAATAAATACAATATTTAATCAAGTCATAATTCCCTAATAGGAATAATGGATATTTGAGAAATCCAAGTGATGACTTTGACATTAAATAAAGTTCTTAAAGAATACTAATGTATTTAAGAATTGGAAGTATCGTTTCAAGTGTTTTATACTTGTTAGATACAGTAATCAATAAAGATCATAATTCCCTAAACAGGAATGTTGGATATTCGCAAATCCAAAGGATGATCTTAATTATTGATAGAATTCTTAAAAAGATTAAACTACAAGTTATTGACTAGGTCAAAGTAGTTTAAGAGATGCTTAAATTCCATAAAAGTAACTGGGAGCTAAGACTAACGTAATTCATTAAAGATGTTGATGAATTCAGTAAGTTAGTAAGACATTAACAACAAGGTTTTACCAAATCGTTAGCCAAAGAGTTGAAAGAAATAATAAATGATCGTTAATTAGATTATTGCAAACCTAATAGCGTGATCACAAGTCTTGTGATTAATTATTGCATATCTAATTGGTTGTTCACACTCCTGTGGATAACATAGTCATTTAAGGAAATTTCCAATCCTCCTATATTTACCGAATTGCATAAAAGGCAAGACTAGAATATGTTCTAGATTGTTGCAAGTAAAATATCTAGCAAAGACAAAAGTAATAGTATTCCTAAATACTCGTCTTGTGTCTTTAGTTTAATAGAAATGATTGGTATAGTGATTTAGTTACAATTAAGGTTGTAAGAATCATTAAGTAATCAACACAAACAAAAGGAATAAGTAATGATCCAGTAATAATTCAGTATCTATGTCCAGTGAGGAATAATACATGAGTTAGTATCATTGTAATTCAGACTTTGTATGTTTTACAATATCCATGAATGAAAGTTCTTTTATTCAAAAAGATATAAATCCGTGACTACTCGTCTTGGTGGGAACCTTGATGAGACGTTAACGTCATCGCGGTATTTGGTGGTAGATTCGAAGCTCTTCGAAGATAGCTACACAAGTTTTGTGTTAACCAAATATCGGTGATATTCTGTTGGAGGCTCAACGAATATTGAATTGACAACCGTGACAATACTTCGTGGTTGAAAAGTTCAAAAGTTCACTAGGATTGTCCTTAAGCCTGAGGTATTTGGTTTAGGATACAATGACTAATGTGCTTTGGTTCAACTTAGACAATTCTGAAATATGTTTGTCATACGAGGCGATACTGGGTACAAAGGAAATTGTATTTTAAATCGAAATATAACAAGATGGTAATTGCACCTCCATTTTAGGAGAGATATTTATAGGTCCTTTGACATGATGAGAAACTGACAAGTGCACGACCGTGCCCAAACGAACTGATCTGTTCTTTTTCGTTTATCACAGCAAGTTTAAATCAAGAAGTCATAAAACGATTTCGAATACAGGAGTTGATAATTTCTACCATGCTCGTATTCGTTATCATAAATATCATGCTGCAAGGGATAAGCCTAACAACGTTACCCAAGAAGTAAAGACAGAGTGTTCTTTACTAGGAGACGCTATTAAGAGTTTTTCATAAAACTATACCAGGCTTACATAAGCTGTTTTTATGGGGTTGGTTACGTACATGCCCATCTAGAAGGCTACTGTAGCTCGTATCATTAAGACAAAGGTTACAAACTTGCACAAGTGGGAGTCTGAAGGATTTATGTGCACAGTTAGTCAACCTATGATGATACATCCATGCCTACGAAACACTTAAGGGTCACACCGGTGAGTGCATGTAATACGAGCAAGTTATGCAACGATACTACGAAGAGGAATGGTTCATAATAATCATTATGAATCAGTTAAGTATTAAGTTAAGTCTAACTTATTACTAGAATAGTGTAACTAACTAAATAATACAAGTAGTTGTATATTTATTAGTTGAGTAAATATACAGTGTGTTAATTATAGATTATCCATGATATGATTCAAAGCTATTAAATCATACAGTAATTGGATAATGTTGTTGTGTAAATTATATAAAGGTTATTATATAATCAACTATTAAAAGTATAAATACAAGTGTAAATAATTCGTGTATATGGGTACCGAATTATTGGTGTGTTAATACTAGACATTTAATAGTTAAGTGCAACAATAATAAACTAGTAAAACTATAAGGGTTTAAAGTGTAAGAGATAAGTTTAATTAAGAGATTAATCTTAATTAAACTAGAAGGGCCCTAAGTGAAAGTCTTTTTATTATAAACAGAATGCATGGGGTTCCCTTATTCCTTGATCATAATCACGAAACCCTAGCCTCCCTCCTTTCTTTGGTTTCGGCCGAACACAACCCCAAGAACACAACAATTTGTGTTCTTCGTGTTCTTCATTCGTTATTCGTGTTCTTCAAGTCTTGAATATCCAAGTTCGTTGCAAGTGATCATCTAGAGGATCGTTCGTCGTGTTCATCATCAGTGGATCTCTCTTAAGCACTAACTAAGGTATGTTTCATGGAACACTCTTTCCTCCTTCTCCTCTTGTTCGAAGTCGAACCAAGAACCCTAGGGTTTATGGTAGTAGTCGACGAACACACACAAGTATGTGTGTGTGTTCGAGTTCTTCGTACAAGGTTTCTTTCTTGTTAACCTAATCTAGATTTCCAACATCCCAATCCTTTAGGGTTTAAGGATTAGGTTTAATCCCAGTTCCGCATTTAGGGATTAAATCAGCTAGTTGGTTTTAACCGGTCAAGAACAAGTTCGTGTTCTTGGTCAATCATGGTTCGAACCAAGTATACTAGGAGGTCGATCCTATGGGTCGATCAGTCGCATGGTGCATAGTGAAACCCTTCAACTCCTAACGGCTTTCACATTCGAGGGTGGAGGTAGCTTAGATTTGACATCTATTTTGGCTTTGTCTACCTCAATTCCCTTCTCAGAAATTTTATGCCCTAACACGATGCCTTCACGCACCATGAAGTGACATTTTTCCCAATTTAGCACCAAATTGGACTCCTCACACCTACTCAATATTCTCTCAAGATTTTGTAGACATGAAGTAAATGAGTTCCCGAAAACCGAGAAGTCATCCATGAATACTTCCATACAATCCTCTATCATGTCTTTGAAAATAGCCGTCATGCAACGTTGGAACGTGACCGGAGCGTTGCATAAACCAAACGGCATTCTCCTATAAGCAAATGTGCCAAAAGGGCAAGTGAATGTGGTTTTCTCTTGATCTAGGGGGTCAATAGGAATCTGAAAATAGCCGGATAAGCCATAGAGTAAACAATAGAAGTTGTTTCCCGCGAGTCGTTCCAACATTTGATGAATGAATGGCAAAGGAAAATGATCCTTACGGGTGGCGTCATTTAGCTTGCGGTAATCGATACACACTCGCCAACCCGTGACAGTTCAAGTAGGGATTAGTTCACCCTTCTCATTTTTGATAACTGTCATACCCCCTTTTTTCGGTACAACTTGTACCGAACTCACCCACGGGCTATCGGAGATAGGATAGATGAGTCCCGCATCAAGAAGTTTAAGAACTTCTTTCTTAACCACATCTTTGACATTGGAGTTCAATCTCCTTTGCCTTTGTACACTTGGCTTGAAATTTTCCTCCATGAGGATTTTGTGTGTACAATAGGCGGGATTGATACTCGGAATGTCACCCATTTTCCAAGTAATGGCTTGTCTATGCGTTTTGAGAATTTTTATTAATTCTATTTTTTCGATGGAGGATAACTTATATGAAATGATGACCGGAAGATCAGAATCACCTTCTAAAAAGGCATGCTCTAAATGATTTGGTAACGGTTTTAGCTCTAGAGTAGGTGGCTCTTCTAAAGAAGTTTTGATTCGAAGGTTGTCTTTAGGGTCAATTTTCTCAAAATCTACATCTCCTACCTCGGATTCCTCATCATCTACATGAAGCAAATCCTCGAACTCTTGGAGATCTCTGATTGTTTCATCGGAATCAATAGTGTAATCACCTTTTGTGGTGACATCATCACAACCGAGGTCGAGAAAGGAAGTAACCTCCTCATTGATACACGAATCGATAACATCAATGAAATAACAAGCATCATAGGATTTGGAGGTATGCTTCATGACTTTCTTAATAGAAAATGTAACCCTATCATCATCAATTCCCAGACTTAATTGTTTTTTAGACACATGGAACATGGCATCCGCCGTGTTCAAGAAAGGTCTTCCTAGAATTAGTGGGACTTTGGGGTCCACATCCATTTCTAGGACAACGAAGTCTACATGAAACACGAATTTGTCTACTCTAACGAGGGACATTTTCTGTTATGCCAATGGGATATGTGTATGAAAGTTTTGCTAATCTTAAGATCATCCTAGTCGGCTTAAAATCGATTAATCCTATTTTTGTAGCTATCTACAAGGGCATTAAACTTATACTAGCACCTAAATCTGCTAGACCATTGCAAACCGGTAAATTATTAAAAAGACAAGGGATTATGAAACTCCCTGGGTCTTCTAGCTTTGGTGGCATCTTGGATTGTATGATCGCCGAGCATTCTTCACTCAACACAGCTGAAGATGCTTCCTCTATTTGCACTTTTTTAGACTCCAAATCTTTAATAAATTTTCCATAATTTGGCATACCTGCCAACATATCAACCAAAGGCACGTTAATGCGTACATGTTTAATCATATCAACAAACTTACCGTATTTTTCTTTGAGTTTCTCCTTCCTCAACCATTGTGGGAAAGGAACTTTAGGTAGGTAAGAACTTATTGTGGCTTCCTTCTTGGATTCACTCTTCTCTTTTGGTCAATCTTCTCTTGTTCATCTTTCTCTACAATCTTCTCAACAAGCACCTCTTCTTCATTCAATGGTGTGTCATCTTCTGCAAGTACCTATTCACTAGAATTATTAGCATTAATTTTAATCATAAGTGAACTTACCTCTTTACCACTTCGTGTGGTAATGGCTTTGACATCCCTTGAATTATTGAATTCTCCTTTGGGATTGGCTTAAGTAGAAGGGGGTAGGTTGCCTTGTGGTCTTTCGGTTAAGGCTTGTGCAATCCTCCCAATATCTCTTTTTAAGTTTTGAATGGTTGCTTGTTGGTTTCAGATACTTTGCTTCATCTCTTTAGAGTCTTGTTTGGTTTCTTCGTTTGTGTTGGCTTGGCTAGCCATAAATTGTCCAAACATACTCTCTAGGGACATTTGTTCTTCGGGTTTAGAACTCGATCCGGGATTGTTATTATTATTTCGAGGAGGGTAATTGGATTGGTTATTTTGAGGGAAACCGGGTGGATGTGATGGTCTAGGGGGATAATTGTTATTGTTGTTATTGTAGCCCATATTGTTGTTGTAATTGTTATTAAACCCTTGGTTTCCTCTTTCAAAATTTTGACCATAACTTTGGTTCAAGTAGTTGACCTCCTATTCGGTCATCATTGGTTGATGTTGTTGACATTCTTTTGCAAGGTGTGGTCCACCGCATTTGTCGCATCCAACCTGTATAGCATGTAAAGAAGATGTTATTTTATCTAACTTACGCTCTAACATGACTTGGTTGTTTTTTATGGCCACAACTTCATCATTTTGCATATCATCAACCACATTCACCGAACTCGTTTGTTTCCCGGCTCTTCTATCGGTGGCCCATTCCGCATTGGGCATTGCCATATCCTCCAAAAGTTGGTATCCTTCCGTAGGGGTGTTATACATGAATATGCCACCACTCGATGAATCGAGGGTGGATCGTGCATTGTTGGATAAACCCCTATAGAAGAGATGGACGATATCGCTCATTTTCAAACCCGTGATTTGGGCATCTTCTCAGCATACCTTTGAAACGTTCCCATGCTTCCGTTAATGTTTCCCCTGCTTCCTGTTGAAAAGCCATAATGTCAGTTTTTAATTTATCCGCTTTCGCGGGTGGAAAATAACGCTGAATAAATCGACTTCAGAGTTCTTCCCAAGTCGAAATAGAATTTGGCTCAAGAGACTTGACCCAAATTTTCGCCTCTCCAATTAGACTGAAAGGGAATAGTCTAAGTCTTATCGCATCTTGCGAAATGTTAGGTATTCTAAATAATTGACAAATATCATTAAAGCACTCGATATGGTGATTTGGGTCATTTGTGAGTCTACCATCGTAACCCAAATCACGAACCATACTGAGGAATTGACTTTTAATTTCAAAATTTATCCCATTTATTTCCGGAAGTCTAATCGCTGGAATGGAATCAACCGGGGCTGTTTGCCTCGTTCGCCACATCGGACGTTCCGGTGGTGGTTCTCTTTCACCCATTAGATTATCAAGAATCGGCTCTTGATTATCAACAATTGGTTCTAATGTAACAGGAATCGGCTCCTGACTTTCCAAACTTTGGACTTGAACTTCAAAAATTGGATTTTGGTTTTCAAGACTTGGTTCTCCAATATTTTGAGATTTCTTTATGGTTGCGTTATATCTCGCTTCTAATTGAGTCCTCTTTTCTTTCGAAAAAATTTCGCTGGATCGGAGGACGGTGAAGGTTGATCGGGTTTAGACTTTTTGCCTCTAAGGTTGTTTTTATTGCTCATACACCTGCACAACTCAAAGTAAAGAGTTAACACACAACTGATAAACAAAATAAGAGAGAAACAGAAAATACAGAAAATAACTTATGTAAGAATAAATTCCTAAATAAGGATCAATTAACTAATTAACTTTCAAAAACTTGAGTACATAAAACCGCTCCCCGGCAGCGGCGCCAAAAACTTGATGTGTAAAATCCAGTTATAAAATTATGTCTCCTAAATACTACTATTCTAGATTACCACATTCATAGGCAAGTATACCTAATCGTGGGTAATATAGTTTAGGTAAGTATTTCGGGTGATCGTATCCGCAGGGAGCAGCTTATGTGATCAAGTAAGAGTGAGTTAAAGAATTAATCAAGAAAATAGATTTGTTCATGTTTTGATTTTGTTGAATGTAAATAAGAAATTAAAGTAAACAAGTAACGTAAATTGGATGTTGATTTGATGATTAAGGAGTATTCATTATGTATGGATTCATCTAGTTCTAAGTATGGTTATTAAGCACCGATTAGTCTAATGTTCTAGAAGTCACGGTATTAGATTTCTCACAATCCCATTTAATAAATTAACCACAACTAATAGGAATTTCTTCTCTCAAAAGTTATAATTAATCACACTTCTATTTGTTGATATTACCGACTTGGATTACCTAAGTCTTCTAACCTAGAATTTTCATTACTAGGGTTGAACTTCTCGTTTAATCTAACTTATTGGAATCTTGTCTCTAATCCCTATTTCTAGTGAATTACCAACTAGGTCACAAATGAAAAGTTGGGGAAGTAATCAATTAAACCAAATGTTGTCAATACCTAATTGAATTAATTACCAACGATAAAGAAACGAAAATTCATGAATTAAACCAAAAGAGTAATTAAACATCAACAATTATTTGAACATAAACATAACCCTAAAATTAAACCATACTTAGTTCTAGAATCATCCAAACATAATGAATATAAAGATTACTAGCACATAGACATGCTAGAAATCACAAAACAAGAGATAAAGAGTAGAAATACAACCATTAAATTAATCCAAAATGTTATGAGATCAATAAATGCTTGTAAAATTGAAAAACTTTTGACTAATTGCTCCAAAATTCGTCCTCCAACTGCCCAAAAACGCACAGGTTCCAAAGATCCTTGGTTTGTATGACTTGATCTAAGATTTAAACGATTTTTGTACGCATAATTCACGATCGCGAACAGAAGTTCGCGTCGCGAACTTCACAAAATGCAGAACTCCTGATCGTGAGCTCGAGTTAGCGAACGTGAAAACCCAACACCGAGTTTGGTGATTGTTCGTGAACTAGTTCACAATGGGTTCATGATCGTGAGCTTTTTAAATCTTGTATTTTTGTATTTTCGGCTATCTTTTGATCAGTTTTCGCCCTCTTTTCCGCTATACCACCTGAAATGTAAAATAAACACAAAATTGAATAATATCACGTGCATTTGCTTCCAAAACGTACTCAAAATAAGCGATATTAACGGGGTTGAACGTGTCTAAAAACGTCAATATCAGGGACTAGTCCAGTGCGGTTCTAAACCGTTAGAAACCAAATAAAACCCGACCCGTGTGAGCCTTGAGTTGCATTTCCCCGCGAATGTCACGGATCCCAAATTCATACACAGTTTCACTTTAACCCTTCTAGGGTTTCGAATTAAAATTTCTGAATTTCATCGTCCGAACGATTGAGGATGGAGGTACCACCGGAGACAAGGAACCCTAGCACCGTCGTACCTAACCGGAACTCAAAAGCGGACGTGAAGAACAACGAATTTGAGTTCTGTAAAGTTTGCAAGCTCAATCACAATCAAGGTCGCCGGCACAAGTATTTACCTAATCATGTGAAGTCTCTGTCAGCTTTTCTATCTCGATTTCAGTCCAAATTATCCGACGTACTGTTCTTCCTTAAGAACCCTAGCTTTCTTCTGCCGGAGCTTGCTTCTCGCAACAGATTTTGGTGCGTGTTTTGTGATTGCGATGTTACGGAGCACGACAGCTCGTTTGCCTGGTGAGAAAATCGTCAGTATATTACTCGTTCATACATGAGATCAATTAGCAGATTAAACACTCTTAAATTTATTTTTTAACCTAGATATGATGCAGGTGGAGATTTAATATCATGTATTATAATTCTAGGTTAATATTCATTAGCATTCAGGCGATTCTAGAAGGAGTTGAGCATTTGGAGTTTTTGGTTTTTTAGGGACAAAAAAATAATTTTCTAGATGCCAAATTGCGAATAGTTGAGAAGCTATTTGATTAAGCCCAGCTTCAATTTAATAATTATCTGAACATAATTCTGCACAGTAGCATGTATATGATAAATGATAATTAATTTGTCAGAGAACATTAAGGACAAAATTAGCACAACAATGTAGTTATGTTATGAACTATAGCTGTGTATGTACAACCATCTTATCGCATTTCAGCAAAAAAAATTTATAAAATTGTATTGACAGTGAGAAAGCAATCAGACATCTTGCAAGTGCTGATCACTTGAAAAACTTAAAAAGTTTTTTGTGGAAAAATGGTGGTGAAATGGATCGAGTTAATCGTTTCCGGGTTCCTGAGGTGGATCTTGAAAAGGTATTTTGTTTTCTTTGAACCCTAAAATGATAAATTTGTATCTTGTTTTCTGTTCATAAATTGTGCAATTAATTATTGATTGTGTAACCGTTTATGACTTGATTTACTTGTTATTGCAGTATGAAAAGAAGTGCATATTAATGAAGAATGAAACTGGCAGTCAACAATCTCGTGGACTTTTAATTGGACCTTCAAATCATATCCACAATGAATTAAAACATGATTATCTAGATAATACTGACAGAAATCTTACCAACTCTCATAATTCAGCTTTTACAAATGATGTTTTACCTTTACAAAATCATACAAATGAGAATTACCAGGTACCGAATTCAGATGATTATAAATCATTGCTGTTGGCTTCAGATGCAAATAATTCAAATAATTTAAGAGGTAATGATCTATAATTAATACATAATTTGTTACTTTTTGGTAGAAGATATATATGGAGTTATGGACATTTTTCACTAAAAAGATTCTTGGTAATGCAGGCAGGAATTCTTTAAAGGAAGCTTATCTTCACAATGGGCCGGTATGTTTCAAATCACAATAATAAGTGTTATTTGATCACATTGCAAAAATAATATATTTTTGTGACTTATTTAATGTTAATATTTTATGGTTAAATACTATTAATCTTGAGTAAAATACATGGATGGTCACTGTGGTTTACCCAAAATTTCACCTACAGTCATTTACTTCAAAAACTTACACTGATAGTCCCTTTTCCTGAAACATCTTGCAACGACAGTCCTTTAATGTAAACAGACTTTAACTTTTTTCTGTTAAGTTCAGTTACATTTGAAACATGTGAGGGCATTCTTGACCTTTCACAATGGAATGGTTTATTTTACCCTGTTATTTGTATGCATTTACTGCCAATTTTTTTTGGCATATACTAATTTCACAGGGAAAGAAATGTCAGGTGAATACAGAAAAAAGGGAAGCTAATTGGGAGGGTAATTCAGCAGGTATCCTTTTGATACGAACCCATCCCATACTAGGCTCGCACCATGCTTATAAGTCCAAGTGTAGAACTCACTCCCAAAAGCTAGCTTTTGGGAGTGAGTTCTACACTTGAGCTTATGAGCATGGTGCGAGCCTAGTATGGGCTGGGTTCGTATCAATTGATACCAATTGATACGAACCCATCCCATACTAGGCTCGCACCATGCTTATAAGTCCAAGTGTAGAACTCACTCCCAAAAGCTAGCTTGAAGGAGGAGGGGACACTTAGGCTTATAAGCCACCATTTAATTTTTACTCTAGCCAATGTGGGATCATAACAATACCCCACGCTTTGAAGAACCAACGTCCTCGTTGGTCACGGCTATGTTGGTCACGGTCGGCACCCTCCTTTCGGGTCCGAGCCACCACTCCACAGGCCACCACTCCGAGCTCGTTGGTCACGGCTATGTTGGTCACGGTTGGCACCCTCCTTTCTGGTCCAAGCCACCACTCCACAGGCCACCGCTCCGAGTGTTGGAACCTCGCAACGTAGGGCTAGCTCTGATACCAATTGATACGAACCCATCCCATACTAGGCTCGCACCATGCTTATAAGTCCAAGTGTAGAACTCACTCCCAAAAGCTAGCTTTTGGGAGTGAGTTCTACACTTGAGCTTATGAGCATGGTGCGAGCCTAGTATGGGCTGGGTTCGTATCACCTTTCTCAATTTCACTAGTATTTACAAAACATTTTTTAACACGTTAAGCAAGAAATTACAAGAAAATAATTGAAGGGCAATTCAGTCATTTTTAATTATTTAATTATTCCAAAATTTTTAATTATGATTACTTAAAACATTATTATGATCAATAATTCATTTCTTGAGCTTGTTTTTTTTTTTTTCTCTCACAGGTTTACAGAATCTCACTCAAATTTCAATCCATAAAGTCAATGCTGGAAATGTACATTCAGGAGCACCACCTCCTTGGTTTAACACAACTAACGAAATTAATAATAATCCGGTCAAAATTAAAAGCAAAAAGTCAAAATTAAACCCGAACAGAGTTGGAGCAGCTTGGGCTGATAGAAGAAAGATAGAAATGGAAATGGAGAGAAACGGGAAATTACCCGTTCATACATTTGACTCAAATTGGCTCCCGAATTTCGGGAGTGTGTGGCAATCGGGAACCCGAAAAGATTCCCGAAAAGAATTTAAGGTGGAAATTGAAAAAAATACTGAAAATGAAGATCGGTTTGTTTCATCAGTGCAGTTGCAGCCTTATGTAAGCAAAAGAATGGTAAGCATATAAACTTTATGATATTTTGTATGAGTTTTTCATTATAGGTCACAAGCTAGGCGGGCCATACGGGTTGGGAAACGACTCGAAACGGTTCGGATCGAAACATGTCATTCTTTTGGGAGGGCAAGATACATTTTAGTACCCTGAACTTGACTGACTAGGTGTTCTACTACCCTGAACTATTAAAGGTGCATCATGGTATCCAGAACTTGACAAAATGGTCAATTTAGTACTCTGACTCATTAATTTGATCGCATTTTCTTACATGACTTATCTTCATTGGAGCTTTTGATGGACTAAAAGAATATACGTCTGTGTCAATTTATTAATATTAGAAGCAAATCACGTGATAAAATAAGATCAAATTAGTGAGTCGGGGTGCTAAATCAACCATTTTGTCACGTTCAGGGGTACAATACTGCACCTTTAATAGTTCAAGAGTATAGTAGAAGACCTAGTCAACCAAGTTCAGGGTACTAAAATGTATTTTAGGCTTTTTTTTTAATAGTAAGTTTTGGAGGTTCAATAAATCAAAATGTAAGCTTTGAAATATGATACATATAATATTAAAAAGTGTATACTTCCTCCGTATCAAAATAAGTGACACACTTTCTATTTTGGGGTGTATCAAAATAAGTGACACACTTTGAAAACTTTCCTTATTTGGTAAAAATAGTGGGACCCATACCCACTAACTATCTACTTTAATAAAGTGAAATTACCCTTATACCCTTACTTTTACTTTTAAAACTCATTAATATCACTTTATACAAGAAAAGTGGGACCCATTCTCCACTAACTATATACTTTAATCTATTTTAACCTCTACTTTAATCTTTTACCTCAAAAAACGTGCAAGCCAATTTGTGTCACTTATTTTGATACGGAGGAAGTATTAAAATAAGGTCATTGCTAACCATTTCACCCATTACTATTTTTTCCCTTAAAATATTACCCGTTCAACCCATTAGATATAAAACATAACCCGAGTCGACCCATTTATAAAATTACAAGTAAATCGGTCATTTTTTTTATATTTTCCTGAATGGAGTTATGAAGTTTTCATTATCCCTTTTGGTGTATAATTTGCAGCGGCGAGAAGCCAATGAATGATATTGTACGTTACTGTACAACCACTGAAGCATGCAGCTTAGGACGACCCTCTCCCCTTTTAGCTAAAGTTTTTAGTTGAGTAAAATTACGGAATTGCCCTTCTTGTTGTATGTAATGTAACTATCATCACCATCAGTAATCACATCCTTAAAAGTTAAAACCCCCTATGGCAGGCAAAATATGTAATTTTATGAAACAATCATTTTTAACCATCTTTATGAATCTTATAATACATCTGATCAATTACTGACCATGTTCATTAGATTATATACCAACTCAAACATTAATAAACTATGATACAAACATTTAGAACCTGCTAAATCACCTATACAGTATGCATTCAAAACATTTCATACAATGTCTTACAAAAGAATATGTATCAACCCGGTTACTCTTTTCCTTCCAACGGTTCAAGTCAACATAAGTCAACCTGAGTCAACTCAATTAACCGGATCTTCTCAAGAAAGCTACCACGCCTAAACCGGCTGCTAAGGTGGCCCCTGCTGCAACCGTGCTGTGTGCAGCGGTCCATGCATTCCGTTGACTGTAGTCGATACTATTTGTTTCTGTGGTTGACCCTTTTCGACGTTTAGGCATTCCCGAATACTCTAGATGCAATTTCAAACCCTGTATATGTCCATATACAACAACATATTTGACCTTATCTTAGAGATAGTATTTTGACTCAATTATTTTCGAATGGGTTGATTAGAACGGGTTAAATTAAAAACAAATTATAGGAGGGGAACGGGACAAATGAGTTGAATGTACTCTAAAGTGTATTTTTAATCCATATAACGCTAGACTGCTAGTATACAACCCTCCTATATTGTTTTATATTTGAGTAAATTGAAAAAATGGTACGTGTGGTTTGTCTAAATTGCACGTTTATTCACCGTGTTTCACTAATTGCAGGCTCAGTATCCAACGTTTGTATTTTTGGTAATTTTTTGATCCATGTCCCCTAATGATGTTAACTCAATTCCTTTAGTTGAGGGTATTTTGGTTATTTCGCATGTGGTCCTAGAAAGTCATTCTTGCAATTTATTAAATCAAAATAATCACTATTAGAAAATTAAAGCGCACCTTCCACCCACATAATCTTGCATATTCGACAGCTGCAGCAAGATCACTATCCGTTGCAAGTACGACTTTGTCCTTATCTTCATCCTCGTACTACAATATACAAGGTTTGTTCGGTAAATCATAAAAAAAAACATTAACGTAAAAAATAATGAATATTTTAACTTAAATAAATCGACATTTATACCAAAATCTGTGGGATGTTGCTTCGGTCAATCTCACCCCCTACTCTTTGAAGTATTGCAGTTATAAGATCCGCTAAACTTCGAGTATCTAAACTCAAGAACAACAACAACCCGTTAAATAAAACCTTTTAGTTTAAAATATTAAAAAGAGATACAAAATGGATCTAATCATGGTTATAACCAAATGATTGTGGGATGTTACTAGGGTGTTCAAAAATATCCAAAAAACCGGGTAACTGGAAAAATATCTGGTATCCAAAAACTGGATATTCGAAAATCCTGGTATCTGAAAGTCAGGATACCACGTGTTTTCAAAATTTTAGGATATCCGATATCTGAAAAAATACCTGACATATCCGAAAAATATGTTTTTCCGGATACAGGATATCTGGATTTCAGATATTTGGATCAAAAAGTTCACCTCTATCTTATATTTATTACAAAAAAAAAAAAAAAATGCATACCACAAATAAATCTATGCATTCGAGCCCGTTTGTCTTGAATCTTGAAAGCAAACGTATTAGGTAACGTTGATGAAGGATAAAGAGATTTTACGGTTTCTGCTTCTGACATTAATCTGAATGAATTCTCACTGTGTCACCAATTTAATTATTTAATTTAATTAATAGTTCCTTTGAGTGATTAGTAATTTAATAACAGATTAATAGTGAATTAACCTCCTTAATTCATCATCATCTTCTACTGGAGTTATTGCCATTGTGGAATCCCAAAACTTTTTCATCATTGAACTTGTAGTTTCATTATCTATGCCAGCTGTATTTCCCACCTAGAAATATATTTTTATTCGTTTATTTATGGGTCGATTTGGGTTGTATTTATCTCAAACGGGCCAAATACTTAAAACCTCCTAAATCACTTTATTCAAAGAGTCTGATTATTATTGCAATCATTATAACGCATTAACTGTTTATATTTGTTCATTTTACAAAAAAAAAATGTTTGCGGTTGACTTAGACCATCCGGTTTTGACCCGGCCCGGCCCGCCCACCTTGCCACCTGTCACGAGAGAATGGTTTACTTACTGTGGTTACAGCAGCATGAGTTATGTGGAGCACATCAACAATGGCAACAACTGCTCCCTCTGCATCAACGACTAATTCTGTCATAAACTGTAGACATGTAGGATGAACGGGTTGGGTAACGGGTCAAAATTTTTTCAGGCTCAAAATTGGCATTCTTTAGTACAAGTTGAAACGGGCCTGGTCATTTTCGATTTAAAAAACTATTTTATAATTAATTAATGCGTTAATTATGATTAAAGAAACTATATTATTACAAATTTACAATAATAGAGATATGTTCAGAGTAGTCCTTAATTTTGTTGTAATCTCAAAGGACATATCTCAACCATTGATCAATAATAATTAATGGTCAAGATTAATCACATATTTTATACATGGAGGGGTATTTTGGTCATTTGACACTTAAATAAAATTAAACCCAAAATTGTATTATTTACCTGTATCAATAACCGGAAGATGTAGATACTTTCCCTCGTGCATATTATGCAAGGCATTGATTATTGGTGTATCAAGTGTAGCACATTCAGGATTCGGGCTCATCACCTATAGATATAACATGAAATATTGTGACAAAATACATATAGATATTGTAGATATAACATGAAATAATAATAAAGTAATTACCTTTTCAACTAAGGTTAATTCAGGGCGAAGATCTCGTGCTATCACTCTCATTAATATATCCTTTGATCTAATGCAAGTAAAAAATAACATGTTACGATTTTGTTTGTTATAATGCAAGTAAAAAATAACATGTTACGATTTTGTTTGTTATAATGCAGAATTGTAGAATAATTGAAACTCATGCAGGCCAAAATGTGGAGGAACAAAGTCTTTCAAGACTGTATGAAGAAAACGGGTTGCACTGGAATGGGCATAACTTTTGACTTAGGTCTTCGTTTCAAGCCCAGTTTTGGGGGAGTTATATGCATTTTTAGTTTTTTTTTTCGTTCAAGTTTTGGTCTTTGTTTTAAGCCTAGTTTTCAGCTCGTTTGTCTTTTTTGGCCCATTCAAAAATCTTAGTCTTATTTAGGTTTTGTTTGAGACTCTTGAATGCTTAGTTCTAAATTTTATGAAAATTAAATATTTTTTCTCTCCCAAATTCGTATTCTTGTGTTAAACGGGTTTTGACTACGAAATTCACAGTATTCTTTAAATGAACGTGGTTTTTGGATTAATTTGTCCTAAAAATTTTAAACAATCAACGGGTCCAATCTGTGTTCTCGTTTTTTAGTCTACATAAGAAACTTACGTCAAAATCCCGACGGGCTTATTATCGACAGTTGCAACAGCCGAACTCATGTGAAACTCGAGCATCTTTTTTGTTGCAGTTACCACATTGTCAGATGGTGAAACTATGACAACCCTGATGAATGCTCAGTTTGATGAATAAATTAAATTATATATATATTAAATATAAATATGAAAGAAAATACAAAAAATAAAGTAAAGCTATTACCTACTTTGGATTCTCCGAAATTATGGTAGATAAAGATGGCCTAAACATTCGCTCACGAACTGATTCAACAAACATGTCGGAACCTGTATGATTATACTCATGAAAATGTACACTTAGCCTTAAGAATAACTAAATAAATTAAATAAATAATTTAATTAAAATTAAACCAACCGGAAACAGAAGAACCCCAATGTTTCTCAACACCCTCAACAGCAGCTGCAATTGCCTTCCCTTTTTCGGCTGATCGTTCCATACGTGCAATTGCATCATATAAACATTTGTCTATATCAAGTAACGCGATAACTTGCCCGTTTTCTACAACCGGCAAATGTCTAAATTTTCCTGAATTTTCAACATTTTATTAGATAATCGAGTTTTTTATGCATAAATCGTAACGTTTTATATTTTTTAATTGGTACTAATTACCTTGGACCATTTTTTGCAGGGCTTCAACAGCAAGAGTATCAGCAAGTACAAACACCGGGTTTCTTGTCATCACTTTTGACACGGGCGTGTTCTCGAAATTAATCTCGCGAGCAATAACTCTCGTTGCAATATCCTAATTATCAAAATTACTACTTTCAACTTGGCTGATTAGGAATATTCTACCATGAATTATTAAATGTGCAAAATGATACCATAAACTTGACAAAATGGTCGATTTAGTATCCTTTCTCACTAATTTGGTCTTGTATTTTACGTTTTTTGCTTATATTATCAAAATATATTGATATGAACGTATATATTTTAGTTCGCCAAAGGTTCTAACGAAAGTAAATCAAGTAAAAAAATACGATTAAATTAATGAGTCAGAGTACTAAATCGACCATTTTGTCAAGTTCGGAGTACCATGTTACACTTTTAATAGTTTATGGTAGTAGTACATATAGTCAACTAAGTTCAGGGTACTAAAATGAAATTTGATCTGTTTATTATATGTAGCGTACTTCCAAATGGTAATAAACTTCTATTTCTAGCTATTGTATATATCTGACCTCCTATAACATGTAAACCAATGACGTGGTGGCTTATGTGGCTTCCACGTCAGCTAAAAATTCTTAAAATTTAGCGGTTACTTAATCGATACATACAATACCAAGAATTGGAAATTTATTACACGCATAACACTGTTAGGAAGTACGCTACATACAATAACAATAAACGATAAGTTGGATACTTTTCGATCCACTAATTAAGCCCATAACAATGATAATCGAAATGAAGATATATAGGGGGTGTTTGGGAAAACTTATCTAAGCGGGCTTATGCTTATTAGCTTATAAGCTTATAGCTTATTTAAGTTAATAAGCTTTTTTAATATTAAGTGTTTGGAAGGGCTTATTTAATATTATTGTAAAATTACTAAAAGGGCTGGTGAGAGGCGGGAGACGAAGGGATAGAACTGATAGAGCGAGGACAAAGTGGTAAAAAGGCTTAAATAAGCTGAAAATCCCTTTGAGAAGGGATTGTTTAAAACCACTTAGATAAGCTTATAAGCACAAGCTTATAAGCCCAAACAAACACTTGAAAGTACTTAATTAGCTTGAATAAACTAAAAAGCTAATAAGCTCCTTAGAAAAGCCCTCCCAAACACCCCCATAATGTCAAAATTAGAGACAAATTAACCTTATCTGTCAATATCCCACAAAGTAAAGATCTTGAATCGGTAACCAAAAGAGCATCAACTTTTCTAGCAGCCATTCGTTTGCATGCTTCATAAATGCTTGTGGTTTCGGGTGCGGTTAATGCCTTTGAGAGACGCAATCGCTTCACTGTACGCTCTCCCGTTAATCCCCTATACATACGCATGCAAACATATAAACAAGTTGTATACTTCCTACGATTCAAAATAAGTGGTACATTTTTCTTTTTGGAGTGATTCAAAATAAGTGATACTTTCTGAAAAATTACTTTATAAGACACTTTTCAAATAACACTTTCAAAACTTACCTTTTTAAAATTACTATTGTTACCCGACTTACATCAAATGGTAAAAAAATGATGTGAGCCGGTAACATTATGCTGGTAAGTTTTACAAGTTTGTTACATCAAATATAAGTTTCATAATCTAAAACATATACTTATATTACTTCCTCCGATTCAAAATAAGTGATACACTTTCCTTTTTAGGGTGTATCATAATAAGTGATACACTTTGAAATTTACCTTATTTGGCAAAATATTGTGGGACTCACACCCACTAACTATCTACTTTAATAAAGTGAAAATACCCCTTTACCCTTACTTTTACTTTTAAACATCATTAACTCAACTTTATTCAAAAAGTGTGGGGCCCATTTCTCACTAACCATCTAATTAATCTAACTTAACCATCATTATAAACTTTTGCCTCAAAATCCGTAAAATCTAAAGTGTATCACTTATTTTGAATCGGAGGAAGTATTAAAATTTAATACACCTATGCATACTTTGTTAACATTTGTGGCACAATTACTATTAAAGTTTAAGTTAAACTTAATTAAATAACATTATTATTAACCGAATTAACCGATCGAATAACATACATTGAACGAGAAGAACTAATGGATCTCCGATCATATGCTCCATTTTCAGAAACTTTTTTCCTCTGAGAATATGAATATGAACTTCTTCGTGAAGAACTTGCATGGCTAGTCGGCATCTTCACCAATCAAAATTACTCAAATTAATCCTGTATGAAATCGAATCAAATTAATAAATCAATTGCAGAATATTTAACAAATTCTTATCAAATTATCAAAAAATGAGGAAAATGGCAATTAATTACTCTGATATTGAGCAATTGATTGACAAATGATCATGAAATTCTTCGTGAATTGAAATTCTCCATAATTTCTGTGCAGATTGTTGTTCCAATTTTAGAGGATGAAATTAGGCGATTTTTTCTATCTCTTATAATAATATATAAAAATTAAAATTCTACTGAACGATAATAAAAGGAATGTCCATTTCGTTACTTACAATATTTTTTTTGGATATATGAAAATATGAGGTTATAAACACTTGAGAATATATATCTTGGACCCATTGAACCTATTTGTTATGGGAATTCATTTTTTACACCACAATTTTTACTTCTTATACCACATGAGATAACTTTTAAAGCTAAGTGTACAAATATATCAAGATATAGTTATGGTAGATGAAATAAAAGTTAGTGGTGTGCAAATTACCTCATATTTCTTATTATCCAACTTTTTGTTCCTATTTTTGGTAACTTTATAACATAACCATTTTTTTCACATGTACATAAACGACATATATAAAGCTAAAAACACTAATTTAAGCAATTCAGTATAACTATAACCCAAATCCAACAATTAGTATCACTGGCAGGGTACCCTACAATGCCACGATGTGTACCCTATAACTATATTTTGCAACGACTAATTAATGAATGTTGATGGTATTGATATTATTTGTTAATTTGGAAAAAGACTTAATGCTTTGTATATAATATAGATATAGATAAAGAATTCATTGCTTCTTTCTACACCACTTGGTGGCGATAATAGAGTGTTAAAAAGATTGGAACTGATTCTTACAGAACAATTTTTATCCATTTAGTTCAATTTCATGTCAAAAGACAACTATACCAATCTTTTTATTTTACCACATTTTGATTTCATTCGTCGCACTAAGGAAGGGCATTGTTGTCTTTTAATATGAAATTTCTCTATACAGATAAAAAAATATTTTGTAAGGTTAACTCCCTTAAAAATATATATACACCACGTTGTAAACGATTTGCAATAAGCTAAATTCAAAAACTTTAGTTTCAAATAGTGGAATTGCTTTACTTTTATACCGTGAAAATGGTCTAAAAAGTGTCTTATGAAAATGATACACGTCATACCTCTTGTGATTTTTTCGAAGATGGAACCCTCAAAAGGAATATGATAAACGCCACTTATATAGATACAAATCCGAAGCAAAATCATTCATAGTCATGATTTATACAACTAAGGTTCTTAAGACATTTATGATTCCTTACTTTCAACATATCAAAAACCATTTTGGTGGGAAAGAATCATATGTATTGATTAAGAAATTGTAAGAAAAGGGTCTGGGACAAAATTTATAGAAATCACATATGATTAAAGATAATTACGATTTTGCCCTTTGATAGCTTTTATCTTAACAATATTTCTTCTAACATAAGCTACGATTTTGCCCTTTGATAGCTTTTAGAAATAAAATTTTCAACTAATATATAAAAATTGTCAAGTATTCTTTATTAACATGCATATTTAAAATAGAAACGGTATAAAATCCGCTACTTTGTGCATGTTCCTACTTAGTTTTAAATACTTTAGTACAAACTAGTTTGTAACCCATAATAAACTATTTGACATATAGCAATCTTAAATCATTCGACCAAACTTTTCGATTCGGTTTTGGTTTGGTTTCGGTTTTATGAGAGAAAAAAAAAAAGACAAAAATGAACCGGGCCTAACCCATATCAATTAACGAGCCAACTTTCGGCCCAATTAACTTCTTGGTTCGAGGTTCACACACCACCACACGCACCGCACGTGCAAACATCACACAACTCATACAAACCCACGTCCCAATACCACCTCGTGAACTCAAATTTCACCATCTTTTAACCTTTCACCCCACAAATCACAATCCACAATTTGACCCCTATTAACATCCGTTACGTTTTCTTTCATAGCCGTTAAGTTCAAGATCACAATCGCCGTTAAATGACGGACTGGGGGCCGGTTCTGGTAGCAACAGTGCTGTTTGTGCTGTTAACTCCGGGTTTATTGTTTCAGTTACCGGGTCACAATCGGGTCGTGGAGTTTGGTAGCATGAGAACCAGCTGTCCCGCCGTTATCGTTCACGCCGTTATCTATTTTGGGATTCTTACACTGTTTCTGATCACCGTTGGTGTTCATGTATACGCCGGATAGTAATTTGAAGTTTAAAATCATGGTTTGTAGTATTGTATTTAAACCCTTGTTGTTTGTTTATTTGCTATTTATACCCTCTATGTTTGTTGAACCTTCATTTCTAGATATCATTTTGAATCATATGCATATTATGGTGTTTGGAGCTTTGGATGTGTCTTTTAAATGAATAAGGTTGTAAACTAACTGAATATTCAACAAATCGTTCGAAAATTGTTAAGGGTTTTATTAATGACAGCCTTTAGTGCTGTCACTAACATGCATAAAAAGCTTGTACATTGATTAAAAAAGTAATATTCCTAAAATTCAGAGGGTTATCTTTTGTGTATTTTGCCTTCTTAATGACAGCCCTAAGGGCTGTCATTAGCATTTTCCAATTGTTAAAATCAAGTTCATTTGTTTGTTAAAAAACTATTGCCATTACCGATTTTGAATATTTCTCTGGTCTTCTGGTAAATTTTACCTAGGTCAAACCGTAAGATTTTAAACATTTATTAAACTAACTATTGTTTCGACTATTTCTAAACATAAAACATTTATCTTATCATCTAGTAAATTTTATCTAGAAAAAATGTAACATTTAATATATCATTTCAAGCGCCTATTCCCGTAATAAACTAGTTAATTACTTGTTATTTGAGTGTTTTATGTAACTCAGTTTAAAATTTATATTTTTCAACAGCGATTTTCAGATTATGGACGTTTTGTAGGTCTAAAATATAATTAATTTTCTGTTTATATATCAATTTATATGCTCATTTATGTTCGTTTATTTGTTTTCTCTATTTATTTAGCGTCTTAACCAACAAACACAAAAATATATTTGGTAATTTTAGCCCGAACCTAATCGGTACAACTCAAATAACAATTAGATAAGCTTAAATATAGATCGATAAAAGTCACAACAAAACATAATCATATTAATTGAAGATTAACTAGAAAACAACATGAGATCAGAATTAAACACATAAAGATTGGATCTTGTTTCATGCTGGCCAACCCTGCATTTGATGGTTCATGCTTGTAGATGTCACTGCTGACATTTGTTCATTTTGGTACCTAAAATTTAATCAAAATTATGCATAAAAATCTAACCTTTTTAAAACCTTGTAAAAAAGCATACAAAGTTACCCCAAAAATAAAAATATCTTACATCACTACAAAAGAAATTGACATATAGTGACATATGTAAGTGACACGCAAATCTGTCACTATAATCGGGTAAAATTTTAGGAAATGTACACTTTTTGATAAAAAAGCAGGAAAGGTGTTCTATTTTTTACACATACACATATTTTTTTAAATTGCTTGTAAAAGTTATAATTTTTAGGTTTTACTCAGATTTTTTTTTTTTAAAGGTTAAAAAATAAATTTTTTACCAACATTTGTTTTGTGTTATATACTTGTATATACATAGTTTACATACAAGATCTTTACCCAAAAACAAGTTCTCTAAAAAGTAGTAAAAATTCTATTTTTACCCAATCTTTAATGACTTTTTTTTTAACTTTAGTGACACTTAAATGTGTCGCTAAAAGACTTATTTCTTGTAGTAATACTTCAAGATCAATTTAAAGGGTGTTTTCATACCCGATTTGCAAAGTAGTTTCACAACCAATCGGGTGATAAAAAGCATCACGTGCGTTTTGATTCATTTGATGTTGATGATGCCCATAAACCATTGCATTTGCATGTGCTTGAACTTGTGCTTGTGGGTCCCACTGGAGTGCTTCCACTTGGCTTTCTTCATCTAACTGCAACAAAAAAAAAAGTTACAAACTATAAATTGTACGATAAAAAAACTACAAAAAACGTAAGATATAAAAACGTGTATAATATATAATACTCTGAGTCGAAGGGTCTTGTTGGACTCATAAAGTTGGTGTTCCTGAAAACCAAGAGAAACGGGTCAAAACGGGCTGGGTAAGTTCGGGTTGACCCGCAAACACTTTTTATGTATTACTTATGAGAAAAAAAACAATTATATTATTACATTGATAATCAAAATCTTCGAATAAAATAGTGTTTGAGATTTATCTAGTAACAGTTCTGTTATTTGACCCGCTAAAAATTTAATTTGACCCGTATGACATAAAACAAATCAACCACTCATAAGTAAGTGGGTTGAAATTGAAAATTCTTGAAATTATGGTAAATTTTAAAAAATAGTTCATACCATCTTTTGCTGTTCATAGAGCTTATCGAGCAATGACTGAGTCTGTCAACAAGAAAATAATCAATTACAACCAATAAAAAAAATTACATTTTTATCTATTTGTTAGATAAATAAACGTGGGTTATATCCGTAAATGTGATATGGATCTGGGTTTTTGTTGAATTCATGTAAGGTCAAGGTGTTGACCTTCAAAAGTCAAACTGTACATCTGAAATAATAGCCTTGTACAAACAACAAATAAGACAACATTTTTATGTTATTTTTTAGATAAAGAAATACCGGTTATATCCACAAATGTGATCTGATTTTTTTTTTCTTTTCGAAAATTATACTACGTATATGGTTAACGTGTTGACTTTAATGGGTCAAAACTGTACATCTGGGATAATAGCCAAGTACAGACAACACAAAAAGGTAACATTTTTATGTTATTTTTAAGATAAAGAAAAATGGGTTGTATTCACAAATGGGATTTGGATATGTTTTTAAATTTTTGTTGACTTCATAACAAGTAAAAAATGTTTGACTCTCAAAAGTCAAAGTGTAGCATTTGATTAGTAAATGTACCCTTATTGTTCTAATATGTTTCAGTGCACAATGAAGCTGTCTTTCAAGTGACTCGAGCTCGTTAGTAGTCAACGAGTCAATCTCCTCACCATAGTAATTCCTGAAATTTACAGCAGTAAAAAATTCAAGTTAATAACCGATTAAAAAATAAAAGTTTTTATAAATAACTAAAATCTTGCTTTTCCAGTTGTTTTAGGGCATCATAGCGTTCTTTAAGCCTCATGTATTCCTGGTAACTGCTTTGTTCCTAATCACAAGAAAAACAGTTAATAATATTCAAAATGATTTTATTAAATTATAAAGTTGACTTTTTGTGAGTCAACCAGATTAAAAAATCAGACTTTTGAGTCAACCAGTTGGAAATATCATACCTGAAGATCCTCTTTGGCTGGTTTTCTTTGTTCCGGTGGCCCAAAACTGCATTTCTCATACCTCTCAAGTGTTTTCAGCATGCTTTTAGTTTCAAAAAAAAAAAAGAAAAGAAATCATTAATTTCTCAACAAATATAAATATAAATATAAACAATATAATATAGCAAACTGACATAACCTGCACCATTGTCCCATTTAGGTAAATATGCGTCAACAAAATTATATCTTTCAAGAAATTATTCTTTATCTTAAGGTTTATATTACTTGTTTTATTCAATAATAACTTAATCTTTCATAAAGAAAGTGAAACCAAATATCAAAAGATTGAAACTTTTGCTGAGCAAAACTTTGTAAATATGCATCAAACTGGTGATATATTTGGTTTTCTTGATTTTCAAGAAAATTATTCTTTATATTCATATTTAACTATTTTAGTTAAATAGTATGTTTATTACGTTCAGTAAAAAATATCAAAAGGTTGAAACTTTAGTTGATCAAAGTCAGTAAATATGCCTTAATTAATAAAAATATGGTATTCTTGATCTTTGAAGAAAAAATATTATTTACCTTCATGTATAAACTAAAGGGGTATGATTATTTCTGTTAAATAAAAACATAATCTTTCATAAAAAAGGTGAAATCAGATCAAAAGCTTGAAACTTTACTTGGGTAATTCAAGAAAGTGAGTATAAATCAATTACAAATATGGTTTTCTTGATCTTTCAAGCATTTTTAACCATCATTTTCATGTATAAATCAAAAGGGTATACTTATTTTGTTAAATTTAAACATAATCTTTCGTAAAAAAGGTGAAGTCATATAAAAAAGGTTTAAACTTTACTTGGGTAATTCAAGAAAGTGAATATAAATCAATTACAAACATAGTTTTCGTGATCTTTCCAGCATTTTAACCGTTATTTTCACGTATAAATCAAAAGGGTATGTTTATTTTGTCGAAAGAAACCATAATCTTTGATAAAGAAACTGAAATCATAGAAAAAGATTGAAACTTTATGCAAGAATTAGGGTTTATAGTTGATACCTAGAAGTACTTGAGAATTCATAAAGCTTGCCTCTTGTAGAGAAGACAATGAGAGCAACTTCAGCATCACAGAGAACAGAAAGTTCATAAGCTTTCTTGAGAAGACCATTTCTTCTCTTTGCAAATGTTACTTGTCTGTTTATTTTGTTTTCTATTCTCTTTAACTCCAATCTCCCTTTTCCCATTTTTCTTTCTTTTCACTTCTCACTTGTGAAGTTTCAGTTTCTTGTCATTCCTTTTATAACGTTACAAATCCCTTTGACTTTTTCAAGTCAAACCGTCCCATGTGTAAGCATAACATTCTTTTTTTTTTCTTTTGAAAGAGGGTATTCCGTTTATAAGTAGCCGAGTTTTGGTCGTATTATACGCAACCTAAACGTTGTTATTTTCATTTTTGTACCTTCTTGACTATCTTGTAAATATTTATTTAAGAAAAATGATCGAATACATGACCTCTATAAGATCAGTTCATACACTCTTACCGTTAGGTTATAACTTTGTAAGCATAAGGTACCAACCAATTTTTTTTAGGTGATAATTTTTACACCACATATTTTAATCTATATATTATAATAGTTAAATTATTTATTTTTACAATATGCAGAATTACTTGTGCAGTTAAATATAGGCATAAAAAATGTGATAGGCAAATTAATTCCCATATTTTTTTATTTGGGGTGTATAATATTAGACTATTAGTCACTAGACATTCTTTTACATGTGAGTTAATGAAAGAAAGGTTTTTCACTTATTCTTTTACATCTTAGTAAATGAAAGTTTTTTCACTTTTTGTACCGGTTTTAGTCTTTTTTTATACCGGTCAATTTAACATTTTTATATTAAGTGTAATATTATACAAGTTTAACAATTTTATATACAAACTTTTATTTTTAGTAGTCAGTTTATCAGTTACAAAATGACAAACTGTATATGATTATGTTTTTCAATGACTCAAAAGTAAAAGAATATACAGTATATAATGTGGCAGAAATAAAGATACTGGTGTGTTTCCTGGGGAAAAACTAGATAAATACAATAACCGGATTTGTTAAAAACAGATTTTAGATTTATGGTTAAGAAATAAAATTCCAATTTTTTTATGAATTTGATTAGTTATTTTTATTATATAAATACAACTTTCCTTTAATACTCCGTAGTTGCTAAAAAAAGAAATCATAATTACTAATGTAAATCAAAACCTACAATAATTTCTCTTTTGGCTCTTGGGTATTGGATAGATCTACAACTAGTAACTACCGTTTAATTTATTATAACTTTATTTTAAAGAGAACAAATGTGGGCAGTGACGGACCTAAAAAAAAGTTTGAGGGGGTGTACAATTTTTTTAATCATATTATATAAAAATAAATTGGAAAGTACAATTTCATTATGTATGTCAAAAAAAGTCTATAAATTACATACTAAAGTTGACCTTTTCATTTTTTCATTTTCTGAAAACGATTTACTACACTTTTAATTGTAACATCTAAAAGCGTTTTTTTCTACTCCACAAATTAACACTTGATTCAAAAAATTATCACTCATATTTCAACTGTTGTAGTTGAAACCAACAAAACCAAAACCAACTTCAATAACCTATAGAGCAAAGGGAAAGAAAGATGTCTTCTTGTTTCAATAAATAACAAAACTTAATAAATAAGGAGTAATGAGCTTTATTTACTTTTTATTAATTATATTTTTCTTAATCTATCTTTTTAATAATATTTAAATAGAGCATATATCATTATTATTTTTCTGCTACATAACAATATTTATTGAATTTTTTTCTTAATCTATCTTTTTAATAATATTCAAAAAGTTTGAGGGGTTGCCCGGACAATCCCGTGCACCATACTATATCTACCCCTGATGGGAGACATTGACATTTTTATGGCCTTGGAGCTGTGCTACATCTTATCTTGGAGTACGTTTTAGAATACCACCAAAAATGCTTCGAACTATTTATTGAAATAAAAAAATATGATTAAGATGATAGAGAATATGCATAGACTTACATTTTGCTAGTTAGTAAATTGTAACCATCGATCATTAAATACATGAAATATAAAAACACCTAGTTTAATCTTTTGTAATTTTGTTTGAACTCAACATATGGCCCGACACTCCATTTTTTGACACATATTTACATCTCACATGCCTTCAATAAAACTTGAACTTACAATCTTTTATTGCAGTATGACTTACGCAACCATAGACTAAAGACCCTTTAGTGTAACATTGAGATAATATCCAATTACAAACAACACAAAAAGATTATATCTATGCTATTTGTTTGACAAAGAAACATGGGTTATATACACAAATGAGATTCACACTGGCTTTTCATTTTTTAAATGTGAACTTTTAAAAGTCGAATTGCAACATTAGAGATCATAAGCTCAAGTGGATAACTTATCTCATCTCAATAATTATGTTTGTTGCTACTACTTATTATATATTGTTAGTAAAAATTATAGATTATTTATCAAGCAGTCCAAGATTACTTTACAGTTTTGTGATAAGATCTATACTGTTGTTCGGATTAAGTTGGTGAGTTTTTGGTTTAAGATGAATATGGTTTAAGTCCGTTGGTCGATTGGAAGCTCTCATAGTCTACTATTATCTATGATCAGTTAAGACAAACATAGTTTTTGTTAGAACTCTAATTACTTGATTTGTATTGCTTTATTTTGTTTTTTTAGCTAGAGTTAGTTTTGTTTGTGTTTATTACATATCATAAACATAGTTACTTTTGTTTATAAACATTTTTGTTTGAGTTTAATGTGGTATTTCAGCCACATTCCTATATATTTTTTCATTTTGCAATTAATATAATTTACTCGATGGTTCCTTTTACCAAAAAAAAAAAAGAAAAAAAAAGAAGCTCAAGTGGATAAATTAAGAGAAAAAAATGCATTTACTAGTTTATCAAAATTTCAATAAACTCGTAATCTTAAAAAATAATCTAATCCAAACGCCACTTTATCATTTTGGCACTAACAAAAAGTTTAAAGTGATCATAATCAATTTCGTTTAATACTCCTAAACCGATTACCTTGATTTCAAAGCATAATAATAAATTTTATATAAAATCACATAATATTAGAATCAATGTAAAATAAGTTCGTACCATATACAATATACAATTTATAGTAAAATAAAAAAGAAAAAGAAAAGTTGAGCAATGATGAAGTGGGCATGGGTGAAATGCATTAAATCTAAAGGCAGATAGTGAAAGAAAGAAAGATGGAAAAGGTGAAGGAAAGTGAGATGATACCTTAACACTTCGGTATACATTTTAATGAATTCAACTGGGCCCACTGCCACGTGTCATCGCATGAAGTTAGGGGTCTGATTGCTTCTGCTTCGATCCACCACTCATTGTACTTCCTTCCCATGGGGCCCACCACACTCAAACAAAATGCCAATTGGGCTCTTTGTTTTGCAGATTGTACAATATGATGATGCAGTATCTACTTTTGGTATGTGTGAGAAGGTGGAGGGTTAACTCCATTGGCCCATTGGGGGTATTATTGGAAATTACTTGTTGGCTAAATAGTCAAGTAAAAATGGCAAATTGTCCACTATAATTCACTTTCCATAATACTTTCCCCTACTTTTAACACTTTATAATAAACTTTTATTTACATAATTTTAAAAATGTTTTGTAAATTAAAGTATACCAGACAGACACATCGAATCTGACTCGGAAACAAGATAGATGAAACAAAATGTGTATATTTTTGCGTGTAAAAATGATTAAATAATGTTTATTTATTGTTACTTAACTTTCTCAAATATACATACTCCAAATGGTTAAAGTATAATATTCATGATAATTAGTATTTTGCTTAGACAGTATTCCAAATCGTGTTAGATTTACTTTTCCATAAGTAATATTTCGAACAAATTACTTCATATGTGACAAAGAAATTTTTTTAATAATAAAAATGATCATGAGAAAGAAGTTGTTATCACTTCAACCTTAAGATCAAACATATATTAAAACCCTTAAACACAAAGTCTAACAAGAAGCTAGACCAAATACGAATTACATAAAAAAAAAACTGCAAAAACTTTACTTCTGCGAATAATTAAACTAACATAAGGATTTCAGGCAAAAATCATCGCAAAAAAAAAGGGATATTGTAAAGATCGTTTTCTGAGAGAGAACGTATTTAGTATTTAGTATATAGATATTGAAACGATACACGTTGGCAGGAAAAGTTCGGTTAGTATATAGATATTGCGGTTAACCGGTAATGCAGTTGATAACTAGTTGCTTTACATACGGTATACTCTCCGACTCTTTGTACCTCCTAGCTCATATTAAAGGTTGATTAAAATCTTATCATTCTTGGTCAAATAAATGATTTATGAGATTAGATTACCAACCAAAATGAAGGAGAAAATTATTTTCTGTGAATTTAAATAAGATAGTATGCTATAATTTTATTTTTATTTTTACTTCGCATATACCATATAGGTGCACCTATAGTTCCATCTTTTAACAATCATACTTTTACTATGCAACATTTTATTTATATTTCAAATTATTTTATTTATCTCAATAAAAGCTACCAGGGGCCCCTTTCTAATAGAAATCAAATGGCACATTCTTTTCACCAAAATGAATAATGTCTTCTCCTCGCATAAACCCACATATGTTCTTGATTCTTTTGTTATCTCATTTGGCAATATGATTAATAGTATTTTATAACAGTGAAAGGCTGCAAGTTGTACCTGACTCATAGTAGCTTCTCCATATTTAATGATGATAGACTTTATGTTCCAAAGTATCCTGAACCTTTTATTTCAACATTTATTTTTTTGTGTTATTAAGATGATTTGAGTTATATAAAAATAAGGGAAATATCATAAATATCAGTATATTTTAGATATTGCTATTAATATGTTTTGGTATTATAAACATTTAAAACTGGTTTCATTAGTTACAAGTTTTGAGAAAACGTTTTGGTCATTCTTATAGTCCACATATACGATGTTTCTTTTCCTTCCGTTTAAGAAAACGTTTAAACAAAACAAAAATTGAAGATACATTTGGCTTATTTTCATTTCATTTCATTTTCTTTCCTCTTTCGCATATTTTTAGTAAAATGAACTCAAAAGAACACATCTTAACTAACGCTCGCTTAATTGGGCCACTACAATGATAGATCATTGGTTATGGACCAAGTGACAGGTAAGCATTTAGGCCGAAAAAACCGAACCGAACTGAAAATCAACCGATAACATAAAATCGGTACAACTTCAGTTTTGAAAACTCATCGTTTCTAGTTTCATTTCTATCCATTCAGTTCAGTCCTCGGATAGGGATGTGCATTTTGACTAAAAAAAATCTAAACCGAAACCGAACCAAAAGCAAAAACATGTAATCAGTTAGGATTCTACTAAAAAAAATCATTTTCAGTGTCGGTTTTGGTTTCTAGACCAAGTTGACCCTATTTGATAGTCGTTGGTTATGTTGAGCTGGTAGCTAGCTTTTGCAATAACTTTTAACACATAACTTAATTCATAGAAAAACATAAATCAAATCACTAAAACCAAACCCAACCTGTTTCAACCCGATATCCAACCCGTATGACTTTCAACAAATTATAACTTGCAAGTTACAACCATGACCAAGTCTAAGAAGCAAAGATCAGAAGAAGTACCACACCATTCAGGGTTGGGACCACCAGACCAGCCTAGGGACCAAACATAGGACCATACTAAAACAAGGTCAATACATGGTACTAACACAAAATAAATAAAAAATAAAAAAGTTTAATCTTAATATCTACACAAAAAAAAAAAAAAAAAACCCTAATTTCGAACCGATGGTGTAAACGACATAACCAAATAAACCGCACTATAAACATGCAAACAACACCGTACCGATTTTTGTTCTCGGGATTCTTCTTCCTTAACATACGGTGTTAAATCTCCGCGACCAATTTCACCGCCACAAAATGTGCCCGCAAGAGTCACGTTGGGAAAGTTTTCCAAAAACGGTGAGCTGTCGACATTTGATTGGCCGAAAAATGAGTCACCTCGGCCGCAACAAGTGAACATAAGGCCGCCAAATATTTGTGGGCTAGTGGGTGGTCCCGCTTGTTTTAAGGAGTTTAGTTGGTTGGAAACGGCGGTGTTGGATGATAATGCGGTGGCGGAATCGGAGTGGTAGAAACGGAATGTGTCGCCGGTTTTTATGCCGGTGTCGCCAACGAAAAGATATTCTTGATTATCCCTTCACAAAGATTTTTTTTTAGAAAATTGTAATAAGGGTTTTGATAATAACAGGCCTGGCTGTCAATAAAAATTAATATTCCGTTTTGAAAAAGGGTATTTTAGTTGAATTAGTTGCATGAGTAATGAAGAAAGTTGACTAATGAAGATAAATATAAGTTAATTGTTTATAATCTAATTCATTATTATTTTTCAAAACAAAATACTCATTCTTATTGACAGACTATCATTATCAAAACCCTACTAATAATAACAATAAATAATAATAATAATGAAAAACTTAACAATGGTTTCTAGGAGAGGTGATGATATCGACTCGTTTACTTAAAAACATGTTGATTTGGGTTATGTTTATCTTTAACTTCAATGGGTCAAACGGGTCAAACAGTAAACTCAAAAAAATTCAGATAAAATGGATGGGAAAGAGATTGAAAGTTACCCAAATTAAACTTTTACCCCTACATTTGTCAAAAATTAAACTTCCAACCCTTAATTTGTCAAAAATTGAACTTTCATCCCTACATTTGTCAAAAACTGAGCTTTCAACCCTAAATTTTGCAAAAAATGGACTTTCAAACCTAAATTTGTCAAAAAATGAACTTTCATCACTACATTTCTCAAAGAATGAACCTTCACCCCTAATGAATATGTCAAGAATTTAGCTTTCACCCATAAATTAATCAAAAATACCATAACCCAAAATTATTTGAGCATACTAGTTACTTATATATTATAATATAAAAAAAACGAGATAAAAAGTGTATTGGGCCAACCAATCGACCCGATTCGACCCATACAAAAAGTGACCCGTTTTGCCACCTCTAGTTTTAAGTTTATAGTGATATGAAAACTGGTTTCTTACCCCATAACTTCATGGAATGAAACAGAAGTCATCCAACCGACTTTATCATTCCCAACTGAACATTTTCTTCTTTTCGTTACTCCAATGTAGAAAGTAGGAAATTGAATTCGCTCTCCTAACTGTCATAAATTATTTTTTTTAAAAAAAACTAAAATTAAATAAATAAATACAACCAAATTAAGCTTAATAATGTATTTAAAAATCTTGATATTAACAAAAACTAATGGAAATGTATCCAAATATACACGAATTACTATTGTATGCATTGGTTTATGAAAATTATCTTCTAATGTAATAAACTTTCAAAACTTACCTTCTCATGATATTAACTTTTATTTTTAAAATTTTAGCAAAATTTACAAAGTCATGGATTTCATCCCTCAACTTTTTTTAATTGCACACATAGCCCTGAAACTTGTAACATCAACAGTCCTAAAAACTCAACGGACTATTTTGCTTAACTAGAATCAAAATTAGGAATTATCTATGTGATAAAATAAGTCGAGGGACTAAATCTACAACTTCATGCAAACCACAGGGACGATATATATAATTTAATCTAAAAATGATTTAGTATTATTATTCAAAAGGTAAAGAATAACATACTTCATCATAAACTTGATTCATAATTGTTTCACCATCAATATTTTCACGTAATCCTTCTCTTCTTGCAGTCAACCAAGTCAAAGAATCATTGTGTTTTTCTCTAACAGATGCTGCTTTGTATGTGGGCCCAATGGGTGATAATCCGGTTGACAATATAGCATGAAATTGAATTTCTCCCATATCTAAAAATAATTAAAAAATAAATAATAACAAGCAGGAATCAAATGAGGTTATTCAAAAAATATTTTAAAAAATTGTACCCAAAAAAGGTAAGTTTTAAGGTATGACACATTTAATAATAATGATGATAAAACGAGTATAGTTAAATACATTACACTCTGATGTAGTTTAAGCAATATATTATAAGTAATTTAGTATAATCAAATTTGGATAATAGTTCCTTTTATTGTTCAAAACTTATAAAAAAATTATGATATATATTAAAGGCCAAAAAATGCATTTTAGTACCCTGAACTTGGCTGACTAGGTTCTCTACTACCCTGAACTATTAAAAGTGCAACATGGCACCTTGAACTTGACAAAATGGTTGATTTTGTACCCTGGTCTTGTTTTTCCACGTGATTTGCTTCTATTATCAATATATTATGATGAACGTATACTTTTTAGTCTGTCAAAAACTCCAACGAAAGTAAGTCAAGTAAGAAAACTGTTATGATCCCACATTGGCCAAATAAAGAACTAAATGGTAGCTTATAAGTCTAGGTGTCCCCTCCTCCTTCAAGCTAGCTTTTGGGAGTGAGTTCTACACTTGGACTTATGAGCAAGGTGCGAGCCTAGTATGGGATGGGTTCGTATCAAAAACACGATCAAATTAGTGAGTCAGGGTACTAAATCGACCATTTTATCAAGTTTAGGGTATTATATTGTACCTTTAAAAGTTCAGGGCAGTAGAGGACCATTTTATCAAGTTAGGGTACGATACGGTAACTATTACGTTAAAAATTAGTGTATTACAAAAGTAATTAAGTAAATGGATTTGAGTGATAAAATATGTGTAAAAAAGTATAATTTTGGATTTATTACCACGAGGTTTATTACGGTCAACTGCAAATACTAAACCAACAGCTGCAGAAATTTGTTGTTCAGTGGTTTTTGTGTTATGCAAAAACTGGCAGCCACCATCACCAACAATAACAGTATCCGGTGACATGGCATAATCTACAATAATTAAAAATAAATCAAATTAATTAATTATTTATTAATGATGCGAAACATTAAACACTGACCCATCTTTTCCATAACAGATTTCATGCCTACTTCGAATTCCTGTTGTAAAATAACATAATCTTGTTAGTTTTAGTAATTAAATTTTAAATACATGAATTAAAATCTAAAAATTAATATGAGAAATGAATTACACTGAACATTATTATGGCAGCAGGGGATTTAGATCCTGAAATAGAAGTTGAAAACTCCCTAATGTCTGACACAAATTTGTCAGTCATGACCACTTGTGGTTCCTGATAAATGCATATATTATAAAGTATAAATGAAAATATAAAAATAAAAAGGGATAATTTATATGGAGGTAGCCAAAGTTTTCAACTTTTATCATTAAGACCACCAAACTATTAAAACTAGGTTATAGGCCACTGAAGTATGTATCCAGTTTCATTTTACACCAAATATGGACAAAAAATCTTTTGAATGTATGATAATTTTTTACTTAAGAAATAGAAAAAGTGACCTATGGTATTTTTGTTTATTAAAAAAATTAAGGAATCTTTGTCATCAAACATGTTTATCCAGTTTCTTACTGTTCAATAATATGTACTTCAAAGAAACAAAAAAACAATAATAAAAATAAATAAATTAAACCAACGGAATTTTTGTTTTTTGGATAAATTTAAGGTAATATATTTCATGCAACATGGTTTTTTTGTCGTCTTGGTATAAACAAAACTAGACATATACTTGGGTGACCTATAACTAAATATATAAAATATTCCAAAAATAAATAACACGATAATTATTATGAATTTACATTAATTTGCTTCAAAAGTGGGATTGCTTCAACTTTTATCCCTGGTAGAAATCCGACAAGCAACATGATTGCTCTATTTGCACTCTCGGATAAATCTACAAGTTCATCTGGTTCTTCATCTTCCTCAGTAATTTCCCACTGAACCTGTTGATTATTTAATTAATTACTTTTTAACACAAAAGAATTATTTTACTCTAGAAAATTTATATTTGTAAGCAGAAAAGAGAGTAAACCTCTTTGAATTCATCAGAAAATGCATCCCTTCCAATAATTCCAGATGGACAATTAGTAATGACCGGAATTTTGGACCCAAATTTTGCAGTAATCTGCAAGTAATTCATGATACGATAAAAGGGTGTTTGGATTGCAGTTTTCAAGTGCTTATTGCAATTTTTATATGCAATCAGTACTTATTGAGTGTTTGGATGAAAATGCACAAGTGCTTATTAGGTTATTTTATATTGAAATTAACACTTTTTATGCAATCCCAAACACCTGCTAGCAGCTAAGAAAAAGTATTTTTCCATTAAAAATAAGCTAACTGTATCATATTCATGATCATAAAGTTTGATGTAATTAGTAACTTTTTCCAAGTCAATTTTTTAAATAAATAATTTAAAATAACATACGAGTTGGTGAGCGATGTGCAAATCGAACGAAGGACCAATAGAAACAATGGCAAAATGAGGACGAATAGGCTTTGATAATACTTTGCTCACCACCTCTTCTACAGCAACCTGATAATAATTAGGGCATCAAAATGAAACATTATTGAATCACACAATTTCGAGTATAATTCATGATTGATATACAGATTAGGTATTGAAATAAGTTATTCACCACCTCTTCTACAGCAGCCTAATAAATAATTAGGGCTCAAAATGAAAAAATTACCGAATTACACAATTTCGAGTAAAATTTATGATTAATATACAAATTAGGGATTGAAATGAGTTATTCACCACCTCTTCTACATCAGCCTAATAAATAATTAGGGCATCAAAATGAAAAACATTACCGAATTACACAATTCCAAGTATAATTCATGATTAATTTACAAATTACTGAAGTTGAGGTTTGGAATAAGTTACCTGTAGAGATGAATTGAAGGAACAAGCGGATGAGAGCTTAGGGCGACAAATGACGCGATCGCAAACGAGGTTCCATGAACGGCTAACGCAAGCAGCGGAAGCGAAAGAGACTGCCGGAAGTCTGGTGAATATGTTTTGAAGAAGGTCTTCGCCGACGAGATCGATAGTTGTCGGCCGGAATGGGCGCGACGGCGACGGTGGCGCCATTGCGGTGTTTTATTGAGATATTTTACGACGGTGGTGGTGGTGTGTTTGTTCGTAGAGCTTCGTATACCACCAGTGAGCCCTTTTGAGGTGCACATCCCCCTTTCTATTTTACTTTTTAATTGAGAAATTATAGTTGTTCGTAACTTTTTATATCTAATTTATTAATTATTTTTACTCTGTATTATTCTTTAATTTTGTAATTTATTTTTAAACTTTTGATAATGACAACTCATAAGAATAAATTATATGCTTAAAAAATTAATAATTAGTTAGATTATATTCCCTCCGTCCCATAAAAAAACTTCCTATTTCATCTTAAATTTTTATCCCACAAAAAACTTCTCATTTCATACATTTAGTGGGCTCCACATAATAAAATACTATTATTATTAAGGACCCCACCACTTATTATCCACTAACTATCTTTCTCTCTCTAAACCAATCTTATATTTTAATCAAAATTATTACCAATGACCCCACAACTAACTATCACCTTAAAACTTGTGCCGAACTCAAATGGAAAGTTTTTTGTTGGACGGAGGGAGTATAATATTAACCCACTTTTAACTCAACAAGTTAAATTCATTTCCTTCTTTTTAGCCAGTGTTGTAAAACTCGGTCTACCCGGCCGAGTACTCGCCGGGTAACCGCTACCCGGTGTTCTACTGAGTCGGGTTGGTCCTAACCGAGTAATTACTCGGTCAACGGAAGTCAACAGTGGTCAACGATGGTGAAAATCGGTTTTCGCGATCAATATCATACTACTACGGGGATTTAGGTCTAATTGAGTTTTTAAATTTTAAGTTTATAGATTTCAAATGAATGCAGTGTTAGGCCCACAAGGGAATGATACTATGTTACTTGCCCTATGCTGCTAATCTTATACATGGGGCATAATTAAACTTAAAATTTATCATATAATATGTATTTATTCTAAAAATTAGGTAAATTACATGAATTTTATATATTTTATAACTTTATACATAAAAATTTCCCGATTCGAGTACTCGCCGAGTACTCACCGAGTAACCGAGTACTCGCTACAAGGTTGTCGAACGAACAGGTAGCAAGTAACGATTTCTACAACATTGTTTTTAGCAACATTCAAATCTCTCCACCAATCAAAATCAAATATGCTAATTCTTGTCCAATTTTATCCACTCTTATTGATAGCTTTATAAACTGTAATTATCAAAATTCTTTATTTTAATCTAATAGATATGACTATAACAGGAACAAATAATATTAAGAAATATCATTACTCTAAAATAAAACATAAAAAGGAAAAGAAATGAAGTATTTTGAAAGCCAATTTGGGCCTTTGAAAACGGCGGAGAACCGTTGTATCAAATTTCAAATATGAATCAAAATTCAAATTAAAATCACGGGTAGTTCAAAATTCCGCAATAATCTCGCCAAACGGCTTTCAAAAAGTAATCTCATCATCATTCTTTAACAAAAATCAAAATCACTACAACCCCACCACCATGAACACACTGCTCAAATCAATTCATGATAATAACAAACAAGACGACCCACTTCAGATCCAATTTAAGAATCTCGAAATGGAATGGGATTCCTACAAGCAATCAATTGGCGTATCAAATCGCCGGAATTCCACAATCTCCGGCGTCAACTCCTGCATCACCTCCGGCGACCACCGTTTCCTACGATTGTGCGACAACTCTCCTAAAGAACTAATGTCAATGTTACAAAACGAAAATTCGCCGAATGAAGATCACGATAAAGCTAAAATTGAAGTAATCGAACAACAACGGGTGGCTGATTTTGATAATGTTCGGATTAAGGGAAGAAGATTATTTGAAGATTCAGATGAGGGTTTTGATGACGATGATGATGATGGGTTAAAAAGTGAAGTTAGCATGGAGTTTTGTTACAAGGGTTTGAAAAATTGTGATGAATCTGTAGAAAGTAGTGATCGAACTTGTATGGATTCATCGGCCGGCGGTTATGTGGTGGTGAAGAGTGGCGGCAGTGGTGGTGGTTGTGCTCGGAGATGGATGGTTTGGGTAGTTATAATGTTGTTTGCACTTGGTGTTGTTGCTTTTAAGTGTAGTGGTCAAGATGAACAAAGTTTAGTTCCAACATGAAATGAATTTGAAATTGTTTTTTTCTATGTTTGTTGATTTCTATTTTCTGAATCAACTTTTTTTTGTTACTTTTCGTTGGCTTATTCGTATATTACTATTGCCATTTACAATATTAATGTTTAATAAAGAGATTTAATTTTTAATTATACAATTTTTATTATATATAATGTATAATATATTTGAGATTTTTTTTAAAATTAGATTAATTTCAATCAACATACTTGTTATTTTTATGATAGATTTGTGTTTATAGAAAAAGACGACTCATAAGTGCAACCTTAATGATATTAGCAATGAGGTCTAACTAAATGTGTTGCTAATAAGATAAGGGTTTTTCTATTATGTGCCCCTATGGCACATGATAGAGGCATTTAATAATCTTAAACTTTCCTATTAAAATACCAAATGCATTTAATACATCAAAATAAAATAAAAAATTTAGGCATCATTGATGTTTATTCCTTCATTTTTGGAATTATTGAGTTCATTTAAATGCCTCTATCATGTGCCCTAGAGGCATATGTTAGAAAAACCCATAAGATAAATGTTGATTACTTTAGTGCATTTAGTGCTATTAATCATATTGGTGCAATTTAATAAATCATTAAGGGAGTTTACATCAAAGGGCCTTTGACCTAGCGATATGGTGTATGACTCTCAACCTTGAGGTCTGGAGTTCGAGTCCCATTGTGGACCTAGATGGTAATTAGGACTAGATTAGATTTGCCTTTTCAAAAAAAAAAATTAAAAAATTAAGGGAGTTTACATGATCCAAGGAGAATGACATTTTTACATTTTATCAAAGAGGTTACTGTTTCCCTATAAGGTGTTTTGCAAATATTTTGACCATCATCGACATTTTTCACTAATGCCTCCTCATTGCATTTACATTAACGCAAATTATCATTAATTTGTGTAATTAGCGATTGGAAATATTTGTAACAAAACATAATTTGTTCGCCGCGAAATACAGGCACACTTTACTCACTGTTGCATTGCACGTGTACAGCGATAATAAACTTTCAAAACAATAACTTTCTACCTTCTACGGTCATTTTATTACATAATGTTATATCTAATTCTTATTTTATTTTTTTTGTTGCAAAAATCACATACTCATAGCTAGAAGCATAAATTACATCTATGTAATACACTCACTAAAGTCTAAACATATCCGATAACCACAAACTTCCAAAACAAAAACATTACTTCAACGATAAAATAAAACTATAAATACTAAACATCAAGCAAATGCAAATGAAAATAAACATAATCTAACTCCACATCTCTACTCGGGTTTGGGCTCGATCTTGACCACGGTGGGACCCTCGGTTAACGGGTTGAGCTCATTCCAACAATCAATCCATGTAACCATGGCATCACCAAGCTTCTCAAAATACGGGTCAATCGGGCCAAGTTTCTCCTTCACGAGTTTTGAGAGCTCAATGTAGCATTTTTGCGGGTTCGTGCACTCTTTTGGGAGTGTAACATTTTGAAAAAATGGGATAATGTCTTCTTGCCAATAGATACCTTTGTATTCCTTCTTTAGGTTGACAAATGGGTTGCTTGCTTTACTATGCCAAATGTATGGTAATCCCGTTTTTACCCCTAGACCTAAATGGTCACATATCACCTACAAATTCACCATAACTTTATCATAAATTTAGTTGCAAAATTGAAATGTGGGATTCGTTTTTTGCTATGAATTTATTTCATTAAAAGTCCAATTTGAATACATTTTATGTTTTTCGTGTTTTTGACGAAAACTTATTAGAAAAATGTCACAAGGGCGAATATCACAAAACAGCAATACATTTTACGATAATATTTTTATATCTGTTTTGGTAATTACAATTTACAAATCTTTATTTGGCTTATTTGGTAACTAAAGCTTTTTTCGTCTATAATTGGTAATTAAAAGAAGTTTTTTTCCGCCCTATATGATTAATATTTTTTTTCTTGCGTTTTAATATGCCGGCTTAAAACTTATAATTACAAAAACGAACCTTAAAAAGTTATAACTACCAGAAAGAACCACCAACACAGTATATTTATGACATTTTCCATTTCTACAACTAAACACTCTCTTAGTTGGTCAAATTTTAGGGTTTAACTGTAAATGTTTTTCCTTAAAATAATAATTAAAAAAAATAATAATACCTTAGCACACCAACCGGCCCACATGTCATCATACCTACCAATGGGCTGACCATCTCCCATGAGCCCGAAATACATTGCGGGCCCGATAAGTTCCCTATGGAAACCCAAGTTCATCCCACACATTGGGAAAAGTGTCTCTTTTGGTATAGTCAACACAGCATCCACATATCTGCATTTTCCAAAGACAAATAATCACATTAAGAATATAGCCCGACCCGTATAGGTGGTGGGTTGTGTAACGGGTCATGTTGGGTCGGGTACTTGGGTTGAAATGTTATTTGACCAAATTTTTTAAGCTCATAAAAAAATTAGGTCAAAATTGGTGGATCTTTACTACGGTTTGAAACGGGTCATGTCGGGGTGAGCTTAAACGTTTTTTTTCAAATCTTTTAACTTTTTTATAAATAATTAGTGGGTCAAATATGTTACAAAAATTATATTAGTTCAAAACTGAAAATGTCCAAATTTATTAAGGTTTTCATACAAAATTAGTATGTCAAATATTGTAGCATAAATCAACTTATTTCAATAATGATCTAATATTTTTAAGGATTTTGATAATGATATAGTGCTGTCATTAAGAATGAATATTTTGTTTGAAAAGAAATAATTAATTAAATTGTAAATCATTTTATCCATGTTTATCATTTTTAGGAATATTTAATTATCAAGTAACTAATTCAACTAAAATATTCCTTTTCAAAATAGAATATTCATTATTAATGATAGCCTTTGGGGCTATCATTATCAAAACCCTTTTTTAATACAAAAGTTTAGGAAGTTTTTGCTTTTAAAGGGTGACTTTTGACCCGTTTGACCCATTAACCCGTTTGACCCATTAACCCGTTCCCTATGAATCCAATTTTCTCATAAACACAATCCTAATCCCAAATCGAGCCATTCAAATCTAAACGGGTCAAAATCATCACATCTTTAAATAAATAAAAAAGTTAAAAAAGAAAAAAGAAAAAAAACCTGGTATTACGTTCACGAGGCTTAACAAGTTGAGTAGGTGCATCATAATCAGGAATATTAAGCCATAAACCATGAGAAATTGCTGTTTTTGCACCTTCTCTTAAACTAAACGGGTACCCCCTAACAAAATCAGCACCTTCTCTATACGGATCATATAACGTGTTGAAAAAAAACGGTGTTGATGGTGTTAATAAGTTGTGAATATGTTGTGCTAATGCATTGATTTCTTGTCCACTTGGATCCTTTGCAACCTATATATTTTAATAAAATTAAATAAAATGTAACAACTAGTAAAAAAAGAATTTTTTATGAATATACTTTTGTCCAATTGAGTCAGTAATAGATGGTTTTGTTTCCCACCTCTCCTTATTAGGGTTTGTAATTTAACTAATCGCTTTATCAAATATATTATTAAAAAGTGCTAATAAAAATTAAAATTGAGCATGATGAACATTGAACAAGATCCATAAATTGGGTTTCTAGGGATTTGTAGTTTATTAAGCTTGGTGCTAAATTGCTATTTTTGGTCAATGAATTTCAGGGTCCCCTCTTTTGGGGTTTGATATAGTTTCCAAATTGGACCACAAAAAGTCAAAATTACTTGATCATCGTATGCAATAAAATTATTTCACTTTCAATCAGAATGCAAAATATAAGCTAAACAAGATGAACAACATTCCGTAATTTGGGTTTCTATTTTCTAAAAGGATTTAAAATTATTAAATTTTAATCCTGACTCACTATTATTAGTCAATTATTTGTAGGTTTCTAATTGGATAACAAAAAGTCAAAGTTATTGAATCATCAACTCATACGGTTAACAACTTAACATAAATCACATTCCACCTACTTTTTACCATATCTGACACGTGTCACAATATCATGACACTCTACCATAATGACCGAAAAGTCTTCTCCGACTATTGACTTCGATAGTTCGATCTAGATACTCGTAAGCGAGTTAAGATCCATAACTCACTGAGTCGACTCACTAACGGAATAAAAAGAACCAATCGATGAAATTAAATGATAAATTAAACGAAAACTTACGAAGCAATCATCGTCAATCGTGAAAATATACTTCTTCTTAGAAACAAGGAATCCAAAGCATCTACAAGCTGAATCCTTGAACGAAAAGCAGCTTGATTTTGGACCTAAGATCCGATTGATGTCGTTACGATTATAGAGTTCGTAATCGAATCCTTGGGGAACTCGGATTGTTTTGTTTGGATCTCCATCTTGAACGATGATGAGATGGAAGGGTTGGAAGAACGGTCTCCATTGCTCGAGGAAATCGAGGTTTCTGATGGTGGGGATGACGATGTCTAGCTCGTTGACTAGTGGTGGTGTGACGACGGTGGCCGGAGTTGACATAGTGGGGATGGGTGGTTTTTGAGAGTTGGAAATTAGGGGGTATTTATGAGGGAGCTGGCAGTGTGTGTAAAACTAAAGGAGAGCTTTGAACAAAATTTTAAGATATTTTTAAGGGTTTTGAATTATTAGAAATTCTTATCTTTACTAATACTTCCTCCGGACACAAATTAGCTTACACGTTTTTTGAGGTAAAAGATTAAAGTAGAGCTTAAAATAGATTAAAGTACATAGTTAGTGGAGGATGAGTCCTACTTTTCTTGAATAAAGTGATATTAATGAGTTTTAAAAGTAAAAGTAAGAGTATAAGGGTAATTTCACTTTATTAAAGTGGATAGTTAGTGGGTATGGGTCCCACTATTTTTACCAAATAAGGAAATTTTTCAAAGTGTGTCATTTATTTTGATACACCCCAAAATGAAAAGTGTGTCACTTATTTTGATACGGAGGAAGTAATAAAGTATTTAGGCATGACATAAATAAAAGTTCTTAATTTCCCCTTTTTATTTTGAGAAAGGTTTTAAACCAGACAAAATATTAAAACGTAACATACGGGAAAACGAACCCGTAACCATTTGGGAGTTAGGCGTACGTGTTAACCACTACAACTATTTGCTTACTTTGCTTTATTACAACCCCTAATAAATATAACCTTTAAGTTTGTTACAACCCACCAACATCTTTACTTTTTTAACCGCCCCAAATTTAGTTTTAAAAAAAAGCCCCAATTATCTTTTACTGTATATATTATATATTTCAGAATTTGTAAATTTAGCAAGCTTAATATTTAGCCAACCAGCTTGCTATCTCGGGAAATATTTGTGTTTAGGAAAAAATTGACACACCAGGGACTTGAACTTGCGACTTTTATGTTATTAGCAAAAAAACTTTAACCACAAACTCATATGATTTTGTTGACCACCAACCGCCACTAGAATCACTACCATCACAGTCACTACCGAACACATAATCACTACTGCAACCATCGTACAATCACTATCGTTATCGTAAAATATAGTTACAGGGAACCCGCCACCGCATTGCGCGGATACCCTGCTAGTTTTTATTAATTGATAAGGAAAATTTAAAATGCAGAGTTGATCTGATTAATCTATAATTTTATATTTTTATAGACTGCTTTGAGGGTTATTATTATAAGTCACACCTAGGGGTGAGCATAGCCGGGTATCCAGCGGTTCCGACTGGAACCGGAACCGGAACCTCTTGTACCGGTTCCTCAAATTTCGGAACCGGAACCGGAACCTCCGGTTCCGGTGCCGGTTCCGGTTACCCTGATTCCAAAATCGTAAAATTAAAATAAGATGTGAAGCTTAAATATTAATCATTGTTTGTCATTTTATCAACTAATCTTTGAATAATCATAAACTCCAAACACTAAAACATATGATTGTCTATATATTTTATCGTTAGAACACTATATTTAGACTAATTAATGACTAAACTCATTAAAAGTTACACAAAATTTCTCATATTTTTGAATTTGGACATTAAATTTATTATATATATAATATTTTAACAAAAATAGACCGAATAATCGCCGGTTCCGGTTATCCACCGGTTACCGGTTCCTAAATTTTGAGAACCGGAACCGGAACCTCTTAGGGCGGTTCCATAATTTTAGGAACCGGAACCGCCGGTTCCAAAGCGGTTCCGGTTCCAATTCCGGTTACCCATTTTTTGTGCTCACCCCTAGTCACACCAAATTTATTGTCAAATCAAATATTGTCTAAGCAAACACATAACACACTATATTACTTTATAGAAAATATTCACCTCACTCACCTAAAAGTGAAGGGTCCCCACCAAATATCCACCCCTTCTCTCATAACGTCATGAGAGAGGGGCGGGGTGTTCCCTTTCAATCGTATCTTAGATGGATTTACACATCATCATGCCATATCACAGCCTCACAGATATAATGCATATACCGACCGGCCTAAGAAATTATTTGAGTCATTATAAATTTTTGAAGTGCTATTTTGCTAATCAATATAAATGTCTTTTTCTTCAAAAATAAAACTTTAAAGTTATATGATAAGTATGGAAATACCTTAACATGGCAGGGATTCCGCATACAAACATGCACCCTCTCAATGCCTCTGATTCGAATTTCACCACTTGCTGATTATTTATCTTCCTTTTCTTTATTTTTTAAAGTTTTTCTTTCATTGAACTAATCCATTTGAGAAATAAAGAGGGATTTACCAAATCACCAACACCAATCATAATACTACTTATATTGAGTACAATTGCTGCTGCGAATGTTGTGCTGAACACAAGAGTTTGACCAAAGCTCAGAGAAAAGCTAGAAGTCTTCAAGTCAATATCTTCATAGCCTAAGTCACTTTTTACAAAAATTAAAGTAAATAAATAAGAATGAACCCATAATTAATTATTCTTTTATGTCACTCCATAGTTGAATAATAAGTGTATAAATGTCAATTAATTTTAATTTGCTTTAAATGAAATACAATGTGCCTTGAGTAAATCAATTCTCATTGTGAATGGGCCATTTCTCTGTAACTGGAGTAGATGTGTTAACAATTCGAGTCGAATATCAGGAAATTTAGGTTCGGCTCAAGCTCAACTCGAGCTCGAATAAGTTTTCAAAATTATGCTCGAGCTCGAATATAATAGGGTTCAAGCTCGAGCTCAATACGTGTTTACGATTACATATGTTTTGAAATCAACTAATTTATAAACTCGAAAAGCTCGTTAATTACTGGACTCATTAACAACCCTTATTAATAAGTATATTCATGTACTTATTGTTTCAATATTTGTACTTATTATAAACAATACTTATTCGGCTTGCTAAGATCGGCTCATTAAGATCGATTGGCTCGTTCGGCCCGAGACTAGTAAACGAGCTATCGAACGAGTCAAGTCGAGTACTAAATTATTAGGCTCGGCTCGTGTGATTAATCAGGTATTATTTTATGTTCGAGCTCGACTTACTATCGAATTAATATATGCTCGAACTCGATATAAACGAGCTCGACTCAAATAGCTTATTAAAAACTCAACTCGTTAACACCCCTAAACCGGAGAGATCATTTATGGTGCGTTAGAGATAATCAAACGCTTGTGATGACGGTGATGTAAGGATGATTATTTTCTTACCCGATGGGCCTAAAAGTATGATCCAAGATGGGCCTAATCCAAATTTCATTGTAAATTAATGGATTTTCGAAATTTGAAAAGCAAGACTATGGGCTTGGTAGGGAGCACATTCACTAGTCTAATGTGCCATTGGGCTGTACAACTTGGTGAAGGATTTCGATAATTTTCATCTGTTATTGAGGTTTGCAGGTAAGATGTTGCAACCTTAAAATATTTACTACACGACCCATATTAACAGTTTGAATGAGTCAAACAGATCAACTAAATTGATTTTTTTGAGTCAATTAAGTCGATCCAACATTGAGGTCTATTGTGTCTGCCTCTCAACATTAAGGTCAGGAGTTCGAGTCCCGTAGTGGACATATGTGATAATTAAGAGTAGATTAGATTTGCCGTTTCAAAAAAAGAAAAATTAAGTCGATCCAAACCTAACTCATTTAATAAACAACTAAGTTGAATCGACCCAAATTAACCCGAAACTTGTTTACCTAGACCCTAATATATTTATATTCGTATCAATCTCAGATTTAGTTTTGTATCAATTCAGAAGTTATCACTCACTAGTACTATTTATTAATACACTAAAAGGTCAAATTTTATTAAAAGTACATGGATGGGTGGTCATGTGGCATGTCACGAGGAAGAGTAATTCGGAATAACATTAATACTTTTATTCATATTAAGTTCGTACTATATGCGGAAGTTATGGTATGTATAACCTTTCATCATTAATAAGTGATGGACATGTATCAATTAAAGCTTAAAATTGTAATTTATAAAAACTTTAAATCCACAATAAATTAGACATATAAACGTACTTCTGGATATACAAATTTACTAGTAACTTCATAAACAAGTCACCTAATAAATACAATAACAAATATGGAGGAAATACACAACACCTAAGTAATCACACAACACTGTTTTGGAGGAGATACTCAACACAACACTATCTTGTAGAAAATACACACCACAACTCGTGGTCGACCGTGGCCGTAGCCACCTCAAACCCACGAAACCCCCACATCGTGAGGGGTGGTGTTTCCTTCTCCATCAGGACCACCACGGGTGAAAGCACCTCCACGCGTAAGGGGTACCATATCACAAAGCCTTATAAATGCGATTAAAACCTAACATGGGCTAAAATATGACACCTTCTAGGCCGGTCAGTCTTAAATGTCTTAAAAAAATGGCTGTAAAAGAAAATGTAACTGTTTTGCAGGACGACTAAAAGCAAGGTGATATCTTTGTGGGTAGCCTAAAGTTGTCTTGAATAAACACCCATAGCCACAAGAGGGTATTATGTTGTTAATAAGAGTTTATGAGAATTTCATTATTTTTGGAGATTACCCCCTATCTAAGTATGACAGTATCTTTGTGGTTCAAAGCCTATGTCATTTAAGCACCTCTAGAAGATGCCAAGAAATTTGAAAAATGCATATCTGAAGGCTGGCATCGTATGTACTGTTAGCTTAATAGTTTTATTGGGTTTATTAGTTGGGCCTTTTGTCAAGCCCATTAGCTAGTTAGCTTTACTATATATATTGTCTTTCTTTGTCTTGTTCTGTAAGATCACTTTTGCTATTTTGTAATGAAACCCTAGCCTCCTTTTGTAAGTTCACATGGTATCAGAGCTAAACTCGATCTTTAGTTCATGATTGTTGGAGGACGTTAGAATATCGTACACGATTTTAGTATGTTTTTCCCGCTCGTTTCAGTATTTCGTTTGCTTTGATTCGTTTGGTTTTGTCTGATTCTGGAGATTTCGTTTGGCTGTTAGTACTGGTATTCTTGTCTGGCGATTTGTATTCGTTAGGGTTTCTGATTTGTTGATTTGGGAAATCCTGATTTTTGGTTAAGCAGTATTAATCGTTACTGCTGGTTACTGTTTCTACTGGTGTTTATGCTGAGCAGTAGTAACTGCTGATCTGTTTGTGCTGAGCAGTAGTAACTGTTGATCTGTTACTACTGACCCGTTCGTTACTGCTGGTGTTGAGCAGTAGTAAGTCATTACTACTGGTTCGTTTCTGCTGATCAGTACTGTTTATTTCTGCTGATCTTCATTACTGCTGGTTTGTTTCTGCTGATCAGTATTGATCGTTTCTGCTGATCTGTTTCTACTGACCAGTTTCTGCTGGTCCGTTACTGCTGGTGTTGAGCAGTAGTAATTATTTCTGCTGGTTATTATTACTTCTGTCTGGTCATGGCTCGAGACGATTCTCTTCAGTCAATTAGCACTCAACTAGATGGCAAGAATTATGCCTATTGGAGTTATGTTATGAAAAACTTTTTGCGGGGGAAAAATTTGTGGGGTATTATAACAGGTACCAAAAGCAAACCAACAGATGATAAGGCTGCAAATTATGCAACCTTATTAGAAACGTGGGAAACTGAAAATTCCGAGATCATCACTTGGATTAATAATTCTGTTACTCAGTCGATTGGTACTCAGTTAGCAAAGTATGACACAACTAAGGAAGTTTGGGATCACTTGGATAGATTGTATACTCGATCTAATTTTGCAAAACAATATCAGTTAGAATTTGATATTCGAGCTCTTCAACAGAACAGTTTAACTGTCCAAGAATTTTATGCGGCTATGTCTGACTTGTGGGATCAGCTAGCTCTTACTGAACCTGCTGACTTGAAGGCTTTTAAGCCTTATATTGATAGAAGGGAAGAGCAGCGTTTGGTTCAGTTCTTGATGGCTTTACGTTCAGATTTTGAAGGTCTGCGTCGTTCAATCTTGCATCGCACACCACTTCCCTCTGTTGATTCAGTTGTTCACGAGTTGATTGCTGAAGAAACTCGTCTGAAATCTCATGTAGACAAAGGCTCCAAGACAACAATGCCTACTGTTCTTGCTGTTACTCAGCCAAGACAGTCTTCAAACCAGAACCGGAGCAGAGTTGCCTCTGATGAGTGTACCTATTGCAAGCAGAAAAATCATTGGAAGGCTCAGTGCCCCTTGTTGTTGAATAAGGGAAATCAGAAACATAACAAATCTGTTGGACAACCTCAATTTCGTCCTTCTTCCTCAAACTTCAGGCCACCACAGTTTGCGGCTGCTGCACCTTCTGTAGAGGCTGCAACAGACTTTACACCACCATCTGCTCTTGATCCCCAGATTGTTGAGAAGTTTAAACAGTTCATTGCTGCCAATCCTGCAGCCATGTCAGCATCCATGTCTCAATCAGGTCCATCTACATCCAGTAATTCAGGTATACCTTCATTCCTTTGGATATTGGATTCTGGAGCATCCCATCATATGTCACCACATTTGTCATCTTTCACTTCGTTAACTCCTCGTTCACCCGTATCTGTTATGTCTGCTAGTGCTACACCTATGTTAGTTGAGGGTGTTGGCTCTATTGCTACTCCATATATATCTCTAACAGATGTTTATCATATTCCTACACTTGCTTTGAATCTTGCTTCGGTCAGTCAATTGTGCAAGTCTGGTTGTTTGGTCTATTTTCTTGATTCGATTTGTTGTGTTCAGGATCGATCGCGGAGGGTGATTGGGATTGGCCGTAGGCTTGGGGATCTCTATGTCCTGGAGCAGCTACATTTTGATGGCGTTACTAATATTGCTGCCTCTAGTGTTGATTTGTCATCTTTTCGTTTGAGTCAGTCATCGTCTGTTTTTTATCTTTGGCATTCTCGTTTGGGACATGTGTCAGCTTCACGTTTACAATTTTTGATTTCCACTGGTGTGTTAGGATCATTAAAAACTGATGATATTTCTGATTGTTGTGGTTGTAAACTTGGAAAATTCCCTGCTTTACCTTTTAATAGAAGTGTGACCTGTTCTGTTGCTCCATTTGACATTATACATTCTGATGTGTGGGGTCCATCCCCGGTTGCCTCTAAATCGGGCTCAAAATATTATGTTTCTTTTATTGATGATTATACTCGTTATACATAGATTTATTTTATGAAGAACAGGTCTGATTTTTTGACAGTATATAACGAATTCCGAGCTCATATCAAGACTCAGCATTCGGCTGTTATCAAATGTTTTCATTGTGATTTAGGAGGTGAATTTACCTCTAATGATTTTAACCGATTATTAGCATCAGATGGCACGGTGCATCAGTCCTCCTGCACTAATACACCTCAGCAAAATGGTGTCGCTGAGAGAAAACATCGACATCTCTTAGAGACTGCTCGATCATTGTTATTATCTGCTCAAGTTCCTAACGTGTTTTGGGGAGAAGCTGTTCTTAGATCTACGTATGTTGTTAATCGTATCCCTATTGCTCACAACTCGGGCAAGTCTCCTTATGAAATGTTGTTTGGGCAAACACCTGATTATGCATCGTTGAGGGTGTTTGGGTGTACTTGTTTTGTTTTGAAACCTCATGTGGAGAGAAATAAGCTATCCTCGAAGTCAGCTCTTTGTGTTTTTTTGGGATATGGTATTGGTCAGAAGGGTTATCGATGTTATGATCCAACAAATCAAAAGTTATATGTGTCTCGCAATGTTACTTTCTTGGAACATATCCCGTTTTATAGCATTCCTGTTCAGGCTCATGATGTTACCCGAGAGGAACTTCGTACTATTGATCCCTTTGATATTGATGTTGCTGATCCACCTCCGGTTGCTGATCCACCACCGGTTGCTGATCCACCACCGGTTGCTGCTCCACCACCGGTTGATGATCCACCACCGGGGAGGCCTACTCGTCATCGAAAGTCCACACAACTTCCTGATTTTGTTTACTCTACTTATTCGTCTGGGTTTGCTTCTTTTATGGCCAATGTTCATCGTCTCACTAAGCCGTCATCCTACAAAGAGGCTGTCTCTGATCCTCTTTGGCAGACTGCTATGGCTGAGGAACTTGCGGCTCTTTACCAGACACGTACATGGGATTTGGTTCCGCTTCCGCTTGGAAAACGCACGATAGGTTGTCGTTGGGTATACAAAATTAAGACAAAATCCGATGGATCAATTGAACGTTATAAAGCCAGACTTGTTGCAAAAGGGTATTCACAACAGCATGGTATGGATTATGAGGAAACATTTGCTCCAGTTGCAAAAATGACGACTGTTCGCACTTTGATTGCAGTTTCCTCAATTTGCCAATGGAAAATCTATCAGATGGACGTCAAGAATGCATTTTTGAATGGTGATCTTCATGAAGAGGTATACATGTCTCCGCCCCCAGGTATTGCTCACAAACCAGGTGAAGTTTGTCGCCTCCGAAAGGCCTTGTATGGTCTCAAACAAGCACCGCGTGCTTGGTTTGAGAAGTTCTCTACAGTCATCATGTCACTTGGTTTTCGACCAAGTAATCATGATTCGGCTCTTTTTGTTCGATGCACGGATAAAGGTAGAATCCTTCTTTCTTTATATGTTGATGATATGATTATTACTGGCGATGATCATGATGGTATAGAATCTTTGAAACGTGATTTAGCCCACCGTTTTGCTATGAAGGATTTGGGTTTGCTACGCTATTTCTTGGGCATTGAAGTTGCTCAATCCCCAAAAGGTTACATCTTATCTCAGACAAAGTATATTTCAGATTTGTTTGACCGTGCACGTCTCACAGATAACCGGACAGTTGATACCCCGTTAGAAAGTAATGCCAAGTATTCTCCAACTGACGGTGTCCCCTTATCTGATTCGAGCCTTTATCGTACCATTGTGGGGAGTTTGGTTTATCTCACTGTCACAAGACCTGGTATTGCTCATGCAGTTCATGTTGTTAGTCAGTTTGTCACTGCTCCTACTAGTGTTCATTGGGGAGCTGTGATGCGTATTTTGAGATATCTTCGTGGCACACAATTTCGCAGCCTTGTTCTTCCTTCTTCATCCTCACTTGAGTTACGTGCCTATAGTGATGCTGATTGGGATAGTGACGTTTATGATCGAAAATCAACTACTGGGTACTATTTTCCTTGGAGATTCACTGATTTCGTGGAAAAGTAAGAAACAAGATATTGTCTCTCGTTCTTCTACAGAATCTGAGTATCGTGCCATGGCCCTTGCCACTTGTGAGATTGTTTGGTTACGATGGCTTCTTGCAGATATGGGTGTTAACATTTCGAAGCCTACTCCATTACATCGTGACAATGAAAGTGCAATATTGATTGCCAAAAATTCAGTATTTCATGAGCGTACAAAGCATATTGAAATTGATTGTCACTTCACTCGTCATCATTTGCTTCAGGGGACTATCTCGCTTCCGCATATTCCTTCTACTCTGCAGATTGCTGACATGTTTACAAAGTCTTTGACTGCTCCCCGATTTCATTTTCTGACTGACAAACTCTCAATGCTTATTACTGTTGCATTATGAGTTTGAGGGGGGATGTTAGCTTAATAGTTTTATTGGGTTTATTAGTTGGGCCTTTTGTCAAGCCCATTAGCTAGTTAGCTTTACTATATATATTGTCTTTCTTTGTCTTGTTCTGTAAGATCACTTTTGCTATTTTGTAATGAAACACTAGCCTACTTCTGTAAGTTCACATGTACTATCCAACACAACATTATGCTTTATATATAGCTTATTTTACATATCACAATTTCTCATTTTATATAGTTTCAAATGTGTTATTTCTAAGAGCAAATTGCATAAACTACAATATACTATTATGTTTTTTTAACGGTAAATTAGTTTTAATTAGTGGTTCAAGTTAGGCAATGACATCCACAAAGTGACAATATATCTTCCCTTGAACCCTCCACTTAATAAACCTCACCTATTCATCTGAGGAAAAACCTTCAACATAACTCGAACCAGAGACCTTGTGAAGGAAAACCCTCAAGATTTCCTCTATTCGCTAGTTTATCTGGACCAATTGGTTAGATACTATTATGTGATTTCTAATTCGTGCAACGAGCTATCAAAATTTTCAAAAATAGCCACAGACTTTTAAATTGTTACAATTAGGGAAACGCTTTACCTGTAATAATGACAGTCAATATTTTCTAATAACGTAGCCGGTTATTTAATATTTTTCATTTTATACTAATTAATCTTAATCAGGTTTGAGCCCTAATTCTTATACGGTTACTCTATATCGATCCACTCTTCCTCTTTTGTAAAAGAGTCTCTTGATTGCAACCATGGTGATTCAACAACAATGATATATTAAAATGACAAATGTACTAATATATTTATTGTTGATCATTGTAGATGGATGACCATGGTTAATGAGTGGGTAACCGTTTAATAATTAGTGCTTAAGTTACTTTAAAATGTTATATGATTTCAATTTAATTGATTTAATAATAAAACATATAAAAACCATTATAAAAAAAGATATCGTCTACCCGTTTACCCATTTATAAAAACCAAACTCAAACCCTCAGACTGATTTTAAATATCTGTGTACACAAACTTAAACTTCATACCACGTTTCCGGTGGTCGGTACAAAGTAATAATTCCGACGATCAACCTGCGATGGATCTGATTCACAAATTTCTAAACATTATTTTTCCTATTTTATCAATCATTGTAGTCTTCTTCCTTTTGCCGGTATTCCCATTCTACCGCTTCTTGAGGTTTTGCATGAGATCTTTATCCAAAGAAAACCTTGCTGGAAAAGTTGTACTTATCACCGGAGCTTCTTCTGGCATTGGCGAGGTAAATCAAATACATAATAATAATAATAGCATGCAGCTTTTAATCCATCAAAAATTGCAATTGTTATCAATTTAATTATGTTTATGTTTGATTTTGTACTATTATAGCATTTGGCCTATGAATATGCGAAACATGGAGCGAGTTTAGCATTGGTTGCGAGAAGAGAGGGAATGCTTGCGGCGGTTGCACGGAAAGCTAAGAAGTTGGGATCACCCGACACGATTGTTGTTAAGGCGGATGTTTCAAAACTCGAGGATTGCAAGAGATTTGTGGATGAAACCGTAAAATATTTTGGTAAATGTGAGTTTTCTATCTAGTTCCTTTATCATTCCGTTATATATGGGCTGTCATTGTCAAAATCTACAATATATTTAACTTTCAACGTCTCAAAACAAATATTTCAACTAGTTTTGTCAAACATACTAGGGGGCAGGGGCAGTATCCGAATATATTTAATAGGTGTGCAAAATAAGAAAATATTTCATATTGAATCCATTGTAAAATGTTCGTTAGTGTTTGGGCTATAACTTCGGTAAAATAAAGTCGAAATTCCCTATAGAGTTGGAAAATTAGTCACTGATTCCCAATTTTCTAATAATGACATATAATTAAACTGTATTCAAATCACGGTATTTATAAATGTGTGTTAACTATAGCAATTGATTATAATTTTATTGAGTGATTTTCTAATATGTGCCTTATCATAGTAATGTTAAATATTTTTCTTATGTTCTTGTATTTAATTCACTAAAAACCTTCATTTGCAATTATAATAAGGATAAATTAGTATAACACACAAGTATTAATGACTTATAAATATAATTTTACTATAATTAAAGAAATTTTAATTTATTAAATTTTCATTATTGTAGCATGAGGCATACATTAGCAAAACACTTTTATTAAAAGCAAATATTTATAATTTTTACGGTTTTATAAAATTTTCATACATTTCTATAAACTACTAATTATATCAAACAAGAATGACTCCACTTAACATTTCTCCACATTTTTTTTACATGAACTTAATTTTGAACAGTGGATTGCCTTATAAACAATGCCGGTACCGGAATACTTGGACCCTTCGAAGAACAAGAACGCATCACCGATCATACTTCAATCATGGTACTCATCTCAACAATAATATTTCCTTTTACGGAAAATAGATCAAATAATTAATTAACTAACTTAGACTAAAACTAAATATATTTTTTCCAACATGATCCATGAGATTTGATTATTTTTAGAACTTCTAAAAATAGATCGTATGATTTTATGTTTTTTGTTCAACTGTACGACTCCATAAAATTGTTGTTAAGTGTTCATGCATGTTCTAGGAAAATTCTTTTTATGTGACATTTTTATGTTTTTTATGCAACTATAGAATATTTTGTGCGATTGGTGTAATGTTTCTTAAAACTGGACACCAATTGACGGATGTACTTTCTGTCTTTTTTTGAAAAATTCAAAATTACCTTGAAAAATAAAATTTCTTTAGTTTTTTGAGAAATTTTTTGTCTATAAAAGTCACAAAATTACAACCATCACCTTCAAGTCACAAGAAAGCACAGCAAGTGATTGTACAAAGGAAAAAGGTCAAAATTCACATTAAAATTTGCTCATCAGTCGCACAAAATCAACTAATTCTTCTGGAAAATTTTAATCCAGCCTACAAAAAAGTGGACAATTAATTGTCAAATTATTGTGGAGTCTGTCGCTCGTTCTAGTTTGAGAATAAATTAATGTGAGGTCTATTTTTGGAATTATGGAAGGCGCTAGGTATTTTTTAGGTCTGACAAAAATCTAACAAAATGAACGATATATGCACAACTTAATTATCTTCCTTTTCAGGACATAAACTTTTGGGGATCGGTTAATGCCACACATTTTGCACTTCCACATCTAAAGAACAGCAAAGGTCGAATAGTTGTTATCGGTTCATGTGGCGGATGGTTTAATACGCCGCTAGCAAGCGTATACAATGTAAGCACGATGTGGACTTTTCTTTTGCACATTCTTTTTATTTTTATATTTGTTTATTTACGTATACATATACAAATACGTATATATGTATGTACATATATAGATACATATGCCTCATACGGATATATGTACGTATATATACATACGTACATATATACGGAGTATGATTTTGTTCTCATGGATGAATGGATGAATATTTAGGCAAGTAAGGTTGCACAACAAAGCTTCTTTGAAACACTAAGAATCGAGCTTGCTTCAGATATTCGAATAACAATGGTAACCCTTGGAATGGTTAAGACACCATTAGCTAATGATGATTTCTTAACCCAGGTAAATGAGCATATGTAGACCGGTATTGTAACACCTCAAATTTTAATAACAAATATTGGCCAAAATAAAACATTTTTATAAATAGAAGAACATCCTCAATTTGGATTTACAAAAACCTTGGTATGAAATCAGAGTATAAAAGTAGGTGTTACAAAATAGATCATAACCAAGCTAAGACTAAATCCAATCTAGTGCTCTTCTAATCTAGGTCCCGCATCTCTATCCATGCGTACCTAAGCCTTCGATCCCGAACCTGAGTACATAGCAAAACAAAACAAAACAAGGAGTACGTGAGACAAAAACGTCTCGTGAGCTACATGGGTTTAGACCCGATAATAAAAGTGAAATGTCACATTTAGTATAACCAATCAATATACATATATATATATATATATCCAACTATCCAGTCTAGTCACCACCGTGTGACCCTATCAATCTTGCTTACCTAGCAATCACGTCTAACTATCGGGTTGCCCCCGAACTAGCTAGAATCACATACATATCTAGTTATCGGGACGCCCCCGAGCTAACTAGAAACAAGGTATCGGCAAAAGGATCGCCCACGCTACCGATACCTGCCTTGCCCACCGGAATACGTCCAATGAGTAAGACTACTAACGTGGAAGAGTCGATGGGAAATCCATCCCAACTGCCCCTCAATCCACACCTCATGACCGAGGAGTCTCCCGTATCATCACATCATCTCAACCTCATCATAACCCTATGGTTATGTCAATCTAGCTCTCGGCTATCACGTCTATCATCAAACAAGTTAGTTCAATACTATCATCGGTATAACTAACTATCAACTACTAGTCTACACAATTAAGCAAATAGACCATAACACGAGTAATAAAAATGTATTTCATAGGCTATGTACTCTGTAAAGTCCACACGTACTCACCTTAGCAATAAAGATGCTTTAACCGTATTCTTTCCGCCGGTTCCTTGTCACAATTCGCCCACTTCAATACTTCACCGAATGTCTAAAACAATTATCACAATAAGATTATCAACACAAACTACTACCAATGTGTTCATCTACCTCTAGATAACACCCATCAATCCATTTCCCCCAAATATATTGACTTACCAAACCCTAGGTTTAACCAACCCGAAGATTCTTACAAATCATAATCATACACTTGTTTTCCTTGTTAATATACCATCTATTAAGTGTATACAACCTTTATTTAACCATTAACACCAACCCAAGAACTAGGGTTTCAAACCCTAGCTTCAAGATCCATAGATCTAAAGCTACAAGGTCAAAGAGTGAAGATTTACCTTAAACTTCAGAGATGGAAGAAGAATCACGTGATTTGGAGTCCAAAATCTGCTCCAAATGCCCTTTTCCACTCAAAATATGTATAAACACTTATGGTAGAGAGCTAGGGTTTCCAAATGAGCAATAAATGCTCAAAACCCGTCTTTAAAGGCACACCAGCGATCCCCGGACGCGACCAAGACCAGCTCGAGCCGCGACTGCCTTTTTCCGTGATGCTCGCGTGCGCGACCGGACACCCGTCGCGTGCTCGACGATGTCTGGTGTGGATTTCTCGGTCAGCTCGAACCCGACTCGCGCCACTCGACCATACTCCTCCCGTACGCGACCAAGGTTCTGCTCGATTTCTTTGCTGCTCGCGTGCTCGACGACCCACTGCTCGCGTGCTCGAGCCTGACTGATTCCATACTTGAATTTTTTTGATGTTTCGGTCAAGTCTTTGACCCGTAACTTTCTTATACGATCTCCGAATGACACGAAACCAATTTCTATGTGTTTTAAATGAATTATCCAAAATTATCTTATTTTTGTACAATTTATTTATTTACAAATTTCGGGTCGTTACAACTATCTACCCCTTAAGAAGATTCCGTCCTCGGAATCTCATCATATTTCACGAAATCAGGGTACCTTTTCCGAATCTCGTCTTTGACTTCCCAAGTCAAATTCGGTCCAAGGGAATGCTTCCACTTGACCAAAACCAACTCGATCTCTTTATTCCGAAGCTTCTTCGTTTTGGTCTCTAGTATTGCTTCGGGCTCCTCAATCAACCGATTCGGGCCGTCAACCCGCAACTCTTGCAACGGAATAATATTTTCAACTTCCCCGATAAACTTCTTCAAATAACTTACGTGAAAGGTGTCATGCACACCTTGAAGTTCGGGTGGAAGTTCCAACTTAAAAGCTTGAAGCCCGACCCGTTTTAATATTTTAAACGGTCCAACATACCTTGGACTTAACTTCCCTTTCTTACCAAACCGCATTACACCTTTCCAAGGTGACACTTTCAATATGACCATATCACCGACATCCAAGTCGTATGGCCTTTTCTTCAAACCCGAATAACTTCGTTGTCTATCTTGGGCGACTTTCATGTTGGTTTGAATAATACCGATCTTTTCATTTGTCACTCTCACGATCTCGGGACCCGTGAGTTTCGTCTCTCCCGCTTCCAACCAACAAGATGGAGTTCTACATTTTCTACCATACAACGCCTCATAAGGCGGCATCTTGATAGTCGACTGATAACTATTATTATACGAGAACTCGACTAACGGTAAATGTTCATCCCATTTACCACCGAAGTCTAGCACACACGATCTCAACATGTCTTCAACCGTTTGAATCGTTCTTTCACTTTGACCGTCGGTTTGCGGGTGATAAGCCGTGCTCAACCGCAACTTTGTACCCAATTCTTCTTGTAAAGATCGCCAAAATCTCGAGGTAAACCTCGCGTCCCTATCGGACACAATCGATAACGGAACCCCGTGAAGTCGAACCACCTCATCAACATACAACTTAGCCAATTTCTCAAGTGGCAACGTTTCCCGAATTGCTAAAAATAACGCACTCTTGGTCAACCGGTCAACTATGACCCAAATGGCGTCGTGACCTCTACTCGTCTTCGGTAACCCTACTATGAAATCCATAGTTATGTCTTCCCACTTCCCGGCCGGTACAACTAATGATTGAGCTACCCCATATGGTACTTGATGCTCGGCTTTCACTTGTGCACACGTGGCACACTTAGAGATATACTTGGCCACTCTCGCCTTCATTCCGGGCCACCAATAAACCCATTTCATATCTTGATACGTCTTTGTACTTCCCGGGTGAATCGAATACTTTGACTTGTGCACATCATACAACAACTCTTTTCGGATACCACCGAACTTAGGAACCCAAATGCGACCTCCTACGGTCTTCAACCCTTGTGCATTTTCGAGAAAATGTTGGTTTTTACTTAACCGTTCTTGCCTTAACTCGTCCTTTCCCATAACCTCTCGTTGGGCATTCTTGATTCTTTCGATAATACTCGAGACGACTTCTATACGTGTTAAAATTCCCCGGTTCGGGTTTTCATAAACTTTTCGGCTCAAGGCGTCGGCTACTACATTAGCCTTTCCCGCGTGATACACAATCTCACAATCATAATCGGCAATCAACTCGATCCACCTTCTTTGTCGCATATTAAGATCTTTTTGAGTAAACACTTATTGTAGACTTTTATGATCCGTGTACAACGTACACCGAGTACCATACAAATAATGCCTCCACAATTTCAAGGCAAATATAATCGCCGCCAACTCCAAGTCGTGTGTCGTGTACCTTAATTCCGCATTCTTCAATTGTCGCGAGGCATACGCGATCACTTTACCTCTTTGCATCAACACACAACCGAGCCCTTGGTTCGACGCATCACTATAAACCACAAAATCCTCCATACCATCCGGTAACGTAAGGATCGGCGCGTTACATAACTTTTTCTTTTAACAACTTAAACGCCTCTTCTTGCTTCTTCTCCCACACAAACTTCTCACTTTTTCTCGTTAACTTCGTGAGTGGGATCGCGATTCTCGAGAAGTCTTGTATAAATCTTCGGTAATAACCGGCTAATCCAAGGAAACTTCTAACCTCGGTAGGAGTCCTCGGAGGCTCCCAATTTGACACCGCTTCAATCTTGGACGGATCAACCTTAATACCATCACACGTCACCACGTGGCCTAAGAATTGTACTTCCCGCAACCAAAATTCACATTTCGAGAATTTTGCATACAACTTCTCCCGTTTTAGCACATCTAACACAAGCCTCAAATGACCTTCATGTTCTTCTTCGGTTTTTGAATAAATCAAAATGTCGTCAATAAACACGATCAAAAACTTATCAAGGAACGGTTTACAAACCCGATTCATTAAATCCATAAAAATAGCCGGTGCGTTTGTGAGACCAAACGGCATTACTAGGAATTCATAATGACCATAACGTGTACGAAAAGCCGTCTTCTCGGTGTCGCCTTCTTTCACCCGAACTTGGTGATAACCCGACCTCAAATCAATCTTCGAGAAATAACTTGCACCTTGCAATTGATCGAATAAGTCGTCAATTCTCGGCAAAGGGTAACGGTTCTTAATAGTTACCTTGTTCAACTCTCGGTAGTCGATACACATTCTCATCGAACCGTCTTTCTTCTTAACAAATAACACCGGTGCACCCCACGGTGACGAACTCGGACGAATAAAACCCTTATCTAACAAATCTTGCAATTGGGTCATCAATTCCCGCATCTCGGTGGGAGCTAAACGATATGGAGCACGAGCAATCGGCGTCGCCCCCTGAACTAAATCAATTTTAAATTCGACTTGTCTCTCCGGTGGCAAACCAGGCAAGTCATCGGGAAATACCTCGGGAAAATCCCGGATAATTTTGACATTATCCATTGACTTCTTTTCCTTTCGACCATCTAATACATATGCAATAAACGATGCACAACCTTTCGATATACTTTTCCTCGCCTTTATGGCGGTAATCACATTAGGCATGTGATGTCGTTTCTCCCCATACACATACACTTTCTCATTCTCGGGTGTCCTAATTGACACAATTTTCTTCCCACACAAAATCTTGGCTTGGTGCATACCAAACCAATCCATACCGATAACCACATCAAACGCCTTAATTCCCATGGGCAACAAATCCACTTTAAACTTTCTACCGTCTATCTCTATTTCACAATTTCTATAAACACATTCAACCATAGACGTTTTCCCGTCGGCTACTTCTATCTCATAAACCTCATCTAACATTTCGGACGACACATTCAATTTACAACCGAACTCATAGGACACAAACGAATAATTAGAACCCGAATCAAACAAAATATGAGTTGGCAAGGAGTTAATGAATAAAGTACCTGACACCACATCGTGTGCCTCCTTCGCCTCCTCCCGAGTGAGTTGGAAGGACAGCCCCTTCACTTTTGCCGGCTCCACTTTCTTTTGAGCCGTGGACACCATCGTTTCGGTCCCCTTCTTCGGGCATGCATTGCTATAGTGCCCCTTCTCGTGACACGAGAAACACTCAACATCGGCCATCGACTTGGCCCTACAATCTCGGGCTATGTGCCCCGCCCTCCCACAACTAAAACAAGATTTCGGCTCCCCTCGGCATAAGCCGGTATGATTCTTCCCACATTTCTTGCACGAGCCAACACTACCTTGCTTAGAGAAGCTCGAAGTGAACTTCCCCTTCTTGAACGAACTAGAGCCGCTCTCGGCTTTCCTCTTCTCGCCCACATGGGCCCTCTCGGCAACCCGTGCCTCATTTACTTCCTCAACACTCCGGGCGGCACTAATGGCCTCATCAAGTGAAACCGCCCTCTTCACTTCCAATTGATAATCCCACGGTAGCCCACTTGCATACCGAACCACTCTCAACCTCTCATCCGAGTAGGTTTTAGCAACAAACGGAAGCAATCCCGTGAACTCTCTAGAATATTCTTCCATCGACATATCACCCTTCTTAAGGGTCACGAATTTCTCGTGCATTTTCTCCAAATCCCTCTCGGGACAAAATTTCTTTTTCAATCTCGTGGTGAATTCATCCCACGACATCTTCTCAATCACCTCCCTCCCGAGGGTCTCATACACGATATCCCACCAAACCATAGCATCTTCTTTTAATAGTTGTGACGCATACGTCACCATATCGGCATCCTTACACTTGCTACTACCGATAACCCTCTCGGTTTCCCGAATCCACCTCATCGTTACTTTCGGATCCGAACTACCCGAATACACATTTGGCTTACAAGCCATGAAGGATTTAAATGAACAACCTTCTTTCACAATGGGCCTAGCCCTAGCATCACTTTGGCCACCCGTGGAGGATTTCCCCTCCCCGGTGCCACTACCCCCGGTTCTCTCCTCTGATCTAGCCTCGGATTCACGGTCTCCACCCGATTTCTCACGGTCTCCAATAATATGGTGCACTTCTTCGGCCACCGTTCCCTTGATTTGAGCGATAATAGTTTGGAGATCCGCCATGGTTACCGGAGTTCTATTAGCTTCGACCTCCGACTCATCAACTCGATGCATCGACGGTTGACTTTCTTGCTCAACCACCCTCTCGACAGGAGGTACTTCCTCCTCCCGGCCCTCCGGAGCTTTACCACTTCTACGTGTGGTCACCATTTCTTTCAATCAAGACTATACGAAAGACATTAAACATTTAGTACCTTGTGTACAACCCATTAGTCACATAAGACTCAATATCCATAATCATATCAATTCTCATTGGTCCCCTAGGTTCAACCCAAAACTTAATATAAAGTCTCAAGGTCAACCTATGATCTTAAGGAATCTTATATTCCTAATGCTACAGTCTAAGACTAGGATGGTCATCCAACCTAATTCACTTAAACTATAGCTCTGATACCAAGTTGTAACACCTCAAATTTTAATACCAAATATTGGCCAAAATAAAACATTTTTATAAATAGAAGAACATCCTCAATTTGGATTTACAAAAACCTTGGTATGAAATCAGAGTATAAAAGTAGGTGTTACAAAATAGATCATAACCAAGCTAAGACTAAATCCAATCTAGTGCTCTTCTAATCTAGGTCCCGCATCTCTATCCATGCGTACCTAAGCCTTCGATCCCGAACCTGAGTACATAGCAAAACAAAACAAAACAAGGAGTACGTGAGACAAAAACGTCTCGTGAGCTACATGGGTTTAGACCCGATAATAAAAGTGAAATGTCACATTTAGTATAACCAATCAATATACATATATATATATATCCAACTATCCAGTCTAGTCACCACCGTGTGACCCTATCCATCTTGCTTACCTAGCAATCACGTCTAACTATCGGGTTGCCCCCGAACTAGCTAGAATCACATACATATCTAGTTATCAGGACGCCCCCGAGCTAACTAGAAACAAGGTATCGGCAAAAGGATCGCCCACGCTACCGATACCTGCCTTGCCCACCGGAATACGTCCAATGAGTAAGACTACTAACGTGGAAGAGTCGATGGGAAATCCATCCCAACTGCCCCTCAATCCACACCTCATGACCGGGGAGTCTCCCGTATCATCACATCATCTCAACCTCATCATAACCCTATGGTTATGTCAATCTAGCTCTCGGCTATCACGTCTATCATCAAACAAGTTAGTTCAATACTATCATCGGTATAACTAACTATCAACTACTAGTCTACACAATTAAGCAAATAGACCATAACACGAGTAATAAAAATGTATTTAATAGGCTATGTACTCAGTAAAGTCCACACGTACTCACCTTAGCAATAAAGATGCTTTAACCGTATTCATTCCGCCGGTTCCTTGTTCACAATTCGCCCACTTCAACACTTCACCGAATGTCTAAAACAATTATCACAATAAGATTATCAACACAAACTACTACCAATGTGTTCATCTACCTCTAGATAACACCCATCAATCCATTTCCCCCCAAATATATTGACTTACCAAACCCTAGGTTTAACCAACCCGAAGATTCTTACAAATCATAATCATACACTTGTTTTCCTTGTTAATATACCATCTATTAAGTGTATACAACCTTTATTTAACCATTAATCACCAATCCAAGAAATAGGGTTTCAAACCCTAGCTTCAAGATCCATAGATCTAAAGCTACAAGGTCAAAGAGTGAAGATTTACCTTAAACTTCAGAGATGGAAGAAGAATCACGTGATTTGGAGTCCAAAATCTGCTCCAAATGCCCTTTTCCACTCAAAATATGTATAAACACTTGTGGTAGAGAGCTAGGGTTTCCAAATGAGCAATAAATGCTCAAAACCCGTCTTTAAAGGCACACCAGCGATCCCCGAACGCGACCAAGACCAGCTCGAGCCGCGACTGCCTTTTTCCGTGATGCTCGCGTGCGCGACCGGACACCCGTCGCGTGCTCGACGATGTCTGGTGTGGATTTCTCGGTCAGCTCGAACCCGACTCGTGCCACTCGACCATACTCCTCCCGTACGCGACCAAGGTTCTGCTCGATTTCTTTGCTGCTCGCGTGCTCGACGACCCACTGCTCGCGTGCTCGAGCCTGACTGATTCCATACTTGAATTTTTTTGCTGTTTCGGTCAAGTCTTTGACCCGTAACTTTCTTATACGATCTCCGAATGACACGAAACCAATTTCTACGTGTTTTAAATGAATTATCCAAAATTATCATATTTTTGTACAATTTATTTATTTACAAATTTCGGGTCGTTACAGGTATTGTATTACTTCCTCCATTTCAAAATAAGTGAATCATTTTGAAGTTTACGTCTTTTGAGGCAAATAAGGTAATAAGAAATTAATAAAATTAAATTGAGTAATTAGAATAGATGAGGGTCCACACCTTTAATGATGTTTAAAGAGGTATAAGTCAAATATAAGAATATAACAAAAATAGATGGGCATTATACCTTTAATGATGTTTAAAGAAATATAGGTAAGTGTAAAATAGTAATTTTAAATATAAAAACTTACCAGATAAGATAAATTATTAAAATGATTCACTTATTTTAAAACATCCTGAAAAGAAATGTGATTAACACTACAAGAAAAAGAAGCTATGGTGAAGACATGTCCTCACCTTAAAGTCCTCACTATAGCCCCGAGACAATATGTCTATTGTGAGGACAATTTTTTTCTATAGTGAGGACATCTGACTGCTATAAAATAAATGGAAAAGAAATGAATATTAGATATAGTGAGGACATGTCTTCACCATAGTTAATTGTATTATACGGTATATACATACCTATAGTGAGGACACATTCTCACTATATTTAATTATACATAATTATAATATAATTAGATATAATTAACAATTGTGAGGATATGTCGTCACTATATGTGAAAATACGAAGTATAATACAGTTACCAATCGGTATATATTATGTATAATATAATTATATATGGTGAGGACATGTCCTCACCATAGGTAATTGTAGCTAATTTATATTTTGGCAAAAATTTGCTGTATTTTCTATTTCTATCCCATTTTCTAGGCTGTTTTACCTGTTTTACACATGCCTAAAATTTAAAACAACATTAATAACAACATCCTTAACAATACCATCAATAATATAAAAACATCGTACAGGTTTAACAAAACACAAATATCAATCCAACAATATTTAACACATTACGTAGTTCCAAAACTGAAAAACCTACAATTCAGCCCTCATCACCGTCATCGTCCGCATGTATTTCCTCATCCTCATCCGGCACAGTTTTCCTAACACTTGTTCAATAATTTGCTCTTCAGTCAGTTGGTAGCAACATCGATTTAGGCATCATTTAACACCAACATGTTTTCCTATTTAGTTACAAATTGATTAGTTACAAAATAGATGAGTATAGTTTATATAGTTCCGTACATTTAAATAGAAAAAATTACTTACATGATGTTGTTGAGCAACACTACCATCCTCAAAATTAACGCAAGCAACCTTTTGAAATCTTTAGCTAATGGACCAACTCGGTGAAAAGTCTTCGGTCTGTCGTGTCAAAGCTAATAGGAAATGACTTACAATTGCCACATTCCCGTAGCAAATTAAGCTTGCAACTTTTGGTCTTTCCACAAGTTTGATTGGAGCCTGCAGATTCAAGTGAAATAAAATCAAAAGATACAAGTAAACGAATATTCAGAAATTCGTACCTATAGCTGCACAGCCCGAAACAGATGTCATCTCGATTATCAAGCACAAGAATACATCCTACAAGACGAATATATTTTATGTTTGATTAGTTTTGCAGTAGCACATATGACATACCCATTAATATACTCCTAATTCAAAATTAATAGCATATACAAAATGTAATTGCTGCATCGCATTTGAAGTGTGATTCATAAGATTCCCAAAATTCGAGCAATTTCATAATTCATAAACTACGAGACACAAAATAAGCAATTCATAGTAGCTTAATATCAAACTCATTCATAAAATTCCCAATTCTAGTTGAATATCACAAAATCGATTCACATTTGCTTAATATCATGGTAGCAATTTCACAGTAGCTTATATATATTCACAGTAGCTTAATAATCACAAAATAGATATACTATGTGAGACGAGATTACCAGTACACTTTGTGAGACGAGATTACCGGTTGAATCGCCCGAAAAGATGATAATTACCGGTTGCTGACCATTGTAAATCAATATACTGTGAAATGTAAATCGAAAGAAATAGAGAGCTAGAAGAGGAAGATGATTACCGGTTGCAGTCCACTGGAGAAGATGATGATTTCGATGGTGGTCTACCGGTGAATAGGAAGAACGGAACAAATCAACCGAGAGGTGAAATTTGCGTACGTATGTGTTTCTTTTCTGTGTCGCGATAGTACGAGAGCACAATGAATGATAAATGACTAGGGTTAGACTCTAAGCAGGAACAAACGAGAGTGCGAGATCGACGGGTATGGTGAGGGACGAATGGACGATGGTCTTCGGGGTAGTTTGGAAGCTGGAGTGGAGGCGTGAAGGAGATGGAATGAAATGCAAACACAAGTATAAAACCCTAAACTAATTGATGTTTTTAGTTTTTTCTTAATATAAAACATACATAGTATTATATTTCTTTAGCATCTTTATATTAACTTGTTTGAAATTAATTCATAATCCAACTTAGAAATTTAAATGACTAATATCATATTTTGTTTAATTTTTTATATTAACTAGTTTAAAATTAATTCCTAATCACTGATGAATTTGAATCTCTCACTTACTTGAAAGATAGGGGTGTTAATTTCTAATTCGACACGTAACTATAGTTACATAAAAACTAAAAGAGTTTACTTAGTACTTTTTAGTATTTTGTTATCAATTTGTGGAGTAATAACAACTTGTTTGGCCTGTTTGACACATGACATGTTTAATCGTTTAATTAAACGGATTAATTATATGAGTCGTGTTTGGGTTAAAGGTAAACATGTTAGTGTCGAGATATCTAACCAGTTTATACAAACATGCCATATCGCTTTAATATTATGAACTCAAACCAACTTTGTTAAGTCGGTGAAGGTAACCATATCCTATTATGGATCTAATGAAGACAAACATATAAAGTTAGAAGACAACCTAAAGAAGGTGTTTTTAATGTTGCGGGTGCAGACGTTGTTGGGTGCAGACGTGAATTTGTTCATAAAGTCTTCTATCTATAGAGTTGGCAAGACGTGACAACTAAGGTATGTACAAATTGTACACGAGTAAGAATCACGTTGGTGTTAAGGATGTTTTCATGCGACGAGCACTACTAACGGGATTCTGACAGTACTTTTTGTCGTCTTGTAGTCGTCGAGATCTTCTAGAAGATTTTCATAGGATTCCTTTTTTCTGTGACTCGCGATCTTGTATTATACTTGTGTCTTTCTGTGTCACTAAAGCTTCAGGTGCTAAGAGATATTCAGATAACCACAAGTTTTCGAACACTCATGGTTCTTCAGATATTGAGCTAGCTTCAGTGACCTTCACTAAGATTCAGACTTACTGTAGTATTTGTCTTCAAGACTGAGTGTGTCATTATCAAGTACACACTGAACCTACTACGACCATCTGAACGGTTGATCACTCTCTCATTCCGCACAGAGAAATTATCGTAGCTTCTTTGGATGTTCAGATAGTGTAGTTGAGTTGATGAGGATATGAACGATTCAGATACTCATATACTCAAAATATGAAGAACTCAACTTCAGAGTGTCTTACAACTATTGTCTAGGTGTCTTCATTAAATCTTTTTCAATAAGGGTTGCTTTCAGATACCTAATAGTTCCTATGTTCAGAGTCTCATCTTACCACTAAACTATATGAACAACCGAAGATTAACGGTCATTATCTCCGACTGGAATTAGAGAATGACCAATTCAAAACAAACGTGGTAGGTTCAGTGCGACTCTCACTATACCACATTAAGTCTTGAAGACTTACAAAGACTAAGTGACAATTTTAATGAAGGTTACTAAAGCAAGCCCCGTCAAAATCATGTGAAAATTCATTAATCCTCTTTGGAGTCATTCATGCAAATCCTGTAAATAGAGAAGTTGTTGGATTATTTGATTAAGAATGATAAATACTAATGTAATTTATCGAGCAAAGTAAAATTCTAATTATAAATTTATGTTAATAATGTAACTCTAAAATTTAAATTTAAATTAATAAAAAGAATTATTTGATTATGAGATTAGGAAAAAGTTAACCCTATTTTATTTGGTGATAAAATAAAAATAAAACTAAAAATACAAGAAAACCCTATCGTGAGGACATGTCCTCACCAATAGGTAACCCGCCATTTTTAAAATTTGGTGCGAATTTATATTTCATTTAGGGGGGAAATGAAAATCTATTTAAATTTTTGTCAAAATTCAAAATTAAAGTGAAATACAAAAAAAAAAAAACTTGTGGTGAAGACATGTCCTCACCAAAAGTAACTCTCGATTTTATTTATTTTGGGGGGAAATTAATTTTATTTTAAACCCTATTTGATTTGGTACGAAAAATCCAAAATTAAAATTCAAATATGAAAGAAACCTATTGTGAGGACTTGTCCTCTCTAAATGATTAGTCAAAGTAAAAAAGTCAATAAAGTCAGTTCTTCTGAATCATTTTAATTTAGATGGGGAAAGATAAATAAAAAATAAAAACAAAAAGATCTATTGTGAGGACATGTTCTCACTATAGAGTTAGTCAAACCATGCTTTCAATAAAGTTATATAATTTTGTCTTTTAGTTATCTATGGTGAGGACATTTTGTCCTCACTATAAGTTTTGGTGACCATAGCTCTTTTTTCTTGTAGTGTAACTTGTTTGAAACGGAAGAAGTAGATCATACAATCTAATTAACACTTTAATTTATGGATTGTTTCAAAAAATAAACATAATAAAATCCAAAATTCCTAAATATACCTTAGTTTCAAATCTTCCTAAAATAGAGTGTGACACCACATAAAATTTGTCAATTCTTCTCTAATCGTATAAAAATGGTCTAAGTCGTAAAAAACCATCTGAGTCACAAAAAGAAAATACGGAGTCAAACAAGTAGCAAATAAAAAAAACATCAAGTCACACCTTTTATTTTGGAATGATTTGAATCAACAAGTCGTCTTTCGGAAAATAGATCGCCTTTTAGTTTATTTTGACAATTATATCTAATGTTATTTACTTTCCACTTCCTTATTTAAGCAATGGATTATCATATGATCCACAATTGCAAACTAAATAAATTATTTGTTGGTAGACAAATTTAAAACTCTTTCCGGTGGAATCCGTGGAAGTGTGCGCTAAGGCAATCATGAATAGCGCGAGACGTGGAGATGAATACTTGACCGAGCCCGCATGGATGCACGGTGTCTTTTTATGGGTGATATTGTTTCCGGAGTTTATTAATATGGTTCGTTGGTTCCTCATGGCAATCGGGAGAAAGAGTAGTTTACAGTATTGGAATCCGCACAACCATTCAACTGAATCCCTCGATCTCGATCAAACACGACTAAATTCGTGAAGATTATAAAAGGTTTATATGCTAAACATGTTTTGTAATGTTTATGGCAATTCACCATTCAACTCCATGAAAGTGACTAGTTATTTCAGTGTGACAAGTAATATTAGAAATAAGAGTTCGTTCCGTTCGTAATCTAATCATGAGTTAATGCCAATTTGTTTGTGTGGTAACTGGTAATCATGGTGTCTGATCTTTGTGACCAAATTATCGTTATCAAATTATAATCATGCCCTTAGTGTGGAAAGGAAAAATATAAATATCATTTGTCATAGAATTCTTCTTTATTGATAAAAATTGTTTTATAAGAATTAGCTCAAGTTATTTAATCTATACTAAATTTATATTTTTTGTGTGGATCATATACATTCTAGAAAGCAATATTTAGTAGAGGTCACTCGTGAAGTTATCACGTCACTGATTATACAGATCTAGGATTTCTGATTACGACATGAACTATTATAAACTTTATTGGGCTCACATAATATTCGATTAGCCATAATCGTGGACTCTGATTGTAATTTCTAGGCCCAAGTCCATATCAAGTTCAATCACCATTCATTTTATAGTCATAATCGTGGACTATTATAAACTCTACGATATGTTCAATCACCCTTCATGGCTTCATTCTATATATAAGCACAATCGTGGACTATTATTTGGGGACTTTTCGAATTAAAAATACTTCATTTTAGCCAACACATGTTATTTTTAAGATATGTTAGAACAAATCACAGTTCAACTTATTACTGATGCTGCAGTTAGTACTGATCATAGTTATTACTGATTATGGTTATTACTGATGGGGCAGAAACACTTAATACTGATGAGTTGATACTGGTAAAGACTATAACTAACTTACTACTGATCATGCACATATTGAAGATACTACTGATCATTAGTAGTTACTACTGACGTTGGTTTTGAAATTACTACTGATTACCAGAGTTACTACTGACGATGCATATTTACTACTGGTACGTGTTTAGGAAGCATATCAAGTTCGAGATCTTCGCAGAAGTAGTTATAGAATGTTATTCAATGTATATCTTTTATAATTCGATGTAAATCAAGTCCTACAATAACTAGGGTAAATAGTTAGGCTTCAAGGACTGCTATAAGTAGTTCCTTACGAATTGTAAACGTACGTGTGTATTGTTAATCAATAATATACATTGAAGCTTTTTGTGAATCACTGTGTTCTTAATATTATTATTCATTGTTCGTTCAATATACAGTATTCTATTGTTCTTAATATTAATACAAGTGTTGATCCGCTGCAACTTCTTGTTATTAGTAGATCTGGGTTGACAATAACTTGTTTTGGTTATTCGATCCTGACAAGTGGTATCAGAGCTTATTGGTTCTAGATCTACGAATTTTTAAGAATAACAAAAAGTTTTAATCTTTAAAACACACAGATTGTTAATCATGACTGATAACAATGAAAGTACTCAACCAAATAAAATCCCTATACTCACTCCAAATAACTTTGGAATGTGGAAGAATCGTATTAAGCAATACATGCCTAATACTGATTATTCCATGTGGGAAGTTGTTGTTGAAGGAAACAAAACCGTTCATGGTCAAGCAACAAGTTCTGCAACTGAAGCAGACAAACTCAAGTGTGAAAAGGAGAAGAAAGACAGAGGAGTCGAACTCAAAGCTCTAAGCACTCTTCTACTGGCCATTCCTAATGACTATCAACATCTCTTTGTTGAATATGATGATGCAAAGATGTTGTGGCAGGCACTGGAAAAGAGATTTGTTGGCACCAAAAGCACTAAAAGAAACATGAAATCTGTACTGAAACAGGACTTTGAAAATTTCAAAGGCCAAAAGAATAAATCCCTATCTCAAATCTTTGATAGGTTCAACAAACTCATTGGTGAATTGAATCAAGTTGGTGTGAAACCAGAGAATGATGATGTCAACAGAAAATTTCTCAGATCTCTTGGAGAAGAATGGTCTATGTACACAGTCATATATAGACAAGGTGATGCACTGGAAGAAAAAGAGCTAGATGAATTGTACAATGAGCTTAGGGTGTTTGAATCTGAGGTAAGTTCTAAAACTCCTAATTTATCTTCAAACAATGCTGCTTTTGTATCTAGTACAGGTCAAGTTCTAGAAACTACTACAGGAAAAAGTGCAGATTGTGAAGATACTGCAAGAGAATCCTTCTTCACTAGTCATGTGCACACTGCACTAATTAGTGATGATTTGGAACAATTGAATCCTGATGATCTTGAAGAGATGGATCTAAAATGGCAGATGGCTATGCTGAGCCTGAGAACCAAAAGGTTCTTAAAGAGGACTGGTAGAACAAACCTTAACTACAACAAAGGTGACAAGGCTGGATTTGACAAGACTAAAGTCAAATGTTACAACTGTAACAACCTTGGGCACTTTGCTAAACAATGTCCTCAGCCAGATAAAAAGTCAAACTACCCTGCTCTTGTTTCACAACAAGGACAAGGTTATGATTGGAGCTTTCAAGCAGAGGAACATGCACAGAATCAAGCCCTCATGGCTTTCACTGACTCTCCTACTAAGATACATTCTAAATCTTGCACTCCTGAATGCATTAAAGCATATAAAGATTTAGAAAAACTTAATAAAGAAACTCTTGAAGAGATGATTCTAAATAGAAATAGAAGAATTGAATATAATGGTTGTATAGCTGATCTTGAAAATCAAATTAAAATTTATAAAATAACTGATCAAAAGATAAAAGAAGAATTGCTACAAACCACTTATGAAAAAGAACATCTTGAATTCAAATTAAAAGAAACTTTGATCAAACTAGAAGAATATCAAATGGAACTAGAACAAAATAAATTAACCATTAAAAAGTTTGAAAGAAGTTCTCAAATTGTTAATGAATTAACAAGTAATCAAACCACTGAAAAAGTTGTGCATGGAATGGGATATCATGCTGTTCCTCCTCCAACTAATTTTATCCCTCCTCTTAAATCAAGCACAGAAAGAATTTTAGATGATTTAAAAATGTCAAATAAAACTGAAACTTGTAATGAAACATCTGAATCAAATGATTCTTCTGATATGATCAAACTACAGACTCAATTGATACAAGTTTTCACACAGCACAAAGTCAAAATGAATCTCCTAAATATGATGCAGAAAATATACCAAAAATTTTAAGAAGGGGAAATGAAAGAAACATGAATCAACTCTTAGAACAAAGAAAGTCTATAAGTGCTAAGGATAAGAAATTAAGATGTGTTATTTACAACAAAGTAAACCATTTAGCAAAGGATTGTCACTTCAATCCAATCAACTGCAAAGAGTTCAAAGAATTTAAAAATTCTAAAGAAAAAGCAAAAACACAAAGGTCAAAAGATACTACTGATCCTTCAGTAGTAAATAAAACAAAATCTAAAAAATCTGAAACACCAAAATTTGGAAGAAATGCACCAAGGTTTGTGCAAAATAAAAGAATTGGAAGCCCAAAGAACAGCAATTATTTCAAAAATAATGGAAAAACAAATCAAAATAAACAATATTTTAATTTTTCCAACACCAGTAGAAACTTTAACAGGTTTACTACTGATCCTAACCCAAATTACAATGCTGTTGGGTACCAGTACCAAAACACTACTAGCAAAAACCCTAATTTTAAAAATACTACTGCTGCCAAGCCAAAGGTTAAAAACACTAATGGTCATCCTAAACATGGTAAGTACCCAAATACTACTGGTCCATCAGTAGTAAAGTATTCAAAAGCTAAATATAATGGGTATAGACCAAGGTCATTAGTAAACTCAGACACCAGTAACAAATCCAAAAGGGCAGTAGTAAAACAAAACACCAGTACTAAACAGGTACGGGTACCAAAAATGTTTAAAATTAAATGTTCTAAATCTTACTTCTCAAAGGATGAACCCAAGACATATAAAGCTTGGGTTCCCAAACTTAACTAATCATTTACTTACTTGTGCAGAGCATTCAGATCCCTGAAGAAGGTAGAACATGGCACATTGATAGTGGATGCTCAAGGCACATGACTGGAAATCTGCAAATTCTTAAAGATTTCAAGTCATTTGATGGAGGGTATGTGGCCTTTGGTGAGAACCCAAAGGGAGGTAAGATTACATGCAAAGGTACAGTTACTAATGGTAAAATTACTTTTGATGATGTATTTTATGTAGTTGAGCTAAAATACAATCTTGTCAGTGTGTCTCAAGTATGTGATAAAAAGAATAAGATTCTTTTCACATACATTGAGTGCATCATTCTTTCTCCTGACTTTATTTTAGATGAAAATTTTGTAGTTTTGAGAACTCCAAGGAGAAATAATGTGTATTGCCTGGATATAGGGGGAGAACTCATTTCTTCAAATGAGGTCAACTGTTTTATATCCAAGGCAAACACTACTGAATCAGAACTTTGGCATAGAAGGATGTGTCACACAAACTTTAAAAATATGAACAATTTAGTAAGAAAGAATTTGGTAATTGGATTACCACAAAAACAGTTCATGTGTGATCATCACTGTGTTGCATGCCTAAAAGGTAAACAACATAAGTCTTCTCATAAGTCTAAAATTGTAAATTCTATTTCCGTTCCTTTACAACTCTTACATATGGACCTTTTTGGACCTACAAACGTAATGAGCATTGGAAAGAAACAATATTGTCTTGTTATTACTGATGACTTTTCCAGATATACATGGGTTTTCTTTCTCAGGACAAAAGATGAAACAAGTGAACTCATCAAGAACTTAATTGTTAAACTGGAAAACACATCTGATCAAAAAGTTAAAGCCATAAGATGTGATAATGGCACATAATTTAAAAATGCTAACTTAATTAACTTTTGTGATCTTAAAGGTATTGACAGGCAATACAGCTCACCTAGAACTCCTCAACAAAATGGTGTAGCTGAAAGAAGAAATAGAACCATCATTGAAGCAGCAAGATCAATGTTAGCAGACTCAAAATTACCAATTACTTTTTGGGCTGAAGCTGTTAATACTGCATGTTATGTACAGAACAGAGTATTAATAGTTAAGCCACACTACAAAACACCATATGAACTTTTCAACAAAAGAAAACCTTCCATAAGTTTATTAAAATCATTTGGTTGTCCTTGTACTATATTGATTACAAGAGAACAAATTGGTAAGTTTGACTGCAAAGCTGATGATGGAATCTTTGTGGGATACTCTACTCAAAGCAAATCATACAGAGTGTTCAACAAAAGATTAAGGATAATTGAAGAAAGCATCAATGTATCCTTTAATGAGAATATTCCTAACGAACAAGGAAATGGTCCAGATTGGCTATTTAACATTGACAATCTAACCAAATCCTTTAACACTAACATGGATTTAAATGCAGGTGATTCAAATTGTCATACTCAAAAGGAAGGAACATCATCTTTCAATACTGGTCAAGAAGAGATGAGATACATAGTAGTTAATACTGTTCCCACAGTTAATACTGAGGACAGTAATAACTCAGATTCTAGGAGCAGTAGTGAGTCAGATAATGAAGACAATAGTAATTCAAATACTACTGAGACCAGTAATAGTACTCAAAATACTACTGGTCCAAGCAATAACCTAAACTTTCAAACTACTACTGATCTCAGTAATAACTTAAATACTACTGATCCCAGTAGTAACTATGAACTAGCAAATGATGATGAACCAAACATCAATGACAATGAAGAACCTCAAGAGGAACAATCTCTTGAGACAAATGAGTCCAATCTTGAAAACCAATTAGGTGTTGATAAAGTTCATGGTACCAGAACTGAAAAGAATCATCCTTTGGATCAAGTCCTTAGTGATGTGAACTCAAGCATGCAGACAAGAAGCAAATTACACAAAAGTCTAACTGCAAACATGTGTAACATAAGTTTAATTGCTAATGAATGTATGTTTGAATGTTTTCTGTCTCAAGATGAACCAAAGAAGATTCAACAAGCAATGAAGGACTCAAACTGGATTGAGGCAATGCAAGAAGAACTCCTTCAGTTCAAATTACAAGCTGTTTGGACACTTGTACCTCTACCCAAAGGAAAAAGAGCCATTGGAACAAGGTGGATCTTTAGAAACAAGAAAGATGAAAGAGGTATAGTGATCAAGAACAAAGCTAGACTTGTAGCCCAAGGATACACTCAAGAAGAAGGAATAGACTATGATGAAGTATATGCCCCTGTTGCTAGAATTGAAGCAATTAGGATATTCTTAGCATATGCTTCATACAAGAAGTTTAAAGTCTATCAAATGGATGTAAAGAGTGCTTTCCTATATGGGAAAATTGAAGAAGAAGTATATGTATGCCAACCTCCAGGTTTTGAAGATCCAAAACATGGTGACTATGTATTCAAACTAGACAAAGCTCTATATGGCCTACATCAGGCACCAAGAGCATGGTATGATACATTATCATCATACTTACTGAAGAATGATTTTAAAAGAGGAGCAATTGACAAGACTCTGTTTACAAGAAAGGTCAAAAATGATATACTACTGGTGCAAATCTATGTAGATGATATCATTTTTGGATCAACAAATGATTCATTGTGTAAAGAGTTTGAAAATCTCATGCAAATCAAATTCAAGATGAGCTCCATGGGTCCAATGAACTTCTTCCTTGGACTCCAAGTCAATCAAAGAACAGATGGTATTTTGATAAATCAATCAAAATATGTTAAAGACATCTTGGAGAAGTTTGATATGAAAGACTGCAAGAGTGCAAGTACACCAATGGAAACACACAAACACCTACATCCTGATGCTGAGGGGGAGGATGTAGATGAACACTTATATAGATCAATGATAGGCTCTTTGATGTACTTAACTGCATCAAGACCTGACATTCTGTATAGTGTTTGTGTGTGTGCAAGATATCAAGCAAGACCTAAAGAACTACACTTGCAGGCTGTCAAAAGAATAATCAGATACTTGAAAGGCAAACCATCACTTGGTCTATGGTATCCACATGACTCACCATTTGAACTCATAGCCTACACAGATAGTGACTATGGAGGTGAATGTCAAGACAGAAAGTCCACCACTGGTGGATGTCAATTCTTTGGATCAAGACTGGTGTCATGGCAATGTAAGAAACAAACAAATGTATCCACATCAACTGCTGAAGCAGAGTATGTAGCTGCATCTGCTTGTTGTGCTCAAGTACTTTGGATTCAAAACCAGCTTCTAGACTTTGGTATCTCTATCCTTAAAACTCCTATTTTTATTGATAATCAAAGTGCTATTAGTATTGTGAACAATCCAGTAAAACACTCTAAAACTAAACACATTGAAATAAGATTTCACTTTATAAGAGATTGCAATGAAAAGAAGTTAATCAAAGTAGTTAAAATTCATACTGACAATCAATTAGCAGATCTCTTTACAAAAGCATTTGATGTAGGAAGATTCAGCTTCTTGGTTAGCAGTATTGGAATGATTTTAATAAATTAATCTCTCACTCAAAATCATGTGTAAAGTTTTTCTGTTGTAAAAAGTTATTTATTTTTTTAAGTGTTTTACTACTGGTAGGTCATTACTACTGGTAAACAATTGTACTCACATATACTACTGGTCTCAAATTTGGTGGTTACTACTGCTAGGGTTGGTAAATTAGGTCAGTATTAAAATTCATTAGTTACTACTGATGTCTACAGTTACTACTGATGTCAAAATCCTTAGTTACTACTGATGTTCATAGATACTACTGACGTTTTCTACTGGTCTCTAATTTACTACTGGTCTTTAAATTGTCAAAGTTACCAAACTAACCCCCATGAAAATAACCGTTGTGTTATGATTCAAAGGGCAACTTAGTCTTTTTGCAGATCAAATCGTAAGATATAAATAGCTGAAGTCAATTAGTTTAGCATTATCCTCACATTCGATTTGCTAAATCCTCTCGATAAAACCCTAAATCGCGAGTATAAACCCTGCACCAGTAACAACATTCATACTTGTTTCTCTCAAATCAAACGATCAAACATCATAAAATCGAAAACAATGGCAACTCTACAATCTCTTGATGTTCAAACAAATCTTAAATACTCAGAATTTCACAACATGTGTGCATATCTAAAGAATCCAGACGGAACAAAAGATTTTCGTCCAATCGTCAACTTTTTGAAGAACTCCTACATAAAGTTTGCATTAACTGTAAATCCAAAATCATATCAACAACACTTGGTTGATTTCTGGACCAATGCTGAAAGAACCGAAGGTGCAACTATGTCTATGATCAAATCAACAGTGGATGGAAAGTCTATCACCATAACTGAACAATCTATCAGACACCATCTACAACTGCACGACGACGAAGGTATGTTTTCTCTTCCTAAGGAACACATTGTTGAAATTTTAAACAGAATGGGATATGAGGGAAGACTTGACATTGTCACTTTTCAAAAAGGTCTTCTCTCCCCACAATGAAAATTTCTTGTACACACTATTCAACACTGTCTTTCTCCTAAAAGAAGTTCTTGGAATGAGTTTAACAAGTCAATAGTATCTGCTGTTGTTTGTTTATGCACAGACCAAGTCTTTAATTTTTCAAATATGATTTTTGAGGGAATGTTGGGAAATCTTTCTACTTCAAAATTTTTAATGTATCCCAGATTTCTTCAACATGTAATAAATTGTGAATTGCAAAACTTGTCAACTCCTAAAAATATTTTTATAACTCCTGAGTTGAATAAGAAAGTTTTCTCTAATATGAGAAAACAATTTAAATTTTCGGGCAAGGAAACCCCTCTGTTTCCTAACATGATCAAAGATCAACCACATCTTGGAGAAGGTTCAATCAAAGATACAACCCCAATTGAACCTCAACCCACTCCTTCACCCCCAAATACAGCCCAAACACAACTCCAAACAGTCACTCAATCATCCACTCAATTAGATGTCCTGAATGTGTCCCAGGAACATGAATTAAATCTGCAGAGTGCTACTCTTCACTCTGTAGAAGACCAGCCTTTAACCAAATCAATCCAGAAAAGTTATAAAAGGAAGAAATCTTCCTTAAAGGACACCAGGGGACCCATTGAGTCAAACCCCAGGCTCCAAGAGTTGTCCTCCAAGGAGGAGAGAGGACATGAGGAAAGGGCTCTCACTACTGATGCCCCAAAGGTGGGTGCACAGGATAGTGAGAACATCACTAAGACCCAGACCTCAGCAACTCTAAGTGATGACTCTTTTGAGGAATTACTAAGAGGACCCCGGTGCCAAGAAACCACAAGGGGGGCACTACTGCTTCTTCTAGGAAGAAGAGAGTGCCCAAACAACCCATTTCATCACCAAGAAGTGATGAGGGTAGGACTGAAACTATTGATTTGACGGAACGGATGGAAAACCTTAAAGCCAATGTACCTGTTAGTGAGCCCGATGATCTTGCTAGATGGAGTGAGGGCAGTATTAAACAAAAACAATTGACGGATAGGATGAAAAACCTTGAAACCACTGTACAAGATTGCCTGAAATACTTAACAAATCAAGGGAGGACCATGTCATGTATGAAGAAGCACATTAATACCATCAAAAAAATAATGAGAATGTATGAGCACATGCTTCTTCAACAAACAAGAATCATAAGAAGGTTGAAAAAGAAGGTTGATAGTAGTGATGCTCCACCAGTTGAGCTCACTAAGGGGGAGAAGGACAACATACAAAACATGATAGATGAATCTATTGCCGCAGCAACCTCTCTCCTCAACCTTAAAGAATCAAAAGTTGATGAAGGCCAGGTTAATGATGAAGGCCTAGAAGACATGGATATTACTGTTGAGCCTACTACTGATGCCCCTATAGTAGAACAACCAGTAGTAATTCCTACTACTGATATCATAGCAGCAGTAAATCAAGAAGAGGCAGCAAACACTACTGATGCCCTATCAGTAGTAACTCCTGAAAAGGAAGAACAAGAGATCCCAGAGCTAATTGAAAGGGAACGTTATGTTATCATCTACAAAACACCAACACCTGATCAACCACTTATCATACCTGACATTGATGATAATGTGAATTGGTTTGAAGTAGATGAATGCACTCTTCCTCCACACCCCAAAATACTATCAGAAGATGAACTTCATTTGTTTTATCCAAAGTTTGTAATTCCTGGTATCCCAGATATGAAATATATTCCACCTCCACCTTCAGCTTGTATTGGAAAGGGAAAGGAAATTTATGATGATGATTATCCCAACAGAGCATTAGGTCACCACATGGTGAACAAAATCAATCATGTCAGATCTGAAAAACAATCTAGATGGAAGGTGAAACATAAGAAATACTTGAAGAATGTGGCTATGTATCAAGCTCTTGAAGAAAAGAAAAAGGCTGAAAAGGAAAGATCAAAAACTCAACAATCTCAAGAAGCTTAAATACCTGTTCAAATAAAAGATGTTCAGATAGAAGCTCAACAAGCAGAATTTAAAAGATTTAGAAAAGTAGAAGAAGAACATCTAAACTGCCTTGAAGAACTGGCAGCTGAAAGTAAAAGAACAAAAGGTGATCTACCAGATGATATATTTGAACAGAAGAAACTTATGATTGACTTTCTCAAGTCAAAAGGGCACAGTGCAAAGACTTTTGGCAGAATGAAGATGATCACAATTATAGATAAATATTATACTGCCAAGAAGAAAGAATTAGCTGAACAAGAAGCTGAAGAAGAAAAGAATCTAAAAGCTTTAATCCCAATAAGTCCAAAGTTAATTCAAACTGGTAGTATATCAACTACTGGTGAATCCTCAACTCCCCAAACCAAGAAAAGAAAGGCTCTTACTCAAGAACAGAGTGCTTAAAAGAAATCAAAGACAGAACAAATTATTCCTGTTCTTGAAGTACCAGTTGCTCCCCTTCAAAACAATCCAATCATCAATTGGAGAGTTATGACTAATAATGTAATAGAAATTATAAGGGAAGACAAAGTTGTTCAAAGATTTACTGGATGGTTACCATTGATTAGATCCTGTTCAAGAAGTGATGTAATCAAACTTCTGATCATTGGAAAACCAAGAATGACAAAGAAATCATGGAAAGATTCTGGAGCTGGATATTTAACAAACATGATTGATGCTGCATTTTATCCAGATAACTACCCAGAAATATTTACAAATCCAGAAAATGTGTATGCTTGGAATGTACTCCCAACTGTAAATATGTACTTCTTTGAAAGATCAAGTAAAAACTGTGAGCTTTATTTATATGATAAAGAATATCTACACTCTGAAAAGACCATGTATCAGATATTCACAAACACCATGATGAGACCATATGATGCTGTAATGTTCCAGAATAAATTGAACTATTTTACAAAGAAAAACAGCAAATACATCATTGAACAAAGAAAGCAACAGAATCAAAGAACCCTAGAGAAAAGAAAGAGGGAAGAAGAAGAACAAAAGAAACTTGAGTAATTAAAAAAGAATTAATAAGTTTAGGGGGAGATTGTTAGAACAAATCACAGTTTAACTTATTACTGATGCTGCAGTTAGTACTGATCATAGTTATTACTGATTATGGTTATTACTGATGGGGCAGAAATACTTAATACTGATGAGTTGATACTGGTGAAGACTATAACTAACTTACTACTGATCATGCACATATTGAAGATACTACTGATCATTAGTAGTTACTACTGACGTTGGTTTTGAACTTACTACTGATTATCAGAGTTACTACTGACGATGCATATTTACTACTGGTACGCGTTTAGGAAGCATATCAAGTTCGAGATCTTCGCAGAAGTAGTTATAGAATGTTATTCAATGTATATCTTTTATAATTCGATGTAAATCAAGTCCTAGAATAACTATGGTAAATAGTTAGGCTTCAAGGACTGCTATAAGTAGTTCCTTACGAATTGTAAACGTACGTGTGTATTGTTAATCAATAATATACATTGAAGCTTTTTGTGAATCACTGTGTTCTTAATATTATTATTCATTGTTCGTTCAATATACAGTATTCTATTGTTCTTAATATTAATACAAGTGTTGATCCGCTGCAACTTCTTGTTATTAGTAGATCTGGGTTGACAATAAATTGTTTTGGTTATTCGATCCTGACAAGATAAATTTATGTTTATAAAAAATATGAACCGTGCATGACTCAAACTTGTGATATCTACGTTATTAACACAATGTCTTAATCTATTAAGCTAATACATTATATGTTAGTTACTTGACTACAACAATATTTATTATTCTCTTAAACTTTAAAATGTTGCAATTACCACCACCTACCACCACTCACAATCACAATCACCACCACCACTACCACCACCCAACCACCATCACCACCACCACCACTACCACCACCAACACTACCGCCATCACTACCCTCTAACTGACTGTCACAAAATATAGTTATATTATACCTGATGCAGCATTGCGCGAATATCCCACTAATATTATGACTCGTATTGGCATTTGAATTTATATAGTAGTATTTAGCTTTGGTCATTCATTAACAAATTTTTTTTTTTTTAAATTTGAGTTCCAATTTGCTTTACTAGTTGATTAATACTTTGGTTAACCACCCACATTGTAGGTAGTCCATAATAAGCCTATGTAAACCACCATGACTAAAAGAGAGAATATTCTATTGCTAATAAAGATTGACATCGTGTTTACTCTGAGTGATTATTCAATAACAATGTTACGGAATGAGCATGTAAAAATAGTTACATAGACATATCAAATAAAAATATACTTTGCTCACTCTTCCATCTCTTCCAATTTGATAACTGTACTTTTCACCCGGCAAAATTCGTTTTAATGTGCTAATTTAGTCGACCAGCATACCGGTTAGTTGCTTACTTGCTTATGTAGTTATCTGTCATTTTTATAACATGACTCATTACTTGTTTTAATTCGGCAGACCAAACCCTTGTTTTTATTTTTAATTTAAAGGATATTCACATTATAAGGTTTTTCTGGGGTGACCGATCTTATATTCGTGATGTACACGACATAATCGTTGTTGCGACCGTTTTCGAACATTCATATGACAATATGGTAAATGTTTACTTAAATCTGTATAAAACTGACATCTATAAAATAATTCGAGAGTCCTTACCACTAGGTATTCATTATTTTTCAAACCCTTTGTGTAAAGTAAAAAGTAAAAACCATTATAATAACCAAACTCACAAAAACCCTCAAACATAAATTCTAGTGTACAAAAAACTTGATCTTCTTACCACGCTTTCGGTGATTGGTACAAATCTGGTTATATTTCCGATTAGTTAATACTACGACGATCAACCTGTAATGAGTCTAATTCACAAATTTCCACACATTATATTTCCAACTGCAACCATTTTATTCATCTTCATGTGGCCGGTATTTCTATTGTACCGCTTCTTGAGGTTTTGCAAGAGATCTATGTTCCCGGAAAACCTCGCCGGAAAAGTAGTACTCATCACCGGAGCTTCGTCCGGTATAGGCGAGGTAAATTATATAAAAAAATACATTAAATAAATTTTTAAATTTATTTGAATTGCGTTTGTACATGTTGAAAATCAAAGTTAAATTGAAGCATTTGGCGTATGAGTATGCAAAAGATGGAGCGAGGTTAGCGTTGGTTGCGAGAAGAGAGAAAATGCTTGCGATGGTGGCCGAGAAAGCAAAGGAGTTGGGATCACCCGACGCAATTGTGATTAAGGCGGATGTTACAAAACTCGAGGATTGCAAAAGATTTGTTGATGAAGCCGTCAAACATTTTGGTAAATGTGAGTTTCATAATCTTGTACAGTTTTCTCAACCGACATTCCATAATTACATCATAGTGCGATAAATTTTGGTTATATTTTAGGTATGACAAGTTAATAAATATGAAAGTTTGGCTATTTTACTCTTCAAGATGTTAACTTTTCTAATTTTAAAATTACGATTATTTCTAATAAAAAAGAAACATCAAATTTTTTAAAAAAATAACCGTATTTAACTAAGGGTCATTTAACTAATTTTTTATTTTCTTATTCTTGATGGGTTCTAAAAATAGTTTCAATTTTCATCATTAAATGAGATAATTAGTAGGTATGCGTCCCATTACTTCTATCAAATAAAGTAAGTTTTTAAAGTGTATCATTTATTTTGAAACACCCAAAATAGAAACTAATCCATGAATGTTCAGAAACATAATCAGAGATCACATCAGGTAAATTCTTTTTTCAATTCGTGAATCTGAAAACTGCATATTGTAATTTTTTATATCGAACACTCCTTTAACATTTTCATAATAGACTTACCTTAGGTTAATCATGAATCGTAATATTTGTTGTGTCTTTTAACAATTCGTGAAATTCATCTCAAATTTACGAAATATTAGTGTACGGCAACCTTATTAACATACGATTATAAGAACATAATGTACGCTCTTCAATCTCTATGTCTATTATTTAATCTGTTCACGGATTGGGTCGCCCACCTTACATTTGTTTGAATAAAATCCTTAGGCGGTCGTCGATACGATTATGTCAATTAGAATAGATTTTGTTAAATATGAAAAGGAATCGAATAACCACGGGTTGTTAATTGCATTTGCCCACCCATATTTAACCACCCATCTTTATCCACCCATATTAAATCTAGACTTTTGCCAACGACAACTTTGGTTGAATTCTTCCCCAAACCGAAGGCATTCCACCGTTGGCACGCCCCTGCGGTTGGGTGTCTTCGGTTGAATTCTTCCCCAAACCAAAAAGTGAAAAGGTGGGGGCCAATAAATTTAATAGAGTATTTGTATTTTGTGTATATGTATATATTATAATAGTGGGACCCAAAAAACTGAAGAGAATAGATATTGTTGGCATGAGTATGTCAGTTTTATGTCGGTTGAAGTGTGAACTGATGTGACGCTGATTTGGCAAAAACTGAAGGTGTCAGTTTCATTCACTGTTGGGAGCGGTCTTAATATACCCACCCATGTTTATCCAGCCCTATTAAAATTAATATTTTAAGATTAATTGCATAGAAATGAATCTAATGTTTTATATTAGTGTAAAAAATATACGCAGGTCATCCTGTGACGCAACCCTAATGTCATTTGGTAGCCTGGATGACAACTGTCGGTCGCCATTTTCAAATAGGAAGGGGTTGTTTTTAAAGGCAATGAGTTTATTGATCAGAGGGTTTCATGTGTTGGTGAAACTGCTGTGGCGCTGATGTGGCAGCAGGTGACCAAACGGGGTTAGTCGCCCCTTACGCATAGTCTAAAGCTTTATAACATGGATCTTCCCAATGATAAAAGATATAAAAAAGCTAGAAAAAATTATTCATATAATAAGAAATCCAAATAACTTTCTACTACATCAAACATGCAACAAACTAATCCACATGTTACTAAATGAAATAGTTTAGTAATAGTTGAACATTTACCTAATAATGTTTTATTTAATTTTATTTGTTATTTTATGTTTATGATTTATCTTAAATTTTCTAATGTTTATATTATTATTTGAAATCTCTTATTCCATAATTTTCTTTATCATTTTGTAATGATCACTCAATTAACGATAAACTTTTGATAACTATAAAAGTTATATTCAGTAAAATTACTAACAACCCGCGATTTTTCACGGGTCATAACCTAGTTTCTAATAAAAAAGGAACATCAAATTTAAAAAAAAATTAACCACATTTAACTGAGGGTCCTTTAACTAATTTTTTATTTTCTTATTCTTGATGGGTTCTAAAAATAGTTTCAATTTTCATCATTACTAATTGCGAAAATTATAAATAAATGTAGTGGTTTGTTCTAGGTAGTCAAAAATTTTTGTAAAGTCTCAAGGGACAATTGTTGACCCTTGGATCAAGAAAAAGTCGAAGGTTAAAATCAACACTCATACTGTAGGGTTTTGCTACGTACCATGCGACTAATCGACCCATATGATCGACCTCCTAGTATACTTGGTTCGAACCATGACTGACCAAGAACATGAACTTGTTCTTGACCGGTTAAAACCAACTAGCTGATTTAATCCCTAAAAGCGGAACTGTGATTAAACCTAATCCTTAAACCCTAAAGGATTGGGATGTTGGAAATCTAGATTAGGTTAACAAGAAAGAAACCTTGTACGAAGAACTCGAACACACACACATACTTGTGTGTGTTCGTCGACTACTACCAAGAACCCTAGGGTTCTTGGTTCGACTTCAAACAAGAGGAGAGGAAGAAGAGTGTTCCATGAATCATACCTTAAATTAATATTTAAGATAAGTCCATTGATGATGAACACAACGAACGATCCTCTAGATGATCACTTGCAATGAACTTGGATCTTCAAGACTTGAAGAACATGAAGAACGAACGAAGAACACGAAGAACACAAACTTGTGTTCTTGGTGTTTCGGCCGAATAGGAGAGGGGGAGAGGGGATAGATTTCGTGTAGGGTTGCAAGGAATGATTAGGTTTAAATGAAACCTTAAGCCTTCTATTTATAATAGAATAAGTTTCATTTAAGTCCTTCTAGTTTAATTAAGATTAATCTCTTAATTAAACTTATCATTTTACACTTCCATCCCTTATAGTTTAATTAGTTTATTATTGTTGCAATTAACTATTAAATGTCTAGTATTAACACACTAATAATTCGGTACCCATATACACGAATTATATACTTGTATTTATACTTTTAATAGTTAATTATATAATAACCTTTATATAATTTACATAACAACATTATCCAATTACTATATGATTTAATGACTTTAAATTATATCATGAATAGCCTTTAATTAACACATTGTATATTTACTCAACTAGTAAATGTACAACTACTTGTATTAATTAGTTAGTTAAACTAATCCAGTAATAAGTTAAACTTAACTTAATACTTAACTAATTCATAATGACTATTATGAATCATTCCTCTTTGTAGTATCATTGCATAACTTGCTCGTATTACATGCACTCACCGGTGTGACCCTTAAGTGTTTCGTAGGCATGGATGTATCATCATAGGTTGACTAACTTTGCACATAAATCCTTCACATACCAGTACCACCACTACCATCACATGTGATTCAATACATCAATAACCCACCACCACCGGCCACCGCCGGCGGGCGGATGGTGGCGGTCGACAACGGTGGACGACGGCCGGAGGTGGCGCCTGACGGCGGTGGCCGGCAGCGGTGGTGGTGGCCTGCAGTGGTGGTTGTGTATTCAATTTTTTAGTGAATCACATGTGTTTTGTAGCTTGAAACACATGTGATTCGAAGTAATATGCTCGTTTATATTTTAGGACCCATGTTTTTAAGAGTTTTTTTGCAAAAATTGGTTGAATTTTGAAAGTGTTTGTAAACTAGTAGGTATTTACCCGCGCGTTGCCGTGGGGAATTTTTATATAATACTCAAAATAATGTCTACTGGTATTGTACAATCATAAATTCGTATTCTCAATAATTTGATACTATAAATAATTTGAGCTGCAAAAATAAGTTTCTAAATGTTAAGTTACTAATATTCGTACTCATTATAATATTTGGACAAAATCTAACATGTTAAAACAAAGAGGGTTAAAATGTAAGTATTCAAAACCTAAATGTCAAAAATGTTAAAGTCTGACATTAAAAAAAATAAAAGTGAATATAACGACTTAAATTAAAAAAATAAAAATTAAAACCCTGTTTGACACAAATGTCAAATACAACGGCTTTTTTTTATAAAAAAAAACAAAATAAAAAAATTAGAGTTATGTGTAGATAAATGTTATAAGGGAAATGCTAACAAGTGCCCTTAGGGCAATGGTTAAGGGGAAAAAAGAAGCTTTAAGTTATTGTAAATTAACCATAAAAAATAACCGCCCCCTGAATTTCATAACCATCTCGAGGTAATTATGCTTTAAAGCTTGTACATTTGTACCCTTAACCATTGCCCTAAGGGCACTTGTTAGCAAAACCCATGTTATAGGGAAATGCTAACAAGTGCCCTTAGGGCAATGGTTAAGGGGAAAAAAGAAGCTTTAAGTTATTGTAAATTAACCATAAAAAATAACCGCCCCCTGAATTTCATAACCATCTCGAGGTAATTATGCTTTAAAGCTTGTACATTTGTACCCTTAACCATTGCCCTAAGGGCACTTGTTAATGGATTTGTAAATAAAATAGGTACAACATTGGCGGCAAAGAAAACAAATCCCATAACTTCCAAATGGTCACTCTAAAATAATCAATTCGTAAAGTGTATCAGAAACCATGTTAAAAAAATATGTGTAAGATAACGTTTAGATCTGCAAATAAGTGGTTAGTTTTTTGACTAGATACTAGTTTAACACAAAATGTAATAACTTTTCCAAATATTTTTTGATAACTTTATTTATTTATGTGTCAAAAATTATGGCAAAAATTTGGACAAATATGTTTTTGCACCACTTAGGGCTTGTTTGTTTTTTTTAGCCATTAAATTCGGTCATGTTAAAGTGTCTATCTAGATATATTATATCTGTCTGAATAAATTAGTACTCTTATTTGTTTTTACATGCTGAATTAATAGTCTTAATATTAAATCTTGACAAATGATTTATTTTTAAATCCTTATTATTGTAAGAAAACATAATTAAGTGATATATAACTTTATATTGAATTTTTAATAATAAAAAATATTAATATATAACTAATAATAAAGTTGAAATTTAAAATAAAAATATTTATTTTTAGAAAAAAGAATATTAAAAGATTAAACATTTTCTAACCAGCCCCTAAAAAATATAAAATTATAATTAAAATAAATTGTATATATATATAAAAAATAAAAAATAAATTGTGTCTTAATGGGGATAAAATCATCTCATGGCCTTTTCGGTTAAATTGTGATGTATGAATTAAAACGTAAAAAAAAGACTCCTTATGTCTTTACCCATATAGTTATTTCCCCGTTATGCCCATTAAGTCGAAATCAAACGACACCTTAATCTACTTTAATCAGGATTTAAACTCATAACTTATATAGGATATGAGTAACATCTTAAACTAAACACCAATATCACTAGGTTAACAGCTTTGGGCAAAAAAATTAGAGAACACTAGTTGGGTTTTATTATTGGATATTTGGGACTATGATAATTAATCAAAGAGTACGATTAACAGCAAAAAAAAATGGTGGTTTAGGTCTCTATTTTTTTACTTTTACCTAAAAATCGTTAACTCGATCAATCCGATCAGGTTAACCTGACAACCTCAAAACCCGACCGACCTCAATTCATATCGGATCGGGTTTTGGGTTGATATTTTTCCCTAAAACCCGACGGGCACAACACGATAAAAACTCTATCTCGAACCAACAATCTGATTGACACCTCTAGTCCTACATGAAAATATTCAAACATGTTTATCATGCATAAAACATTTCCACGTATTTGTTTGTTATACATTAAAATTACCAGAACTCAATTTTGAACAATGGATTGCCTTGTAAACAATGCCGGAATTGGAGCACCGAGCCCCTTCGAAGGGCAAGAATGCATCACCGATTATACATCAACCATGGTACTCGATCTCTACCATAACATTTCATTATGTCTCGAAAAATAAAAATGTAAAAAATCTACAAAGCAAAGACTTTACGTGGTACAGTAAAATCTCTTTAAAATAATACTCGGTAAATTAATAAACTCTCTAAAATATTAAATTTGTCCAGTCCCTACTTGGGTCAATGTAAAAACTTGAAAAACTCGGTAAAATAATTAGACAATAATTTTTTAATAGATCCATTTATAATTGTCGGTCCCAAGAAAATCATAAATTAATAATTCATAGAAACTGGGAAAAACAATATTACACTCTATTGATTTTCAATGTATATAAACACAGTAATTACTAATTTACGTTGAATTCCATGGTTCGTTGTGACACAATTCTAAGAAACATAGATTAATCTGCCTTTTTGTTTTGTATGTACGGTATAATTACTTAAAAACTCTGTAAAGTAATAATTATTAGCTTATCAATAAATTAATAACTCTATAAATTAATAAATTTTTCGATCCTGACATCATTAATTTAAATAGTTTTTCATGTATGTTGCAGAACGTAAACTTTTGGGGATCGGTAAATGCTACACATTTTGCACTTCCGCATCTAAAGAAGAGCAAAGGCAGAATAGTCATTATCGGTTCATGTGGCGCATGGTTTAATACGCCACTAGGAAGCGTATACAATGTAAGCATAAACGTCGATTAAATATTTACCAAATTCCTTTTGCAATATATATTTTGGGAAAACAGTAAATCTACTCTGGGTAGAGGTATGACTGTTTACATCTCATCTCTCGCATACATCACATTTGGCGGGATTAAATATCACTGTTGTTTTTGCAATATATATGATTTTGTTCTAATTGATCAATGGCTCTCTAGGCAAGTAAAGTAGCACAACAAGGCTTCTTTGAAACACTACGAATCGAGCTTGCTTCTGACATTCGAATAACATCAGTAAGCCTTGGGATAGTTAGCACGTCATTAGTCGATGATGATGTCTTAAACCAGGTAAATGAATATATACTTGTGAATGTATTAGATCATATCATTTTTACTTAATTTATTTATCATAAATCAAAATGCATTTTAGTATTCTTAACTTGGTTGACTTAGAATCACGTAGTCATGTACTATCCTGAATTTGTTCAACATGATATCCCAAACTTGAAAAAGTAGTCAATTTAGTACATTAACACACTAATTTGGTCGTGTTTTATTATATTATTTATGTCCTTTATAACTATTGACGAAAAAAAATAATATAAGTTCATCTTAATATATTGAATTTAAAAGAAAATCATATAAAAATTCAAGACTAAGTTACTAAATTGACTATTTATCAAGTTTGGGATACAATGATGCACTATTAATAGTTCATGGTAGTAAAGAACCCGATCAAACAAGTTCAAGGTACTAATACTTCATCCGATTCAAAATAAGTGACACACTTTGGATTTTACAGTTTTTGAGACAAAAGATTATAATTATTAATAAACTAGATTAATTGGATGGTTAGTGGGGAATGAGTACCGCACCTTTTCTATAAAATAGGGTTAATGATGTTTAAAAAGAAAAGAGAAATGATATTTGGTTATACTATTTGGTCATACCCATGGTCATACCCACTTGATATGATGACATGTGTACTACACTAATTCTCTCTTTTAATATCATCCTTGATTTTTACACATGTACTCATCTAATGAGTATGACTATGCATAGGAACAAATGGTATGCCTAAAAACCATTACTCAAAAGAAAAAATAAGGGTAAATGAGTTATTTCACTTTGTGAAAGTAGATAGTTCGTAAGTGTGCGTACTACAATTTTTTGCTAAATAAGGAAAATTTTCAAAGTGTATCACTTATTTTGAAATTTATTTTTCACTTTCCCTTTTAAGAAATAGAGCGTGATCTCATCCATGGTGCAAACTAAATAAACTATTTGATTGTAGACAAATTTAAAAGTTTTTCCGTCGACATCTGCGGAAAGATGTGCTAAGGTGATTGTGAATAACGTGAGACGTGGAGAGGAATACTTGACCGAGCCTAAATGGGTGCATTGTGTCTATTTATGGACGATATTTTTTCCCGAGGTAACCGATGCAATCCGTCACTTCCTCATTGGGAAAACGAGGTTAGAAAAGTACGAATCCCTGAACAACGATTCACTTCAGCCCCTAAATCTCAAAGACTGATTTTTTGAAGACATGAGAATTGTATGTGGATCGTACTTCTTAATGTTTACAACAATCAAGCATTCGACTCTATGGAAGTACACAACATTAGGGCAAATATATGAAACCTTTACCCATTAAACGATTGCGTAGAAATTACTAATTATGTCGCATTTATAATTATGTAGAAATTTTTATAATAAAAACTTTATTCTTATATGTGTACAAATATAATAAAAAAATATTCCATGCCTGTAAGTAGGAGTGTCAAATCAGGCTGTCAAGTTGGGTTTGCCTCTTAAACCGATGTAGATTATATAAAAAGATTCTAACAAAGACCTAGAAAAGATAACTTTCAAAAAATTAGTCTATAAGAAGATTACAACACCATTCTAACCAAGTTACAGAAATATATTCCCCCTATTTGTAATTCCAAGAAAAGAAAAAATTTAACATTGTCGCCCAGTATGTCTTGCCTAGGCTTCTTCGATTTAAAAGTAATTTCATTTCTAAAATGCCACAATGTCCAAGGAGTAGAGAGAATAACCACTTTAAAAGAAAGTTTATTTCTTTCCGAAAGGGTAAGAGAATTCGCTAGCATAAAAGAATGTTTATTCCACCAATAAAAATAATACTTCAAAACTCTCTGGCCACTTTGTATCGAACAAAAATGTGGGTTTCATCTTTAAAATCTTTACCACAAAGACATGATTAGCATAGGGGGCCGAGATATTGGGTTGGGCCACCGAAGATTGCTGGGTACTGGGCCGCTGGAGAGTCTTGGATCATTAAAATTCTTATAGGGTTCGGTTTCGAGTTTGGCTTTTATCTGATTATGTTTGAGGTAAAAAAAAATTTAACCCGAAACACTATCTTATAAGGAATCAAGTTGATCGGATTACAGTGACAAGTTTGGTATAATACGTTATTTTGGTTCAACCATTGATAATTTGTAATCAATAATCAAGACTAATCATATATTTTATATATGAAAGTGTATTTTGATCATTTGATACCCACATAAATTTTAATCCAAACTTTATTTATTTATTTTTTAATATTTTTTAATTATTACTACCTCCGTATCAAAATGAATGACACACTTTCCGTTTAGTGGTGAATCAAAATAAATGATTCATTTCTAAATATTACCTTATTTGGTAAAAAAGTAGGATCCAATTTCCAATAACTATCTACTTTAATAAAATAAAATTATCTTTTTGTCCTTACTTTTATTTTTAAACATCATTATTATCACTTTATAAAAATAAAAGCGGGACACATTTTCTACTAACTATCCACTTTAATCATTTTTAACTTACATTTTAATCTTTTGCCTAAAAAACTGAGAAATCTCAAATGTATCACTTATTTTGATACGGATGTAGTATTATTCTTTTTCATTAAGCCAATATTTTATGATAATCACATGTAATTATACACTTAATCACATGTGACGTTTTTGAATAATCACATGTGATTGTATACTTAATTATATGTAATGTTTTTATACAATCACATGTGATTAAATATATGATCATATGTGATTAAAAAATTATGTAATTGTTAAATGACCAATAAATCTCTCCATGTATAAAATATGTGATTAATATTGATCAATAATAATTAATGATCAATATTTGATATTTATTCTTTGGGACTACAAAAAATTAAGGATTACTTTGAACACATATGTACAATGATAATATGATATTTTTCAACGTTCGTCCCTACATTGCTATATACTTACTCCGATTCAAAATAAGTGATAAACTTTTCTTTTTTGGGTGATTTAAAATAAGTGACACACTTTGAAAAATTACCTTATTTGGCAAAAAAAATAGTGGGACACACATCCAATAACTATCTACTTTAACAAAGTGAAATACATTTTTAACCTTCCTTTTTACTTTTAAATATCACTTTATTCAAAAAAGTGTGGGACTCATTCCCACTAACCATCCAATTAATTTAATTTAACCATCATTATAATCTTTTGCCTCAAAAATCGTTAAACTTAAATTGTATCACTTATTTTGAATCGGAGGAAGTATATTTTTTCAATCATACAAACCACAATTTGTATATTCTAATTTCTACAGCTCCTACTTAGCCATTTGTGGCCCATAATATTCATCTTCTCCAAGTGCAACTGTGTTATCTTCTCTGCCATGTTTAACTTCTGCTGCAAACTGCACATAAGTAAATAAACAACAATCATTTTACAAAATAGCTAAATATAATGTTTACATATCTAAATAGAGTCAAAACGTAATAGTAGCTTAGAGTTGCGTTCAAGGAGGTCCATTATTTTTACGAAGTCCCGAGTAACAAATCTCAGCCATTGATCAATAAGATCTAATGCTCAACATTAATCACATATTTTATATATTGAGGGGTATTTTGGTCATTTTCTTAAAAACAAATATTTTTTTAATTTTTAATTTTTTTTATTATGAAGGGTATTTTGGTCATTTAGCACTTAATTTTTTTTTTTTTTTTTTGTTTTTTTATTATAAAGTTCTTTTAGTTTTTATTAATAATTTCATTAAAAAATAATATTTATTTGATAATTACGTGTATGACTTAATCACATTTGATTTTAGTGTAAAATCACATGTGATTATATATTAAATCACATTTGATGTTTTTGTACAATCACATATAATTGTATATTTGATCACATGTGATGTTTTTGTACAATCACATTTGATTATCACATGATATATTTTTTTTAACGAAAAAAAATAAAAAAATTTATTTTTTTTAAAAATTAAAAAAAAAATGTGAGTGTCAAAGCCAAAATACTTCTCCATGTACAAAGTATGCGATATGAGATGTGTTCAAGGTAGTCCGTAATATTTGTGTAGTTTTAAGGAACGTATCTCAACTATTGATAAATAATAACGCTCAAGGTTAATTACATATTTTATAAATGGAGTGGTATTTTGGTCATTTGACACTCATATTTTTATTTAGTTTTTAGTTTTTATTTAGAAAAAATTAAACAAATTTTAATTAATTTTTTTAGTTTTTTCAAAAAAAAATGGGATAATCACATATGATTATATATTTGATCACATGTAATATCAAATTTGATTATGTATACAATAAAATGTGATTATCAAGTAATATTTTTTTAACAAAAATATTAATAATAGTAGATAATAAATATAATAATAATAATAATAATTAATAAGAAATATTATTTTTAAAAAAATTGAGATACCATTAATATGAGTGTCAAATGGCCAAAATACCCCTCTATAAATAAAATATGTAATTAATATATAACATTAATTATTATGATCAATGGTTGAGATGTTTCATAATTTGAGACTATACAAAAATTAAAGACTACAAGAATAAAACCTTTTTGCGACGACGTTGTTCATCTGCGACGACATGTTTTCTATGTCATCCCTGATTGTTGATCAGAGACGAACCTTAGTTACGACATGTTTTGTGGCGACTGTCTTCACAAAACACAGTGTTAGCGACGACTTGGACCTATTTAGCAACGACTTTTTTCGCCCTAAAATGTCAATTTCTTGTAGTGAAATTTAGTCAGTGATATTTTTAAGTGATCTATATTATAGATTGTCTTTTAAAAATGATCTTGAGAGAGCTATTACAATCATAATCTAAGCAATTCATGTTGATTCAAAGTTATTTGAAGATTCAAGTAAGTGAAAGTATATGTTCTTGAGATAGAGAGCTAGAGAAAAGGAGGAGGGAAGATGAGCTTTCAAAATGATCATACAATTAGAAATTGTGCAAAGCTTACATCATCAAGGTAAAACTATCCTATTTATACCTTCTACCTAAACTAGACTCATTAGTCTTAATTACATTGTTAAAGCTCAAAACTAGTCCTAACAAGCTCCCCTTTTTTAGGCTTTAACACCCAATTCCAATCTTCTCTCATTAATTTCTTCCAGCAGCCCTTTGCTTCTTTCTCGCTTATGTAGAAGATTCATGTTCCCATCACAAATCCTTGTACTAACCGAATGTTGGTAAAGCGTTGCATATCTTTGTAGTAAGGTGAGTGTACTACGATGTTCGGGAACCCTCAGATGTACTTTAAGAGGTCTAATTACGTTTCTTCAATTTAATTTCTTCTCAATAGTCGTAATTAGCATATCTAGTTTTCACTGTTCAAAGATTATATCTGAGTAGCTGTGGAAGCAATTAGGATTTCTGCCTTTGACATGCAAATATTTTCTGAATGTTGACAGAGTACCATCACAAAATGAATTCTTTGGGGTAAGAAAGATCTAAACATTGTTCACTTAAGATCTAAAGTTCTGTAAATGGAATATCAATTGGGAAAGTTTTTTCTGAGTTTTTAGTAAATGCAGAGTTTGTTCTGGATTTTGTGGTAGTTATTTTTGTGAGGACAAGATGATGATGTTTTGGATTTTAAAAAGAATGATTTGTACAGTTCAAATCTATATTGAAATGGTTGAGAATTTAAAAAGAATGATTTGTAATGTTAAAATCTGAATTGAAATGGTTGAGATTTGTGAGAGAAATTTCTATAGATATATCGGTTTCTTCTTCTTCACAAGTTACTTCATATAAATCGACGAAATGTAGACCCATGCATAGAGTTGTTTACAGCGGAAGTCTTTTCTTGAAGTTATGGGTTTGTCGATTTGTGATCCTTGATAATTGTTGTTAGGGTAAAATGTTGATAAAGTTTACGCTCCTCCTCAACCAAACAATCATTTCTTCACGTGAGTTAGATTAAACATTTTGTTATATACTCCCCGGTGAACGAATTACCAAATTCAACTACGGAAGTTGTTTGATATCTTCATTAGATCTTCGATTTCTTGTTTACTCCCCCCTTAACTGGTGCATATGTCTTATTAATGTGGAGCAAACTTGGCTAACGTGTCAATAATCTCCATAATATTGTAAGAATCTCCTAGATTTATAAGAATTTTTCTCTGAAAGAATCAATTCTTTATAACAAGAATTTCTGTAATTTATCTTCTCCCCCTCATAATGAATAAGATACATCTGTTTCATCATGTAAAATGTGAAATTTTGCGAGATGGAATTAGGAAGAATCTTCGATTTAAGGAATAGAATATGACGAAGCCCATTGATAAAAATGTGGTGAATAATGATATATTCATTTTTTGAATGAATCAATATACAACACATTTTATCATTTAAAACCTGACCATTGTTGATTATATAGGAATATGATCAAATCTGTTATCGTATAATCTCAATGACCATTGTTGATGACAAAAAAACAGTCCCGTGTTATTCATCAAATCTATGATCTGACTTCTTGACTGTTGTTGATAATATTGGAGTACATTTATCAGATATTAGCACCACAATATCCGGGTAAACCGGGATCACATATATTGCCCGTTAACACGACAGTTACAGAAACTGTGTGACCTACGTTCAACGTTGGCTTAGATGTTAGCACTGGTAGGATTTCCATTCAATCATTATGGAATATCAATAATTTTGGTATCACTATGAATGTTCCGACAATGTCACAAAGATATGCTTGGTAGAGTGCATGTGTCCTAATGGTGTTTGATATGTCTCTAGACTCATTTAGTGGACAAATAAAGGCGGGGAATGGAGAGAATTGTCCTCTTGTTCAATATCAACAATCTCCAAGTGAGATGTCGATAGCAAATGAGCTAGTCTCTGTGAAAATGAAACAAGTACTTCTTAAGAAGTACTTGAGTGGCTTGGGGGGGGGGGGGGGGGTGCATCGCATCACTGGGTCCATGATGTCCTTTTCAATATCAGAGAGCAACATATGCAACCTGATAGAGACGTGACTACCCGACTTTTAATCGGTTTGGTAAGGGTTTTTCGTTTTCTTTAACCCTGTCACACCCTCCTCACTCAAGCTTACTTTTTCAATTTTTAACTACACCCTCATTTCATTTTACCGTGTGATTAGCTGAATTGCACCCCATACTTCATCCCCTCTCAAATTTTACCTCGACGCACCCCAATCAAGATCCCGTGATACTTGATTCTACTCACCTAGACCTATGGACCCTCACAGTATGTCCTATATTGTAGGTGGCTCCTGGGGAAGATCATGCCGGTTATAGCAGATCATAGGAATTATTTGAGAGTGAACTATAACGCTCATGTGCAATTGATCAGCATTTACTATGTTATGTTGTAAGAATGATTCACATGGATTTTTCATCGGAATTTTTTTATGTATTTCCGGTATAAGTTTTTGCCTTTTTGGTTGATAATTTTAGGCATAGCAACTTGAACATTTTAGGTAATACCGGGCTCACATAGAGTAACCGTTAACACACCGTATGAATCGGTAGTCGTTTGCACAACCGTTGATTCAAATGTGTGACCTGCATGTAGAGTTGGCGTAATTTTAGCTCTAGCAGGATTTCCACTCAATCCTCGTGAAACATCAGATTGTGATGCCACTATGAGTGTTCCAATGAATTCACGGAGATTCATTTTGACAGTGTATGTGTCCTAAATTGGAAATATTTTTCGGCGAGATCTAGACACTTTGTGCATTCAATATAAACATAACCCGGGGCAGGAGGTTAATGATTTCAATCTCCTGTTGAGAGGAATCTGAGTAGTTGTTGGTGGAGTGCATTTGCTTTATTGGGCCAATAAAGTCTAGTGAAACATTTAACAAATGAATGATCACTTTTTTATAAGGTTGCCCAGTGTGTTGGCTATTTGGATGCACTCAAAGGTGTGTTTTCTTGTTATTATCATGTTTTCACATCACCTTGCACTCACCTAAATCTATACCCTAGACTTATACCTTCACATTTACCAATCGGCTGAAAAGTATTTCCCTGGGAAGGTAAGGCCGGTTCTGGCAAACCATGGGAAGGTATTGTCTTGTAAAAGATTTATCGATTATTTGTTACGTTGGGTATTTTGTTTTGATTTTAGAATTTTTCTCCCCTTAGAAATACTAATTCCCCCCCTATAATTATTATTTCTATCCCTCGACAAAACAAAGATATTGAAACGTTTGTAGATTAGAGATGTACCTTTATCAGCAGTCAGAGGGGTGGAGAAGAGTTTTTGCAGTTATGTGCTTTCTGGTTATGAGCGGGTTCTAAATCTCAGTTGATTAGAAGCCATTTTCCATTGTACACCGGGTTTCAAGCTAATGTACTTGAAAGCCATTAGATGAAGCTCGAGTTATACACTGAATTGTGTATAAGTTGTAACACACCTATTTTTCAAAACAATTTAAACTTTTTAAATAAATAAGTTTAACATTTAAAATCCATAACATCCAAAATATGGTTTAAATAAAACATTTGGAATAATTAAGGAGTACCAAAACCGGTGTTACAAATATATATCAAAACTAATCTAGGGAATTAAATAAGTACACCGAGCTTAATCATCCAAATGCTAACGATACGGGCCGCCTAATCCTTAGCTCCCTAACCTGAGTACATAGACATAAAAGAAAACGTAGTACGTGAGACAAAATTGTCTCGTGAGAAACATGGGTTTTAGACCCGGTCATAATTAAATGCAATTAAGTAATAATAGTAAAATGATTATCAAATTGCACATAAGTCCAACATAATCTCGAGCTTGCCCTAAGCTCACACATACGCAATGGGTCATCCCGAAGCAACTCCCCCGATGTGGGTTATCATCAAAAGATCTTATGGTAATTGGGGTTCTCCCAAACCTACCGAGATCATCACTCCCCCGTCTTGCGGGGTATCGTAATCCCCCTTTTTATCGGGTTATCATAGTCCCCCGAATTTCGGGTTATCGTTCACTTAGATATACTACCCTTGCGCAGGGAGGTACCGGCCCAAGTAGTAATCTATACTCCCCCACGAATGGGTTATCATTTCCGGATAATTTGACTAACACATAATTGGTCATCAACATGAGCCTTAGCTCCAATCTCGCGTCTGAGTTCTGAACCTACTGTTCGATCTCGCGTCTGGCTCGCGCCTGCCTCGCGCCGCGAGGGCTGTTCCAGCCAGATTCTTGGCCTTTAAACTTGTTTCCATCCAAGTTTCGACCCATACTTGGTTAGACCAAGTCCCAAGCATTCAAACAATTGATAAAACACAAACCGAAATGTAAACTAACATAAATACTAAAATTCGAATAAATCCCAATTAAATTACACGAAAAACAAACGTAAAAATTACGGTCGTTACATAAATCATCCTTCGGTGAAACGCGAGTTATACACTGAAATGTGTATAAGTCATTTTATTGTGGCTCGAGTTATACACTGAATTGTATATAATCCATTTCTCATACAAAAGAAATTATACAACTTTTGGTACCCATTTTTATTTGGGTCCGACAGTGTTAGTGTGGATATGAAACCATAGATAAGTTGTATCGATTTGATTTAAAGATTTAGAATTCTAATAAAAACTGAAACTCGATGTTTCACTTTCAAATAATTTTCGAGGAATTATTTGAGATTTTGGAGTTTTAGGAACCCATATTTCTTTTAAGATCGGGGGTGTTTTGTAAACAAAATCAGGAGTTGTTTTTGGCACTTGTGTAAAAGTTGTTTTAGGTGCTAAGGAAAGTAAATCTTTTCTCGAGTATCTTATAGATTTAGTTTTGGAAAAGATTTTCTTTGAAGGATTAGAATGTTTCAACACGGTTGATGGTTTAGTCTTATCCATCTGAAAATGTTTAAGTCTGAAAAAGGAACCTAATTTATTTAGACTTTTAGATGCAGAATTTCCTCTAATAACTTGTTTGAAAGCATTCAATATCTTATCAGAGTTTAGTGGAATCGTGGATCTTCTAGGCTTAGGCTTGGTAGATGGACTTACTTGTGATTTCGGTTTAGGTTTTGAATTTCCTCTATTAACCTAATTATGAGAACTGGTTGACACCTGAGATTGCTTGATTGTATATAAATCACGATATGCCATTATAGGAGAAAACATTCTGGAGTTATTACATGTATTCTTTGCAGTAAAAGGAGAATCTAAGTTCATAGATGCACTAGGCTTCTTAAGCTTCTGAATATGAGATGAGTTAGATTCTAAATTTTGAATTTGTATTTGCAACTTTAGTTTCTTTTCATCAAAAGATTTATGTGATTCATCAATTTTATTTTCTAATTCATAAATTTTGGTTTGCAAAACAGATTTTTCTTTATCAAAAGCATTATGCGTTTCATCTATTTCAGTTTCCAATTGACAAATTTTCTTTTCTAGAATTGTTTTTGGAACATAAATCTTTGGTGTAACCTTTTGTTGAATAACCACATTTCCTTTAATTTCAAATTCTTCTAGTTTTATAATTAGAAAATAATCATCATTTTCAAATTTAACCTTTTTAGTTTCATATGTTTTATTCAATTCAGCATAGTTAAAACCAATTCTTGCACTCTCCTTCTTTGCTCTATTGAATGTCTCAATTTCTTCTTCCTCATTTGTCATTCGAATGAAGCTCTACCATATATCTAGATGCATGTATTTGTAATCATATAATGTTGGAAGTCAATCACACGCCTTGCTTAGATATCCTGGATTGTCAGCTCCTAAGCCTTCTTTTAAATTGAAATATTTGAACTCTTTAGGCTTATTCAGATGAATGGTTTTATCAGTTTGTCCTCTTTTGGCAATCAACTCTTCAAGATTTTTGATGTGGGAATTCAATTGATTATTTTCATTTTTATGTTTATTTATAATAATCTGTTGACAATTTATTTCTTGTGATGTATTAAGGTGTTTATCATTTAATCTTTCAGATAATTATTTAGTTTGAGCGTTTAAAGATTTAAACTGTTTTTCATTATCATCAAAATCTTGTTGTTTACGTTCCAAACACTTTTTAGTAATTTGATATTCATGAAATTTTTCAATGTACAATTTGTAATATTTATCATTTCGGTCATTTGATATTGAAATTTGTGTATTTTTAAGATTTTATATTTTGAGTTCTTTTTCTGAAATTGTATGAGACAGATTCTTAATATTATTATCATATTTGACCCTCAATTCTGATATTTGAGTTTGTAAATCCAGATTCCCTTGTTTGAAAATTTGATTTTGTTTAATATAATAAACAAGTTGTTCACCTAAATGAACATCAGATATAGTTGATGCGGGTTTTTCCATTCTTGCGATTATTAGGGTTGACTGAGTTCTCAGGTTGGTAAGTAGAAAATATCGTGTTTTATTTTTAAAAAAATGTAATAGTTTGATTCGAGAAGTGTAAAATTTTTCAGGTTTGGGTAAAAGTTCTCGTGTTTAAAAAGAATGTAATTTTTCTGTTAAGATCTAAAAAAAATTAAAATTTTTTCTTTTAAAAAGTTCTCATGAAGTTTGATCTATCTCGGGTCGAGATCTATACTTTTAAATTTGAAATTTAATACTTTGAAATTTAACACTTTATATTTCAATCACGTTTAATTCTGAATTTGGAAATTTGGGCTGATAAATGCTTTTAAAAAAATTGGCTGACAAGTAATATTAGTTTTGGGCTGAAATGGTTTTGGGCCGAATTCTTGATGGGCTAAAATATAATTTGGGCTGAATTTGTACTTGAAACTGGATCAATTTGAGCAGTATCGTGAAATTTATTTGGGCAGTATCGTGAAATTTATTTGAGCAATATCGTGAAACCGGATCAATTCCAGTATCGTGATTAATTCCAGGGTTACGATCAATTACAGGATTACGATTACGATTACGATCAATTGCAAAGCAATCTAGAATCACGATGTTGACTTGCAAGTTCACGATTAAAGTCACGATTAAAGATCACGGTTGAAGATTACGACTGAAGATCACGATATAGATTGCAATTTAGAATCACGATACTGATTTAAGGTTTAATGGATCACGATCAATTACAGGATTACGATTACGATTCCATGTTCACGATCACGATCAACGTAAGTTTCAGAATCGTGATTGTTCTTCCTTGTTCGAGCAGACCAACGTAAGTTTCAAAAACCACACAGATTTGATCCTAGTTTGCACAATTCTTAGCCAAAATCAGTGATTCAAATCCTTAAATGCTCGAAATTACTTTTCTAACAGTTTGATCCAATCATATTCCTCAAATCGTAACAATTTAGCCTTCGATTTTGATTTTTCAGTCGAAATTTGGAGTTTTCATGATTTTCACAAAAATAATCAAATTGAATGATTTGAATCGAAATTTGATTCTAATGTGATTAGAATCGAAAGAGGAATGCAATTATTAACTAATATCAACGATTACTTCCACAAATCTCGAAATAAAAAATCACAGCTTTTCTTTTTCAAAAACTTTAAAAATCTTCAAATTGAAACAACTGAACACGAATTTGGATTTATTCCTATTAGATTGTGCTCTGATACCAATAGAGAGAGCTATTACAATCATAATTTGAGCAATTCATGTTGATTTAAAGTGATTTGAAGATTCAAGTAAGTAAAAGTATGTGTTCTTGAGATAGAGAGCTAGAGAGAAGGAGAAGGGAAGATGAGCTTTCAAAATGATTATACAATTAGAAATTATGGAAAACTTACATCATAAAATTATCCTATTTATACCTTCTACTTAAACTAGACTAATTAGGCTTAATTATATTGTTAAAGCTCAAAATACTCCTAACAGATCTGAAGAAGATAAAAATAAAGAGAAGGAAGATTTGGACACTTACGTAGGTGGTTTGCGTCACCACACTTGTATTATTTTCTTTATCGTTTCCTTTTCTTCGTGAAGCCTTTTTATCTCTACAAAATTATATAATGTGGGCACATAAATAAGACGTCGTTTTTCACATTTATAAACGTCTCTTCTTTATGGTAATATAAATTAATTTAAAGCCCTCATATTTATTTGCGAACAAAAAGAAAGTTTAGAATAAAGTTCTATCTAACGTGAAATTAATGTGATCGTTGTTTTGACCATTTATAAACAGAATTTAAAACGTTCCTAACCATGACTCATGACTGATACTTTAATTTTTGTCTATTCAACGTCACGTCACTCAACAGATGTAGTAATACTGTAATACCAATAATACCAGTTCACTTAATACTTCACAAAGCATATATACCAACAGAAAATAGGTCATACATAATATATATATATATATATATATATATATATATATATATATATATATATATATATATATATATATATATATATATATATATATATATAAAATTATAAATACATATACCCACAAACCGAAGCATTTCAACCGACACCACCATGATGATGGTGTCGGTTTCTCAAAGAGAAATGACGAGCTGGTGAAAACACGGGTAATAATAAAAGTATCTATTATATTATTCATGACTTGTTTTTGCTGGTTATCCTTTAAAATGATTAAAATAGAAACGTCCTATCACAAAATTTTCTCATTTAGAGCATAAGGAGCGGTGCAAAGAGAAATTTTGTTATATTCTTCGGGTCAAAAGTTATACATTTGTTGTGTGGCAGACCGTATTGTAATTAAGTGAATTATGGTTGATTGCTTGATGTTTGATGGTTTTCAGATTAAGTGAAATGGGTTTGGAGGATTTGTTTTTTATCGGAAAATGATTTAAACAAGCTAGCAAGAAAGCAGAACAAACAATTACAAGACAATGTAAACAAGAAAATTTGAAAAAATAATAATATTACTGTTAGTTAAGAAAGGACAAAAACAAAAACTCGAATGGAGCATCTTTCCCCAACGGTGTCGAATGATCAACATTGATCAATGTTAATTACATTAAAAAGCAGTGTATATTAGTAGAATCCATCTAAATGGATTTTCTTTTTATAAATAACATGAAGCACGAAAGCAAAACAATAACATATGGAAAATCAAATTCATTAATATCGATAAAACTTTAAATACTGTTAGGAATATTTTGATTAATATTCATTAAAGATTTGATTAAGTCAAAACTATTAAACTACAAGGACCTAAATCGATGATATGAAGTTCAAGATTCAAATAAAGATTTAGGAGATAATCATATATGTAAAAAGATATAGTATATCTTTATTAGTTTAAAAGATTTAGTTATTATCTTTTCCTTGTAAGACTTGGGTTTTCTAGTATATAAAGAAACCTAATGACATAGAATTAGTTGAACATATATGTATAGCTAAACAAGTTTTCATCATTAAAAGCCTCAATTCTATATATAAATACATAGAACGGTTCTTCGTTAAACAGGATCAAACGATCTTGAGGCTTAGGTTTAGACTTGAAGATTCCTAGCTAATTCTACAAGTTATAAGTTTTGTCAAATCAAATAGGGGAAGATTGTTAGGAATATTTTGATTAATATTCATTAAAGATTTGATTATGTCAAAACTATTAAACTACAAGGACCTAAGTCGATGATATGAAGTTCAAGATTCAAATAAAGATTTAGGAGATAATCATATATGTAAAAAGATATAGTATATCTTTATTAGTTTAAAAGATTTAGTCATTATCTTTTCCTTGTAAGTCTTGGGTTTTCTAGTATATAAAGAAACCTAATGACATAGAATTAGATGTTCTCAGAACCCACGTTTTAACGTGTTTTTGTGTGTAAAACCTAAGCCTCAAGATCGTTTGATCCTGTTTAACGAAGAACCGTTCTATGTATTTATATATAGAATTGAGGCTTTTAATGATGAAAACTTGTTTAGCTATACATATATGTTCAACTAATTCCGCAATTTTATGTTTTGTATATGCTTATTCCAGATCAAGAACTAACTATTCTTGAGCCTAAAGATCTATGTTTATGAAGAGTTTTTCGATCTTCACAATTGGTATCAGAGCGAGGTGGCTCCAGATCTGGAATAAAAAAAAGGATCTATTGATGATCATACGAAGAATCAAGCATAAAGAAAATTAAGAAGATATTACGGTTCTATTCATCTATTTATTTATTTTATAGAAACCATTCATACATGCTTTTTTTTTCTTCAATAATCTTACCTGACGGTAACGGCGACGGTGACGGTGGTGTTTCTGTGGAGGTTTTACGCTGCTCTCTACGAATTTTTACAGTCTCCATGGCTTTCAAATACTCATCAAATAAAGGTTTAAATTCATGTTCTTTCTCAATCACCGTACCTGAATTCGCTCACACCGCTGCAATCTTTACGATTCTTTTGGGTTTTCCGGTGACGTCAAGAATACTGGGCTGAAACCTAGGTGAAAAATATAATCTTGAGGTGTAATTGCATTTTTATCAAATCGAATAAAACCCAGTTGAGGATATGGATATGGCACTTATATTACGATTGGATATGGCTCTCTATCCTTTTCTTTTCAACGGTTCAGATTATCTAGTTTCTTCCTTATTCACAAGAAGTCAATTTTCTACTGATCATTCATGGTTTCTACTACTGCTCCTAATTCAAAGTTACTACTGCTAATCGATTTTACTACTGGTATCTCATGTTCGATTTACTACTGATCAATTTAGTACTGATCAGTAGCAATTAGTGCAAAATATATTCGATTACTACTGATCCAATGCTCAAATTTTTACTACTGATCAACATCAGTAATAAAAAATCAGAATTTACTACTGCTGCGTTGACTGATCAGTATTAATCAGTACTGACCGAAAAATTTTAAATTTTTTTTTTGATACTGATTTCTTCCATACAACTGATACATCATACTTTGGAAAGCATGTCACACACCATGCTCATTCCATACCACGGTTTATTGATCGTATCTGATAATAATGTGAAACGAATCACATTATTCACACAGGTTGAAGGCATGATAAAGATAAAGGAAAGTTTTATTTGTTACATATTTGATCTTTATCAATTGATTACAGAAGATAATTGATTATATTTTATTTGAAGAAGAAGTGGAAAGTCTTACTACATAAGATGTTATGTATTGTTGTAACTGCAATTCAACCGAATCTTAACGAAAAGATCTGTTGAAGACCAAGATGTCCTTCATACAAGATATGACGTTGCTGATTACTATATTTAGACGGAATGTGATGCTTAGTTTGAGTTTCTACTTCAACTTCAAATAGAAGATAGTTGGTTTTCAATGTAATTAATATAGCCTTGAAGAACTCAAGAATGATATCACACTTTTAGGGGAAGAAAAAGTGTTGATCATTCAAGGGGAAGTTCAAGTTTCTCGGATTGATTTGATTATGTCAAAAAGGGGAAGAGACTTGAAGATTCCTAGCTAATTCTACAAGTTATAAGTTTTGTCAAATCAAATAGGGGAAGATTGTTAGGAATATTTTGATTAATATTCATTAAAGATTTGATTATGTCAAAACTATTAAACTACAAGGACCTAAGTCGATGATATGAAGTTCAAGATTCAAATAAAGATTTAGGAGATAATCATATATGTAAAAAGATATAGTATATCTTTATTAGTTTAAAAGATTTAGTCATTATCTTTTCCTTGTAAGTCTTGGGTTTTCTAGTATATAAAGAAACCTAATGACATAGAATTAGATGTTCTCAGAACCCACGTTTTAACGTGTTTTTGTGTGTAAAACCTAAGCCTCAAGATCGTTTGATCCTGTTTAACGAAGAACCGTTCTATGTATTTATATATAGAATTGAGACTTTTAATGATGAAAACTTGTTTAGCTATACATATATGTTCAACTATTTCCGCAATTTTATGTTTTGTATATGCTTATTCCAGATCAAGAACTAACTATTCTTAAGCCTAAAGATCTATGTTTATGAAGAGTTTTTCGATCTTCACAAATACCAAATTCAACAATACAAGAATTACGTTACCTAGCTAGGAAGAAGTAAGTAAAATTAAGGTAAAAACTGAGGGTACAATTATTTATAGGAGATTGTACACTTGACATGAAACCAATATCAATTAGGATCAATCTCAAGCTCCGACTTTTATGGTGTGATTAGCCACAATTGGACTAAGACCACCACCAACAACATGTGTATTTGGAACATTTTCAGATTGTATAAACGCATTTAGCTTCACCATATCGACCGTCTTATGATCTTTTACCTCCGGGACTCTTGGTTCATCCATTTCACTCATTTTCTCTTTGAATTCTGTGATTTTATCGTCGATTACGGGCTTCTTGTTCTTGTATACAAAGTAAAGTATAATTTGAAGGATACCAAAGGTGAATCCAAGCGTATTTGGAATCTATAAAACAATAAATGTTAGAAAACCGAATTTTTTTTTTAATAAATATAATTAAATTAGTTTTGTAAAGTGTTTTTCCGTACCGCTATGTTAAAGTCCCCTAGAAGTAAGCCGTAAAAGAACCACATAACGGCACTTAGTGTGAGGGCGAGTGACAAAAGAATTGGCATGTACTCGACACTTTTTGTCTTGATCACTTGTCTCTGCAAAATGAAATCCAGTAAATTTAAGAAATAAAACGTTATCTAACCTTTAAAGATGATTACATTGTATATTTTTTTACTGCTCATAAAACTACCACAATTATTATTGTAACATGACTTGAACCCATCAACCTATTTTTTTGTAGATCGTTTGTACTTACCACGACACCTAGAGGGGCGACAAAAACGCACAAAGAAAATATGAGGCAAATCCATCCGACTATCACACCACGCTTAGCTCCCTTCGCAAGAAATTCGGTTAGGAGAACAATCAATCCGAAACCGACAATTATGAACAACGTGATTAGCTTCAAGCTTTCCATCTAAACATAAAATATCAATTTCGTATTAGGGTAAGATTGAGGAAAACAAACTATCGATCCATCTATAACACAAAGGAAATATAGAAAAGCACACATGCGTACGTACCCTAGCCTTCTTTGGCGCATAGAAGACGAAAACGCATAGATAAAAAGTTTGTATAAAGATACCAACGGAGTTAATGGTGATTAGAAGCATGGCATTTCCCTTAAGCAACGCATAATATATCCAAAGCATAGCACTAAACAACCCGATCACATAAGGTATCGATTGAAACCCTTCGGTTGATTTTTTCTTGTAAACTTTATAGAACGTCGGGCTGTGTTTTTACACGAAAAATGCTCGATTTTATATTTTTGAAACCGCACATATATATACATATATATAGATACAAATAAAAAGATTAACTTACAGTGGTGAAAGAAACACCATGAATGAGACAACATTTCCTGAAAAAATCATAATAAAACAAAGTATATATTGTTAGCTAGACTTAGGATTAGGGTTTGATACATAGATGGTGATTTTTACACTACATATTTTATTTATACACCACAATAGTTGCTTTATATGTTTGTATAGTCTGTAGTAATACTTTTACGGCATGATACAAGTATCAAAGAAAATGTAGTGCATGTATTAATTCTTTTGTTACATATACAAATAGTATGATATGTACATGCACGCATTAGAGAGAAAGAAAGAGTACCCATAAGGCCAAAGGCAAGAGTGAGGTGAGGGAATTGACCGGCAATCACCATTGTTACAGCTCTAGCTCTTTGAACCGCCGCTGATGGTGGTAGCTGGTGGTGGCCGGCCGGTGGTGTGTGCTGTTGTTTGTGATGAGTGGTGCATTCAGGAATGGTGAAGTGAAGTTTATATAGGCAGAGGGTGGTGAAAGTGGGGCCAGCTGTATATCATAAATATACTGACTATAATAAAGTTTTTGGGAAATTAAATTAGAGTAGTATTACTAGAACCAACAATAAAACTATTTCTTTTTCCATGAAAAAAATTCTTTATTAAGATATTATTCAGAATTCAATATCCATTATCCAATATAAGTATGTACTTTCTCAACTCTATTTTCTTTTTTATTAATTCGACAATTTACTTAAGTTTGAAACAAATATTTTTTTTGAATAACAGAAATTGCTTTTATTTTTAATATTTTCAATTATATTAAAAATAGATGTATTGCTTTTAGTTTTTATTTATATTTTTTGTTTGGAGTACTAGTTAGTTTTTGTTGTTGTACATAGACAAAAATTAATATTTCTACTTTTTGGTCAAACAGCATTTGATAATTTATTCATCAACCATGGGGGTTCAAATAGTTAATTACCCAAATGGTACTTTAAGATGATACCAGATTGCAAGTTTGGTCCTAATCTTTTAATTTCGACAAGTATAGTCCTTTATGTTTACCAATTTTGCACGTTTGGTCCTTTAGGTCAAACGATGTTAACTTTTTCTGTTAAGTGACTTGATGTGCAATGCACATGAGGGGTATTTTCGTCTTTGCACATTTATCTTTTACAAAAAATTAAAAAACCAAATAAAGTACAAGTCTCCAAGCATTAGGTACGATGTTAGGAGGTGAAACCATAGATCTAAAAAAACACATAGATCTAAACCATAAACACAGATCGAGGCTCGCAATTTTGATGTTCTTCAATTCAATTTAGGGTTGCGATTAGAGCCCTTTTCTTCCTCAATTTAGGCACTAAATCTCAGCCTCCATGAAACTCTTCACTGCTCTTCATCTTCTTCAAATTGTTAAGCTGCTCTTCATTATATCGCATGTTCCGTTCATATTCTCCGGTGAAGTGTCTCGCTGGATCTCTCTCCCTCTTACTCCCGTCTGCTCTCTCTCCTTCCCCTCTCCATTGAACCACCACCACCTCCGCTACTGGTGGCGGCGGCGCATGGTTGTGGTGGCTTATGGTGGAGATGGCGCACGGTTGTGGTGGTTTAGGGTTTTCTTCGATTGAGACAGAGATGTAGACAAAAGAGAGATCTAGAAAGGGAAGAAAACAGAAAACCAATTTCAAGAACTTAGGGTTTTGAAACTTTTTGTGCTCTAGATTTTCAACAGATGGACTGCTGCAAATTGGTAAGTTGTGTAATTATTTGAAAAAAAAGATGGTCACTGGTTACATGAACTAGCTTTGCATAACACAGTTATGGAATCATTAAACTTCTATATGGCAGATCTTGGTAAAAGGTTAGTGATTGGGGGAATTGAAGAAGATGCATGTGGATACCCCTAAAATCAAAACCCTAAAATACTTTCTGATTGTGAGAGGAGGCAAAGATCGATGGTAGGGATGAAGTCTAGCCAGAGAGGAGTAAGATGAAGGAGCAAGAAACAGAAAATAATGAGAAAGGACAATAATGCCCTCATGTGCATTGCACATGGGGGCCTTTAATAGAAAAAGTTAACACCATTTAGCCTAAAGGACCAAACGTGCAAAATTGGTAAACATAAAGGACTACACTTGTCGAAATTAAAAGATTAGGACCAAACTTGCAATCTGGTATCATCTTAAAGGACCATTTGTGTAATTAACTCGGGTTCAAATATCAATGAAGATATATAAAACCTCGTTGGATATGTATGTACGTTGTATAGAAGTTTGACGTTTGAATAAATGAGTAAAAAAAGAAAGATTTCGACAAAATGTTTTTTAATAAATAGAAATCAAACTATGCATACCACAATTAAGTAAAATAAATTATAGAAGCTCAAAAAAGTTTTTTAATAAATATAAATCAAACTACTCATATACTACAAGGTCCACAATTATTAAATAAAAAAAATTAAATGAAATAAATGATAGAAATTCAAAGAGTCAAACATTACACTTTTTTTAATTTTCCTACAGAAGCATATGTACCAAAAATCATACACACAATAATCCTAACAGTATACTTAGTGTTTTTCTTCAATAAACAAGCTGACAAGTTTCTTAAAATATGGATCGAGCTTTGTGCTTAGCGTGATCTAATTCGATTTTCAAGTTAGAATTCTAATATATAATTACAACAACAATTGTTTTTTTTTTTAATATGCAGACCAAGACAACAACATCCGTCGTTAAATATATATACATAAAATGAGTTTCAAGTTTGAATGTAACATTTATTAGCATAAATAATTTACAATAATATATATTGTATAGGTGTTATTCAATTTTTGAACGGGTCGACCCAAAGAAATTATAGCCCCGCCCCCCCCCCCCCCCCCCCCCCCCCCCCCGGTCACCGCATTTAAATAAATAGGGGATACTGGTAAATGGCGATCATGTTTTAAGTACTTTGCCCGTAATGCAAATACAATGTATACGATTTACCTTCAAAATAACTCTTTATCATGAATAAAGCTCGTACATCGTATGAATCATGTTGCATCGTAATATTTAAATCTTTAGTTTATATTGTATCTCCGGTTAATCTTCTTTCTTTGTATGATCTTTTATCAATCTGACCACTCAATTTGAGTCGACTGCTCAGCTTGAACTCCACTCAGCTGGAATCTTTTGCAATATTTTCAGTAAGTATCAAGACATGAATTACAAATAATATACTATATCATATTGTTTATCAGATTCATTGAGCTAAATAGGATTTGATCAGATTTTCCTAACAATCTTCCATTATCTAATTATTACAAAAAATATAAAAGTTTTAACTCTAAGTTCAATTTTGATATTTATATTATATTTATTGTGTAATGTATATCCCAATATGACATGTTGATGCCATTGTGCATTTTGGTATCTATAAAATCAACTGCCTAATAAAATATAAAAATGTGTCATTTTTGGGTCTCAAAATCAGAAGGTTTCCTAATCTTAGGAGTATGATCCACTTGACCCACACCAACACTTGCTCACACTTCCCATTTTTAGGGTATGTGTCCCTTAACAATGGGACCCACACTTGCTCCTTCCAACGTGTCACCCACCCATCCAATTGGGTTTAAGGATTACAACTCATATTTTTTCCTTATTTTCCTACTGTATTTTTCTGCATTATTATTTTTTCTATCATAGGCACGCAAATATGCTTCCATGAACCCGATGCACAATGTTCCAATTCCACTTATCTAGATTGTAGCCTAGTGATATTAATATATGGTGTAAGGTGTTGCTCATTATCTATAAATCATGCATGAGTTCAAGTCTCATTTTGAAAAAATAAAGTATATTATGTTTTGTTATATAAATAAACTAAAGAGATGAATAAATAAAAATCAGTGGTAAAACATTGGATCCGGGTTATATCAGTTGACCCGGGTTGACTTGATTGACCCGTCACCTGGTCAGGGTTTTAAAACATTGGATCAAAGCGGGTTAGGGGACGCGTCGTCGGTCTCTCTCGTCACGTTGCCGGAGAGTGGACGGAGGGCGATGATAGTGGTGCAATACTCCGTTAGGCATAGTGTAAGCTATTGCCATGTCAGAACGAATAAAATTACGTGGGTCCCGTATATACCCACCTCAGTGCGTTGATTAAACATAAAAAGCAAATCAAGATGTGCTTTGGTGGCTTATCTAGCTTTGAGAGGTGTGCTACGTATGAATTATCATATGCATTTCAAATTCTCAAAATATATATGTTACTATTTAATAAAATATTAGATATATAATATTAGAGGCGTCTACGTCTCTCCGAGATTCTGAATGCCCTGGGCGGATTAACGAAAATAGGCCCTCAAAATATAATATTTATATAAAAAATTGGGCCCTTATAAAATATGGGCTCTGTATGGATACATCATCTCCTCAAAGACACCCATGTATAACATATGTTAATATGTTATATTAACCGACATAAACATATGATTTTATTCAATTTTATTCTCAATTTTAGTTATTTGAAAATATATATTATCCTAACTTTTTAAATATATCTTCTAACTCTCGTATCAAGTTAGTTTATCATATAAAGAATCTCTCAGAAATTGTTACTTATTGCAGGTTTTCAAAATTTAAATTATTTTGTGAACGTTTTAACATTTGCATTCCATTTATTTTCTGCCTTCTTTTTTATTGAAACCTCTTGAAAATCAATTTTATCCGCTTTAAGATTAGATTATTGCTGATACCACCTAGGGATGGCTATTTTTGACCCGAGCTGTCAGGATCGATTAACTATAGAGAAGTTAATAAACACTTTAGATCTAATTGAATATAGAAGTTGCAGCGGATCAACACTATATCAATGTAGTTAAGAACAATGAACTGTAAATAATATGCGAAAGTATTAAGAACACAGTTTCACAAAAAGCTTCAATGTATATTATTGAGTTAACAATACACACGTACGTTTACAATTCGTAAGGAACTATTTATAATAGTCCTTGAAGCTAAACTATTTACCCTAGTTATTCTAGGACTTGCTTTACATCGAATTATAAAAGATATACATTTAATTACATTCTATAACTATCTCTGCGAAGATCTCGGACTTGATATGCTTCCAAAACGCGTACCAGTAGTAAAACCATTCACCAGTAGTAAATGTGCATCGTCAGTAGTAACTCTGGTAACCAGTAGTAAGTCCAAAACCAACTTCAGTAGTAACTACTATTGATCAGTAGTCACTTCAATCTGTGCATGATCAGTAGTAACTTAGTTATAGTATTCACCAGTATCAACTCATCAGTATTACGTGTTACTGCCCCATCAGTACTAAGTTGATGATCAGTACTAACTGCAACATCAGTAATAAGTTGATCTGTGTTTTGCTCCAACAATCTCCCCCTAAACTTATTGATTATCTTTTACTCAATCAAGTTTCTTTTGTTCTTCTTGTTCCCTTCTTCTCTTCTCAAGGGTTCTTTGATTCTGTTGAAGTTTTTGTTCAATAATATATTTGCTGTTCCTCTTTGTAAAGTAATTTAATTTGTTTTGGAACATAACATCATCATAAGGTTTCATCAAAGTATTTATGAATATCTGATACGTAGTCTTCTCAGAATGTGGATATTCTTTTTCATATAAGTACAATTCACATACTTTGCCTGATTTCTCAAAGAAGTACATATTAGCTGTAGGAATGACATTCCAAGCATACACATTTCCTGGATCTGTAAATTGTTCTGGATAATTCTCTGGATAAAATGCAGCATCTATCATTTTTGTTAAGTATCCACAGACTCTTTCCATGATTTCTTTGTCATTCTAGGTTTTCCAATAGTCAGAAGCTTGATTACATCACTTCTAGAGCATGATCTGATCAATGGTAACCATCCAGTGAATCTCTGTACAACTTTGTCTTCCCTTATGACCTCTATAACATTGTTCTGCATAACCCTCCAGTTAATAATTGGATTGTTCTGCAATGGAGCAACATGCATTTCAAGAACAGGTACAATTTGTTTTGATTTCTTTTTAGAGCTTTGTTCTTGATCAACAGGTTTTCTTTTCTTTGATTGAGGAGTTGAGGTATCACCAGTAGTTGAAACACTACCAGCTTTGATTAAGTTTGGACTGATTGGGATTAGAGTTTTGGCTTTCTTTGTTTCTTCAGCTTCTTGTTCAGCCAAGTCTTTCTTCTTAGCAGTGCAATATTTTTCAATTATAGTCATCATCTTCATTCTTCCTAATGACTTTGCACTATGCCCTTTTGTTTTTAAATACTCAATCATATTGGCCTTCTGTTCAAACACATCATCGGTTAATTCACTTTTAGTCTTTTTGCATTCAGAGACCAAATATTCAAGGCATTGTATGTGTTCTTCTTCTACTTTTCTGAGCCTTTTGAATTCTGCCCGTTGAGCTTTTATCTGAATGTCATCTGTTTGAACAGGTATTTGAGCAGAAATTTTACTTTGAACTTTCCCTTTCTTTTCCTCTATTGCTTGATACATTTCCACTTTCTCCAAAAATTTTCTGTGTTTTATTCTCCATCTGGATTGCTTTTCTGCTCTGACATGATTTATCTTGTTTACCATGTGATGGCCTAATGCTCTATTTGGATAATCATCATCATATACTTCTTTTCCTTTTCCAATGTGAGCAGATGGTGGAGGTGGAATGTATTTCATATCAGGGATACCCATCATCAGAAGTTTTGGATAAAACAGATGTAGTTGACCTTCTGGTAAGATTTTAGGGTGTGGAGGAAGTGTACATTCATCTACCTCAAACCAATTCACATTATCATCAATGTCATGTATGATAAGTGGTTGATCAAGTGTTGGTGGTTTGGAGATAATGACTTGTCTTTCTCTTTCAATTAACTCTGGCAATTGTAGTTCTTCCTCTTCAGTAGTAACCAGAGTAGTTACTACTGATGTGACTTCAGGAGTTACTACTGATAGGGCATCCGTAGTATTTGCTGCTTTTACTTCCTCTTCTTTACTTACTACTGCTATTATATCAGTAGTGGGAGTTACTACTGGTATTTCTTTTTCAACTTGTTCTTCCATTGTAGCAGTAGTAATTGGTTCATCTTCTGTAACCATCATTTCTGGGCCTTCATCAACTTTTGTTTCTTTTAAATTTAGGAGAGAGGATGCTGCTGCTGCAATTGATTCATCAACCATGGTCTGTATGTTGTCCTTCTCCCCCTTAGTGAGCTCAACTGGTGGAGCCTCACTATCATCAATTTTCTTCTTCAATTTCCTGATGATTTTAGTTTGTTGATGAAGCCTTTGCTCATAGAATCTCATTCTCTTGTTGATGGTATTGAGATGCCTTTTCATGGCAGCCATTGTTTTCCCTTGGTTTGTAAGATACTTGAGACAATCTTGTACAGTGGATTCAAGAGAATCCACTTTTTCCGTCAATTGTTTTGTTTTAATACTGCCCTCACTCCATCTAGCAAGATCATCGGGCTCACTAACAGGTACATTGGCTTTGAGGTTTTCCATCCTATCCATCAATTCAAAAGATCTGCCCTCATCACTTCTTGGTGATTCATTGGGTCTTTTAGACATCATCTTCTTCCTAGAAGAAGCAGAGATGCCCCCCCTTGTGGTTTCTTGGCACCGGGGTCCTTTGAGTAATTCCTCAAATGAGTCATCACTCAAAGTTGCCGAGGTCTGGGTCCTAATGATGTTTTCACTGTCCTGTGCACCCACCTTTGGGGCATCAGTAGTGAAAGCCCTCGCCTCATGTCCTCTCTCCTCCTTGGAGGACAACTCTTGGAGCCTGGGTTTGACTCAATTTGTCCCCTGGTGTCCTTTGTAGAAGTTTTCTTTCTTTGATAAATTGTGGAAATATTTTTGGTTTTATCTGGTAGGTCTTCCACAGAGTGAAGAGTAGCACTCTGCAGATTTATATCAAGTTCCTGGGACACATTCAGGACTTCTGTTTGGGCTGGTGATTGAGTGACTAGTTGGGGTGGTGTTTGGGCTGTATTTGGGGGTGATGGAGTGGGTTGAGGTTCAACTTGGGGTGTAGCAATGGTTGAACCCTCTCCAATAAGAGTTTAATCTTTGATCATGTTAGGAAACAAAGGGGTTTCCTTGCCCGAAAATTTAAATTGTTTTCTCATATTTGAGAAAACTTTCTTGTTCAACTCAGGTAGTATGAAAATGTTTTTAGGAGTTGACAAGTTTTGTAATTCACAGTTTATTATATGTTGTAGAAATCTGGGATACATTAAAAATTTAGAAGAACTGAGATTTCCCAACATACCTTCAAAAATCATTTGAGAAAAATTAAATACTTGGTCTGTGCATAAACAGACAACAGCAGATGCTATTGCCTTATTAAACTCATTCCAAGTACTTCTTTTTGGAGAAATACAATGCTGAATAGTATGCACTAAGAATTTCCATTGTGGGGAGAGAAGACCCTTTTGAAAGGTTACTATATTCAGTCTTCCCTCATAACCCATTTTTTGTAAAATTTCAGCAATGTATTCCTTTGGAAGTGTAGACATACCTGAATCGTCATGTAGTTGTAGATGGTGTCTGATTGATTGTTCTGTTACTGTGATATGCTTTCCATCTACTTTTGATTTGATCATTGATATGGTTGTTCCTTCTGTTTGCTCAGCATTGGTCCAGAAATCCACCAAGTGCTGTTGATATGATTTTGATTTTACAGTTAAAGCAAACTGTATATATGAATTTCTCAAGAATTTGACGATCGGACGAAAATCTTTTGTGCCGTCGGGATTCTTTAGGAAGGCACACATATTGTGAAATTCTGAGTATTTGAGATCGGTTTCAACATTCAAAGATTTTAGAGTTGCCATTTTTGTTGAATTTTGAGAAGAACAGGAATGAATTTTGTTACTGACGAAGGGTTTTGATCGTAAACTAGGGTTTATCGAGAGAATTTAGCAAATCGAAGTGAAGATAATGCTAAATTAATCGACTGCCGCCTTTTATATCTTTCGATTTAATCTGCAAAACGACTAAAATGCCCTTCGAATCATAACATAACGGTTATTTTCATGAGGGTTAGTTTGGTAATTGTGATTCCAAAAGACCAGTAGTAAATAAGATATCAGTAGTAAAACGTCAGTATTATCTACTAACATCAGTAGTGACTAAGGATTTTGACATCAGTAGTAACTATGGACATCAGTAGTAACCACTAACACACAAGACCAGTAGTATATGTGAATACCAGTAGTACTGACTTACCAGTAGTATTTGTGTGAACCTAATACACACCAGTAGTATTTAACTACCAGTAGTATTTTGTGCACATGCCTACACACCAGTAATACATATATATACCAGTAGTAAAACACTTAAGTAAATAAATAATATTTTACAACAATAACTTTACACATGATTTTAAGTGAGATTTTAATTTATCAAAATCATTCCAATACTGCTAACCAAGAAGTTGAATCTTCCTACATCAAATGCTTTTGTAAAAAGATCTGCTAATTGATCATCAGTATGGATTTTAACTACTTTGATTAATTTCTTTTCATTACAATCTCTTATAAAGTGAAATCTTATTTCAATGTGTTTAGTTTTTGAGTGTTTTACTGGATTGTTCACAATACTAATAGCACTTTGATTATCAATAAAAATAGGAGTTTTAAGGATAGAGATACCAAAGTCTAGAAGCTGGTTTTGAATCCAGAGTACTTGAGCACAACAAGCAGATGCAGCTACATATTCTGCTTCAGCAGTTGATGTTGATACATTTGTTTGTTTCTTACATTGCCATGACACTAGTCTTGATCCAAAGAATTGACATCCACCAGTAGTGGACTTTCTATCTTGACATTCACCTCCATAGTCACTATCTGTGTAGGTTATGAGTTCAAATGGTGAATCATGTGGATACCATAGACCTAGTGATGGTTTGCCTTTCAAGTATCTGAATATTCTTTTAACAGCTTGCAAGTGTAGTTCTTTGGGTCTTGCTTGATATCTTGCACACACACAAACACTATACATAATGTCAGGTCTTGATGCAATTAAGTACATCAAAGAACCTATCATTGATCTATATAAGTGTTCATCTACATCCTCCCCCTCAACATCAGGATGTAGGTGTTTGTGTGTTTCCATTGGTGTACTAGCACTTTTACTGTCTTTCAAATCAAACTTTTCCAAGATGTCTTTGACATATTTTGATTGATTTATCAAAATACCATCTGTTCTTTGATTGACTTGGAGTCCAAGGAAGAAGTTCATTGGACCCATAGAGGTCATCTTGAATTTAATCTGCATCAATTCTTCAAATTCTTTGCATAATAAATCATTGGTTGAACCAAAGATGATATCATCTACATAGATTTGTACCAGTAGTATATCATCTTTGACTTTCTTTGTAAACAAAGTTTTATCAATGGCTCCTCTTTTAAAGTTGTTCTTCAATAGGTATGATGATAATGTGTCATACCATGCTCTTGGTGCCTGATGTAGGCCATACAGCGCTTTATCCAATTTGAACACATAATCACCATGTTTTGGATCTTCAAAGCCTGGAGGTTGGCATACATAGACCTCTTCTTCAATCTTCCCATATAAGAATGCACTCTTCACATCCATTTGATAGACTTTAAATTTCTTGAATGAAGCATAAGCTAGAAATATTCTTATGGCTTCAATTCTAGCAACAGGAGCATATACTTCATCATAGTCTATTCCTTCTTCTTGAGTGTATCCTTGGGCTACAAGTCTGGCTTTGTTCTTGATCACTATACCTCTTTCATCTTTCTTGTTTCTGAAGATCCATCTTGTTCCAATGGCTCTTTTTCCTTTGGGTAGAGGTACAAGTGTCCAAACAGCTTGTAACTTAAATTGAAGGAGTTCTTCTTGCATTGCCTCAATCCAGTTTGAGTCCTTCATTGCTTGTTGGATTTTCTTTGGTTCATCCTGAGACAGAAAGCATTCAAACATACATTCATTAGCAATTAAACTTATGTTACACATATTTGCAGTTAAGCTTTTATTTAATTTGCTTCTTGTTTGAAGTGGTGAGTTAACATCACTTAGAACAAGGTCTAATGGATGGTTCTTCTGAGTCCTTGTGGTTGTAGTTTTATCAACTACTAGTTGATTTTCAAGATTGGACTCATTTGTCTCAGGCGGTTGTTCTTCTAGTGATCCTTCATTGTTATTGAAGTTTGGTTCATCATCATCTTGGTCAGAGTTACTACTGCTATTGTCTTCATTGAAATCAGTAGTATTGTTGTTGTTACTGGTATCAGTAGTATCTTGAGAATCTAGGTTATTGTTGGGACCAGTAGTATTTTGAGTACTATTACTGGTATCAGTAGTATTTGAATTACTACTGTCCTCATTCTCAGAGTTACTACTGGTTCCAGAACTTGAGTTATTACTGACATCAGTATTAACTATTGGAGCAGTATTAACTACAATGTATCTCATCTCCTCTTGACCAGTATTAACTGATGATGTTGCTTCCTTTTGAGTGTGACAAATTGAATTGCCTGCATTGAAATCCATGTTAGAATTAAAAGATTTGGTTAGATTGTCTATGTCAAATAGCCAATCTGGACCATTTCCTTGTTCATTAGGTACATTTTCATTAAAGGATACATTGATGCTTTCTTCAATTATCCTTAGTCTTTTGTTGAATACTCTATATGACTTGCTTTGAGTAGAATATCCCACAAAGATTCCATCATCAGCTTTGCAGTCAAACTTACCAATTTGTTCTCTTGTAATCAAAATAGTACAAGGACAACCAAATGATTTCAAAAAGCTTATAGAAGGTTTTCTTTTATTAACAAGTTCATAAGGTGTTTTAAAGTGTGGCTTTACTATTAATACTCTGTTCTGAACATAATAGGCAGTATTAACAGCTTCAGCCCAAAAAGTAATTGGAAATTTTGAGTCTGCTAGCATTGATCTTGCTGCTTCTATGATGGTTCTATTTCTTCTTTCAGCTACACCATTTTGTTGAGGAGTTCTAGGTGAGCTGTATTGCCTGTCAATACCCTTAAGATCACAAAAGTTAATTAAGTTAGCATTTTTAAATTCTGTGCCATTATCACATCTTATGGCTTTAACTTTTTGATCAGATGTGTTCTCCAGTTTGACAATTAAGTTCTTTATGAGTTCACTTGTTTCATCCTTTGTCCTGAGAAAGAAAACCCATGTATATCTGGAAAAGTCATCAGTAATAACAAGACAATATTGTTTCTTTCCAATACTCATTACATTTGTAGGTCCAAAAAGGTCCATATGTAAGAGCTGTAAAGGAACAGAAATAGAGTTCACAGTTTTGGACTTATGAGAAGTCTTGTGTTGTTTACCTTTTAGGCATGCAACACAGTGATGATCACACATGAATTGTTTTTGAGGTAGTCCAATGACCATATTTCTTTTTACTAAATTGTTCATGTTTTTAAAATTAGTGTGACACATCCTTCTATGCCATAATTCTGATTCAGTGGTATTTGCCTTGGATATAAAACAGTTGACCTCATTTGAAGAAATGAGTTCTCCCCCTATATCTAGGCAATACACATTGTTTCTCCTTGGAGTTCTTAAAACAACATATTTTTCATCTAAAATAAAATCAGGAGAAAGAATGATGCACTCAATGTCTTGGAAAAGAATTTTATTCTTTTTATCACACACTTGAGACACACTGACAAGATTGTATTTTAGTTCAGCTACATAAAATACATCATCAAAGGTAATTTTGCCATTTGTAACAGTACCTTTACCTGTGATCTTACCTCCCTGTGGATTCTCACCAAATGCCACATATACTCCATCAAATGACTTGAAATCTTTAAGAATTTGCAGATTTCCAGTCATGTGCCTTGAGCATCCACTATCAATATGCCATGTTCTTCCCTCTTCTGGGATCTGAATGCTCTGCACAGGTGAGTAAAGGATTAGTTAAGTTTGGGAACCCAAGCTTTATATGTCTTGGGTTCATCCTTTGAGAAATAAGCTTTTGGGGATTTAACTTTAAACATTTTTGGTACCCATACTTGTTTATTACTGGTGTTTTGTTTTACTACCGCCCTTTTGAAAGTATTACTGGTGTGATAATTTCCTACTGATCTTGGTTTATACCCATGATTTTTAGCTTTTGAATGTTTTACTACTGATGGACCAGTAGTATTTTGGTACTTACCATTTTTAGATTGACCAGTAGTGTTTTTAGGGTTGACACCAGTAGTATTTTTGAAAGTTGTTTTGGGAGCAGTAGTATTTTTGTAATTAGGGTTTTTACCAGTAGTATTCTTGTACTGGTACCATACAGCATTATAATTAGGGTTAACACCAGTAGTAAAGTTGTTAAAGTTTTTACTGGTGTTGGAAAATTTAAAATATTGTTTATTTTGATTGGATTTTCCATTGTTCTTGAAGTAATTGCTGTTTTTTGGGCTTCCAACTCTTCTGTTTTGCACAAATCTTGGTGCACTTCTTCCAACTCTTGGAGTTTCAGCAATTGGAGATTTAATTTTATTTACTACTGAAGGACCAGTAGTATCTTTTAACTTTTGAGTTTTTGCATTTTCTTTAAAAATTTTAAATTCCTTTAACTCTTTGCAGTTTATTGGATTGAAGTGACAATCCTTTGCTAAATGGTTCATTTTGTTGCATATAACACATCTTAATTTCTTATTTTTAGCACCTTCAGGTATTCTTTGATCTAAGAGTTGTTTTTTATTTCTTTCATTTCCCCTTGTTAATATTTTTGGTACATTTTCTGCATCATATTTGGGAGAATCATTTGGACTTTGAGCTGTGTGAAAACTTGTATCAATTGATTTTGGTGATTCAGTTTGAGAGATTGTAAATTCAATTGATTGATCATCATCAGAAGAATCATTTGATTCAGATGTTTCATTATGTAATTCAGTTTGATTTTCAGTTTTTAATTCATTAATGATTCTTTCTGAACTGTTTTTAAGTGGTGGAATGATTTTATATGGAGGTGGAACAGCATGATATCCCACCCCATGAACAACTTTTTCTGTAGTTTGATTATTAGTTAGTTCATCAAGAATTTTAGTACTTCTTTCAAATTTTTTAATTGTTAATTTATTTTGTTCAATTTCAAGTTGACATTCTTCTAATTTACTTGTTAATTCTTTATTTTTTAGTTCATAAAATTCTTTCTCATCCACAGCCTGAAGCAATTCTTCCTTTATCCTTTGATCAATCATCTGGTACACCTTTATTTGATGTTCTTGATCAGTAATCACTCCATCAAATTCATGATTTCTTCTGACTGCTTTTACTAAATCTTCATTTAGTTTAGTGTTTTCTTTTTCTAAGTTTTTAACAATTTTAGAACATTCAGAAGTACAAGGTTTAGGTTTTACCTCAGTTTTGTTGTCAGTAAAGGCCATGAGAGCTTGATTTTGAGCATGCTCTTCTGCTTGGAAGCTCCAGTCATATCCTTGTCCTTGTTGTGATACAAGGGCAGTTGATTTTGATCTTTTCTCTTGCTGAGGACATTCTTTTGCAAAGTGACCAAGGTTGTTACAGTTGTAACATTTGACTTTAGTTTTGTCAAATCCAGCTTTGTCACCTTTGTTGAAGTTGAGGCTTGTCCTACCAGTTCTCTTTAAGAATCTTTTTGTCCTTAGGCTCAGCATAGCCATCTGCCATTTAAGATCCATCTCCTCAAGATCATCTGGGTTCAATTGTTCCAAGTCATCACTAATCAATGCAGTATGCACATGACTAGTGAAGAAGGATTCTCTTGCAGCATCCTCAGAATCTGCAGCCTTTCCTGTGAAGGTTTCCTGACCTTGACCTTTACTAGAGACAAATGCAGCATTATTAGAAGAAATAAAAGGGTTCTTTTGGTTTACCTCAGTTTCAAATACTCTGAGATCATTGTAGAGTTCATCCAACTCTTTTTCTTCTAGAGCATCTCTTTGTCTATATACCACTGTATACATGGCCCATTCTTCACTAAGAGATCTTAGGAACTTCATGTTGACATCTTCTTGATCCATCTTAACCCCAACCTGGTTAAGTTCACCAATTAGCTTGTTGAATTTGTCAAACACTTGAGTGAGTGTTTCATTGGGTTTTCCTTTGAAGTTTTCAAAGTCTTGTTTGAGAACAGACTTCATGTTCCTCTTGGTGCTCTTGGTCCCAACGAATCTCTTCTGCAGTGCTTCCCATAGCACCTTTGCATCATCATACTCAACAAAGAGATGTTGATAATCGTTAGGAATGGCCAGTAGAAGAGTGCTTAGAGCTTTGAGTTCGATTCCCTTATCCTTCTTTTCCTTCTCACACTTAAGTTTGTCTGCCTCAGTTGCAGAGCTGCTTGCTTGACCAGGACCAGTTTTGTTTCCTTCAAGGACAACTTCCCACATAGAATAATCTGTAATAAGCATGTATTGCTTAATACGATTCTTCCACATCCCAAAGTTGTTGGGAGTAAGTATAGGAATTTTGTTGGCCTGAGTGCTTTCATTATTATCAGTCATGATTAATAATGTGTGTTTTAAAGATTAAAACTTTTTGTTGTTCTTAACAAATCGTAGATCTAGAACCAATACGCTCTGATACCACTTGTCAGGATCGATTAACTATAGAGAAGTTAATAAACACTTTAGATCTAATTGAATATAGAAGTTGCAGCGGATCAACACTATATCAATGTAATTAAGAACAATGAACTGTAAATAATATGCGAAAGTATTAAGAACACAGTTTCACAAAAAGCTTCAATGTATATTATTGAATTAACAATACACACGTACGTTTACAATTCGTAAGGAACTATTAATAATAGTCCTTGAAGCTAAACTATTTACCCTAGTTATTCTAGGACTTGCTTTACATCGAATTATAAAAGATATACATTTAATTACATTCTATAACTATCTCTGCGAAGATCTCGGACTTGATATGCTTCCAAAACGCGTACCAGTAGTAAAACCATTCACCAGTAGTAAATGTGCATCGTCAGTAGTAACTCTGGTAACCAGTAGTAAGTCCAAAACCAACTTCAGTAGTAACTACTATTGATCAGTAGTATCTTCAATCTGTGCATGATCAGTAGTAACTTAGTTATAGTATTCACCACTATCAACTCATCAGTATTACGTGTTTCTGCCCCATCAGTACTAAGTTGATGATCAGTACTAACTGCAGCATCAGTAATAAGTTGATCTGTGTTTTGCTCCAACACGAGCTGAGACCAACATGGAAATAAACATGTTAGCGTTGAGATATCTGACCCGTTTATATTATTCAAGTCTATATAAATATGTCGGTTTCAGGTTGAGTGTTTCTAACCCCCTAACCCGCAAATCCAAACCCTCAAATTTGAATTGAATTTCACGAACGGTCGTTTATTTAAAAAAAAAATGACATTGTCGGTCCTTATTGATGTTATTTTTTGCAATGTCGGTCCTTTAATTTCACATGGATGATGACTCCGCTTAACGGATTAAATTAATAATCGTTAAGCTAAAAAACTGATATTGCAGAACATTGCATAAAAAAGGATTGTCGGTATTATTTTTTAACTTAAATGACCATTCATAAAATTTGAGTAAACCATAAGGACAATTCTGGTCATCTTCTCAATTTCAAATGAAATTGGTATTAACACAATCTTTTTTACATGACATGACCTACGATAATAAACCTTGCTATATACAAATTTGAGATAGATTTAGGAGCCGTTAAAAAAACAATTAGGCATTAGACAACGAAAGGGGCTTTACAATAATTGTTAATTAGTTAAAAGAACGATTAGGTGGCTTTTTTTGTCATCGAAAGCGTCACGAGATGTCTTTGGAGTCGATTCCAAAGCATGATTAATTGGAAGCAAAAGCTAAAATGGTAATGATAAGATGTGTTGCAAAAACAATCTGCTTTATTTTGGTGATTTATTACTTTGATTTTGTTGCTTTTTGATCAATTTGGGGTCATAGATGGTGCCTGGTCTTCGAATAAAGTTTGCAGGGTATACCTGTAAACACTATTTTCATCACTGGGACCTACACATAAAGATTATGTGATGCATTATTGTTCTTAGCGACACTTTTTGTGTTTAAGAGCTTCATTCGATGTGTTAACTGCTTCATCGCTAATTTTAATTTTCTAACGGTATTTAAATATACTATTAGGGTACCCGCAATGCGTTAGCAGATATCCTATACCCTGTTAACTATATTTCGTGCCGATTTTAGTGTAGTTCGGTTACAAATTATGAATCAATTTAGATGGTTGAAGATGAATGTTTAGAAGGTGTAAAGTTTTGTCATGAGAAAAGGAGTTTAAAAGACTCGTGGGATTCCCATTTGAATCGGAAAATGTTTGCTTTTGCATCGAAGAGTTCACCGGGAGTAACGTTTGTTGATGATTATTACTAAATGAATTGTTGTGTAAGAACATAAAATTGTGGGTGTGAAATGGGTAGATTATCGGGAATGAACTTTGAGGTTTTCCTTCAAGAGGTCTTGGGTTCAAGACTTGTTGGAGGTAAAACTTGGAGATAAAAATAGTGGTGGAGTTTATTTCCCGAAAAATGGATATGAGTTCGTGGAAGGCGTACTGCTCGTTTGGAGGTCACTGCTGACTCGAACCACTAACTAACTTACTTGTCGTTTAAAAAAAACATATTTTGAAATTTGCTTCAATTTTTGTTTTCTTTTCACCTTTGGACAAGAAACGAAAAGGCCCGATTACAGGATTCGACTTATACGACGTTATACTTATTATAATTATTTTTATTTAATCTTTTGTGACGCAATTGCAACGACATTTAAATTTGTCATTTTTTATTTTGTTTACTTTTTGGCAACAACAAAAGTAATTTTGTAATTTACATTTATTATTTGGAGGCATTTGTGACGCACTTACGTAGGCTATTCTTTTTTACACTTTTAATGATTTATCCTAGTATTTTTGCGATGAATTTTGGGAATATTTTGTAATACTAATCGACATAAAAATAGAGTCTATGTGTGAAGAAAAATTTGGCCGGAAGATCTATCTTATCTAAAACATATAGAGGAAACAACTAACGACCATGTATTTGCAAAGCGTTTTTAAAGAAAAGGTGAGAATGCAAAGCGCAATTTGGAAATCAAAATGTGTGGAAAAGGTGATTGGCAAAAGGGCACCACATGTAATTAAAGACGAGAAGGCGATTAAAACACCAATTTTGTCTTTTCTAGTTTCTTTTGCTCCTTTGAAACAAAACAAATTATAAGATTAAACAAACAAAATTTAGATTTATAATTAAGGACTTCAGATTGAAATATGTAAATGAATAAATAAATAATCGACCTCGATGGACCTGGAACTGAAATATCCAAGACCCGATTTCAGAGAATTAGCAGACCCAAGAAGGCGAGAACCAAACCATTTCATATGGAACGGTTCCGATTCGGTATAGACCCAGTTAGAACCGAAGTGGTAATTGGTGCACATTTTAGGTTTTTAGACCTAGACGGGCCCAGTTGTAGTGTGTGTGGGGGTGGAGGGTTGTATATATGTAATATTAGAATAATTTACAAATAATAATATTAATAAATATGAACTGGATACTAATTGTATTATAATTTATACCAAAAAAAAATTCCAATTACAAAAATTTTCACTCGATAAATCAAACCACAACCCATTCAAAATTACATCATATTTTCCGAAGCTTACGTCAAGAACCAAAAATTTGTGAATAAGTTATATGGAAATCGACGAAGTTAGAATCAATACCTCAGTGTTCAATAGTTCTGGCGATTGATTGACGAAGGTAAACCGTAAAAGTAATCGACTATGGTTGTACAATTGAAGAAGTTAGAAACTGCCAACGAAGGTAATCGGTAGTTGCATCCTTGCATGCACACAGTCACAACGGTATACATTATTAGAGTTATAATTTAAAGTTGTCGGCTTCCGGGTCCTAAACCCGATTGTTCTATACCCCCATGTACCCGGACACCAAAGAACAAATACCCACAAATACCCGATTTCATGTAAAAGTTGGACAAGATCCTGGATGGATTTGTTACTTTGTAGCAATTCAGTTCATGTTCGGTAAGAGTTCTGGTTCGAATTTCTGATTTTACATCCCATCTAGACCTGACAATGGAGCGGGTTTGGAGCGGATCAGCCTTGATCCAAACCCTTTTAACAAATTTCAAATGATGATCCAAACCCGACCCGTGATCCGAAGGGTCTTGAAAAATCAAACACATACCCTTATCCACCGAATCAGCGGATATCCGACCCATTTACCCGACCCGTTTTATCGTACACGATTCTTGATTTTAATTTGTAAAATGTTTGTCAATTTGAATATTTTATATATGAGTTTTGTTAATATGTACCCTAAGACATAATATAAGAAATATTGAATATCTATTTTGCCCTTGTATTAAATTTTAATTTTCCTCATTTCTTAGTTTTAGCAAGAAAAAGTAATAGTTAAGGAAATTTTGGCTCATTAAATGCATGTTAACACATGCCAAATTATGAAAAACCTTTTATATATAATTTTGTTGATGATAGCAACTCAGAAACAAGTCAATTAATAAAGTTGAAAAATTGGAACCGTAATTTCTAACTGATAACTTATAATTTCTATTGGTTTTTAAAGATGGAATTATATAAACAATAAATATGCAAAAATATAATAGTTTTATCTAAATTTAAATGCGGGCGGGGTTATAAACGGATCGGATCGGTATTGATCCATACCCGACCCTTTTAGTAAAAGGGTTAACGAGTATGGGTCATTAGCGGGTAAACGAGTCACAAACTATGATCCAAACCCATTTAATTCTTGCGGGTTTGGATCGGATCAGGGTCAAAACTCACTCCATTGCCAGGTCTTCCCATCTCTAAATACCGTAGTTTGAAATAATTTTGATAACTTAAGGCACAAATTTGGGATGACTAAACTACAAAGATGTCATTAGCGTTTAAAACTAAACCTCTTTTTTAAGGGAGGGACTACCACTTCCTCCACAAAAGGATGTAATCAAGCTTCACTTTCTATTAGATAACTTGATTGGAGTCTCCCCATGCTTTTCTCTTGTTGCTCAAGCATTCATGAGTTGTACGGTACAAGATACAACAAATTGATGTGTTTGAGTTTGGCAATGATTTCGTTGATAGCCACATTGTGTTTGAAGGATTAAATTCTCATCTTTATTAATCAACAATGCAAAGTAGGGTCCGGATCCAGCGAGGACTCTTTTCCCGGTCAGAACTGCGAGGATTCCAAAAAAAACTATAAAAATGATACAAAACAAATTTTTTTCAAAAACTTTCTTTTTTAAACATTAAAATCGCAGTATATAAGATCCAAAAAAAAAAATTAAAAAAAATTAAAAATGATCCCAAAAAAAATATGGATCATAATAATGATCCACAAAAAAAATATGGATCATTGTTATGATCCGCAAAAAAAAGTGGATCATAAATTTTTTTTTAAATTTTTTTTTGGTCAAATGTAGTAATAATCATGGGGAGTTACATATATTTTTTTCAGAATTTTGAAATGTTTTTGAGGTGTCCTCGCGAGTTCTCACTGTTTTTGAAGTCCTCACAGAATCCCACTTCATGCAAAGTATATACAGATTACAACTTTGGGCTTAACCCTAATAAACTAATGTGGGCCTATTATATATCAGAGCGTCATTTCTTTTTATCTTTTTTTCCCTTAGGTTCTAATTCATTATACGAGTTAATTAATTCTTGGGCAACTTGCTTTGCAGATAGTCTCTAGTTGGCGTGGATGAATCTCTATGCCCAAAATGGGGTAATATTTTTGCTCCTAGCAGAAACTGAACCTAGAACCTCCTGAGATTTCATCCTTATGGAGACTAAATTCAACCACTAAGCCACCAATTTTGTGGTATTCAACCTCATTTCAATTTTCTATCTACCGAGCAAATACATGACCAAACTTTCGTAATGATGACCAAATCTTTGTAATGATAACCAAATCTTTTTTTAATTAGAATTACAATAATAACTAAAAAATATTTTATGGAAATTAACTGTATAACAATACATTTTTAAAATTTTACTTGACTTATTTATTGTCACAAAAGATATAAGATAAAGAAAAAAGCAGGAAAAATGGGTCGAAGTGGCGGAGGCGTGGGTCGACTGGTTGGAGCAGATCAAAGCAAATAGGAAAGTAAAAAATGACAGAATATGTTTTAGCTTTGTGGTATAAGGTATTATAAAATATTTCTTAATTATCATGTGGTTATGAATTTAAGTCCGGATAAATAAATGTCAATTTAGAATCAGTTTAGAAGATTCATTTATTTTGTTTTTAAAATAAAAATGTAAATATTTTTTTTCAATCAGTTCACTTAACAATTGCAATAGATACTTTGATAGCTTTCCAAGTTTCCATATAAACCAGCTAATGAACCCGACAATTATTACTAAGTTTTGTTTGTACATTACGGATGGACGTTTGGATGAACTTTTTTTTCTAATTCAATTACGATGTAATTTTGAAATATGATATTCGTTGTAATTGAAATCCGTCTCAACACCCTATGAATTCAATTACGGTTCTTTAGTGAATTAACAAATTTAAATATTTTGTATGATTCGGATTTTAGAATCATTCAAATATATTTTAAAAAATTAAAAACTTATAAATTTTTTTAAAAAAAAAATTAAAAATAATAAATAATAAAACTTAAAAAAAATCCAATTTTTTTTTAAAAATTTGCATAAGTATCGATTTAAATTCCAACTCAAAATTTTAGTAGTCAAACGCGTAATCGTATTCAATTACAACCGAATTCAATTTTATTATAGAAAATTACGCAATTTCATTAAGAGTTTTTTTCACGCAATTTCTTTTTAAAATAAAACTCTCTTCGAATTATTATGAATTCAATTAATAATTATTCATATATTCGGTTAAATATTTAGTAATGTGATATTACACTATGGTACCTAAAGTTTTTAAAAGAAAAGTGATAATTGCCTACTTTTGTACAAGTTTTATACAAAAGTCAGTGAGTGTTAAGTAACTGATTGGTTTAGAAGTTGGAACTTTGGATAATAATACTTTGCTTTGAATCCATAAACGAAAGCCCAAGTGGTTTGGAACTTCAAAAATGAACAATTTCTTGGGGGCTTAGTGATCATAATCTATAATGCTAAATTGCATTTTTATTATTTTAAAAATGTTGATTATCACCCAATAACGAAAATGAATTATTATTTATGAGTACATTTTAGATTTACAGACAAACATATCAACAAAATGATAACACTTCGTCAAGATTAATGGAAGAAATGAAGGGCGAAAAAGATAAAAAGAACACATTGCACTCTCTCTATGGTTTCGATATTTTTTACTCTTTTTGCTGCACATAGAAAGTAACTTTTCATATTCAACGTGTGTGATGATGCATTTAGATATCAAAATTTAGTAAGTGAATAGGTGAGTCCATGTTTATCACAGAAAATGCAATTCCTTGTAATGATCATTCGTACATCAACATGTCAATTTGCAAATGTCTTTTGAACTATATGCAAAAATGTTTTTGTGATATTTTAAAGTGCTCCTGAGAAAATGGAAAATAAAGAAATCTTTTATACTAAAATTAGTTTCGTGTATGCACTTCATAAAGTGTCCTCCAAACTCTAAGTACAACAATTAATGTGCATCCATAATTTGATAGAATAGTCAATGTCATGTGTACATAGGCTTATACGCTCAATTTTATAGATGTACAACAATCTAATATTCTTCGAATGGTCTATGAACAAATAGAGATATTGCATGAGATGCAAATCCATCATCCTTTATGAGGGACCAACTATTTAATTATGGGCATAAAGAGAGTGTATCAACTTGTTAAAGTGTATATTGGTTGGTTTATTAATAAAACAAAAACTTCAATATAAAAGGAAATAACAATGAAATAACAATAAAAGGTAGTGGAAATGTCGTATCTATCATATCCCAAATGCAACTTGCAAATATCTCACCTCTCTTCAAAAAATGACATCTTCTTTATGTATACGGTGGGTACAAAAAGAGTGAGCTCGATAATGGTTGATCACCTTCAATGAACACGAGTTATTAGTGACGATATGGATTATGGCACCAAATGTACCTACGACACCACCAAACCATCGCTTTCTTTGGGCCCAATGGTGGTTTTATGTATGGTCTACGGCCATTTTGTGCACCTCAAACTAAAGTACATGCATCGTACTTTTAATATGCTTATTTTAATTATATATGTATTCATAGTTAAACTAGTTAAAAAATAATACAAAATTAAGTTAGCTAACAAATAACAAAAAAGAAAATACTTATATATTGGTTAAAAGCATGACTATTATACTTCAATTTGATTAAAACCACAATGATTAAATAACTGAATCATATAAAACCCCAATTATATAACCAATATTTTTTATGCATAACGAATTGTTTGTTCATTTAGAAACACCCATTTACATATGGCATCTCCTAAGTAAAAGAATTTATACTTGCCTTTGTTTTCGTAAGAGTTAATTGCAAGAATAGTCCCTGTGGTTTGGCCAAATTGCACGTAAGGTCCTTAAACTTTATTAAGTGCAGGCGCAGTACCTATGGTATGCGTTTTGTTGCACCCATAGTCCCCCCCCCTAACTCTGTTAGATTGAACCCGTTAGTGGACGCATGTGCGAGGCACACGAGGGCAATTCTGTCCTTTTAACACTCCCTCTCACCTACCAGTAGTGTTAATCGATCTTGAATCCCAAAACATAATCAATTCCGCCTAATTTGAATCCCATTTCACAAAACGTCCTCTGATTATTCACCCAAAAAATGGCAATCACGAAAGCATATTTGAGAGACGATGATCTTCAGTTCGACGCAGATGAAGTATACGGTAACTTCTAATATTTGATTGTCTTAAGTACATATTGCGTGCAAATTTTTTGTTTATAATCTCTCATTGTCTCAATTTCACAGCTTCTTTTCCCCACCTGTTTTGTTTGAAGTTAAATCATGGTGGGCATTTCACTGACGTACCAAAAGGGGAGTACACTGAAGGTAGAGTATCATACATTGATGAGGTTGATAGGGGTAAGTTCAATGTGGAGGTAATTCATCACTTTGTGAAGCTTTTGGGGTACGATCCTGAGCAAATTATGTATTATCACTTCAGATTGCCTAACAAATGTCTGGATTATGGTTTGAAGCCCTTGGGTTGTGATTCTGACATTATATGGTTAATACAGTTAGCTTTAGATCACGAGGAATTTGATGTTTTTTATTGAAATAGGGCGAACTAAAGTTGAGCATATAACCCGTTCCTTCACTTCGTCCATTCATATTGAGGAATTAGATGACAACATAGAGTTGGAAGGTCCTGTGGATACTAATACTGGCAAAAAAAATGCTAGCATAAGAGTGGAATCATGTTGTAGAAGATCCTGTTATTCCTGATAATGCACCAAATGTATATGAAGAGGAAATTCCGGCTGCAGTAGAAGAGGAAATTGTTGATGAAGAGCATATTAATGAAGTACATGTCAACATGGAAGGGTTTAGATTCAATATTGGAGAAGAGCAGCAGTAAGACACAAGCTTTGCACCAAATGTTGAGGTAACAGATGAAGCTTTAGAGGTGTTGGATATTGATTCTTTTGAAAGTGATGAAGGTGAGAATACTGAAAGTGTTAGAAGAAGGAAGCTAAGAAAACTTAGGAAATCAGGTGGTCAATCATCTGGTGTTGTTAATGACTTTTTTGTTGGCCAAGAATTTAAAACCAAAGATGATGCAAAAACCAGAGTTAGGGATCTTGCAGTTGAAACAAGAAGGAAGCTTGAAGTAATTAAAAACGATAAAATAAGGCTGCAAGTAAAGTGTAATGGAACTATTCCCATTCTGAAAGAGACAGAAGTTGGTCCAAGTTGCAATAAGGGCAAAAATGTAAACTCAGAGGAAGAGACATGGGAAGGTGATCCAAGTTGCAATAAGGGCAAAAATGTAAATTTAGAGGAAGAGACAGGGGAAGGTGATCCAAGTTGCAATATAAAAATGTAAACTCAGAGGAAGATACAGACAAAAAGTGTCCTTGGTATTTGTACATTTCAAATACAGTTAGGAAAAAGTGGGTGGTCAAGACTTTTTATGATACCCATAAATGTAACCACTCTCGAGACATTAATATGTGCACATCTACTTTTCTGGCACAACATGTTGTAGATCTGGTTTCTATGAACCCGCAAATTCCAACCAAATCAATTCAAGAACAGATGCAGAAACACTTTCAAGTTAGGGTTTCTAAAACCAAAGCTTTCCGGGCAAAAGCAAAGGCAGAGCTTACTTTAAAGGGTGATGCTGAAGAGCAGTATGCTTTACTAAGAGATTATGCTGAAGCGTTAAGGAAGTGTAACCCGAACACAACTGTTAAGATTGATGTCTATAGACCTAAAAAGGTTGAATCTTTAAAAAGAAGGTTTAGAAGGATCTATGTGTGTTTGGGACCTTTGAAAGAGGGGTTTAAAGCTGCAGGAAGAGATCTTATAGGTGTGGATGGTTGTTTTATGAAGGGTCAATATCCTGGACAGATGCTAACAGCTGTCAGTGTGGATGCTAACAATGGGATATATCCTGTTGCTTATGGAATTGTGGAATCAGAAAGCAAAGATTCATGGACATGGTTCTTAGCAGCTCTTGGTGATGATTTAGACTTGTATCCTAATTCAAACTTCACCTTTATCAGTGATAGACAAAAGGTATTTAATATACTATTTAATTTATACCAAATCTAATTTATACTAAATTTAATCCAATTTTATTTGCAGGGTTTATCTTCTGCTATAAGGACTCTCTTTCCTTCTGCTGAACATAGGTGGTGTGTCAGACATATTAACCAAAATATGAATTTGACTTGGAAGGGTGGAGAATTCAAGGATATGTTGTGGAAGTGTGCTACTGCAACAACTGTTGTAGACTTTAACAGAGGAATGGAAGAACTTAAAGGATACAACAATAGAGCTTATGAATGGTTGAACAAGATACCTGCACAACATTGGAGCAGATCACACTTTTCAGGTAGGGCACACTGTGATCTGTTGATAAACAATATCTGTGAGGTTTTCAATAGAAAGTTGCTAGATGGTAGGGACTCTCCAATAATTACTGCACTTGAGTATGTTAGAGAGTATCTAATGAAAAGGATAGTGATTGTCCAAAAGGTTATTGAAAAAACCACTGGTCCATTAACACCAAGTGTGACAAAATTGTTCAAAGTTATAACTGAAAAAGCAGCCCAGTACATAGTTGAATGGAATGGAGGAGAACATTATCAGGCTAAATGCCCTTGGGGTGATCAGTGTGTAGTCAACATGCAGCTTAAGACTTGTTCTTGTAGGAAATGGGAAATCTCTGGAATCCCTTGTAAAAATGCAGTAGCCTGCATTTTTAACATGGGAGATAATGGAATGGCAGTTGGTATACCTGAGGATTGGGTCCATGAATCATATTGGTTGTCTACTTGGAAGAATGTATACTCCTTTAAGATCAATCTTGTTCCAGGTGGATAGTTTTGGGAAAAGCGTAAGTGTCCAACTATATTGGTCCCACCAAGCTATAAACCACATATTGGAAGGCCAACAAAAAAGAAAAAAGAAAAGTGCAGGTGAAGATGAAGAAATGGCAAAAAATGGAAAGATATCAAGGTAAGGGATACTGTAACTTGCAAGAATTGTGGGGGAAAGGGGCATAACATCAGGGGTTGCAAGTCTCCTAGGCAGGCGGGTCAAGCAGGTGAAGCAAGCCAAGCAAGTCAAGCTGCAGGTGTTGGCGAGTTTATGATGTTGTCTTTTGTGTTTACTAGTATTTTGTGTATGTTTTGACTTGGTTGTGTAATGGTATTATGACTATTATGGCACTTTATGATGCAAATTTTCAGTTTAACAAGTGTAATTGCTTGTTTATTGTAAGATAAAGTTAGCCTTCTATGTGTTTTTGAACATTGAATCAAAATATTATGTGTAATTGCTTGTTCACTGCAAAACAGATGCTTGTTTATTGATTTCACTGCAAAATCCATTGATTCTTGACAACAAAATATTACATTCATTCTTGATAGAGCAGAAGCATTACATTGATTCTAGGTAGATAATTATGTTAAAAGCAACCAAAAGCCATTGAATCTTGAAACAGATGCAAACAGATTACACAAGAACAAAATAAACTAAAAAAAGCACCCAACTTGAAATTAGCAAAATCTTCATTCTTCTTTTTCCAGCAGCCATCAAAATCACTGATTATTCAAGTTTGTTTTTTGACTTAAGTAATCCAGGAATTATTTCCATTGCTCGAGGACACATCGGTGGATCAGACCATGCGAAAAAACCCACAATCGGTTCTATTCTGCTTACAACAGTAAAATCGCCTACCGGGGTTAGCTTGCGTCCATGAGGTTCGAATCATTGCTCGTCTTCCATAGTAGCAATTCATAATTTGGGGAAGAAAGAAATTAGGGTTACAGAGGAAGAAGACGATGTTACATGTTTAGGGGAGAGAGGGGGTTTTAATTCAATTGGGGAAAGAGAGGGAGTGTTAAAAGGACAAAATTGTCCTCGTGTGCCTCGCACATGCGTCCACTAACGGGTTCAATCTAACAGAGTTAGGGGGAGGGACTATGGGTGCAACAAAACGCATACCATAGGTACTGCGCCTGCACTTAATGAAGTTTAAGGACCTTACGTGCAATTTGGCCAAACCACAGGGACCATTCTTGCAATTAACTCTTTTCGTAATTACAAGATTTTAGACCTATTTTGAAACTATTGGATGGTACTCAGTACCAAATATAGCAAAAAACTAATTTTCTTTATGAAACTCTTGGGTATCGGTTTGATTTCTTCCAAACTTGTTTTTTTTATCTTTTAGTCTTTTACTTTGATTAAATGACAGACGATTAAAAATAATGATATGCTTAATCACTTGTTCAAAGTTTAAGTTCGTTCAAAATCAAGTTTTGTAGGGTCCGTTAACAATTGATACAATACGGCAAAACTAAACTAGTTCAAGTAGCAAATGATCGGCCATTACTAATAGGGATGTTTGTGAAAGCTTATTTAAGAGGCTTTTTAGCTTATTAACTTAGTTATACGTTTAAATTTCAAGCTTGTGTAATGCAATAAGCTCAAAAACCTCTTAAATAAGATTTTCCAAACATGTCCTGTGTGCTCCAATACCCGTTTCCATATTCAAGAATGTCAGGATCGAATAACTCAATCAAGTTATTATTAACTCAGATCTACTAACACAAGAAGTTACAGCGGATTAACACTTATGTTATTAGATTAAGAACAATGTAAACTGTAATCGAATGAGAATAAAACGAAGAACACAGTTTATCACAAAAAGCTTCAATGTATTAATTCGTTCGATCAATACACGTATGTTTACAATTCATAAGGAACTATATATAATAGTCCTTGAAGCCTAAATTATTAACCTAGTTATTCTAGGAATCGATTACAATTTAATTACAAGAAGATATACATTCCATAACTAACTATGCTAGAATCTCGGACACGATCAGTTCTAAATATAACATCAGTAGTAACAATTGATCGTCAGTAGTAACATCATCAGTAGTAATCTTCCAAGATTAGCATCAGTAGTAGATAGTGTTTCTGCCCCCATCAGTACTAACTTCATTCTTCATTAATCAGTACCAACAGCAGCATCAGTAATAGAATTTGTATATCTTGTTTATATCCCAACAATCTCCCCCTAAACTTATTAATTCACTTTGAATTAGTCAAGTTTCTTCTTCTTCTTTCTTCCTTTGCTCTTCTAAAGCAGCTCGTTTCTTAAGTGTTCTTTGATTTTGTCTTTTCCATTGAGCTATAATATACTTGCTATTTCTTTTGATAAAATAGTTAAGTTTTTCTCGAAACATTACCTCATCATAAGGTTTCATCATTGTGTTTGTGAATATCTGATACATTGTTTCTTCAGAGTGTGGATATTCTTTCTCAAATAAGTACAGTTCACAGTTTTTGCTTGATCTTTCAAAGAAGTACATATTTACTGTGGGTAACACATTCCAAGCATACACATTTTCTGTGTTTGAAAATATTTCTGGATAATTATCTGGATAAAATGCAGCATCAATCATTTTAGTTAAGTATCCAGCTCCAGAGTTCTTCCATGTCTTCTTGGTCATTCTTGGTTTTCCAATAATCAGTACTTTGATTATATCACTTCTTGAACAAGATCTAATCATTGGCTTCCATCCATTAAATCTCTGGACTTGTCTGTCTTCCCTTATAACTTCAATCACATTATTTTCAATGACTCTCCAATTGATGATTGGATTGTCTTCAAGGGGAGCAACAGGAACTTCAAGAACAGGAATAATTTGTTCTGTTTGTTTTGATTTCTTTTTGTCTTTCTGTTCCTGTGGAACAACTTTTCTTTTCTTTGATTGGGGTGTGGAAGTTTCACCAGGAGTTGGTTTTCCAGATGGAATGATTGTTGGATCTATAGCAATTAAAGCTTTTGCTTTTTCTTCTTCTGCTTCTAATTCAGCTAATTCTTTCTTCTTGGCAGTACAATATTTATCTACTATAGTGATCATCTTCATTCTGCCAAAAGATTTTGCACTATGCCCATTTGACTTTAAAAAGTCAATCATATTCTTTTTCTGTTCAAAGATGTCATCTGGTAGTTCACCTTTGACTCTTTTACATTCAGCTACCAAATCTTCAAGAAAATTTAAATGTTTTTCTTCAATTTTTCTATGTCTTTTAAATTCAGCTTTTTGATCTTCTAACTGAACTCCTTTTATTTGTGGAATAGGTACTTCAGCTTCTTGATTTTCTTGATTTTTTAATCTTTCTTTTTCAGCATTTTTCTTGTCTTCAAGAGCTTGAGTAATAGCCACTTTCTTTAAGTACCTTATATGGTTCAATTTCCATTTGGCTTGTTTAGCAGATCTCACATGATTCATCTTATTCACCATGTGATGACCTAAGGCTCTGTTGGGATAATCATCATCATAAATTTCTTTTCCCTTTCTAATACAAGCTGGAAGTATAGATGGTGGTGGAGTGTATTTCATATCAGGAATACCATTAATTACAATTGATGGAGAAAAGAATTTAAGTTTATCTTCTGATAGAATCTTGGGATGTGGAGGAAGTTCACATTCATCTACTTCAAACCAATTCACATTATCATCAATGTCAGGTATGATAAGTGGTTGATCAGGTGTTGGAGGTTTTGTGATAATAACATAACGTTCACGTTCAATGAGCTCTGGAATTTCTTCTTCTTCCTCTTCAGTAGTAACCAATGTGGTTGCTACTGGTGTAACTGCTACTGGACCTCTTTCTCATCCATTTCTCTGTACAAGTCTTCACCTGCATTTTGACTTGTTTCACCATGGACCTCTTTCAAGTTCAGGAGGGCTGCTGCTGCAATAGATTGATCAATCATCCCTTGAATTTGATCTTTCTCCCCCTTAGTGATCTCAACTTGTTGAGCCTCACTACTTGCAATCTTTCTTTGTAATTGCCTGATCAATTTTGATTGCCTTGGAAGCCTTTGTTCAAACCTCTTCTGCCTTTTGTTCAAGGTATTGATGTAATGCTTCATGTAGGTCATGGTTTTCCCTTGATTATTGAGTAACTCCAGACACTTTTGTACAGTGGTTTTAAGGTTTTCCTTCCTAGCCGTCAATTGTGTGGTTTTAATACTGCCCTCAGCCCCTTTGGGTGGATCATTGGGCTCATTAGGTACATTGGCTTTAAGGTTTTCCATCCTATCCGTCAATTCATGTTGTTCTGTTCTACCCTCATCACTTCTTGGTGATGAAATGGGTTGTTTGGACACTCTCTTCTTCCTAGAAGAAGCAGTAGTGCCCCCCCCCCCCCTTGTGGTTTCTTGGCACCGGGGTCCTCTTAGTAATGCCTCAAATTCAGAGTCATCACTTAGAGTTGCCGAGGTCTGGGTCCTATTGATGTTCTCACTAGCCTGTGCACCCACCTTTGGGGCGTCAGTAGTGAGAGCCCTTTCCTCATGACCTCTCTCCTCCTGTGAGGTCAACTCTTGGAGTCTGGGGTTTGACTCAATTGGTCCTCTAGTATCCTTTAAGGAAGTTTTCTTCCTTTTATATTTGATGGAAATTTGTTTGGCTATGGTCTGGTCTTCCTCAGAGTGAAGAGTAGCACTCTGGGGATTAATTTCAAGTACCTGGGACACTTGCAGGACATCTGTTGGTTTATCTAATTGAGTGGACTGAATGGGTTCTGTTTGGGCTTTATTTAGTGGTGGAGTTGGTTGGGGTTCAATGGGGTGACTTGAACCTTCTCCAGTGGGTGGTTGATCATAGATCATGTTTGAGAACAGTGGAGTATCTTTACCAGAAAAATTAAACCTTTTTCTCATATTTGCAAAAACCTTTTTGTTTAATTCTGGTGTTACAAAAATAGTTTTGGAAGTTGAAAGATTTTGTAATTCACAGTTTATTATATGAGTTAGGAATCTTGGATACATTAAAAAATTAGATGAAGATAGATTCCCTAGCATTCCTTCAAAAATCATGTTTGAAAAATTAAATACTTGTCATGTGCTCAGACAAACAACAACAGATGCTATTGATTTGTTGAACTCATTCCAGGTACTTCTTTTTGGAGAGATACAATGTTGAATAGTGTGTACCAAAAACTTCCATTGGGGTGAAAGAAGACCCTTTTGAAAAGTAAGTATATCTGATCTTCCTTCATTACCCCATTTTCTTTAAAGTTTCAACAAGATCTTCCTTTGGTAAAGAAAACATACCTGACTCATCATGGAGTTGAAGATGTTGTCTAATGGATTGTTCAGTTATGGTGATAGACTTTCCATCCACAGTTGATTTGATCATGGACATGGTCGAACATTCAGTTCTTTCAGCATTGGTCCAGAAATCAACTAAGTGTTGTTGATATGCTTTAGGATTGATAGTGAGAGCAAACTTTATATATGAGTTCTTTAGGAACATCACAATGGGACGAAAATCCTTTGTCCCATCTGGATTTCTTAAGAAGGCACACATATTGTGGAATTCCGAAAATTTAAGATCAGTAGTGACATTGAGTGATTTTAGGGTTGCCATTGTGCTTGATTTTGATCTTTTGGAGTGAATCTTTCAGAGAGAGTGATCGTTTTTGTAGGAATTTCAAGTGTGTGATCGGAATTAAGTTGTTACTGATGTTGGGTTTTGATCGGATTGTGCAGAGATTAGGGTTTAGCGTAGGGTTTATCAAATCGAGGAGAAGATAATGCTAAACTAATCTCAGTCTGCTCTTTATATTTTTCGATTAAACCTGCAAAATGACCAAAATATCCTTCGAATAATAACCTAACGGCTATTTTCATGAGGGTCAGTAATGTAATTGTCGTATTTTACAGATAACGGTCGATCAGTAGTAACTAAGTATCAGTAGTAGAAACATCAGTAGTAACCTTTGTTTCTATACTTGACCTAATTTCTACTGAGAAACCCTATCAGTACTAGATTGTGGTAGTAATAACAAGATCAGTAGTAATGAATAACCAGTAGTAAACAGAAATTTACAGTTAAACTTTGTACAAAACTCTTTACACCTGTTTTTCCTTTTAGATTTAACTTATTAAAATCATTCCAATACTGCTAACCAAAAAGTTGAATCTTCCTACATCAAATGCTTTTGTAAAAAGATATGCTAATTGATCATCAGTATGAATTTTCTCTACTTTAATTAATTTCTTTTCATTGCAATCCCTAATAAAGTGAAATCTAATTTCATTGTGTTTTGTTTTAGAGTGTTTTACTGGATTATTCACAATACTGATTGCACTTTGATTATCTATAAAAATTGGAGTTTTAAGTATAGAGATACCAAAGTCTAGGAGTTGATTTTGAATCCACAGAACTTGAGCACAGCAGGCAGATGCAGATACATACTCTGCTTCAGTAGTTGAAGTTGAAACATTGGTTTGTTTCTTGCATTTCCATGACACCAACCTTGATCCAAAGAATTGACATCCACCAGTAGTAGATTTTCTGTCTTGGCATTCACCACCATAGTCACTATCTGTGTAGGCTATGAGTTCAAATGGTGATGCATGTGGATACCAAAGACCAAGTGAGGGTTTTCCTTTCAGGTATCTGAAGATTCTTTTGACTGCTTGTAAGTGTAACTCTTTTGGTTTTGCTTGATATCTGGCACATACACAAACACTGTACATAATATCAGGTCTTGATGCAGTTAAATACATCAAAGATCCTATCATTGATCTGTAAAGGTGCTCATCTACATCCTCCCCCTCAACATCAGGATGTAGGTGTTTGTGAGTTTCCATTTGAGTGCTTGCACTTTTGCTATCTTTCATTGCAAACTTCTCTAAGATATCTCTGACATATTTTGATTGATTGATCAAAATACCATCTGATTTCTGATTGATTTGGAGTCCAAGAAAGAAATTCATTGGACCCATTGAACTCATCTTGAACTTGATCTGCATCAGTTCTTCAAATTCTTTGCACAATTGATCATTTGTTGATCCAAAGATGATATCATCTACATATATTTGGACCAGTAGAATATCATTTTTGACCTTCCTTGTGAATAATGTCTTGTCAATGGCACCTCTCTTGAAATTGTTCTTCAATAGGTACGAGGACAATGTATCATACCAAGCTCTAGGTGCCTGATGAAGGCCATATAGAGCTTTGTCTAGTTTGAACACATAGTCATCATGTTCTGGATCTTCAAAGCCTGGAGGTTGACATACATATACTTCTTCTTCTATTTTCCCAAACAAGAAAGCACTTTTTACATCCATTTGGTAGACTTTGATTCTTTTGTATGAAGCATATGCTATAAATATTCTGATTGCTTCAATTCTGGCAACTGGTGCATAAACTTCATCATAATCAATGCCTTCTTCTTGTGTGTATCCTTGAGCTACAAGCCTTGCTTTGTTTTTGATCACTATACCTCTTTCATCTTTCTTGTTTCAGAAAATCCATCTAGTTCCAATGGCTCTTTTTCCTTTTGGAAGAGGGACAAGTGTCCATACAGATTGTAGTTTAAATTGAAGAAGTTCTTCTTGCATTGCTATGATCCAGTTTGAATCTTTCATAGCTTGTTGAATCTTCTTAGGTTCTTCCTGTGACAGAAAACATTCATACATGCATTCATTGGATATTAGACTGATATTACAAATATTTGAGTTCAAGGCAGAATTAAATTTGCTTCTTGTCTGCATGGATGAATTGACATCACTTAGGACTAGGTCCAAAGGATGATTCTTTTCAGTTCTGGTTCCAGGGATTTTGTCAACAGATAATTGAGAGTCTAAGTTTGACTCATTTGATTCAGGGATTTGTGCATCTATCCCTGCTTCTTCTTGATTGTTTGCATTTTGTGGGGATTCATCATTACTACTGGTGTCAGTAGTAACGTTCTCTTCATTAACTTCAGGAGTATCATTGTTGTTACTGGCATCAGTATTGAGTAAATCATCATCACAACTCTGAGGTTCAGAGTTACTACTGGGATCAGTAGTATCTTCAGAATTTGAGTTGTTACTGGTATCATTGAAATTAGGGTTACCAGAGTTACTACGGTCCTCAGTATCAAATGTGGGAGCAGTATCAACTAAGATATATTTCATGATTTCTTGCCTTCCACTTGATGATGGTCCTACTTGTTGGCTTTGATTGTTTGAATTTCCTGTATTAAATTCATAATTGACATCAAAAGATTTGGTTAGATTATCAATATTAAACAACCAATCTGGACCATTTCCTTGTTCATTCATAAGATTTTCATTAACGGATACATTTACACTTTCTTCAATGATCCTCAGCCTTTTGTTGAACACTCTGTAGGATTTGCTTTGAGTTGAGTATCCTACAAATATTCCATCATCTGCTTTGCAGTCAAACTTACCAATTTGTTCTCTTGTAATTAGAATAGTACAAGGACAACCAAATGATTTTAAGAAACTTATTGATGGTTTTCTTTTATTGAAAAGTTCATATGGTATTTTAAAATGAGGCTTAACTATTAATACTCTGTTCTGAACATAACAAGCAGTATTAACAGCTTCAGCCCAAAAAGTTATTGGTAATTTTGAATCTGCAAGCATAGATCTGGTTGCTTCAATTATAGTTCTATTTCTTCTTTCAGCTACACCATTTTGTTGAGGAGTTCTTGGTGAGCTGTACTGCCTGTCAATACCCTTAAGATCACAAAAGTCAATTAGGGTAGTATTTTTGAATTCAGTTCCATTATCACATCTAATTGCTTTCACTTTGAGATCTCTTGTATTTTCCAGCTTTACAATCAGATTCTTGATTATTTCACTTGTTTCATCTTTGGTCCTGAGAAAGAATACCCAAGTGTATCTGGAAAAGTCATCAGTAATAACAAGACAATATTGTTTCTTTCCAATACTCATTACATTTGTAGGTTCAAAAAGGTCCATATGTAAGAGTTGCAAGGGATTATAAATAGAGTTAATTGATTTGGTCATATGAGAAGTCTTGTGTTGTTTACCTTTTAGGCAGGCAACACAATGATGATCACACATAAATTCTTTTTGTGGTAGACCAACTACCAAATCCTTCATGACTAAGTTGTTCATATTTTTAAAATTTGTGTGACACATCCTTCTATGCCAAAGTTCTGATTCATTTGTGTTTGCCTTAGATATAAAACAGTTGATCTCATTTGATGAAATGAGTTCTCCCCCTATATCCAGGCAATACACATTGTTTCTCCTTGGTGTTCTTAAAACAATATATTTTTCATCTAAAATAAAATCAGGAGAAAGAATGATGCACTCAATATCTGTAAAAAGAATTTTGTTCTTCTTATCACAGACTTGAGACACACTAACCAGATTGAATTTAAGCTCAGAAACATAAAATACATCATCAAAAGTAATTTTGCCATTTGATACTGTACCTTTACCTGTGATCTTACCTCCCCTAGGATTTTCTCCAAAAGCAACATACCCTCCTTCAAAAGACTTGAAATCTCTAAGTATTTGAAGATTTCCAGTCATGTGTCTAGAGCATCCACTATCAATATGCCATGTTCTACCTTCTTCAGGGATCTGGATACTCTGCACATAAAGTGAAAGGATTAGTTAATTTTGGGAACCCAAGCTTGTTTTGTCTTGGGTTCATCCTTTGAAGAATAAGTCTTTTTAACTGAATGAGTTTTATATGCAGTTTTGTACTTAGTACTGATGTTTTGAGTCACTACTGATCTAGGTTTATACCCGTAGTTTTTAGCTTTTGAAAATTTTACTACTGATGGACTAGTAGTGTTTGGGTAATAGAAGTTTTGAGCATAATCAGTAGTGTTTTTGTAGTTATACCAGACAGCATTGTAATTAGGGTTTTTACCAGTAGTAAACCTGGAATAGTTTCTACTGATGTTTGAAAACTTTGAAAATTGAGGAAAATGATTTTGTGTTCCATTGTTTTTAAAAAAATTGCTTCTGGTTGGACTTTTATACCTGGTATTTTGAACAAATCGTGGTACAGTTCTTCCAAATTTATAAGTGTCAGCACATGGTTTATTGAATTCCTTTTGTTTTGGTGTTTTAGATTCCTTTTCTTTTGATTCTTTAGTTTGTTTTAATTTTAAGGCTTTTTCCTTTTCTTTGTTGATTTTGAATTCTTTAAATTCTTGATTGTTAATAGGATTGAAGTGACAGTTTTTAGCTATGTGGTTAACCTTGTTACAAATTAAGCATGATAATTTTGTTGATTTAGAATTTTCAGGTTTTCTTTGTTCTTTTAATTGGTTAAAATTCCTTTGATTTCCCCTTCTTAAAATTGTAGGGATATTTTCTGAGTTGTATTTTGAGGATTCAGTTTGACTTTGTGTGGTGTGAAAACTAGTATCATTTGATTCAGTTGTTTGATCATCATCAGAAGATTCATTTGATTCATAACTGGTTTCAGTTTCAGTTTGACTTTCAATTTTTAAATCATTTAAAACTCTTTCTGTACTAGACTTTAGTGGAGGAATAAAATTTGTTGGAGGTGGGACTGCATGATATCCCACTCCATGAATAACTTTTTCTGTAGTTTGATTACTAGTTAACTCATTGACAATTTTGAAACTTCTTTCAAACTTTTTAATGGTTAGTTTATTCTGTTCTAGTTCCATTTGACATTCTTCAAGTTTGATCAAAGTTTCTTTTAATTTTAATTCAGTATGTTCTTTTTCATAAGTGGTTTGTAGCAATTCATCTTTTATCTTTTGATCAGTTATTTTATAGATTTTGATTTGGTTTTCTAAATCAGCTATACAACCATTATATTCAATTCTTCTGTTTCTATTTAAAATCATCTCTTCAAGAGTTTCTTTATTTAATTTTTCTAATTCTTTGTATGATTTAATGCATTCAGGAGTGCAAGATTTAGAATGTACCTCAGTAGTAGAAGGATCAGTAGTAAATGCCATGAGAGCTTGGTTCTGTGCATGTTCTTCTGCTTGGAAGCTCCAGTCATATCCTTGTCCTTCTTGAGATACTAAGGCAGTTGAGTTGGACGTGCTGTTTTTGTTGTAGCTTAATCTTTGATCTTTGCTTGGGCACTCTTTGGCAAAGTGGCCCAGATTGCTACAGTTGTAACATTTAACCTTGGTTTTGTCAAATCCAGCTCTATCACCTTTGTTGTAAGACAGATTTTACCTTCCAGTTCTTTTAAGAAACCTCTTTGTTCTTAAGCTCATCATTGCCATCTGCCACTTGATGTCCATCTCTTCCAAATCATCAGGATTGAGCTGTTCTAAATCCTCACTAATCAATGCAGTATGCACATGACTAGTGAAGAAAGATTCTCTGGCTAAATCTTCTATTCCTGCATTCTTCATAGCCTCCTGACCTGTTCCTGTATTTGACACAAAAGCAGCATTGTTTGAAGGTAGATTTGGAGTTTTAGTACTTACCTCAGATTCAAAGACTCTTAGTTCATTGTAGAGTTCATCAAGTTCTTTTTCTTCTAGTGCATCTACTTGTCTATATATCACAGTATACATAGACCATTCTTCACCTAAAGACCTGAGAAACTTTCTGTTGACATCATCATTGTCTGGTTGATACCCAACTTAATTTAGTTCACCAATGAGTTTGTTGAACCTATCAAATACTTGAGACAATGATTCATTCTTCTGTCCTTTGAAGTTTTCAAAGTCTTGTTTCAGAACAGACTTCATGTTTCTTTTTGTGCTCTTTGTACCAACAAACCTCTTTTCCAGAGCCTGCCATAGTTTCTTTGCATCATCATATTCAACAAAGAGATGTTGATAGTCGTTGGGAATGGCAAGCAAAAGAGTGCTTAGAGCTTTGAGTTCAATTCCTCTGTCTTTCTTCTCCTTTTCACGCTTAAGTTTGTCTGCTTCAGTTGATGAACTTGTTGCTTGAGTCTGAATGGTTTTGTTGCCTTCAACAACAACTTCCCACATGGAATAATCAGTAATAAGCATATACTGCTTGATTCTATTTTTCCACATCCCAAAGTTGTTGGGAGTGAGAATGGGAATTTTGTTTGCTTGAGTACTTTCATTGTTATCAGACATGACTAACAATTTTAAGATCGAAAGTATGAAACTTTTTGTTGTTCTTAATTCGTAGATCTAGAACCGTAAAGCTCTGATACCACTTGTCAGGATCGAATAACTCAATCAAGTTATTAGAAACTCAGATCTACTAACACAAGAAGTTACAGCGGATTAACACTTATGTTATTAGATTAAGAACAATGTAAACTGTAATCGAATGAGAATAAAACGAAGAACACAGTTTATCACAAAAAGCTTCAATGTATTAATTCGTTCGATCAATACACGTATGTTTACAATTCATAAGGAAATATATATAATAGTCCTTGAAGCCTAAATTATTAACCTAGTTATTCTAGGAATCGATTACAATTTAATTACTAGAAGATATACATTCCATAACTAACTATGCTAGAATCTCGGACACGATCAGTTCTAAATATAACATCAGTAGTAACAATTGATCGTCAGTAGTAACATCATCAGTAGTAATCTTCCAAGATTAGCATCAATAGTAGATAGTGTTTCTGCCCCATCAGTACTAAATTCATTCTTCATTAATCAGTACCAACTGCAGCATCAGTAATAGAATTTGTATATCTTGTTTATATCCCAACAAAGAATTAATGGTTTCGGTACATTACGTTGTAGGTTTGTACTATTGCACATCTTTAAACATTTAGCTTCACAACTAGGGATTATAACTATAGAAGCAAACAAGTTACTATTATTGTAATATTTTCAGGGATATTCAAGTTTGAAGAACCTCGAAGTTGATCGAATTGAACTAAGCTTAATTGGTTGATTGGCTTAAATAATATTTTCAGACATTAAATGGTTCTAGTTATTACAATTAAGCCCACAACTTATGGGCTTCTAATAAGCCCATACAAGTGTAACCTGCAGCTTTAGTTTACACTCTACTAGAATAATCAAACCTTTGCTAGTTTATAATATGTGGTTCTTCTGGTATTATTTATTGCTTCAATAAAAGTTGGGCCCCTAAATGGGCCTTAAGTTGCTTATTATTTCTACGGTTCATTTGAGCAATTTGACTCTTCTTTTACAACTTGGGGCCTTCGGCCCATTTTATATGTTGAACTTTAGTTCTTAAATACTTATACGGAAAACATATTATATACAACGTATATTGATACATTTAAAAATTTACGTTTTTTTATACAACAAATTAAAAAAGTGGCTTAAGAGAGTGAGTCACATCCCTTTTTAAAGAAAATGATGTTAATGGTTTTTAAAAAAAAGTAAATTGATAATTTTATTTTATTAAAATAGATAGTTAGTGGAGAATGAGTTTAATTTTTTTTACCAAATAAGGTAAATTTTAGAAGTATATAAATTATTTTGATCCATCCCTAAATTAATATACAGGTAGTATAACATTTCACAACCGGTGAATTTTATGTTCTTCTCTTCTAGTGAACTTTTACCATTTATAATATATACGGAGAAAGGCCAAGACAATCATGTGTGCTGCCCCAGACGGTAAACACTCTACAGAATCCGAATCAACACTAAAACATGTAAATTTATTCTCTTCATTTTTTCGGGTTTCGAGACTTTGTTTGAAAAAAGCACTAGAAGAAGGGGCTTTCTTAGAAGAATTCCCACTTGGACTACAGCGTGGTCGAGCGAGAATAGAGCAAGATGAATAGTTTATAGTCGACTCAATATCGGCGAAACCCCCCCATTTAATATCTTTAGTACCTATTCTCTTGTAGTGCACCCTTCATCGAAAGAGTAGGCGGTGGAATTCCCTTTGTTATTGGAATCAGGGTACAAGCTGCTATCGAATAGGCGCTCGTCTTGGTGAATAAGCTGTGATCACTCTACGACGATCATTTTAAAATATAAAGATACAATAACCTCTTAAAATATCTTGGACCCCACCTAAATGCCGTCTCCACTCTTCCCCCCAGTCGAGGTATTAAACCGACGCCTTGGAGCAGAAGAGGCGTGCCAATGGGTCTTATCTCGGTGGATCAAGAAAAGTCCCAACCGAATTTCTCCCTTGGCAGCAGTCTTATTCTAAAATAATAATAAAAAATTCCCTAAGCTTTTAATTGGGGTTTTGGGCTAGATTGGGGTTGACAATGGATCAACACTAGTAAAACTTAGACATACAATTGTCAAATGCACTCAAATCATAATAGAAGTGACGTACACCAAATTAATGGTAGGAAAAAAAACAGTTTGTGATCCGCAACATGTTTCAGAACATGATTGGAGGCTATTAGATTAGAATTGATCCGAATCAATCTGTTTGGGAATGGTTCGAGTATTTATGGGGAAAGTGGTTTGAAAACTGGATTAGGGGAAATTGATTCAAAACCGGATTCAGGCATATATTAGTTATTTGGGTGACAAATGCACAAAAAATCAGATCCGATCCGATTTCGATCCGATCCAATTTTAAACAAATTTGGTTTTAACCCACTTTGACCGGATCCGGTCCTGTTCGATTTTTTTAATCCGATTTGTAAACCATCTACACCAAGTCACCAACTCTATTAACATATAAATACAGTCGATCTTTCTTGCTGTAAATCAAATAAATATGTAACCGGAATTACTCAAATTACAAGACGTGCTTTACTATCACGCAATATCAACATTTGTTTATCTCCATATTTTAATCGATTTATTATCGTATCAACTTATCTTGAAAAGGGAATACCTTTTCTAGGAGAACTTGTCCCATAGAATGGAATACGTTGTACACCCCCACAAATATACATAGTTGTACTGCAACAACAACAACAAAAGTTTTTGGAAATGAGAGCAGATATTTGAGTTATTTGAGTATGTAAAAATGTACTAGCTAGTATGCCTGTCCTAAACGTTCCCTAACAATTCGGTTCGGTTTCTTCAATTCGGGTTGTTTGATTTTTAGGGAGGTTATGAACATAAAGCCGAACTAAACAACAAAAAAGGTTTTAAAATTTAAAAACTAAAACCGTCGGTTTTAGTATTGGTTTAGATTTTTTTGTTCGATTTTTCGTTTTTTTGTTCCGTTTCGGTTTTTCCTGCACACCTAAGCCTGACATACATATTGGCGTATTTTTTATATATATTAACAAGATATCTTAATTAGTTTATAAAGAGAAATGAGGTTAGAAAATGATTCTTAATAAAGAATATGATGAAAGAAAATAGAAGAATCTAAAAAGAGAGAATCTTAGCATTTGAGAATCGATCAAGGTGAATGGTGATGGGCGTTGCTTGATATTGAAGTATTCTTTCTTATGGTATTAAGGTTGCTTCCTAAGGAACATATTACGTATCACATGCAATATGGAAATGCATGCATGTCCCACTTATAGATATGCTTCTTAAATATACGTTTAATTTATTAAATCATCCTGATACACTTTTTAATTCAGAGTATTTCAAATAAGTGATATATTTTAAAACTTTTTTATTTGATAAAAAATAGTGAATACTCACTAACTATCTCCTTTAATGAAATGAAATAATTCATTTACCCTTACTTTTATTTTTAAATATCATTATACTCACTTTAAAATAATATAAGAGATTTATCACTAACTAAAATTTCAATTTAATCTTATTAATTAACCTTCAGTACAATCTTACGCTTATAAAATGTGAAACACAAAGCGTATAATTTATTTTGAAACAGAGGAAGTATTAATATATCATTGATGAAAAAAAATAATAGCTTTGCTTTTCATTAGATAAATAAAGTATCGCTTCTTTTTTCTTGTTTCTAATGAGCATCCTTTTTATTGCTCACTTTAGACTCAATTCGTAAATCTTTCCCGTGGTGCGTTATAATTGGTTTTTAAAAAATAAAACTGTTCAACAAAGAAAAGGTACGAGTTGATGAAACGACGACATAGGGCATGTTTGAGAAAGTTTATTAAGGAGGCTTATTATCTTATTAACTTAATAAGCTTAAAATTCGAGCATATTAAGCTAATAAGCCCCTTAATAAGTTTTTCCAAACATACCCTAATGTTAAATAATAAAGCTCCTTTTTAGCAAATTATAGTTAATTTTTATATAAAGTTACGGGTGAATATTTCAAATTTGAAAGATCAAAACGCATAAAGTTACTGAGATGTGTTAAAGGTACTCTTTAAATTAATCACATATATTATACATTGAGGAGTATTTTAGTCATTTTACCCAAAAAAATAATTTTTTATTTTATTTTATTTTAGTATTATTTTTATTTTTTAAAAATGTTATTTTTTCCCCCCTTAAAAACACATAATTTGATAATCTAATGACATTGTATACATAATCACATATGATTGTAATAAACATCACATGTGCTCAAAAATATGATCACATGTAATTGTACAATATATAATATCATAATCACATGTGATAATCACACATGATTATCAAATAATATTACTTTTTAACGCAAAAATAATAATAATAAAATAACAAAATTTTTTATAAAATAAATTATTTTTTTAAGTAATAGATGACCAAAATACATTTCATATATAAAATATATGATTATCCTTCACCACTAGATCTTAATGATTAATGGATAAAATTATACAAAAATTAAATTACGTACATATAGTTTTAACTTAAAACTATATTTGGCCAGTGTTAAAGAAAATTGATTTTTGTAAAAGACTAGACCTTTGGAATTTTTTTTTGAACGGCAGTTATTAAGTTAGACCTTGGGAATTAAAATATTTTTTTTAAGGAAAATCAACCATTTAAGTAAACGATAATCCGACATATTTATTTGGTTGGTAGGAAACAATGGGGTATCTTTTTTGACCAATCAGGGTGAGCTTATGACTACATCGCCATTACAAGAAAAGCTACATCTTCTTCACGAAGTAAAGCACCAAACTTAAGGGCTCCCATTTCCCTCTTAATATAAATTCAATTCCTTTAGGTTTACTTTAAATCATTAAATTCTTTCTTTTTGTGTTTTAAAGGTGTTATAATTAAGTACAGCTCGTTACTCGTAGTTTCGAACGCATGGTAATTCTAACAATAAGATAAATAAAACAATACAAATAGCTAACAAAAACTAGGAAAACATGTTTAAAATTATATAAAGTGTATTTAAATATATACAACATTTAAAGTTATTTTATATAAGGAAGCATATTAAAGATTATTAAATTTGTAATGATATAGTTAACTAACACAATTAGAATCGTAGAATTGTGAAAACTACGACCGAAAAATGGTTGGAATCGCCGAACCAAGCTATATCGGTTCAGTTCGCGGTTCTAAGTTTTATGCAAAATTGTTTCTCTATGTTCCTATCTGTTCGGTTCAGTTCAAAACCGAGAAAAACCCAAAAAAAACACAAGAAAGTTTCGCAGTTCTCAATTTGGTTCAACTCTGGCCGCTTCTCCGTTGGGTTTGGTCCGGTCCAGTTCCAAGCGTTATCGGTCCGGTCATCGGTTCTGCCGAAACATTTTTCTTAGTTTTTAGTTACATTCGGTTTGGAGCAATTCTATTTGGTTCTTGAACCGTGCACATGCCCTACATTAATATAAATATTTTAACATAAAAAGTAGTAATTTGTCAATCTAATGCAACTTACTTTCGTACTAAAAGTTGGTAACGAGTCAATCCACACGTTAATTTTGCTATTTCTAATCAAACGTACATATTGAACATCAATCGGTCTCATTTTGCCACATATGATCACATGTACAAATTAAACATTTGTTACTTAAAATAAACGCATTTTGTTAAAAACTTAATTCCATCAAATACGATTGAAAATAGCGCATGGAAGTTGACCTAAAAGTAAATTTCTTAGTATTTCATAAAGGTTAAGAATCTTCAGAAAATATAGTTTATATTATTTTTTATGTCTTTTCATGTTGAGTATTATGCGACCTTAATTATTAAAAAGGGGTTAATTTGGATTCTCAAATAAAAAATAAACAGAAAAGTAGAAAGAGTTCTTTGTTGGATCAATGCCCCTTTTATGTCATACATCCATTAATTGATTATATTAGTTGTAAAGCAAAATCCATTTAACACAAGAAAGATTAGCAAAGTCAAATCGGGAAAAGAAAAAAAAGCACACATAGCTCAAGCAAATAAGTTGATTTAACTATATAAGTTCAAGACAAGAGATCGATAAAATTAATACATGAACAAGACGGTATTTTTGAGTCCTGTGTATATACAATAAGATTAACAACAACACTCAAATGTTCTATATTATGTGTTAGATAAATGATATTTAATCCTACAATGTGTGCCTACTTATGTGCCTACCAATTTGTTCATGAAAAATATTAAAATCAATGGTTGATATGAGGAAAGAGAAATAGTGGATTATACATTTCAAGTTTAGAGGTGAGTAGACACATGAGTAGGCACAAATAGTAGAACTCAATACCATTTCTCTATGTGTTAACATAATGATGTGCCATTTGACTAAATCTTCATGCTCATAGGTCTAGATGAATACGCTAAATCTTCATGGCTTATTACTTGTAATATAACTTGAAATTTAATGATCAATATCTCTATAATATAAAGATTTAGTATATAAGCAGGTTGAATATATGCCGACAAAACTTAAGGGGCAAGTACTATATGAACATGATGTTCCGAATTGACTAAAGCTAACCAAAAGCCATTTTTAAAAAATCTTGATTCTATGATCTATAGGGTACCCGTTAATTCCTCCATTGCTATATAAAGAGACAACTTATGTTCCCTACTTCCACTCAAGACTCAACCTTTTCTTCTCCTTCACAATCTTGACAAATTATTACTTAATTTGAAGTGTTAATTATACCATATAACTTCATGTCTATTGAAGATAACAAGCATGCGGAAAACCATACTAATTGCAATAAAGAAAAACTAGGTTTTCTTAACGGAGCCGTCAATTTGCCACCCGGATTTCGGTTTCAACCCACCGATCAAGAGATTGTGTTTCAGTATCTGGTTCGCAAAGTTTTCTCGTGCCCGTTGCCTGCCTCCATCATTCCTGAAATCGTCAACATTTGCAAATTTAATCCTTGGGACTTGCCAGGTTAGGACTCCTATGAAACCCTAAAAGCCTAATGGTGTATCACATTTATAAGTGCATGTTTTGTTTTTAATGAATATAAGATTGCTTATTATTTGTTATTTGAAATGTGTAAATAGGGGATTGGGAGCAAGAAAGATACTTCTTTAGCAAGAAAGAAGCTAAATATGGAAATGGAAGTAGAGTAAACCGAAAAAGTAGTGATGGATATTGGAAAGCAACCGGTTTCGATAAACATATCACTCGGTGTTGCAATAGTAATCCGACTTCGAGAAAGAAAGAGACGATTGCGGGAAGGAAGAAGACGCTCGTGTTCTATAAAAGCAATCCTTCAACTACTAGAACTCAATGGGTCATGCACGAATATCACCTCGTGCACTCGCCTATTTCACCATCCACCACCTCTAATGATAAGGTAACATTTTGAATTGAATTTCCATGCAAAATATCCCTAAAAAGCACCCTTTGGACAAGCGAAAAGTGCATGATCAATCTTCGAATCTCATACTTATCGTCTTCATTATGTTTAATTGATCGCGGTATGCAGAAATCTTGGATTCAAATGGGAAATTGGGTATTATGTCACGTATTGATGAACAAAAGAAGTCGAACATCGGTTGAAGATGATAATTTGAAGAAATTTGATTCAAGAAATGATGCAGTTTTGATTGATTATGATGAAGCTAGTTCGTGTTCATCTTCTTCATCGTGTGGTTCTAGACTTCTAGTGTAGTCACTCAAGAAGTGTCCTCAAGTAGAGAACCGTTAGATCATGAAGAAACTATGAATCTATAGTATGTAGTAAGCTAATATTTTTTAAATATTTTTAATTGAAGAAATGATATGCAATTACAAATGTAATTCACATGGTTTAGCAATGTTTACGTAGAAAATCATTGCTACCATTCTTATAATGTACTAGTTAATAATTAATGATTAAGTTAGATGGCCGGTTACGAGCGGTTTTACGGATATTCTTATAATGTATTGTAAACTATAAAAATAGAATAAGTTAGAACTTGTACAGTTGTACTCTTGTTATAATGGTGTCATAATCTGCAAGACATGTTTTGAAAACGTAAAACGTCATATATATATAGCCGTTTTTAAGAATTTATGAACCTTAATATTGAAGTATATACATGCATGTCATTTCTATCTATATACAATCGAATATGTGCGTGTACATATCAATACATTAATTAGGTTTGTTGAAGAGACGTTATGTGGATGTTTAGGTTGGTTTACATCCTTTTCGTTTATAGCACCTATTAATATAATATTTTGCAGCCACAAATTGGTAGGTGGTAACAGTGGAAGTGGAAGTCATGTTTGGTGGTGGTTGTGGTGGTAAGTGTTGATGGTTGCTGATGGTGGGTACTAGGGGTGTTCAAAAATATCCGAAAAATCGGGTATCCGAAAAACTATCCGATATCTGAAATCCGGGTATCCGAAAATCCGGGTATACGCATATACTGATATCCGAAAATCCGGGTATCCGAATTTCGGGTACCAAATCCGGGTAGTGTTTTTCAATATTTCCGGGTACCCGATATCCGAAAAATTACCCGAAAATCAAAAATATCCAAAAAATATAGAAAAAGTATACGAAAAATACCAAAAATATTTGAGAAAATACACGAAATATCAAAAAATACCCGAAATATTTGAAAAATACCCGAATTATCCGAAAAAATACCCGAAATGTCCTAAAAATATTTGAATATTTTGTTTTTTTCGGATACTGGATACCCGGATTTCGGATACCCGGAATTTCGGATACCCGAAATCCGGGTATCCGAATTTTCGGATACCGGATACGGGTAATAAAAGTCACTATCCAAAAATCCGGGTACCCGGATATTCGGATATCCGAAAATCCGGGTACCCGATTTTGAACACCCCTAGTGGGTACTGATGGTAGTGATGGTGGTTGCACTTTTATAATAAGTAACAATAAAGGTTTTAACATTTTAATTTTAACGAGTGCAGTTGTCAATCATCTGATTAAGTGTTTGTACAAGTCATTCAAAAAAAAAAAAAAAGTGTTTGTACAAGTCATTCAATTCAAATTTGCATAACAATTTAATCCACACTTGCATAAAAACAAAGGTCACATTGTTCATCAAAACACTCAACAATGTTCTTTGCTAATCTTATACAACTCATTAGAAGACCCGCAAAATAGACGTACCCGTAAAAAAAGAACGAATTAACAAGCCATGTAAATAGTCATCAGTCACGAATTCAAATTTAAATGAATTCAAATCGACTCTTAGATGTTGTGTCTTGTACTTTGTTACGATCCTGTACACCAATATAAATAAGCATAAGTGAAGCAATTCACTTAAAGTACACTACAAATACATCTCTTAAGTGCACCAGTTACCTTTAATAACATTTCCAATGAGGGAGTATTACTATTCATCCACAATACTTAAATAAAATAGTGTTATTTTTATTTAAAAATATAGTTATATGAATATGTTAATTTATAAATATGATGTATATTTTTGCAAACTCATCGCGAAGCGCGGACACATGCTCCTCGCATAACAACAAAAACATAAAACCAAATTGATTTATGGAAATACAAATGAATTTAAGGAACAAGTGAGAACATATACTAACCTTTTGTCATTAGTTGTGTTTATGGATTTTAATCCTAAACAAACAAGAGTTGATAGTTATGTATATCATTTAACCCAATTTTTAAGTCGTTATTAGCTTATTGCAAATTTTAAACACAATCGCACCTAAGCTCCACTTTGTGAGGCGAATTGAGGGGCCCGTCCTAGGGGAAGTATCAAATCTTTCAACACCTCGTATTCTTCTCTACTTATTCGACCATCGTCAAAAACCTGTTTTTTTAACCATAAACAAATGATTAGATATAAATGGCACGTATATCTGGTGATGACCTAGCGATAACGGCGTCTGAAATGATCTCCTATAAGTCACAAGTTTGATCCTTTCCCCAAGTTAACATATACCAGATGACCAGAGGTAGGTTCAGAAATGACAACAGTTAAGTCGCGTATATTCAGGGGAAGCATGTTATAAACAAGAATACCCTAAAAAATCTAAATGAGGATAACATCTCACCTTTTGAAAAAAGTTTCTTTTACTTGTCAAATGTGGAGATATTGCGGGAATCCGAGAGATGGAAACGGCTTCTATAAACAAAAGAACAAACACTTTCCATTGTTTTATTCTTAAACCGGGTAGTGGATCAATGAAGGACATTGTCTCAAGTAAAGAACCCTGTTGAGAAATTAAAAAATTTACCACATCAAGGACAAAAATTATAAATAAATAAACCATTAATTATGTAAGGTAATGGTAGTTAAGTTAAAAAAAATGATAATAATTACATACCATCCCATATTCGATTGTAGAAACGGGAGTTGGAATTCTAAGATCATGAATAAGTCCGGGTAAAGCTCGAGAAAGACAGCTGGCAAGAGTTTGTTTAATTTCAGAAGATCGGCCGTCTGATAATATTATTTTTCGTGGATATTCTCGCCCATTAATTGATGAATAATCTTCATGAAAAGTGTCATCTTGTCCATATACATATGCTAATGTAGATGATGAAACCCATGAGAATAATGACATGAACATTGTTGCAAATGGTGATAGCTACAAATTGTGGAAGAATGTTTGTTAGCAAATATAGTAAAAAAGCAAAAATAAAAAATAAAAAAGGGGGTTTTTTATGGAATTATAATGTAGTTTCAAATTTGTCAATGTTTAGTCGTTGTATAGAGTCACTTGGGTTATTAAAAGATAGTTGTGCAGCCTAATTGGATCATTAAAAACTTTTTTAAGGGGGTATGAAAATAATTTAAAATAAGTGTTTGGTAAAAAGTCTAAAAAAATCAATCAATTATGTTTTTGGGCATGCAAAACGGAGTTTTGAAAAAATAACGGGAGGTGCTTATTGTGTTTTGAAAACTAATTATTTGCATTTTACCTACTACACAAATAATCAGGTATGTCAAACATTTTAAAAAAATGATTATCTGATTATTGCGATTTCAAACAGCATAACCAAATTCAAACACTATTTTGCATGATCACGTTTTGTAACAACCGCTAACTATCCATTTTCAAAACGCATAATCTAAATTTAAATAAGCAATCCCTAGCACCCCCTAAATCAGTTATTTTCATATAGTTAATATTTATAAATCCAACATCTTTATATATGAAATTAACATTTTTCTACAAAACTATCATTTTTTGAAGCAATTAAGAGATGGTTATGCGTCCCAGCTGGATCATTAAAACCATTTTATATCAATTATTTAACATTTCTTTATTAAAATCAGTCATTTTTTAAACAATTTTATTTTTGTAAAACCATCTTTTAGTGATCCAATTGGGACATAATCACATCTTTTAACAAATAAATAAATAAATAAATAAATAAATAAATAAGTAAAACATTCAGGATGGGTATACAATAAAGATGATTTTTTATATACTTACATCTACAACAAACTCCTCAGGTGGGCTATCAAACCAAGAATCCTCAGAATCAAGAAAATCAGACTCTGTGATGCCCGTTTTCATGGGCCATTTTAAACGGGCTGGTTCTGGGTCAACAACTGTACCCTCAGATACGGGCTCAACGGGAGGTGGTAGTATGACAAGTCCAGCTTCTGAAACTGGATTTACAAAATTAGATTATTAATAATAATAATAATAATAATAATAATAATAATAATAATAATAATAATAATAATAATAATAATAATAATAATTTACAACTTACAAGCATCAGGAACATCAACTTCCCCAGAGGCAACAGCTTCTGCTGCTTTACTCAATGCTTCAGCACATGCTTCTGCTGATGCGATTCTAACATCATCATCATTATCATCAAAACCATTGCTTTTTTCGTTTTTATTTTTGTTTTTATTTTTTTTATTATTTTTGTTTTTGTTTTCATTTCCACTGAATTCACAGAGTGGTTTATTATCTTCAACACCATCAGTTTTTTCATCAGCCCAAGTGACAGACCGATTTGACCGAATTGCCCCTGAAGTTTTTATAGAAGATTTGAGCCCGCTACAACTTGGTTCATGATTTGTGACAATTTCACTCTCTTTATTGTTTAATTCGTTTAATTTAATCTCGGGCTGATTGGTTAAATTACCATTTTTGCCCTTACGGTTTGTTTTCTTTTTTGTTTGACCCGAAGGTTTTTTAGATACTGAATATCCGTCTTCTTGTGTAATTATGGTACTCATGAAATCCATCTCATTAAATATGCTTTCTTCTTTTGTTTTGAGCTTGGAATCTTCTAATTTAGATCCTGAAACATTAAATAAAAAAAAAAACAAATTTTAAGGGTGGCATCGTAAACTAAAGAATGTGCATGAAAGATTATTAAAAAAATAGGGGAATTTCATCTATTATATGATTATATCCCTCCAAAAGTTGAACATTTTGTATATTTATTAAAAAATAATGTGATTTGTAAACCGCTAATTTTATCCATACATCACTAATATAGTGGTTTTTGACCATTTTACACATGAGAATAAACATGAATTATGTCGATTGGTAAGGGTAAAATGGTCAAAGAAAAATTTATTTAGTAGTTTTGACCATTTTACACATGAGAATAAACATGAATAATGTAGATTGGTAAGGGTAATATGGTCCAAAAAATACTAATTTAGTAGTGTAAGGATAAGAACGGTAAAATGTTCAAAATTCAAAAACAAATAATTTGTACACAAGGTAAAATGCTCTAAAAGCATGTTTAAGATATACATGAAATTCCATGTTTTGGAGGGATATAGATGAAATTGACTCTAAAAAGATTTATAAAAATAAAAAAAAAAATAAAAAAATTAATAAATAATCTCATACCGGGCTTTTTACGATCATGTTGTGGAACATAACCTTCAATTGCATTCGACGGGCCAACCCATTCTTCCATAGAAACAATTCCAACACTCGTTTCATCTTTTTCTTTAATCGACAAATTACTCAATCCAAAATCACCATTTTCCTTCAAACCAATTTCATCTTCAAAACTCAAACCCTCAAACATCTTCACAACTTTATCAATTTTCCCGCTATCAAGATCCAATGATCGTTCATCTTGCAAACTTTCTAAGTACGTTTTGCTATTAACTACACATTTGGTTGAACAATACATTCGTGTTTCTAGAAGATCATAAACTTTGTGCTCTTTTAAGGAAATTTTGTACCTACCCCCTTTTTTAGGTTCTAATGGTGATTGAGTAATTAACGAGTTGTTGCAAAGTGGGTACCCACACATTTGTGCAATTGATCGTTCGGTTACAACGTCATTATAATCGGATTTTGAGAGTAAAGAAGAAGCTATAAATAGTTGTTTATCGGATTTAATTCCATCTAGTAAATGTAACTGTATTTTGTGTATCACGTCTTTTATAAGTACTGGTAATGATGATGATGATGATGATGTATTTGACATATTTGAATTGTCTTCTCTGTTTATCAGCCCAAAAACAACAAAACAGCTTCTCTGCAGCAATAAACAGTAAAATATCTTAATAAATAGCTTATTTTCGGCAAGTAAACAACAGTATCAACATAATTTGATAAAAAAAAATTAGCTTCGAGTTTTCAAAATCGCAATTAGAAGCTCACAATTAGCAATTAGATATATCTTAAACAGAAAATAACACATTCAAAATCAGAAAAAACAAAATAAAATACTAATATATTCTACCTGTAACTTAACAAATTAAAAAAACGCATGATCAGAAATTCATCACAAACATATATGCACAGCATTATGACCTAATAGAAACAAACACTATATGATTTTCACAATTAAACTCGAATTTAGGGTTTAAAAATTCTAAAGCGAAGTAAGAGATTACGGTTTACCGGATTCAAATCCAGTACAGAGAAGGAGCGCAGGGAGGTCGGAATCAGGAATTAGTTAGAGATGCACAGTGCCGGTGGTCGCCGGTGGTCGGATTTGGAGGTGGAAACTGGAACACGATAACAACTGAACAGGAGAGCAGTCGTCTGCAATGAAAGACGGTCACTATTTGATTATTTTTATAGTAGAAATTTGTAATTTATTAAAAGTATTTGGGCCAGGCCTTTGTTTTGTTATCTATTTGGATCGTATTAAAATATAAATTTATAAAAATCGGAATCCAGTGGAATCCGTTACGAGCCGGTTCTCAATTTTTCCTTTTTTTTTTGTCTTTAATTTTTTATTTTTTCAGTTCTATAAATGGAATTTGATAATTTCAAGTCTAATGTATTTTCCTAAAATCATAGTAGTCAAGATATAGTTATGTTGATAATGGTTGTAAACCTTAAATTGGTACTTGGTAAATTAATAAACTTTCTATAATAAATTTGTGCGGCCATGACTTTGGGCAATGTAAAAAAATTTAAAATTCGATAAAATAATAAGATAATAATTTTCTGGAAGATCCCTTTATAATTTTTCAGTCGGAAGAAAATCATAAATTAATAATTCATAAAAAATGGGAAAAAATAGTACACTCTTGTTTATATTTATTGTACTTCAAAAATCATTATTGATTTCCAATGCATACGAACATATTAGTTACTAATTTTCGTTGAGTCACAAGTTTAGCTGCAACGTATTTAATAGGGGAATTAATTCATGTACCATAATTTCTTATGCATATACCACAATGTACAAGTGTTACCGCAGACTGTACAAACACATAAAGTATTTGTTGTGGTATATAGATGAAAATGTGTGGTGCATATTGTGAGTTTTCCTCTTTCAGTGTTAACGTCTTTCCTAATTCGAAATGCTATCTGTAAGAATATTAAAATTTTATTTTTAATTAGGGTTTTTCTAACTCATGCCCTAAGGGTACCAGATAAAAAGTATTAATTGATATTATAATTACCAATCTGTTGAAATTTTATTTAATAATTGTTAAAACTAGAGTTCAATTAATGCATATTTCAATATGTTTGGATATATTTTGTTCATTTATACTTCTTATCTCATGCCCTTAGGGCATGAGTTAGAGTTTTTCTAACATGTGCCCCTACGCACATATGTAGGAGCATTAAATATCTTCAGCTTTATATTAAAACTTAAAAAAAAAACTTTTAATGTATTTCCTCAAGTGTAACATACAAACTTCATTAATGTTTAATAAATAATTTATTACAAAATTTTAAGTGAGTTAATGCACCTAACGTGTGTCTTTTTTTTTTTTGGAAACGGCAAATAGATTAATAAACACCCGAGCTTAGCAAGACACTAAGACGAGCAAAGAAAGTTTACAAACAAGACAAAAGAGAGGAAATCCTCCAATCCACCAAATTACAATCGAAATTACTCCTATGTTTTAACCACAAAAATGAAGTCTCAATGATGTCACTTGCTATAATCGAGTGAGACTTATGTATGTTGTTGAAAACCGCCTCGTTTCTCGCCTTCCACACACACCAAAGTAAGCATTGAATTAACATGGTTAACAACTTCTTTTCCTTTAGGCAATTGCCCCAATTGACTCCGAATTCTATAAGTTCCTTTACCGAATTAAAGGATGGCAACTGTATACTACACCAATTAAAAAACCAAGCTAACACATCCTTTGTTCTAGAGCACCGGAGAAATGCATGTTCTATATCTTCATCTTCCACATTGCAACATTTACAAATGATGGATCCTATATTGATACCTCTTTTTTCCCAGCAACATGCGCCCGAGGCCCACCCGCCATGTGAAGCAATTGACTTTAATAGGAGTAATGCAAGACCATGGCATGTTAGTGTACCCGGTGGTAGTCAATTTTTTATCAAGCCATTGTCGAATATTATGTACCTTAAAATCACCATTCTTGGAAACATTGCACGACAAACAATCAAAGGAATCTGTTAAACGAACATTATTAATAAGATGTAGTAACTCACAAAATTCGTTAATCCATGTTTGATTATTGAAACTAGATTTCCATTCCCATGAGAAACCGGTATTCAATATGCGGTCCGATACCGTGCAAGACTTGTGTTTTTCAAGTATGTATAGGTTAGGAAATCGAGCCTGCAAGGATGAGTTACCATGCCATTTATCCTTCCAAAATAATACGTTTGCCCCTGAACCGATCTTAATAGAAAAAACATCAAAATAATTATGATCGAGTTTTAAGAGTTCGGATTCAACCTTTGTAATATTTTTCCACACACCACCGTATTTGGCCGATGCCATTGTGTGAACTGGTTTACGCCTAAGATTGTGTATTGCATTGACAACATTCTTCCATATACTTATCTTGCCATCACGTAATCTCCACCACCATTTTGAAAGGAGTGCATGATTTTGGGCCTTTAATGATCCAATACCGAGCGCGCCATACTCCTTTGATGCCAAAACGGTGGACCAAGCCACCCAATTAATTTTTTTCTCACCCCATAATAATCGTCTTCTAATTTTCTCTAAAGATTCAATTACACAAACGGGAGCTTTGAATAATGAGAAGTAGTAAAGAGGTAAACTACTTAATACCGACTTAACAAGAGTAAGCCTACCACCAAAAGATAAATTTTTGCCTTTCCAATCGGATAATTTTGAGTTAAAACGATTGATCACCGGTACCCAATGTTTCTTTAAATTCATGTTAACCCCCACCGGAACCCCGAGATAAGTAAAAGGTAACGTACCGGGTACACAATGGACAATCTCGGCCCAATTGTTTAATTGAGACGTTGAAACACCAACTCCAAAGACTTTTGACTTGTGAAAGTTTACTTGTAAACCGGAAGAGGCATGAAAACATTTCAATATTCTAGCTAAATTTTTTAAATTAACACTAGAACCTTCCCCAACAAAAATAGCATCGTCCGCGTAAAATAAGTGTGATATACATGGGCCGTTTGAACCAATTGAAAGACCACGGAATAATTTTTTCTCACAAGCGGACTTCATGGCAACATTGAGACCTTCCATTGCAATAATGAATAAAAAAGGTGATAGAGGATCACCTTGACGGACACCTTTTGTGACTTGGAATTCCTTAGTTGGTGACCCGTTAATAAGAACCGATGCATAAGATGAAGAGAGACAACCATGAATCCAAGACCTCCATTTATTGCCAAAGTTCATTTGAGCTAAAACGGAATCCAAATAATGCCAATTAATGGAATCAAAGGCTTTTTCATAATCGACTTTAAACAAAAACGTCTTCTTTTTAGCACCTTTTGCCCATGAACACATTTCGTTTATAACAAGCGGGCCTTCCAATATTTCTATCGTTGATGTAAGCCGATTGAGGCACACTAACGATATCATCAATCACTGATTTCAGTCTAAAAGATAGTGCTTTTGCCAAGATTTTATACATATATCCAATGAGAGAAATTGGTCTAAAATCACATAAATTGACCGGGTCTTTAATCTTAGGCAATAAAGAGATAAAGGAAGAGTTACAACCTCTAGAAATCAATCCAGTTTCCTCAAAATGTTTAATAAAAGACATCAACTCCACCGAGAGATCATTATAATGTAACTTGATGAATTTAAAAGTTAGACGTCTGAAAGGGCTTTTATTCAATGAGCTCTTATTAAAAGTTAGACCGTCGGGAATTGCTTTAATTTCTTCTTCCGAAAAAGGGCTTTCAATAAGAGCCTGTTGCGAGTCCGATAATTTGGAAAAAAGCGAATTAATAAATTCGGGCCGATCAGCCCATTGATCGGTGAATTTGGATGAGAAAAATCTAAATGCTTTCGCTTTAGTCTCCGTGGGATCGGTAACCCAATTCCCGTTAATTGATAACCCATGAATACGATTGTTCCTGTTTTTATTTTTAAGCGTTCCATGGAAGAACGATGTATTCTCATCACCGTCGATTGCCCATTTTATATGGGCTTTTTTGTAACGACCCGAAATTTGCAAATAAATAAATTGTATAAAAATATGATAAATACGGATAAATCGTTTAAAGAACGTAGGAATTGGTTTCGTGTCATTTGGACACCGTACGAGAAAGTTATGGATGAAACCGGGTCGAGATAACAACCGAAAAATGCAGCCGTGCTGCATGGGGAAAGTTCACGCCGTGAACTTGGGTTCCCGATCGGGAACTCCCTACAGCGATTTAGTGGTTTTGGTCGATCAGATTTCACGCCTAGGTAGCGATCGGGAAGTGTTCACGAAGCGCAAAGTTAGCGACGCGAACTAAGTTCACGTCGCGAACTTGGGACGACAGCAATAAATCGGGAAAAAAGCTAGGGTTTTCTCATTTTTCACTCCTCCACTTGGTGCAGCCGAGATTGGAGAAAAATGGGCGATTTTGGTGTTCTTGAGCCTAAATCTACACCATCTTTGAGGGTCTATGCATCTAAGCTAAGATCTAAGGTATATTTCATCTCCTAACTAGTTTATGAACTCGTATTGGGAAAAATTGTGATTATGGAGTTGGTATGTGGAAGATCTTGTTAAGGGTGTTTATGGAGGGTGTAAAACACCCATAGGTAGTATGTGGATCATGTGTTCAAGTTGGATTTATGATTTGTTGGGGAAATCATGAACTAGGGTTTATGGATTTTCACCAAGCTTATGAGCTTGGTGGTTGGATTGATTATGATGATGTTAGATGATGTCTAGTTATGGAGGATAACTAGATATGTGATGATTATGTTGATAGGTTGCAAGGACCTAAGAGTTGAAGTTATTCCATAGGCGGGAAGCAAGGATTCGGGTTAACAAACGCGATCTGGAAAGCATTGCCAAGGTGAGTACATGAGACTTTTAAAACTGAGTACATAGTAAATAGTTTTGAAAATACATATGATATTTTATGAGTCTTTATTAATAAATGTTTTGATAAAGATAGTGACTGGAAAGATAAGAAAATAGGTATATTATGATACTATAATATGTCTAGTATGATTGATGAGATTGGAAGTAGTATGATAAACTAAGTAATAATGGAGTCTTTATTAATGTACTATAATGATAAGATAATGAGTAAGAGAATGCATAATGAGTCTCTATTAATAAATATGTATTAGCAAAGCAATTGGAAATGATTCTGTAGAAATGAGTATCTATTGGTAAGATTTACTAATAAAAGTAAAGAACGAATATATATAAAAATGAATATGATGTGACTGTTAATAATTATGTATTATAGTCAGAGAAGAGATAAAAGTATTATGATATCGATAAAATAAGAAATGTATCTTATGAAATAAGAAAGTATGGACCTCATAGGGTTCATAGATGTAGAAGTAGATGTGGGTTGCTTATGATCGGGTCTATGGGACCATACACGTACGTTCACACTATGTTGAACTAGTTATATATAGTTATTATTAGATAACTAACTTGTTGATGACTGCTGTGATAGCCGAAGGCTTGTTTGGAATAACTGATGAGTTATGGTAAGAATGAGATGATGTGATGACGCGGGGGATCCCCGGTCATGAGGTGTGGAGTGAGGGGCAGTTGGGTGGATTCCCATCGACTCATCCACGGTAGTAGTCTTGCTAACTGGAGGAAGGTCCGGCGAGTAAGGCATGTATCGGTAGATTGGGCGATTCCCTCTTGCCGTTATCTTGAGCAATTTGGGGGATCACCGGTATGTTTCTAGTATGTATATGTTTATATACTAGATTTGGTTGAAGCTTATTAATGCGGTGGATCCCCGGTTAATAAGTTAATGTGCTTCTAGTTAGTTTGGGGGCAACCCGATAACTAGATATGTTGTGCTTCTAGCTAGTGCGGGGGCAACACGATAGTTAGATATGATTGCTAGGAGAGCAAAGATTGTTAGAGTCACGGTAGGGTGACTAGCCGGTAGTGAGATTGTTATATATATATATATATATATATATATATATATATATATATATATATATATATATATATATATATATATATATATATATATATATATATATATATATATATATATTTATGAAATAATTATTATTATTGGGGTCTAAAACCCGTGTATCTCACGAGACTATTTTGTCTCACGTACTATGTTTGTTTTGTGGCTATGTACTCAGGTACAGGTTGAAGTGATAGAAGGTTGCACTAGAAGTGGCCTAGAGATGTTTAGCTCGGGAGCCCATAGGTAGATCCCGTTGCCTATGGTTTTGATATACTTGGTGACACCGTATTTTTCTAAACTCTGATAAAGGTTTTTAAAGTTTTTGTTAAACTGTATTTTTGACAATACGTCATATATTGGGGAAAAATATATTTTAAATAATTTAAACGATGTATTAAAAATACGGGTGTTACATTTTTGTTTTAAATCAAGTTTGTGAAATCGATCAAGATCCGCCAGTTTTAATTTACTGTTTTTAATCTCTAAAATTTCTGCATCGGATAATGACCTACTTTCAACCAACAGATCAAGATCTTCAAGGCGTTTTTTAAGATCTTTCAAGTCTTTATTATCCTTATTGAATTCAATTGCCCGCCACTTCTTAATTTCAAGTTTAATATGTTTCAATATCGCCGCAAGAAATAGATCAGGTGTGCCAAATCCATGAAAGGAAGCACAAGCCGATTTCACCAAATCATGAAAACCATCTCTCAATAGCCATGAGTTATAAAATCTAAATGGAGGAGGACCGAAATCAACCAAATTTTTACATAAAATTATTGGCGAATGATCAGAGTGCTCGCGTGGAAGAGCCGTTACCGCAGTACGAGGCTGAGCATGTATGAAATTCGAACACACAAGAAAACGGTCCAACTTGCTAAATTTTCGACAATCAGAGGTTAAATATGTGAATCTCCGTCCGCCCATACTGAACTCTGATAGACCTAAAGAGTTGATAAAGTTGTTGAAGCAGTTAGCTGTTGACCGACAGAAGGAGGAATTGATCCTCTCCTCCGGGCATCGAACAGAATTAAAATCTCCAAAGAAGATCCAAATACCTTGGCCAGAATTTTTTAAATTGATTAAATCCTCCCACAACTGCTTTTTTTCGTTTAATGCCTGAGGAGCATACACATTTACAAGAAAGTGTCTCCATTGAAACCGTTCCAATTACCCCCCACTGTAAGACTGTATCTTGATTTAACACAAAAATTAGCGGAGAACACATCAGTGTTCCACATACTAATTAGACCTCCCGATCTGCCTACGGAATCGACTGCTTCAAACTGTACATTATTGTTACCCCAACAACCAGAGATATCGAAATTACTAGAAACGGGAATATGCGATTCTTGCAAACCGATAAAATCAATTTTGTATTTCGATTTCAATTGCCTTACCCATTCAGTTTTGTGAGTTTCACTCACCCCCTAATGTTCAATGATAAAAGATACATTGAGAAACGATTTTTTTCACCATCCCCTGAGAAAATTTCACGCAAAATAGGGTTATCATCCCTAATTTGAAAACCGACCTCGGCACCAATAGCAGCCGTCTTTGAGATTTCTGGGACCGAAACTGAATGAGATAGAGACTCATCACCGGATATAGTTGAATTTGCCGGACCGACATTGAGATCGATGACAGGAGCCGAGTCGGGAACCATAGACGCATACGTCTTATCGTTGTGATTATGAATGCCAGAATTATGGGGCCGAATTGGAGAGAACCTCCTCCGTTTTTTTGATATCGGACCAGGCCCAATATCGGAGTGAGCTTTGCCAAGCACAAATGGGCTTAAACCAGATGTGGAAGAGGTCGGCCCAATAGGAACAGAACTTTGAAATGGACCAAAATTGAATATCGGACCCTTGGGAAGAGAATTATCCCACGTGACATTGCATGGTTGGAAATCAACATGGGGGCAATCAACTGACTCCTCGACTCCTGAATTGGCATTTTTCTCAACATTAATTGCTACCTGGGGACTAGTGTGGTCGGCCTCATCAATAACGATATTGACCGGAACGCTATTATCGCCGGTGGAATTTTGTTGTACCTCCGGAAGAATTTCTCCCTCCTCGACAACATTATCCGGTGGCTCACGTTCCCAAGTTTCTGATATTCCATCATCAGAATTAGAATTGAAGTCGAAATTATTACCTGCAATACCATCGTCATCCAATTCGCCCGGTTGAGTTGGTTCCATTGAAAGCGGTTGCAAAGAAAAGGGATGCCAATCGTTGTGGATTTCAGATACTCCGATATTAAACGAACCACCATCATGAGAAATCGTAATCTCATCATTGATTCTAACCCTAGATGATGTTAATATTGCAACTTTTGCATTAGAAAGATTGGATCCCTCTCATGAGGCATCTACAGTATCAACCCCCTCTCCATATTTATTTGTTATCTTCATTATATTATCATTGTCGCGAAAACACAAGGGAAGACCAACAACACGTAACCAAGCCAATCTCTTAAACGGAATATCCATAGCATTTGAGCCAAACTTTAGCCATTTAAACCATTGTTTCCAACAGTTTTCATTAGCAAGAAAACCATTAGCACATGACGATCTACCGAAGTATAATGTAACGTACATGCCACCGTAATAATATATTTTAACATCAGAAATACTTCCATCATCAACGAGCATTGGAAGATTTCTGAGTTTGTTAAAGTCTGAAATTTCACCAATAAGAACGAGACTTTGTAAATGGCTATTAATAATTCTAGATGGATATAGGAATATTGGAGGATCATTCTTCTTCACCGTATTGGAATCATGGCCCTTAACGGCAGCAGCATAAGACCTTTTCCTCTTTACTTTCTATATTGCCATATGCAATGATGGAGATGGACTACTAGGGATCAGCAGAATTCTAAAACTACGTAACCAACTGCTTTCACACCGTACGAACAACATCCGGAGCAAGGACCCCAACAGTTTGGAAGATATCTTGAGAAAAGGTTTTAGCACCGGTCTATCCTATATGTACTCCAGTTTATTCGAAGTCTCCCAATGGTGTAGTTTACATTGTTGCGCTGGGGAAAAGAACGAACAGGGGGTGGTTTACCAGTGGCACGATGGTTGCCTGTAACGTTCTTCCTTTGATATCTGGCCAGATTACAACGAAGAATGCAATGATCATATTTAATCATTCCGATTGATTTCTCAAACCTCTTCTCATCAAGCACACCATTGAATCGAATGAATGCAAAGTAAGAACCGCCCTTATCTTTCATCCTGGAAATATATATGTCAACAATATTCCCAAAACTCTGAAATCTATCACGTAATCCATTGATGTTGCACTTGTCCGGTAAGTTTGATACAAACAAAGTAATCGGAGCAAGCCTCTTGTTATTCACCGTACGCCACCCATCACCGGAATCGTAGTGACCTTTCATATTCTCAAGAATCGACCAAACCCTATGGGTCCAAGGACCACCCTTGTAACAACGCTCGTAAAGCACGGATCCAAGGATGAATTCACGCGATCACAGGGAAGCTTGCAAGAGTGGAGATCAAGAACGGTAGTAGTTTGGGACGAAAGCTAGAGAGAATTTCATATTAGTGGTGGTTTAATCAAAATTTTTAAACCTCTTCTCATCAAGCACACCATTTAATCAAAAACCTAACATGTATCTTATTTATAAAAATATTATTTACCTAATGAGTTAATGGTAAAGTTAATTTAACAATGAAATAGTATTTAACGACTTTAAACTTCTTACTCTTTTGTTTCAAAATAAGTGATATACTTTTTATTTTGATGTACTTCAAAATTAGTGATAAACTTTAAAATTTTATCTTATTTGGTAAAATGTAGTGGGGGCACACACCAACTAATGATCTCATTTAATAGAGTGAAATAATTCATTTATCCTTAATTTTACTTTTAAACATCATTAAATCAACTTTAATCAAAATGTGTGGGACTCATCCCCACTAACTATCCAATGTAATCTAATCTTAACTTAATTATAATATTTTGTCTAAAAAATATGAATTTCTAATCAGGGGTGCCCAGAGGGTTGACCCGACCCGACTCAAACCCGCACTCGATTATGTTAGTCGGGTCGGGTCTATTCGGGTCCTGTTTAATATCGGGCTTTTAAACCTACACCCGACCAACCCGATTCGTTATCAGGGGGTTTCGGGTTGAACTGATTAGACTTGATTTAAGCTTAAGTGTTTTATTTCCGCTAAAAGTTAAAATATTTTACTATTAAATCAATGAATTAACATATTATATGATAAATCATTCAATAAAAACCCATTAACAATTCAAAAGTGCTAGATAAAAACTCAAAAAATTCAATATACTAGATAACTTTTTTATTTTTATCTAAAATTCCTAACGCATGTGTAACCCAACCAACCCGATCGGGTCAACCCGACAAACCTGCTGAAACCTGACCAACCCGAACCCGACTAACCTGAATCTATATCGGGTCAGGTTTCGGGTTAGGGTTTTTGTGCCTCAAACCTGACATATGTGACCCGGTAAGAGCTCTAACCCGATGGGCACCTGCACCTCTATCCCTAATGTATCACTTATTTCGAATGGAAAGTTAATTAGTTGGTAATTCGAGTCAGACAATGACATTCACAAGAAACAATATTTCTTTCTCGAACCTTCCCCTATGTATGATAAACTCCACCACTTTATTCAAATGAGAAAAAAAAAACCTTTAACAAGATTTAAATCCAAGATATAATAAAGAAAAACCCCCAAATATGTCTTTAATGTCAAGCTGATCTACACAATGGATAGTGGTTGATAAAAGGCTGCATAAACAGGCTGATATGTAAAGGAATTTGTAAGTTGTAACTTAAAAGCAACCTTTTTAAAATGACTCTTTTGGCAAAAAGCAGATAATTATGGAATATTTTCCTCGTAAGTTGTTTTTTATGACAGCCTCATTTTCCCGCTTTTTGCATGTGACAACACAAATACGCGTACGTCCATGAGTTTCCGCACGCGGCCATTGTTTCTTAAAATTTATTATTTATATAATAATAATAAACAGATATATGCGACATACTCCGTATTAATTAAATTCATGGACAAAACATAGCAGTTTTATTTGGAAAAAAAAGTTAATCCAAAAAACCTGATATTAGTTAATCTCATAAAAACTTATTACTTTTACCAAATCAATATTTCACTAACTAAAAAGTTATTTCTAAATAACATCTCTAATGATTAACCTTTTATAAAAGCTTTTTCTTTTACAATATTTCTAATTTACCTTTATCTATCTTAAATGTTTTATAAATACCCCTTATATATAAATTGACTATTTTTTTTAACATCTTATAAAACTTAACATTTTTTAAAATATTTGATACAAAAATATTATAATAATTGATATTAATATTTTAATAGATAAAAATATTACATTGCAAATATTAAAAAATAATATTGAAAGTGTGTTAAAAGGTTTAAAATGAAAACTTATTAAAAAGTAGGGGACCAAAAAAGACAAACATTGAAAGTGTGTTAAAAGGTTAGTAGAAAAAAAGTCATTGCAAAAAGCTTTCAAAAAAGCTTGTAATTCCAATGGTAAAAAGTTATTCAAAAGCTTATTGTAATAGTAATAAGCTTTTGAAAAAAGCTCCCATTGGAGATGCTCTTCGGAACCATGCACTGATGCAGTATGGGTTTTTATGTTTCCACCCATAAAAGTGTTAGTATACTATTAAAGTAAATATTACCAATTGGTTTAGATTAATTGGCCACTAAGAGTTATATTGGGGGGTTTGTCTTCAAGACGTCTAGCTTAAGTTCAAGACTTGTTGAATGCATTCGTTAGGAGATAAAAAAAAGAGTGAGGTTTATAATTTATTCCCCTAAAAAAAGGATATGTCGAGAAATATATACTGACCGCTTGGATGTCATGGCATTTGTCGAATCACTAACTTACTAACTTACCGTTAAAAAAAATTAAACTAAATATTGTGACTTTTAAAAAAAAGAAATTGAAATCCATTTTATAAATTTTACATAATGCTTTGAGCTTTGAGTATGTATGTTAGTCCAATCAATTTTTGAACTCGATATAAAATTTTTTTAAAAACCCTCTAAAGTAAGTTTTGTTTTCCAAATAAGTAAATTCTTTCCTAAATTAAAAATATTGTCATAATCTCCGAGTTATATGTTCGAATTCTTCATTAAGTTTATCTTGACTTAAAGTGGAGGTACATACATATATATATTCCTAGGCTATTATTTTTTTAAATGAACCCTCAATTTTGTGGACTCTGGTAGTTCATGTCAGGACCACCCTGTGGGTATGACACATTACAGAAGTATATAATGATGTTTGATGTCGCCAAAAAGGCACCGCTAGCTACGCCAAATGTCCGGCAGCGTAAGATTAATGTTGTGTGTTTGTTCTTTTTCTTTTTAAAATGTTTGCAATTGTGAAGATTGGTGTGTTTTTTGTCTGGATCTGAATATTATAACAATGTTACTGAAGGAAAAATCATTTGAAATTTAACATTTTAAGACAAAAAAACTTTATAACTCAAGTTTTAACATACTTCACATACCTAATTCTCATATATTTTGCAAATTCATTAATATTTGGAATAAAATAATGAAATGTAGTAGTAGTAAAATACTTGAATGGTTGAATAAGCAGTAAATCATAGAGGACAAAGGACCACACCCTTATTCAACCTTTGACCAAGAAAAAGAGCTAGTGGGGTACAGTTACAGTCACAATCACCGTTAAAATTTGTGCATGTCACAGGCATGTATGGAGTTCTGTACCCATTTATCAGATTACTAGTTTACTACACAGTATTTAGTGATAAACTAATAACATATTTTAGTGTGTATTACTGAAAAAGAAACTAAAAGGTAAAAATACTAAAAAGAAAAAAGTACTCTCTCCGTCCGACTTTAATTGTCCACTACAAAAAAACACAAAGTTTAAGAAAAGTGCATTAATTATATAATGTCATCAATTAAATTTTCTCTTTCCCACTTAAATGTTTTTTGATTGATTGAAATTTAGGAAATGACACTCATTGTAGGACAAACTAAAATAGTGTATACTGGACAATAAAAATGAGACGGGGGAAGTAATAACTAAAAGAACCTTAATAATTATTGTATGCATGTAACATTACATAAAATGGTAAAAATTGAGAGTGTAGACAACTCGCAATGTATTAATATTTTATAGGTTACCAAATTTCATGATCGCCACTCAAACGACCGCGTGCTCTCATTACATGACCATTGGCCAACCGCAACCTCCTTTTTTATTTTTCCTTCGGTTTAGTCGTATAAGCGACTGAAAGTTATTAGTTTTTTTTGTTTGTATATTATGCATGATTAGTTGATTATACATATCATCCGATCAGATAGATAATTAAGGCTGTCAAATCGTGCTATCGTTTCGTGTTTTTGGGTAACACGACACGACACGAATTCGTTCAACACGAAAACAAACACGACACGAAGTCGTGTTTTATTTTGCTAACACGAACACGACACGATTAAAAAACGATAAACACGACAATACGAGATAAAGAACAAATACATCAAATTTCTTACTTACTACATGCTAAAAACACAAGGGGTGTTCAAAAATATCCGAAAAACGGGCATCCGAAAAATTACCCGATATCCGAAACCCGGATATCCGAAAATCCGGGTATCCGAAAATCCGGATATCCGAAAATCCGGGTATCCAAATTCCGGGTACCAAATACGGGTAGTGTTTTTCAAGATTTCCGGATACCCGATACCCGAAAAATTACCCGAAAATAAAAAATATACGAAAAATATACAAATATTATACAAAAAATACCCAATATATTTAAGAAAATACCCATAATATCCAAAAATACCCAAAATATTTGAAAAGTACCCGAAATATTCGAAAAATACCCGAAAAATACTCGAAATAGTCGAAAAATATTTGAATATTATGTTTTTTTCCGGATACCGGATACCCGAATTTCGGATATCCGAAATTCCGGGTACCCGAAATCTGGGTATCCGAAATCCGGGTACCAAATGCGGGTAGTAAAAATCACTATCCGAAAATCCGGGTACCCGAATTACGGGTATCCGGAAATCCGGGTACCCGGTTTTAACACCCCTAAAAAAGACGACAAAAATATAACATAAATTTCTAAATGTTCCCAAAATCATAACTATCGTGTTAATTTCGTGTTAATCTCTGAACACGAACACGACATAACACGACTTTGTGTTTGTTTTAATTGACATGAACACAGCACATACACGAATTCAAATTTCAATTTCATCAGAATTTTATTTCATTTCTTGTATTTTTATCGTGTCGTGTTAGATTTTCACAGTATTGTAAATAATACTAACATTTGCCCCTTTTTAATGCATTTACCCCGTCGAACCTGGGGTTTCTGATGCATACAAGTATTTTTGTTGGAACGTTGATACAGAACTAATGGAATCCTTAGTGTATTCTCATTACCTGATAGAGGTTATTATTTCAGCAATAGTGTCGCTACCCATGATTAATTAAAATTCTTGGTGCCATATTTCGATTAAAAAAAAAATAAGAATTGGGTTGCGCCATATATATGAAAGAGTATACAATAATGATGTATTTGCCGAATCAAATGTTCTTTCTTTTCTATAACCTACCTTAGGTCTTCCTTATAGAATTATCAAATGAAGTATCATCTAACCCCCGTCCGTTTCCATTAACTAAAAAACCCCAACAAACAATACAAGCGAAGTGGAAAAAGAGAAGAATTAGGTTCTAAATTTTAATGATTCAATTTTCTTTGGAAGACAAATGAGAAAGATGAGTCACGGGAGAAAAGATGGACTATTCTATCAATTTCACTGTTTTAGTTATTTTCGTTTTAGTTTCGGTTTGTTCTTTCTCCTGAAAAAAAGAGGGGAAACCCCCAGCGCGTGACGTTTCACTTTCTTACCTGCACGTGGGGTTTCAAGTTTCACCCTATTTCGCCTGATTACCGTATCTCGTATATTCCTAATTTTCCTACTTCTGCTTTACTAATTTCTCACTCAAGCGCGCGCGCACACACACTTTTCTTCCCCCCTTTATTGCTCCCTAACGGCCAAACGCCGGCAAATGAAGCTGCCGGAAAACGAAAACGACGCCGTAGAGGCTGAAACGCTCCAAATTCTCGAATCACTACTTCATTCCGTTCACCACACTCACTCCTTCAAAGGAAAATGGTCTCTCATCGGAACAAAAATCTCCGATCTCAAAGCACAACTCTCCGAACTTTCGGAATTACCTCCAAACAACATTTCCCGCGACCTTCTCCGGTCACTCTCCAGAACACTCTCCGACGCTGTATCTCTATCCGTCACTTGCCACAGCCCTAACCTCCCCGCCGGCAAGCTCAAAACGCAGAACGACGTCGATTCTGTCTCAGGAAAGCTCGATAATCACATCAGAGATATAGATGTTCTGATCAAAAGCGGCGTTCTACAAGACGGCGTTGTTACGCCCGTTTCGGTTTCCAGGAGAGAGTCCGTGCGAATTCAGACGAGGAATTTGGTGACGCGGTTGCAGATCGGTGCTGTTGATTCTAGAAACTTCGCTCTCGAATCGTTAATTAGGTTAATTGAGGAAGACGATAAGAATGTTGTAATCGCTGTCGCGCAAGGAGTCGTTCCGGTGCTTGTTCGTCTACTGGATTCCGGATCTTCACCGGAAATTAGAGAAAAAACGGTAACGGCGATTGCTAGGGTTTCAACCGTCGATTCGAGCAAACACGTATTAATAGCGGAAGGTCTGTTATTACTCCATTATCTAATTCGAGTTCTCGAATCAGGTAACGGATTCGCGAAGGAAAAAACATGCATTACGCTTCAAACCCTAACACTTTCGAAAGAAAACGCAATAGCAATCGGATCACGAGGTGGAATTTCATCGTTACTAGAGATTTGCCAGTCCGGTACACCGACGTCACAAGCCTCCGCCGCCGCCGTACTCCGGAATTTAACCTCCTTCTCCGATACCAGAGAAGATTTCATCGAACACCACGCAATTTCAACGCTTCTAACACTCGCTAGCTCAGGTACTGCATTAGCTCAAGAACATTCAATTGCTTGTTTAAGTAATCTAATTAGAGACGATGATGATTTAAAGCTGTTAATAGCTCGAAAAGGAGGAATCGATAGTTTAAAAAGCTTTTGGGATTCCGCCCCTGTTCTTAGCAATTTAGAAGTTGCAGTTGAATTTTATAGCAATTTAGCATCCGATCAACGGCTAAGCGAATCAATTATCACAAACGATTTTTTAACTCGACTAATTAGTGTACTAAATTGTGGAGTATTAGAAATCAGAATCCATGCTGCAGAAGCAATTTACAAAATCGGATACAACACGAAAACACGACAACAATTAGGTGAATTAGGGTTTATTCCTCCATTGATTAGAATGCTCGAAGGGAAATCAACTAAAGAAATCGAAGCTGCTACAAAAGCGTTATCGACAATTTTAATTTACACAGAAAATAGAAGGATTTATAGAAAGGATCAAAGAGGGATAGTGAGTGCTGTTCATCTTTTGGATCCACTGATTATGAATATTGATAAGAAATACCCTGTTTCGATTCTAATATCGTTAACGAATTCCAAAAAATGTCGTAAACAGATGGTGAATTCGGGTGTTTTGGTACATTTACAGAAGCTTGTAACAATGGAGGTCGAAGGTGCAAAAAGATTACAAGAAATAATTGGTGGTAGGAAGATTTTGGGTGTTTTTAAAAAGCATTAGATCTAACATGATTCTTGAAATTAAACTTTCATGTAAGTATAAAATCACACTTTGGGGAGGTTTGGGATTGCGATTTGGATTTGGATTACCTGTTTAATGTGTTGTGAAAATGCAAATAATCTTAAATAAGCGTTTGACAAAAAGTCTGAAAAAGCAGGTGGATAGGTGATTATTGCGTTTAAAAAAACTGATTATTTACACTTTACCTATTAACTAAACAATTAATAAGGTTTGCCAAACACTATAAAATTTGATTATCTGATTTATTACGATTTCAAACAAAATAGTCAAATTCAAATACTATTCTACATATCCTTGTTTTGTAATGACTAATTATCTAATTATTTATTTTTTTAGAACACATAATCTACTTTCAATCATCAATCTCAAACAGCCTTTCTTAGTTCTTGGATTTTTGTTCTGTTTTTCTTGTGTTTTCTTTTGATTTTGTTGCTGTTTTTTTATTTTTTTTTGTTGGTTGTGTGTAACTGTTCATAAATATATTGGTAGGCAGTACTAAAGTAGATGAATTTTTATTAGTGTTGAAAGTTGGAACAATAAATATTATGGTCAATCTTTTGTTTGGTGACCTAACTTTGACGAAACTCCTCTTTATAATATTAAAGCTCAATGACTCATTCAATTCTAATGTCATTGAGTCTTTCTTGCATTTCATATTGATTAGTTATGGCTGATTCGCGTAATTTAATAATTAGTAATATTAATGGTTTGACTAAAATCAAATAAATTAGATGAACTTAATACTTTTAAGGAGTGTTTGGTACCGGCTTAATTTTTGTTTTGAAAATGCAATTAATCTAAAGTGAGTATCTCACAAAAAAAAAAATCAATTATTTATGTTTTGGTGTCCAAAATGAAGTTTTAGAAAAACAGGTACCAAGATGATTATTGGTTATTTGGAAACGTAATTAATTTAAAATTAGTCATTTTACCTTTTAATAAAGCAACAATTAGAGTTGTTAAATACTAAAAAAATTGATTAGCATAATCAAATAAAAACATCATTTTTTAGAATTGCATTTTATAACCTCTCATTATTTACTTGTTCATTTTCATTCATAATCAATTTTCAATAAACAATTAGAATCATCCCTAAACGTAAACTACAACTATGAGATTTGCTAATCTAGAGGGATGTTAATTAGTTGATAAAAAAAAACTTTACATTTTAAAAAGAAGTTATTGAGTCGAAACTTATGTATCATATTCACTGAATGTACTTGATTATATGAGAAAATATTTATTATTATAAATGTGCGGTTTTTAGTTTTTAATAATGTGAAAATGTAAAGTTAATAAACCGTCAAATACGTTAAACCAACTCGGGTTATTCGATTCTATATGATTGCCCCAACACAGATAATTGATTTAGCTACTTTGGTTTGTAAAATTATCAAACAATTACTATCGAATTAACAATATTATAGGGCTAAACTCGACAAAAAAACAAACTAAAACAACACATGAAACAAGTAAACAGAATATAGCAGATAGACAATGGCATGTGACTACCCCCATCTGAATAATTTTGTTTGTTCTAAGATTTTGTTCCATGCCAATATTTTTAATCCTTCTAAGAATCTTTCCCATTTCACCAATATGGTTCATATATAAATACCTTCAAGAAGGTTATTTTGGGAAAGTGTATGAAAAATGTGCACTGCCCACACACAGATTTTTCGTATATATACACGTTTTCATACTCATATGCATTATTTGCGCATATTTTTATAGGTACGCACACATATCTCATATACTAGCATTTGCATTTTTACTGGATTTCTCTCTTAAAACAATCTATCTACACCTCTTCTAAATGAATTAGTTATCGTTTTCGTCAGTCCTAGTCTTATTGTTGAGGTAGTTATAAGTCTATTTCTCTTCATATTTTTTATGCATTATTTATTATGCAATATAGCTCGATAGTGATAGAGTTAAATCAAAGGGGCTTGGGGTTGAAGACATGGTTCATAGATGAAGGAAAAGCTGTCTTCTAGGGTTTTGTTTGGGTCTGAGATCATAGGCAATGTGTGCATGGTTCAAAAATGCATATATACAAATACTAGGTTATGACCCGTAAAAAATCACGGGTTATCACTAATTCTGTTCATTTATAATGTTTATTATCCTACAACAGTTTATCTGAATTGCATGTATATTACCTTTGATTAGATCCCTTAGTCCATCTAAGTCTTTAAAGTGTGCCTAAATTTTGCCAATCCATTTGTTTAGAATATAAGCCTGTATTTTATTACCCTAGCTAACAATATAGTAGAAAAAAATATAAGTAAAAACTATAGTAAATTTGTAATAGTCAATATTAACAATTAAAGTATGAGTTATTACAAACCTCTTCGTCCATGAGTAACATTTTCAGTGAATACACTTGACTTTTATTGCTATGGTCACTTTTAGTCCACAGCCTAATGATTCTGACTTTAAGTGTAAAGTAATCTTTAAACTCGTTTGTTAGGAATATTATTATTAATATTCATTAAAGATTTGATTATGTCAAAACTATTAAACTACAAGGACCTAAGTCGATGATATGAAGTTCAAATTCAAATAAAGATTTAGGAGATAATCATAAATGTAAAAGATATAGTATATCTTTATTAATTTAAAAGATTTAGTATTATCTTTTCCTTGTAAGTCTTGGGTTTTCTAGTATATAAAGAAATCTAATGACATAGAATTAGATGTTCTCAGAACCCACGTTTTAACGTGTTTGTGTGTAAAACCTAAGCCTCAAGGTCATATGATCCTGTTAACCAAAACCGTTCTACATATTTATATGTAGAATTGGGGCTTTTAGTAATCATTGTATATAAAGATGATGATGAAACCTTGTTTAGCTATACAAAACTGTTTATCTAATTCCGCAATTTTATGTTTTGTATATGCTTATTCCAGATAAGAACTAACTATTCTTGAGCCTAAAGATCTATGTTTATGAAGAGTTATTCGATCTTCACAATTGGTATCAGAGCACGGTGGCTCAGATCTGGAATGAAACAAGGATGTATTGATGATTTATGAAGATATTACGATTTTTTTATTAAATCTGGGATTACGATTTTAGAGCTGTAAACTCGGTGGCCACATGGAGCAAACATAAAGTCAACTTATTATTTTTATTAGAAGATGGAGCAAACATACGATTATTTGGATGAATTGTGAAAGCTTGATGAGTTGGTGATCTCATTGTCAAAGAATTTGTGATACATATTATAATTATTCCACCAATCATACTTTCAAAGTCATCATGCTCATTGCTGGACTGAGCCATTCGCACATCCAAACAACCGCCTCACCTACTGACATCATCAATGACATTTTTTTTTTCATATTTGTTACTGATGTCATCGCCTCACCTGCTGGTATACTTTTACTACTGCTCCTTCCATATATCAAGAGTATTTGCTACTGATCCTTTGAAGGTGGATTTCAGGGTAATTTTACTACTGATCTCACTCTCAATTACTACTGCTCCATTGAACTAAAATACTACTTTGCTAGGTTATGTTCAGATTTCACTACTGCTCCTTCTAAATTTACTACTGGTATCTCAATTCCATGTTACTACTGATCAGTAACAATTCTCAAGTCCGATTCTACTACTGATCAGTATGGATACAATTTTACTACTGATCCATATTTAATTACTACTGACCAGTAGTAAAACAAAATTACTACTGATTCAGTGTTTCGATTACTACTGCTGCGTTGACTGATCAGTATTAATCAGTACTGACCGAAAAATTTAAAATTTTTTTTACTGATTTCTTCCATACAACTGATACATCATATTTTGGAAAGCATGACACACACCATGTTCATTCCATACCACGGTGTATTGATTGTATCTGATAATAATGTGAAACGAATCACATTATTCACACACACAGGTTGAAGGCATGATGAAGATAAAGGAAAGTTTTTATTTGCTACATATTTGATCTTTATCAATTGATTACAGAAGATAATTGATTATATTTTATTTGAAGATGAAGTGGAAAGTCTTACTACATAAGATGTTATGTAAAGATGTAAATGCAATTCAACAGAATCTTAACGAAAAGATCTGATTGAAGACCAAGATGTCCCTCATACAAGATATGACGTTGCTAATTACTATATTTAGACGGAACGTGATGCTTAGTTTGAGTTTCTACTTCAACTTCAAATAGAAGATAGTTGGTTTTCAATGTAATTAATATAGCCTTGAAGAACACAAGAATGATAGCACACTTTTAGGGGAAGAAAAAGTGTTGATCATTCAAGGGGAAGTTCAAGTTTCTCGGATTGATTTGATTATGTCAAAAAGGGGAAGAGACTTGAAGACTCCTAGCTAATTCTATAAGTTTTGTCAAATCAAATAGGGGAAGATTGTTAGGAATATTATTATTAATATTCATTAAAGATTTGATTATGTCAAAACTATTAAACTACAAGGACCTAAGTCGATGATATGAAGTTCAAATTCAAATAAAGATTTAGGAGATAATCATAAATGTAAAAGATATAGTATATCTTTATTAATTTAAAAGATTTAGTATTATCTTTTCCTTGTAAGTCTTGGGTTTTCTAGTATATAAAGAAACCTAATGACATAGAATTAGATGTTCTCAGAACCCACGTTTTAACGTGTTTGTGTGTAAAACCTAAGCCTCAAGGTCATATGATCCTGTTAACCAAAACCGTTCTACATATTTATATGTAGAATTGGGGCTTTAAGTAATCATTGTACATAGAAGATGATGATGAAACCTTGTTTAGCAATACAAATATGTTTATATAATTCCGCAACTTTGTTATTTGTATATGCTTATTCCAGATAAGAACTAACTATTCTTGAGCCTAAAGATCTACGTTCATATTCCTAATAACCGATACTTGGTATGTAGACATGTTTTAAAAATCTGGTCAAATATCATAAAAATAAGATGTTAAGTTATAATAATGGTGGTTTATTAATTGAAACAAACTCTAATAATAACAAATGAAAATTAATCATATGTTGTATGATATATCTGTTCAAGCAAGATACATGCTAATCTGGCATTCACACAAGTTGAATATTTCACATGATTCTTATTCACTTGATTTGATTTTGTCTTTCTTATGGTTCTACAATTTTTGGGGTCGTCTTCTCAAAAGTAAAGCGAAAAAACTGCTTGAAAGTTATTTGTTGCGACTAAAATGACAACTACACTAACTTAACAACATTTGTCGTATACAAAGAAGTTTTATTCCGTCTTTAAATTTTCGGTAACAACATCTATAACCAAACGTCTATTCATCTTTTTGATAATAATTGACAATATGATTTCCTAAAAATTTTCATTATTGTGCATTTTATTTTTTTGAAGCTAGTCATGTATAAACACAAGTATCACAACAATAAATTTAGAAAGACAAAGAAAAAGTCAAAATCAGAAGATATCAAAATTATCTAATCTTCTCTTATCTTCTCCTATATATGAGCCTACATTTGATTTACGTTTGCCAACTCAACAGTTTGGAGCTCTTTCATTGGTCCATATTGCCACGTGTAATTACACCATTGGTCAGCGAAATACATGCCAAAATATTCAAATTAGTTTTAGGCAATAAATTCGGAATTTTATTTTTATCCAAATTAAAGAGGATGCAGTATCTTCAATAAATACATACCTAAAATATTCAAATTACAAATTGTTGCCACTTTATTCGGAATTTAAAGTTAACAGTCATATCCCCCATTAAATATTCAATACTTAAATTTAAATTGACTATAGTTAAAAGGATATTATTCGGGGGGCTAATTTTTGTGATGGAGAAGATCTATTATTCCAGCATCAATATTGAGGGAATTATTCAAACCTAAATGGTAACTAACAAATATCTCTACAAAAATAAGGTTATAAATCAAACTTGACCATTTTTAAATTTGGAAATACCAAAAATACATTGGATATATTTTTAAACAATGTATTGTTAATTTCAACGAAATCTCCTAAAAAGTTATACCGTATCTGTGCAGTGACAGCAGGTTAAATCCTGCAGTGCTTGGCTAATAGTTTTATTTCGAAACTTTTTAAATGAAAAGGTAATTATGTTTTTACAGGCCCTAGATATAAGGAAACGATTATTTGAAATTTTATAAAACGATTATTTGCTTGCATATTTAAAATTGATTTTGTAAATCATCAATTTAAATCATTATTCAAAGTTGCCAAATTATATTCCGGAAAATTATGGAATCACAACACTTACCTCTGTGAATGCTTCATTATATAAGCCATTTAGGATCTCTGTGAAATTCACATAACCTTCGTTACACAGGAAGGTCCAGCCAAATCGATTATACTCCAGCTTCTTCAATCTGGAAAATTTAAAAGGTATGCATTCTTATTAGTAATCTATAACAATGTTTTTAATAAATGATCTTTAAAATTAGAATTAAGATGTAGTCCCGTACTTTTTCACAATATAAACAATATTCACGGAGGAAAGACCTATCATTAATTCTGCTTTAAATTTGTATTTAAAAGTACTTTGTTTCGATTTTGAATAAAAAAATGCAGTATATATACTGAGATTTAACAACAGTCAATATACAATGACATAGTTATTGAGGAAAGAAATACCGGATATTTAAAACGATTAATAAACTGTTATTAACTCTTACTTTCAGCAGCTCATTATCAAGGTTGATTCGTTACACAGCCAGGTCCTTCTGAATTTGCAGCCCTCCAGCTTCTTCAATCTGCAAAATTTCAAAGGTATGCTATTTATATTGTTAAATTTCCTGTGTGTATCATTCCAGTTTTAACTATTTATACAACTCACTGCAATTTGTACCCTTGTGTCTTTATTTGTCCTATTTTTTTAGATTTTTATCAGGCTCATAAAAGACCACAAAAAAGTTGTAAAACTGAAAAAAAAATTTATTTAAACATAAGAAACAAAATACCCCAAATTAAAAGCTAAATATTTTTCCACCTTGCACTATGAACTGCTCTTTTAGAATCGTGTATTATTTGGTACTATGTCGTCTTATACTTGCTTCTTTAATAAAATATTAGTAACAATTTTCGAATTATAATCAAAATAGTTAGAAATGATTGTTGACAAATTAGGGATTTAGGGCTTTGATGTTTCGACAAATTCCATCAAATTCCAGGCTCGCATGTATTAAAATGGTAGATTTCAGGCCTGAAAAGCCGTGATTAACGTAAATCCCTCCTCCAATTCCTGAAATCATCAACTGTTCCATTGACATTCTCTTCACATCCTTTCATATTACTATAAAGAAGATGTGCTTTTGTTGGACCTATGTTTGCATTTGCAGCATTGAATACAAACACTTGTTCAGCATACTTCAAATTTCTACTTTGCCTAGATAAATGCATATACTCTGGAGGAACCAACTCGTGATTGTGTTTATCCTCGAAGCCAACAATTGAAAATTTTGCTGATCGGTCATCCCAAAGAAACCTAACATGAGCCATACATCCTGTTTTTCTGGTGTGTGTTTTTCTAATTCTTGTAACATTTTCTTCTCCATCGAGGGTGTCAATAGATACATTCCTTGGGTAACCAGATCTATCGCACCGAACATATCTGTCTTTTACTAAACCTAACCTTGTCCGTTTCTGTGTTGACAATAGTACGTCAAAACCTCCTTTAAACGCATAATTTTTATACATTTGAATACATTCCTCAAGTGTTTCAAACTTTTGCCCCATAATTGGTAGTAGTCCCTCATCTACAATTGGAGCATAAAATATCGATCCTCCTGGTGTATCCATGTACAATGAATTAACTTGTTTTGGAGTGCCATTCCCATCAAAATCTGCGTGTTGACATAATCAATCAGAATATAAATCACATGTGATTTTGTAAATTGAATCACTTGTGATTTGTCCCTTATCAACCTCCCCTGTCTCTAAGCAATCAAATCACAAGTGATTTCTCTTAGCAAAATCACATGAATCAGTCAACTAAGGCAGAGCAAACAATCACATGTGATTTTGTAAAGCGAATCACTTGTGATTTGTCGCTTATCAACCTCAACTGTCTCTAAGCAATCAAATCACAAGTGATTTCTCTTAGCAAAATCACATGAATCAGTCAACTAAGGCAGAGCAAACAATCACATGTGATTTTGTAAAGCGAATCACTTGTGATTTGTCGCTTATCAACCTCCCCTGTCTCTAAGCAATCAAATCACATGTGATTCTCTTAGCAAAATCACATGAATCAGTCAACTAAGGCAGAGAAAACAATCACATGTGATTTTGTAAAGCGAATCACTTGTGATTTGTCGCTTATCAACCTCCTCTGTCTCTAAGCAATCAAATCACATGTGATTCTCTTAGCAAAATCACATGAATCAGTCAACTAAGGCAGAGCAAACAATCACATGTGATTTTGTAAAGCGAATCACTTGTGATTTGTCGCTTATCAACCTCCCCTGTCTCTAAGCAATCAAATCACATGTGATTCTCTTAGCAAAATCACATGAATCAGTCAACTAAGGCAGAGCAAACAATCACATGTGATTTTGTAAAGCGAATCACTTGTGATTTGTCGCTTATCAACCTCAACTGTCTCTAAGCAATCAAATCACATGTGATTATATTATCTAGATAACTTGAAATAAATTTTATTACCTGATTCATCGGTTCTTTTATCTGTATGATTGTTACTGACAGACTCTGGATTCAGATTCATTGATAACGTCAGTTATTTTTTATTTCGATTTCAGATCTGCGTTCGATTTCTTCGATTTTATAAAAAAACGCGATTCGCAGTATTTGATTTGTTTTGCTGCAGTCGATTCGATGTTTGAGATTCAGATCTGACGTGTGCGAGTGATTTTTGAAGCTCTCGATTGAAGAAATCGCAAAATTAATTCGAGTGATCCAGCGGAAGAAAGAAGCTGCCGATTGAAAAAGAAGTCGACTGAGAAAGAAGGTCTGAATCAATTTTTGGACGCTTGGACGATAATACCCCTCCGTGTCTAATTCAATGAAATGATCTTGATCATTGATTAAATCTGATCTGATGGCTGTGGATTGTCCCTTGGGACTTTATAATTTGAGTGTACTTCCCTGAACACAACTCTATGGCTATAACTAAAATATAAATTTATAGCTCCTTGGTGTTATAGCTATAACCATGTTATAGGAGTCCCACTAAAAGGGTTAAATTCAAAAAACTAGTCGTTGCCCCTCTCTCCTTCCGAACTTTGGATGTTCGCCAAACCCACGACGAAACCACTATAACAAACAAATAACGTTGGTGGGGGTGTGACTTTTTCAGTTTAACAGGGTTATAGGGGCTGTTTGGCGGGCCTATAGCGCCCCCACACCCAAAGCTTAACAGGGTTAGTAGTAGTATTCGTTTTTCTGATTAAATTTAAAAAAATTAGTAGGAAACGTGGAAATAAATTAAATTTATTTAATGAACTATGTACGTATGATGACCAAGTTATTAATGACAAATCCATGCTCACTTAAGATCAATTAACACTAATCAAATCCAATTTCTAATGGCATTAGGGCCGTAGGGGTGCCCAACGGGTTGACCCGACCCGAACCCGATAACAATAGTCGGGTCGGGTGCAATCGGGTCCTGTGATGATATCGGGTTTTTTAGACCCGACTCGACTAACCCGATTCCTTATCGGGTCGGGTTTCGGGTTATGATTATTATTATTTTCGGGTTGACCCGATTAGAGTTGAGTTCAAAATTTAAATTTTAAAAATCTTTACCAAAAATATATAAAAAGAAAAGGAAACCAAAACTCACAATTATTACCTACTTAAATTGATTACCTATTAGCATCGTTTTATTTTCAAAGTATATACAGAGAACAAAAAAGCATGTTTACTAATCTTCAAAGTCCACGTTTGATGTTAGCTGCTTGAAGCAGCCTGCTTCTATGCTCCTTTACAAAAAATCACATTTGTTAATTGCTTGAAATCACATCTTCAAAGTATATATAATTTCTCTTTTTTCTCAAAAAAAAAAAAAAACTTTTATAAATGGCTAACCCGACCAACCCGATCGGGTCAACATGACAAACCCGAAACCCGACCAACCCGAACCCGACTAACCCGATTCCTTATCGGGTTGGGTTTCGGGTTATAATTTTTTAATCTCAAACCTGATAGATCCGCCCAGATAAGAATCGGGTCGGGTTGACCCGTTGGGTATCCCTAATTAGGGGTCGTGTTAGACTTTTCACTCAAGATTCCTGCGGATTTTTATTCTTGAACATATATAGGACCTTAATTAATTGATTTAAAACACACAATTACTCAAGATCGGTTAACACTAATCAATATCTATTTCTACAACATTATGGATCGTGTTTAATGCAGACCTATATGTAGAGGAGCGGATACTTTTATTTATGAAGCTTATGATCGTGTTAAGAAAGAGGCTCAACTAAAAGAGCATAACTTTTGCATCGTGTCTCCATTTCTGGACAACGAGTAAACAAATTGATGCATGCGACGAGGTCTACGTTATGATTAACAGCCATAGGTGGTTTAGCGAACTTCCAGACTAAAAATCCTGTATTTTGGGAGTTATTCACATTTTTTAAAATTGTTTTGTGCTTTGTTTTAGATCCAGTTTATGGTCCATTGGTTTTTTTGCTCATTCGAAATTCTGATCTTATCTTAGGTGTGTTTGTATGACCGAATTGATTAGTTTATACTTTTATGAAAATTGAATTTTCTCTCTAAAAATTGTATTTAGTGTTGAACAGGATTTAAAGGACAATCCCACAGTATTTTTGAATCAACGTGATTCCTGGTTAGATTTTCCTGGCATTTGCAGAATCAACGGGTTCTTCATAGAGTCTATGAGGGACGTCATAACGGATATACATTATGTTGGGTAGCTGAAAGCAACCCTTATTGAAATGGATTTAATGAAGACAAACATATAATCGTTGAAAAACAATCTGAAGATACGTTCTTAGATTGTGAGTGTATGAGTATCTGATATGTTCATATCCTCATCACTCAACTACACTATCTGAACATCCAAAAAAGTAACGACCAGTTCCCCGTGCGGTATTAGAGATCAAAAATTCAGATGATCATAGTAGGTTCAGTGTGTGCTTGACAATGACACACTTAGTCTTGAAGACAAATGTTACACTAAGTCTGAATGTTAGTGAAGGTCACTGAAGCTAGCTCAGTATCTAAAGAAGCATGATTATCTGAAACACTCATGGTTATCTGGACATTTCTTAGTCATTGAAGTTGTATCTGACACAGAAAGACACAAGTACAATACAAGATCATGGGTCGCTGAAAAAAGGAATCTTATGCAAATCTTCTAGAAGATCTCGGCGACCACAAGGAGACAAAAAGTATTGTCAAAATTCCATTAGTAGTGCTCGTCGCATGAAAACATCCTTAACACCAACGGGATTCTTACACGTGTACAATTCGTACAGTCCCATAGCTGTCACTTCATGCAAACTCTATAAATAGAGGGACCGATGGATGAATTCATGTGTACACCCAACAACCATTTTCACTCTGCTCAAGCTCATTCAGCAAACCATTCCAAGCAAAGTAAAATCACTTGTGATACTGTTTTATTTACTAGTTTCATCAATTGAATCTTAGTAACTACAGTGTTTGAGCTTGTATTCGATTATTAGTTAATCAATACTTGTCTTAGATAGTATTTGTAATTGTTTATCTATTTCAAGCAACTTAGTTAATTAGGATTTGTGTTCTTAGCCATTCCGCAACTACATGAACCGAAATGGAATTGGCTATTGAACAGCCAAACATATTCCGGCCGGCCCTCGTACGTTTATTAGAAGTGGACAATCGAGTGGTGGTACCCGGGGGACGTACCCTCGACTACAGTCGAGTAAAACAATCAGCAAGGGGTGGAATGGAATAAAAGTTCAATCCGATTAGAGCAGACGTGGACTTTCTGTTTTGTCGAGCCTTGCTTTGGTCTCTTTTCTCGCGGAACACTCACTTCAGCTAACATGGATTTCCCAACGAGCCGGGTTGCTCTCTTAATTACGCATTAGCTTGAAGTGAAACTTCCGTCTATGTAAGAAAAGTCTTAACCTCCCTAAAGAAGGATTGGAGTTATTTTCCTTCGGTCAATAAACGCAAGAATCGCGAGACGGCAGACATCGGCCAATGAGGCTAGAAAGAGAGTCCTTCCTGTACGAGTAGTGAAGAACTAACCGATAAGATTTGTTGTATTTTGTTACATAATTGTTGATTAATAAACGCCACAATAGTTGTCAAAAGGCACTACTCCCACAAAGTATCGAGCTCTTCTCTTATCTTTTATGAAAAAATAAGGTCAAATAAACTCAGCCGAAAAAGAGACTAACGTTAATTAAACTTAGCAATCACAAACTAACCATTAATGGCAAAATCTGGAGATTTTTTTATCATATCTACCACCTATGACTTTAATTTTATATTTATATAGTTCCCTTTGGTACTAACCATAATTATTATGTGATATATTCTGCTAATAATGTTTAGATTTTTGTATCATATCTTGTTTTCCCATAAAAACACGTCTCGTTTTTAATTACGTATATGCACAGAAGGAATTAAACTCATAAATTTGTCATATAATTTGACAGAAATTATAGATATCCCATGTAGGTTACTTCCCCTGCAACATAACAAAATGAACCTATAAAACTCGTATCCACCATTCCCTCTTCATGCAACGCTCGGTCAAACATAAAAAAACAAAGAAAACATGACCAATTACCATCAAATTATATTTTTGTTATCATTCTTTCTTTTTATACAACAATGGTTTCTACACCTCTCAGCAGCTGATAACGGGTTCGTTCGGGTCAACGGGGTTCAGTTTATGTTGAATGGTCAACCATTCTACGCAAACGGGCTCAATACTTACTGGCTAATGGATATGGCCTCGAACCCGTCTCAGAGATTTAAAGTAACCGCGGCATTTCAAGAAGCTGTTGGCAGTTCACTTGTGATTTGTAGAACTTGGGCATTTAGCGACGGCGGGCCAAATGCGTTGCAATCTTCGCCCGGTGTTTACAATGAAAATGTGTTTCAGGTTCTTTTCTTGTTATCTCTCATGTAGACTCAAACATGATAATAAATATTGCACCCGTTGATTCTACGAATATCAGGACAATCTAACTAAAAATCATGTTGATTCAAGTATATCATGGATTTGGGTATTCAAAACATGTTCAAGACAATAACATAATTTTGGAAACGAAAAATAAATTTTTAAAATTTCGAACGAACCCTTCTAGTCACACAAACACGCCTTAAATAAGGACCAGATGTTTGAATGAGCCAAAAAAAGACAAGCGAACTATAAACTGTCACTAAGAAAAGTCCAAATTTATAAATATAAAACATAAAAATGAAAATAAGTGTCAAAAACAATGTTTTGGGGCCGGAAAGTTCGGTACGACATTTTACCCGTATATAGCCCTCGTCGATACGAAATTTTTGACGCGTCACTCACCTAGAACGGGGACCCGAGGCAAAAGTTACACCATTTTCAATAGATACCTTTTTTGACACGATCATCATCACTTTCTCACACATAACAAGTGGTTTTGTAACTTTAATGGTTTGGTTAATTATATGGGTCGTGTTAGACCATAATTAAGTGATCTGAAACACACGGTTACTTAAGATCAGTCAACACAAATCAAAGTCTATTATGATGACATTTCATTTGAAACTATGTAGGGACTGGATTTCGTATTATCTGAAGCACGACGGTTTGGAGTAAAATTAATACTTTGTTTGGTGAACAATTGGGAAGGATATGGCGGGAAGGCTCAATACGTGCAATGGGCTAGACAACGTGGAGAAAACATCCCGAACGATGATGGTTTCTTTACAAACCCATTGGTTAAGAGTTTTTACAAAAATCATATCAAGGTATTTTTCACATAATTAGTGACAGATATATTCATTGATCTAAGACCATATTTAAGTAAATGTAATGAATTTATTGACGCTTTGATAGACCGTTCTTACGAGAGTAAATACTATTACGAAGATTGCGTACAAAGATGATCCCACGATAATGGCGTGGGAGTTGATGAACGAGCCTCGTTGCGCTTCAGACCTCTCGGGTACAACTGTGCTTGTAAGAATTTTGACACATTTGAATGATTTTAAAAATGGTTTCAAAGAAATTAAATCTTGAATAATAATATTTGTAGGCTTGGGTTGGTGAGATGGTTCCTTACTTGAAATCGATAGACAACAAACATTTGCTAGAGGTGGGTACAGAAGGATTTTACGGGCCTTATTCACTCGAAAGAAACCCTAACAATGCACTTCTTGGAGGCAATTTCATATACGAAAACCAAATTCACGGTGTTGATTTCGCAGCATTTCACGCATATAGCTATCCATGGTACAATATTAATAATCATTACCTCCCATAAGTTTATGGAAATAAACTATTAACTTTTTTTTTCTCACTTTTTTTCTTTCCAAACTCGAGACTGCCCCAATATTATACACTCACAAACTCGATTTGATCGACAGGTTGTTTAACGGAGTCACGCCAAACCATCCGCCAAACAATGCACTCGAGCTAGAGTTCATGAAACGATGGGTAAATGATCATATTCAACATGCACAAGAAATTCTTCATAAACCAATTCTTCTCGCCGAATTGGGGAAATCGTCGAAAGATCAAGGTTACGTTGTGACCCAAAGAGACGCATTGTTCAATGTGTCATATTCGGAAATATGTGCATCGGCGGCTAAAGGTGGTGCGGGTGCCGGTGTTCTGTTTTGGCAACAATTTGTGGAAGGAATGAACTCGTATAGTGACGGGTTTGAGATAATTTTATCCGAACGATCAACCACCGTTAAGTTGATCGCGGAACAAGCCAAGAAAATGCGGCTTATTAGATAGAATACGTTAAGATGAAATAATAGTGCATACTTACTAAAAGTTTGTATAAACATAAGAAAACGGATATAAATGATAAATGCAAACATAAAGACACTTAGCTCAAAAGTGTTGTCGCTATAGGTGTCACACGAATGACCACGTTTATATCTCCAACGATTGTAATAAAAGAAAAAGAATTAGAATTTTTATTTACTTTATAGCGATGGCAAGTCGTCGCCGTAGGGTGTCAGAAAACGACGTTGTTTAGATCTCCGGCGAGCGTAATAAAAGAAAACGAACAACAATTTATATTTAGTTTATAACGAGATAAGTCGTCGGCATAGGTGTCACCAAACGACGGCGTTTAGATTATCTGGCGAGTTAATAAAAGAAAAAGAAAAACAATTTATATTTAGTTTACAGCGATGACATTTCGTTGCTATAGTATTGTCAAATATTTTAACTGCCCGCCTAATTTTTACGTTTCCGCTAACACTATTGCAACGACATGTCGTCGTTATAGTATTGGTTAAACTTGAATTCTAGTCAACCGTATAGCAACGATATATTGTCACCATAGGTCAAGCTATAGCGACGAAATCCAGCGTCACCACAGGTATTATCGGGATAGCGATTAATTCTTAGTTATTATGTTTTTTCCAAATGCATTCCAAATTTATTAAAAACATACGAGTACTTTGTATGCAAATAATATACCATTGTCAATTGGAACATACACACGCAACCGTTTGGGCTAAGTGCCTTTATGTTTGCGTCTATAGAATTTATATCCCTGGCTTTTCTTATCTTTCTATAAACTTTTAATAAGAATGAACAATTATTTCATTTCACGTATTCTATCTAAGAAGCCGCATTTTCTTTGCTTGTTCCGCGATCAACTTAACGGTGGTTGATCGTTCGGATAAAATGATCTCATACCCGTCACTATACGACCCCATTCCTTCCACAAATTGTTGCCAAAACATAACACCTCCACCCGCACCACCTTTAGTAGCCCATGCATATATTTCTGAATAAGCCACATTGAACAATGCATCTCTTTGGGTCACAACGTAACCTTGATCTTTCGACGATTTCCCCAATTCGGCGAGAAGAATCGGTTTTTGAAGAATTTGTTGTGCGTGTTGAATATGATCGTTTACCCATCGTTTCATGAACTCTATTTCGACTGCAATGCCCGGATACGTTTTCTTGACACCATTAAACAACCTGCCCATCAAACAATAGGTGATTAATTCTTGTAGTTAATTTCGATATTTTTATAGTTTTAGTATAAAATCATAGGTTAAAGAATCTTCACCCCTAAATAGATATTATAATTTGTAAATTATGTAATATTACAAACTTATGGAACTACAAGAAATTGACCCTGACACATGGGAGTGATGCAGCCCCAATTGTAGAGAAGCGGACTTTTTTTATTTTTTGAAGCCCATAGTTTTGTCAAGAAATGGGCTCCATTGAAAATGACATAACTATTGTCTTGAGTCTCTGTTTCAGACACACAAATAACCAAATCGAAATTTGTAACAACGACTACGTCATGACAAATAGCCGTAGGTAGTTTACCGACATTTATAGCCCAAAAACGATATTTTTGGACATTTATTTACATTTTTTATGTTTTTTTATTATCAGTTTGAACTTTGTTTAATGCTCAGTTTACAGCTCATTTGTCTTTTTGGTTCATTCGAAATTCATGACCATATTTAAAGTATATTTGTATGACTTGAATAGTCATTTTATGATTTTATGAAAATTAAATTTTCTCTCTCAAAATTGTGTCCTTTGTGTTGAACAAGTTTTGAAGGTTAATCTCATTGTATTCTTGAATCAACGCAATTTTGAAGCTCCAATCCGTACTATAGTTTACATAAGGTTGTAATCATTATCGTACCATGGATCACTATATGCATGAAATGTTGCAAAATCAACACCCTGAATTTGATTTTCACGTATGAAATCGCCTCCAAGAATCGCACTATTAGGGTTTCTTTGACGTGAATCGGGTCCGTAAAAGCCTTCCGAACCCACCTCAAGCAAGTGATTATTGTCTATCGATTTCAAGTAAGGAACCATCTCAGTAATCCAAGCCTACAAATATTATATTCAAGTTTTAGTTCTTTGTAACCATTTTTAACATCATTTTTTTTAGCTCTAGATTTCATTATATTCATAAATAAAAGTTTTTTTTTTTACATAAAAGATGAATGCAAACAGGCAACAAGACGCGCTACTAGCCATTTTTAAATCGGAAAACTATATTTTTTTAAAATAAAATTTGTGAATCTAGGTGTCATAAAAACCGTCTTGCACTAATTATATGGTCTAAACTTACAAGCACAGTGGCACCCGAGAGGTCTGAAGGGCAACGAGGCTCGTTCATCAACTCCCACGCCATTATTGTAGGATCATCTTTGTATGCAATCTTGGTAATAGTATTTACTCTTGTAAGAACAGTCTATCAAAACGTCGATAAATTCAATACACTTACTTAAATATAATCGTACCTCTTAAATCAATGAATTATAATATATGTCACTAATTATATATATGAAAAATACCTTGATATGATTTTTGAAAAAACTTGTCAGGATCGATTAACTATGAAGAGTTAATAAACACCTTTAGATCTAATTGATAATAGAAGTTGCAGCGGATCAACACTATATCAATATATTAAGAACAATGAACTGTAAAACAATATGCGAGAATATTAAGAACACAGTTTCACAAAAAGCTTCAATGTATATTATTGATTAACAATACACACGTACGTTTACAATTCGTAAGGAACTATTTATAATAGTCCTTGAAGCCTAACTATTTACCCTAGTTATTCTAGGACTTGATTTACATTCGAATTATAAAAGATATACATTGAATTACATTCTATAACTATCTCTGCTAAGATCTCGGACTTGATATGCTTCCAAATCGTATACCAGTAGTAATCTGCAATCACCAGTAGTGCAAGACGGGTCAAAAGATAGAGAAAAATACAAGATTACAAGCTGGAAAAAGTTCACGATCGTGAACTGATCGTGAACTATTCACGATCAGTCACCAAAGTCGCTGTTTGGTTTTCACGTTCGTTAACTTGAGTTAACGATCGGGAGTCCTGCATTCGTGAAGTTCGCGACGCGAACTTTTGTTCGCGTTCGTGAACTTTGCGTCCGGAAGCTGTTTAAATCTTAAACCAAGTCATACAAACCAGTTATCTTTGGAACGTGTGCGTTTTTGGGCAGTTATTGGATGAATTTGGGAGCATTTCATCAAGAAATTCTTCAAGTTTATAGCAATTATTGATCTTCAAACATCATGGATTAATTTAATGGTTGTATTTCTACTCTTTATTTCTTGTTTGTCGATTTCTAGCATGACTATGTGCTAGTAATCTTTATATTCATTATGTTTGAATGATTCTAGGATTAAGTATGGTTTAACTTTAAGGTTATGTTTATGTTCAAACAATTGTTGATGTTTAATTACTCTTTTGGTTTAATCTATGAATTTTCGTTTCTTTTAACGTTGGTAATTGATTTAATTAGGTATTGACAGCACTTGGTTTAATTGATTACTTCCCCAACTTTTCAATTATGACCTAGTTGGTAATTCACTAGAAATAGGGATTAGAGACAAGATTCCAATAAGTTAGATTAAACAAGAAGTTCAACCCTAGTAATGAAAATTCTAGGTTAGAAGTCTTAGGTAATTCAAGTCGGTAATTTCAACAAATAGAAGTGTGGTTAGTTATAACTTTTGAGAGAAGAAATTCCTATTAGTTGTAATTAGTTTATTAAATGGGATTGAGAGAAATCTAATACCGTGACTTCTAGAACATTAAACTAACCGGTGTTTAATAACCATGCTTAGAACTAGATGAATCCATACATAGTGAATATCCCTTAAATCTCAAATCAACGTCCAAATTTGTGTTCTTTGTCATTTCAATTATTAATTACGTTTCATAACAATCAAAACATGATCAACACTCGTTCCTTGATTAATTCTTTAGCTTGCTTTAAGTGGATTACATAAACCGTTCCATGTGGATTCGATAACCCGAAATACTTACCTAACCTACATTACCCACGATTAGGTATACTTGCCTATGAATGTGGTAGTCTAGAGTAGTAGTATTTAGTAGCTTTATTTTATAACTGGATTTATCCCATCAGCACCATTTCGCAAGCCATTTTAGTGGCTTGGTGTTATTTTAGGATTTTGGTATGTTATATCATATGAGTAAATGGGTATTTTAGTGGGTCCGAAAAGGAGTGTAATGACTTGAATAATGAGTAAAAAAATTTATTCATAAAAAAATTTCACTATATAAATAAAAAAAAGTATTCATAAAAAAAGGTTATTCATAAACATGAAGAGATTTTCACATGGGAAATGTTATTATAGGTAATTTGTGTTATCTTTCTTTATCTATTACCGGGTATTTGCCTATGGGGGTGTTTGGAAAAGCTTATTTAGAGGGGCTTATGACTTATAAGTTTTCCCAAACACCCACTATTTACATTTCTTAGGGATCTCTTTAAATTAATAAGGTCAGGATTTGAAAAATTTATTAATTTAGATAGTTTATTAATTTATCGATGAGAAATCTTTTACAATGGCTCAAGTCAGGACTAGACAAATTTATTATTTTATAGAGTTTATTAATTTAATCAGTATGTGATTCGAGGTTGCAATAATTCATTCTTAAAAGCTAGTTTGAAAGAGGAGGGGACACCAAAAGTTATAAGGCATCATTTAGTTTATACTTTGATCAATGTGGGATCGTAACACTAACTGCATATAGAAGTCAAATAATTAATTTAATATAAGACACTAACGTTTTTTTGTAAACTAGCTTTCTAATGAGAGTCAGATTTAAACTTCAAACACATTTGTAAATAAAGTCATTGCAATTACATTGATAATAACTGTAAAAAAGAATATGGTTTATACAGCAAAGCAAATGGTGTATTATAATAAAAATCTATAAGAACATCTCGTAATGGTAGGGTGATAATTGATATACCTCACCAGATAACGGAAACCCAACAACTGTAACCAAAAAAGAAAAAAAAACTAACCTATATTATATTGTTATTTATATCCCGAGCATTTTTCCGAGTATTGTGTGGCTGCTTTTTAGTTTACTTAGCAGGAGAAGCAGCACCACCGGTGGTAGGCCTACAAATAAAGGTAACAGATTAAATATACTGGGTTGTGTTTAAAAAAATCTTCAGTTTTCTCAAAGAACAAATCTTAAATATTATTTTAATGTCAAGATTAGTAACATGTTTTATATATGGAGTGGAATTTTTGTCATTTGACACACACAAATATTTAATCCAATTTTTCTTTTAAATAATCAATGTATTTATTTTTATTTTATTTATTTATTTATTACTCCGTATTATTTTGTTAATAAAATTTTTTTGTCAGAAAAACAATATTGTATGATAACTACATGTGATTATATACTTGATCACATGTAATGTTTTTGTATAATCAAATGTGATCAGAGTATATAATCACATGTGATGTTTTTGTATAATTACATGTGATTATGTATACCAATCACATGATGTCTTTTTTAACAAAAGATATACTTACAGGCCGACAAAAACTTTGAAAGCATCATAGATGCCCCATTGTGCACCCGTAAGAGTTCCAATCATGAAAATACGAAGAGGAAGACCACGAGTGAATAGACCAACTAACCCAAGCTTCTTCACAGCCTGCATTGCATATACAAATCACTACTCTTTTTTTTTTTAATTAAATTAAATTACTATTACATTTCATGTGAATGTAAGCTCATAAAAATAAGGTAGTGATTTTTATACCACAACTTTTGATGCATATACCACAAGTGTTGCATTAAGCAGTTGTACAGTTAGCTGTAAAACTTGTAACTTGTGGTGTGGACATTAAAAGTTGTGGTGTAGAAATTAACTCCCATAAAAATATTATGCTTCCTACAACTATTGAGGTATTATTTTTGAAAAATATATTTTTAGTCTTCATTAAATTACATTGCTGGAAGTTTTCATTAAAAAATTTCAAAATATACTAATTGACTATTTTGTCAAGTTCAGGATACCATGCTTCAGGGTAGTAGAGAAATTAGTCATCCATGTTCAGTGGTACTAAAATGCATTTTGACCTTTAATTTAATATACATGTACTTTTTCGTATAGTGTTAAATATTTCTTAATCAATTTAATTATTTGTACAGTTAATGTAAATGTAAATCCGTATGTTTTCTGTGTTCTACAAGACTATTTTGATGTATTCTATAAAAAAATTATATTGTTAAAATTTTTCCTTTAAAACACTTAAATAATTGCCAGGTTTTAATTTATACTATTTTTGGAAAATATACTGTATTAATATATATTTTTTAATAATAGAATACGTTGGGTCAGCCAGGCCATAATCAGTATAATTGTTAAAGTTTCCTTTATAAATTAATTAATACAGTAACTGTCAGCCTGATACTCAGCATGATATGTAAAAACATCATGTGCATAAACCATAGATTAAAAATGTGTACTTACATCACCAGTTGTAGCACCTGGAGCATTATTAAGGAAAGAAACCAAATTATCAGCAGGATGAGAGACAATAGCACAGAAAACACCCGCCACATAACCGCCAGCAAAGCTCACTCCAAGCTGCAACTGTTTGCTGCATTGATCCTTTGGCAATGGGATTGCATACTTGTATAACATCTCCACAATTGTCTCAAAAGATGCAAACTTCATCATTGTATCTGCAAAACCATACACATTTTTAAAATTATATAATTTTTTTGCTGACATGGCAGCCATATATGCCGCCATGTCATCCTAAACAGTCGTCACAAGAGGTAAAATATATGAAATATCTACTAAAATAGACTGTGCGACTAATTCAATTCTCGTCTAAGACTGATAGACTTTAATCTTCTTAAAATAGACCATGCGACTGGTCGACTCCATAGAGCAGCACTAACTTGAGCAGTACTGAGCAGTATTAAGTTGTGCTAACAGTATCATTAACGAGGTAAACTAACAATGTTGAGCAGTACTAATGAGCAGTAGTAACATGGGTGAGCAGTACTAACTTGGACATGTGGCGGCATTCTAGTGGAGTAGCACAAATATCTTAGTCGCACGGTTTATTTTGGGAAGAATTGAAAATACCAGACTTTTTAGGGGATTTTTGGTTTTAGTTTGTCTATATTAACTTTTAAGAAATCATAATAACAATATTTGATAAGTTGGATATATTTTGTAGTGCACTTGGCCCGATATAATATACAGTTGTTTTCAAAATTTTGTAAACTTACATGGAATTTGTCGTCCCCAAAGAGGAACTAGCCCCCTGTAAAGCCTGTAACATAATAAATGTAACATTGTAAAGTTACAAACTTACAAAATTCATATATTTTATTAGTATTTTTTTTTTCACTAAAATAACAACTTACTTTTACATATGTCCTTATTTAGTCATTATACAAATTATTGTCCAATTGGATTATTAAAAGATGGTTGTATGTCCCATTTGGGTCATTCAACAACTCGATAACCAGATAAACCGATGATCTGGCGATAACTGAATGGCCACCGCCACGTCATCGATTCTTCAAGTTATAAGGTTTTCAAATGACCCATACATGACATAAAGCCATCTTTTACTGACCGAATTACACAAAAAAGTTTACACATTGACTAAACATAGACAAATGTAAAGACATTAAAAAAGTCAACATTAAGGTCATACCCAGAAACGCCATCAGCCTTAACAAACTTTGGAAGGCCATCAGACAGACCTCTAGCATAACCAGGCTTTGTTTGAACACGAACCTTAACTGCCTCAAACGGGCAAAGAGCAATATCAGCAAAGAATTCAGCAGATGCAGAACCAGCAAGAAAGATCAATGTTTTATATTTGGTTGCATATTCAGGGCCAGCTATATCAGAGTATGTTTTCTTGAAGAATTCATATAACCCGAATTTACAAGCACCTTGTGCACTGTAACCAAGTAAAGTTGGAACCCAACCCTTAAAGAATCCTTTCATTCCTTGTTCCTTGAGCAATACTCCAAAACCAGAAGAAATCCCCTTGTACTTTGTTGGATTAATCTGAATAATTGGATAAGAATCAAGATTTAATTGCATATATAAGTAATCATGTTGTCAAATCTCAACACCATTGCATATAATTTATATATACATATATAGATTGAAATATGTGTATTGAAATTTAAACATTACGAATTGAAGTACGGAACTGCTCTATGTAATTAACTTAACATAGAAAGCAAAAGTCATAACTACTCCAGTAGATAGTCATGTTTGTTATAATATATGGTTCATCAAAATGATCATGTAATTCTGTTAAATTTATCCAACATCAAAATGATCATGTAATCAGGTAGTATAAGCAGCAACATCCAAAAAACATAATCAGAAGCCAAAATTAAAAAGACAACAGGTTTAGGCTATAAGCTGTGGTCAATTGAAACAGATAGCACACATCTCACAAGTTTATTAACCAATGTGTCTAGAATATGGATGCACGTATTTCTCCACCATCATTATCGTACAGAAAAAGGGCGAAATATGAAATTAAAAACACATAAAGGAAAATGAAATTGACATTGATTTATACATAATTTAGTTTATCAATTGCACGAGAAATCAACCTGCATATTACATTTGACGAGATCCAGCGGAGTTACAGTCATATGAGTGAGACCGCAGCTGAGAATGCCGCCAGCTGTACAAGCTCCGTAATACGCCGGAGAAAACAACTTGATCTTAGGTGGCTCGCTCGGTGCCGGGATCACAAAACCTCTTTTCGCCGTCGACGGTGACGGTGGTGATGAAATCAACGACGTAGATCTCGAAGACGAAATCGAGCTCGATTGATTCGATTTCAAATGTTCGAAATCGATTAATCGATTTGGAGAGTAGAGGAATCTCGGGATGAGAGATTGCCGTGAGTTGTCCATGAATTCCATCGTGATTGTGAATGAAAGTGTAATTCGAGATTGAAAGAATGGAAGTCTGATTCGTATTGATGATAGATATAGTTAGGGTTTCGTAAAGGAAGTGTGAAGGTGGGATTAATGGTGGAAAATGAAGGAAGAAGATGATTCGGAAATGCATGCGCATTTGAAGGCTATTCGCTGGTTTCTCTCCCGCCTTTGAATGGTATTGATATTTATAAGTTTCTTTCAGTGTGTTTTTCATGATGTAAGAAGGTAAATTTTTTATATATTACATATATATATATATATATATATATATATATATATATATATATATATATATATATATATATCAAATTAAATAAAAATTATAGATATATTGATTTATATAACAATTCATATATAAAGCTTACAAAAAATATTATATTTAAATTTATAATTAAATATGTTACTTCCTCTGATTCAAAATAAGTGATACACTTTGCATTTCACGGATTTTGAGGCAAAAGTTTATAATGATAATTAAATTAGATTAATTGGATGATTAGTGGGGAATGGGTCCCACACTTTTTGAATATAGTGGAGTTAATGATGTTTAAAAGTAAAAGTAAGGGTAAAGAGGTCTTTTCACCTTTTTAAAGTAGATAGTTAGTGGGTGTGGGTCCCATTATTTTTTGCCAAATAAGATAATTTTTCGAAGTGTATCACTTATTTTGATACACCCCAAAAAAGAAAGTGTATCACTTATTTTGAATCGGAGGAAGTATATTTTTTTTAAAAGAAATTCAATTCACGCCTAGTAAAAAATATAAACGCCGTTGCCGGGGATCGAACCCGGGTCACCCGCGTGACAGGCGGGAATACTTACCACTATACTACAACGACAATTTGTTCACTATCACTAAACCGTGCTAATTATAGCAAATATTAAACGCCGTTAACTTTAACGGGAAAGCTGTTTTCCGAGTCCACTTCGCACGTCAAGGCGTTTCCTCCATGATTATGTCGGGTCCCCGTAAGAAAAAACCCAATTCAACCTCCACCGATCTCTTCGGTCCTCTTTTTTCTCCTCAGATTCCTAATTTTTGTATCCAAAAATCTAGCAATTCACCGAATCCAGACGAAAGTTCTCAAATTCGTACTACAGTTTGACCTAATTTTGTTTGATTCTGGGAAATGGATCGGAAACGGACGGAGAGTCCGGTGTATACACGGCAATGGAGCGGTGGTTCTAGCAGCACTGGTTCGTCGTCTCCGGTGAGGTCTCCGGCACATCCTCAGTCAAGGTTAGGTCAACCTTCTGGATATTCAACGATGAAACGTACACAGAACGTTGCTGCAAAAGCTGCGGCGCAGCGTTTGGCGCAAGTTATGGCTTCGCAGACTACTGATGATGATGACGATGATGATGATCTAGGGTTCCGATTTGCTGCTCCCACTTCCTTTGGGAATAACAGTGCTGTTAATAACGGTGGAGGTAGTGCTCTCTCTGGTGTTTCGTTCGGTAAACCGAATAGATCGCCGTCACCTGCGGTAAGTCAATTCAATTCGTTTCGTTCTAATTTGATGTATTTGATTTACTTTCCATATAGTATATGTTTGATTTGAAGCTTTGAAACCATTAATTCATTAAATGTTATCTATGAGTGTTGATTATAATTTATACAGTGTTAGATTCACTGAATCACCTACAGTTCATGAAACTATATGTGGAAATCTTAACAGGACTGTAATTAGTTCAAAATTAGAATGAAATAACTTGTTTGAGTTACAATTAGATGAAGCCTTATCACTTAATCTAAAGCTGTATAATCACTTATCCAGATCCCAGTAACTTCTAAATTCTAATATGATCTAAAAACATAGTTAGCATTCTTAAACGGAAATGATTGTGAAATAATACTACAGATTGATGTTAAATATGCTTAACTAATTGCATAAATATGATTATATATTTTAGTTTATTTTTATTTTTAAGCACCTTTTTATCATCCTATGTACTATGTAGTTAGGTCGAAACTTTATGGAGCACACTCCTTCCCTTCGATCCACATCAGCAGGAAGACCGTCAGTATCTGTTCGATCAGGACAGATGGCACCACCTAATAGGCCATCTCCAAGACACCCTAGTTCCATCCCACCACCAATTGATCCTCCTGCTGGAAATAGAAATAGAGAAAGAAGGTAATTATATTAATTATATTAGTTATATTAGTTAGTTATAACATTAAACCTTTAATGTAGGTTTAATGATATTGGAAGAGGAGGCAAAGATATGGGAGATCAACATGCGGCATCTGCACTTCGTGACGAAGTATTAATATTTTTATCAAATATACAATGAATTTTCTTTTTTTTTTTAAAAGATATAATTTTATAATACTTAATTGCCACGTGAACTTTTGATTTAAATTGGTGCTTAATTGCAGCTTGATATGCTACAAGAAGAGCATGATATCGTCATAGATAAGGTGAGTCTATCTCTAGGATTCTTTTATTGATTTGATCCCAATCATATAAAAACAAGGCCAAAATAGATATTACATATTAGTACCCTGAACTTGGCTGACTAGGTTTTCTACCACCCTAAACTATTAAAGGTGCAGTATGGTACCCTGAACTTGACAAAATGGTCGGTTTACTACCCTCACTCATTAATTTGATCGTGTTTTCTTACTTGACTTAACAATTTTTTACATGTTTTCGGTTCGGTTTTTTTGGCCCATATGCTATGAATATTGTAACATTGTTACAGTTATTGATCATTTTAACAAGCAAAAAATTGAATATTGTTATGTATATTTCTATTTCAGCTTCGACGTGTAGAAGAAAAACGTCAAGAAGCAGAGGCTAGAGCAAGGGAGCTAGAGAAACAGGTATGCAGTCAATTTTTTTTATTTGACCCGTTTGAAATGTAATATAATTAAATAAATAGTTAATAATATTAACGGTACCACTACCACATATAGGGGTGTTCGTTTGGACGGTTTGGTTTTATCCGATCCAAATAGGTGAAACCAAATAAAATCCGGTTTTCAAAAGTTCAAACCAAACCGTCCAAACTAATTCGAAAACCAAACCGATTCGAACCAAATAACAATTTGGTTGGTTTGGTTTTATCCGTTTGGGGTTTCCTTAAAATTATCAAAATATTCCAAAAGTATATTACATAAATAATATTAAGTTCATATGTAAAATTTCAAAATGATAAACTACTTTGTACATAAAAACAAGTCTAATTCATAGCTTGTGACATTTACAATCATCTATGCAAAAATTTTGACATCAACTTTATCAAGAACTCCAAAAGATTGGTACATCACCAACTGATACAACATAAAATGGAACAAGTGTTAGTATATAAATCAATTTACTATAAGAAATGTAAAGAAAAGGGAAACCATAATTGCTTACAATGAAAACCAACAAGTGTTAGTATATAAATCAATTTACTATATATTACTATTCGGTTTTTTTGGACAATCCGGTTTTCACAACGGAAACCAAATCCGATCCGAAATCCAAACTATTAATTTGGTTCAAGTCCAAACCGATCCAAAAAACCAAATAACCAATCCAAATAGTCCGATCCAAAATGTCCAATTGGACAATCCGGTTATATCCGAATAGTGAACACCCCTAACGGTCCACATAGTTACAATTGTCTACAAAACTTGTATCTATAGGTGGCTTCACTAGGAGAAGGTGTATCTTTGGAGGCCAAGTTATTGAGCAGGTAAAATCTTAATCTAGATAAACAAGATTTCATATCAGTTTTGAAACATAACACTCAGAAAAATTATGTAAATATATTTTTTATTATTTTTTTCCAGGAAAGAAGCAGCGATACGTCAAAGAGAGGTAAATTAATTACATAATTTCTTTAATATTGTTTTTCTTCATAAATAAGGTTTTTTTTTTTAAATTAAAAATTTCTTTTCAGGCTGCTCTGAAAGCTGCACAACAGACAAAAGATGGAAGAGATGTAGAAGTTTCTAATCTTCATGCAGAACTTGAGGTAAATACATGTAGTAACTAGTAACCGAGTCTAAGGTTATAAAGGAATTTATTTGTTAATTTTTTTGACCGATATTCACCAATATTAACCGCTTTTGACCGATTTTGACTGATTTTGACCAATGTTGACTAGGTCCGATTAATTTAACCTATTATGTAATTTCTAGGTCAGTCACTGATAACTGCCTAGGCAGCGATTAATTGGCCAACAAGACCGATATTTACAACATTAACTGAGTCAATGAAATGATTTTGTCTCTTGGTTTTATTAAATTTTAAATATTCTGGTGTTTGATTATTTTTTCTTTTTTTATTTTTTTTAATGTTTGAGTCAGAACATAAAAGAAGAAACGGTAGGTGCAATGGAGCAGCTAAAGGAAGCTGAATCTGAAGCAAAAGCTCTTCGCACAATGACACAACGAATGGTTTTGACTCATGAAGAGATGGTAAAAGCTTGACTTTTTTTCTTTTTATGGTATTTTTTATTAAAAGATTTTGCTCTCTTTATATTTATCTTAATTTTTTAATACATTTTTTTGGATTATTTCAGGAGGAGGTAGTTCTAAAGAGGTGTTGGCTTTCTCGTTATTGGGGCTTAGCTGTACAATATGGTAATTTTCCAATATCCAATATTATTTATTAACAGTAAATGTGTTGTTAAGTATGATTAATTAAAAGCTATGTAGGATGTTTTAATCTAATTAAAGAGTAAATTACACGGATGGTCCTTTAAGTTTATAGCAAATTTCACCAATGGTCCTTTAGTTTCAAAATTACACCGATGGTCGTTAAATTTTGAAAGGTTTTTCAGCGATGGTCCTTTACACTAACTGACGTTAATTTATTCTGTTAACTTACCCCATGTGCAATGCACATGAGGGTAAAAAAAGTCATTTTTCATTTCTTTTCTTTTTATTCTTAAACTAAAAACTTTTATTTAAGATAAAAAAAATTAATTTAAGAATGAAAGGAAATTAAAAATGACTTTTTTACCCTCACGTGCATTGCACATGGGGTGAGTTAACAGAATAAATTAACGTCAGTTAGTGTAAAGGACCATCGGTGAAAAACCTTTCAAAATTAGGACCATCAATAATTTTTTAAACTAAAGGACCGTTGGTGAAATTTGCTATAAACTTAAAGGATCATCCGTGTGGTTTACTCTTAATTAAAATACGTTTTGGGACGATTTATGTAATTTTCTTCTAATTTAAAGTCTTCATTTGAAGGTATTTGTGGTGACATAGCTGGATCAAAACATGAACATTGGTCATCATTTGCACCTTTGCCATTTGAAGTTGTCATTTCAGCTGGACAAAAGGCGAAAGAGGAATCTTGGCATGGTGGTAAGTTCATTAAATCAACAGTTTATACTTCATATATATATGTATTTTATTAATTTAATTATGGGATGGAAACAGGTGATGATGATTCTGATAGGAGAAAACTTGTTCGTGATATTAATGATTTAACTGGGGAAGGAAATATAGAGAGTATGCTTTCAGTTGAGATGGGATTGAGGGAAATGGCTTCTTTGAAGGTAATTAATTAAAACCCTAATTAACCGAATTAACTGATTTAACAAATTAACCGACCAATAAAAACCAAATTAACTATTTGGTTATGGAAAACTGAACCTATTAACCTAACAGCTCCATATTAATATTATTTCAGAAATTTAGATTTTTTTTATAGGCTAACATGTTGTATGAGGGCTAAAACAACTATTAGTCCTGCAAACTACTCTTGAATAAATAATGTTATACTTTATTACTTTTATTTGGATTATTTTTTCAATAATATCAGAGGCGCCAACATATTATATGATAAAATTGTTGTTTTTCCAGAAAGCATAAGGGCATTTTCGTCATATGGCACTTTTTGGGTCGAAATTGGTATTGACACAAGTTATATACTTGGTGGCGACGTGACATATATGAAAGTTATAATACATCTTTGATGATTTGTCGACATATTACGTGTTAAATTTATTGTCTTTAAAACAACTTAATGGCATTTTTGTCATTTGGCAATTCTTTTGTCGAAGTTAGTATAAATAACACAAGATACATACAGCGTATGATAATTTTAATATATATTGGCCTTAATGAAAATAGTCGAATACTTGGATGGCCTTTCACATGTATTATCTTCATTAAATTAATATTTATTCTGTTAAATAATGTTTTTATTTTTGCATTTGAAGGTAGAAGATGCTGTTGTGCTGGCAATGGCGCAACAACGTCGCCCGAATTTAGTTCGACAATCTGTTCCTGGTATAGTTTATTTCGACCCAATTATATACAAACGGGTCGGGTCGGGTCGATTTGGGTTATGTATTATCTCTATTGGGTCAAATGGGTAAAACTGAAAGATTTAAAATAATTACTCATGAATCTATTTGAAAAAGACTATAAAGTGTCTTTGGGTTGACCCGACCCTACACAACCCATAGTAAAAGGTACTCCTGCCGTCTGGAAATTATTGTCCAAATACAAGAATTACACAGTTTAAGAAAATGTATTTATTACACTGTTAAACCAATAAAATTATATCTTTATCACCAAATTGTTTTTTGATTGGTGGAATTTTCAAGTAGTGGGACATACCAAAAAGGAAATATAGACAATTAAATTGGGATAGAGGGATTATCATTTTGACCTCTTACTCGTATAGTATTTAAGTTTGTAATTCTACTTAATTATTTATATATATTTTTTGAAATAAAATAAAATAAAAAGTGTTTGTGTATCGACCCGACTCTACATAACCGAATATTAGTGGCATTAGAAAATAATGTTTTTAAGTTTGTATTTTGTAGATCCAAAATCCCCTGGTGATACGAAGTTTGTGGAAGGATTTGGTAATGGTTTCATGTTTATCTGCTTTTACAATTCTGATTTATATTAAATAAAAATGCATATAATCAGTAATATATTAATATATCTTTAAGTTTAATCTTTGAAAAAATTTCTATATCTATTGCAGAGTTGAGTCTTGAGGAAGCTGAAGATGTTTCTTTCAAAGAGGTCTGCTTCCTCTTTATATTATATCCCTTCATATGAAATGACCAAAGTACCCTCGTCTCCTGCAGTTTATCTCGGTTTTTGATTATTTGTGTATTTAAAGTCTTTTTCTGTTTTTTTCAGTTTTTCTTGATTTATAATAAACAGAGTATTATCGTCCACCTAACTATCTTAATTTGTCCCAAAATAATTATCCACTTCTGAAACTGGTTATATTTCAAATATAGCCCTAACTTAATGAAAGCATTTAATAATTTGTAAGGGTAAAAATGTCATTTTGTGAGGGTATATTTATATGATTTAGGGTTACAATTGTTGCAGGCATGGCTTACATATTTTTGGAGAAGAGCAAAAGTTCATGGTGTAGAAGAGGATATTGCTGAAGATAGACTTCATTTTTGGATAAGCCGTAGCGCCACCTCACCAACTTCTCATGATGCTGTTGACGGTAAATAAATATTCTTTCTACTCAATTATTTTTATTTTTTATTTAAATAAGCACATAGTAGGGTTTGTTTTGTCTGTAATATAGTACAAAGTTTTGTCCTACTACGTCATTGAAAGATGGTTTTACCCTTCACGTCCCAATTAGATCATTAAAAACTTTTTAAATTGATTATGTTTACATAATAGTTATCATTATCTATTAGTCTAACATCGTTATGTATGGTCTATTTAGTACCATGAATTGTTAATTTGATTGTGTTTTTTTTACTTGAGTTATTTTGGTTGGAGCTTTTGACGGACTAAAATACACGTTCCTCACAATATATTGATATTAGAAGCACATCACATGGAAAAAAAAGAGACAAAATTAGTGAGTCAGTGTACTACATCAACCATTTTGTCAATTTCAAGGTAGCATGTTGCACCTTTAATAGTTCAGGGTAGTAAAGGAACTAGTTAGTCAGGTTCAGGGTAGTAGAGTAACTAGTCAGTCAAGTTCAGGACTTCAGGGTACTAAGATGCATTTTGGCCTAATTTAACATCATTTTTTTTACCAAAAGTAATCTTCTTTTGTTTGGAAAAAGAACATTTTTTTCATGATCCAATTGCGACACGAAACCATCTTTTAACTACCCAATTGGACAGTAGTTTGTAGAATGACTAAACATGGACAAATGTAAAAGTATGTTTTCATTTTATACCATATGAAAAAAGCTTAAAATATTATAGGGAAATTTTATGTTGAATTATTTTCTAATTAGTTTTTTTTTTTTTAAATTTGTTGCAGTTGAACGAGGGTTAACAGAATTGCGGAAATTGGGAATAGAACAACAGCTATGGGAAGCATCTCGCAAAGAAATCGACCAATCATCTTCATTACCCATTGATAATTCCAAAGAAGATGCATCCTAGTAATTTCTTTTTTTATTCCATTTAATTTCTTTCTCAAATAAAATTAAAAAAATGAAATTTTTGCTTTTAGAGTGTTGATATATGAACTGCTGAGTTTGTGCAAGTTTTTTGTTTCATGTATAATAGGTTTTGGATGGTAATCGTATAGAACCATAGATACAAGTAGTTATTGTATCTATAAGTCTCGAAAAATATTTATTTGTTTGAACATGTATTTATCACACCGAGTGATTCTAGATAATGATATAATGGCTCATGTGCAGAAGTAACGGTTTCGGCTTGTTTATTCATGGTTTATTTAATTAGAGAGAGATTTTGTAACTCATTCTTGAATTTTTATGATTATTTTCTTCAAATTATTGTTTAACAAAATACATCATTTTTACCGAGACACCAAGTCTAACAAAGCAATTCTCCCTAATTAACGTGTATACCTTTGGAAATTGGATTGAGAACTGATCAGAACTGTTGGACCAACTCGAGCTATAGTGATTGTTTCTCATTTCTAATTTTTTAAAAGACGGAAAATACTTGTTCTTGGTCCGATTCAGTCTTGATCCAAAATATCATGAATTCGATCCTTAAACACTTGTTCTTGGTCCGATTTAGTCTTGATCCAAAATATCATAAATTCGATCCTTAAACACTTATTCTTGGTCCGATTCAGTCTTGATCCAAAATATCATGAATTCGATCATTAAACACTTGTTCTTGGTCCGATTAAACATTATGAATTCGATCCTTATTTTGGTTGAAACTATTTTCTTGGTTAGGTTTGTTTCCAAGTGGTTTGATTTTGTTATTGGACCTTGCATATGTCTATGTTTTCACTTTTAATCATATTTGTTTATATTTAGACATGAAGTATATGTATGTCCAACTAAATCATTAAAAGATGTATGTGTCTCAATTTATGCCATTTGATAACATGGTACATCATAGATTCATGAAGTGGTGGTAATGTAAAAGAATAATCTCATTTTTAATATCAAATAATATTAATCTGTGAATACTTATGTCGGTTCAATACTTTTCAATATATATTGTTAGTGGCTACAATATATATCGAATAACATTTATATATGAATTTTTATGTACGTTCAAATACTTTTTAATATATGTTGTTAGTGGCTAAACCACAAGTTATATAACCCTTTACATTTATGCTACGAAGTATATGATTTGACATAACGCGTAGGTAAAATGGAGGAAGCATAAGCAATGAATGTTAGAAGACAAGAACATTTATAATACATCGACATCCAAATTCACGAGCTCAAAAGGAAAAGTAGTAATGATTGTTGTACCTTTCTAATAAAATCTCATTTAAAAAATATACAAATAGGTTTACATATATTAAAATACGAAAGAATAGTAGGGAACGATGATCTAACGGTAAGGACGTTCGTAAAGATCTTGTAGAGATCGCAATTCAATCTCTTCTTTATATAAACATTTATCAGATGACCATAAGAATGTTCAGTTATAATGACTGAAATTGTAAGATCGGGTACATCACAACCAAAGCTCAGTCACCCTGAGTCAGCTTGTTATAAACAAAAATACATACTAAAAGGATACTATACTATATATTGCTACTTATTTTGATCTTAAAATTTTGCAAAATCATAAATAGATGTATCAAATGCCACAATTTTTGTAGTAGTATTACAAAACTTCAATTACATTTGGACACCCAATTGTTTCGGGTTGCGGTGGCGACCTGACAACTAAGGCCCATACGGTCTTCCCTTCACGGGATCCTTGGCTTTTGGATGTCTTCTTCCATATATATACGCAATTGGATTGGATTTGGATACATCTTTTGACTACCAATTGTTTGACCTTTAATTTCACTTTGATATTATGTGTTAAAAGCTATAAACTTATATTAATTTTTTGTTTATAGAAAAATTATGAGATGCTTGGATTTGTTTATTTAAATTGATTTGTGATGATCAAATATTCAAAAAAAAAAAAAAAAAAAAAAATCACTTGTAATGGCATATAGCACGAGACGAAGTTTATATATGTTTTATCGGTTTTATAATCATTGCAAATATGACATGATCCTTGTTTGCTTACCTAATAAGAGTGTCACACATCCCTTTCTTCAATCTCATATGTTAACAGATTTAAAAATTTCATTGGAAATCATTCGGTATTACCACTTTACGAGGTATCATAAAGATTAAATTGAACCATTAAGTCATCCTTTTAATATTAAAGTTTCTAATGTTATAGAATACGTATTTGTTTTTTGGGATTTGTTTATTATTACCCTTAAGCTTATGTTTGAAAAAATAAAAATATATCTAAATCATTTGTGCTATAACCATAAAAAAATAACAACTTAAAAATTGCCAACCATTTTAGCGTGATTAATTGTTTTTTAAAGTACTTCAATCATTTAAAATTCTTAATCAATTCACCTTAGGACACTTTTTCAGTACTTTCCTTGTTTTTTTATGGCGAGTATCAATGTTTATTTATTTATTTTTGTAACCGTGTAATGGTTTGTAAACATACATAAAGATGATGCTTATAATTTAAAATTCCATTTGAACTTTTTGTTAACTAATTTTCCATTCTAGAAAACGTAAATGTTTACGTAACTCCCTTTCTATGAAATTCAGTCCTTTCGGTCAAAAACGTAATCATGAAAACATGAAGTTATTAAATGAGTCGTCATAGTTTACATTGCTACTAGAACAAACCATGCATTGTTTGTAATCATGATTAGTATAACTTTAAAAAAGTACAAGTATAATCAAATACAAGTAGTTATTTATTTCACGTTGGGCAATATACAAATTTTGCGTCATGGTGGTATAAATCAAATACAAGTAGTTATTTATCTCAAAAGTAGTAACTATCAAGTCTCTCCCAAATTCATTACTTCGTCAAAACATATTAACACTTTTAAAGTGATATTTCCCTGACAATAACATCTCTTCAATTCCTTTATCGCTTTGATAAAATGTAAAATATTTTAAAATATACAAATTTATAATGCATGTCAAACTTTCCCTTCTTTGATTAACCAACGAATTTGAAGAAAAATGCAAACTGACAAGCAACTCTCATTGGTTTTACCTCATATGTCCGTTGGCATTGCTCTTATTATTACAAACTCGCTAATAATTTGTTGGAACATAAAGGTTCTACTACTGATATTGAATTACTACCGATGATGGAAGCTTCTACTGATTTCGACTTACTACTGCTAAAGGCAAAATACTACTGACGATCAAGATTACTACTGACGTTATATTTAGAGCTGATCGTGTTCGAGATTTTAGTAGAGTTAGTTATAGTATGTAAATCTTTATGTAATTCAATTGTAATCGTTTCCTAGAATAACTAGGTTAATATGTTAGGCTTCAAGGACTATTATATATAGTTCCTTATGAATTGTAAACATACGTGTATTGATCGAACAAATTAATACATTGAAGCTTTTTGTGATAAACTGTGTTCATCGTATTGTTCTTATTCGATTCCAGTTTACATTGTTCTTAATCTAATAATACAAGTGTTAATCCGCTGTAACTTCTTGTGTTAAGTAGATCTGGGTTTATAATAACTTGTTTGGTTATTCGATCCTGACAAGTGGTATCAGAGATTATTGGTTCTAGATCTACGAATTAAGAACAACAAAAAGTTTCATACTTTCGATCTCAAAATTGTTAATCATGTCTGATAACAATGAAAGCACTCAAGCTAACAAAATTCCCATTCTCACTTCCAACAACTTTGGGATGTGGAAAAACAGAATCAAGCAGTATATGCTTATTACTGATTATTCCATGTGGGAAGTTGTTGTTGAAGGTAACAAAACGATTCAGACTCAAGCAGCAAGTTCATCAACTGAAGTAGACAAACTTAAGAGTGAAAAGGAGAAGAAAGACATAGGAATTGAACTCAAAGCTCTAAGCACTCTTTTGCTTGCCATTCCCAACGACTATCAACATCTCTTTGTTGAATATGATGATGCAAAGCAATTATGGCAGGCTCTGGAAAAGAGGTTTGTTGGTACAAAGAGCACAAAAAGAAACATGAAGTCTGTTCTGAAACAAGACTTTGAAAATTTCAAAGGCCAGAAGAATGAAACATTATCACAGGTCTTTGATAGGTTCAACAAGCTTATTGGTGAACTAAATCAAGTCGGTTATAAACCAGACAATGATGATGTCAACAGAAAGTTTCTCAGGTCTTTGGGTGAAGAATGGTCTATGTATACTGTGATATATAGACAAGGATATGCACTAGAAGAAAAAGAACTTGATGAACTCTACAATGAACTAAGAGTCTTTGAATCTGAGGTAAGTACTAAAACTCCAAATCTACCTTCAAACAATGCTGCTTTTGTGTCAAATACAGGAACAGGTCAGGAGGCTATGAAGAATGCAGGATCAGAAGATTTAGCCAGAGAATCGTTTTTCACTAGTCATGTGCATACTGCATTGATTAGTGAGGATTTAGAATAGCTCAATCCTGATGACTTGGAAGAGATGGATATCAAATGGCAGATGGTCATGCTAAGCTTAAGAACAAAGAGGTTTCTTAAAAGAACTGGAAGGCAAAATCTGTCTTACAACAAAGGTGATAAAGCTGGATTTGATAAAACAAAGGTTAAATGTTACAACTGTAGCAATCTGGGTCACTTTGCCAAAGAATGCCCAAACAAAGATCAAAGATCAAGCTACAACAAGAACAATACGTCCAACTCAACTGCCTTAGTCTCTCAAGAAGGACAAGGATATGACTGGAGCTTCCAAGCAGAAGAACATGCACAGAATCAAGCTCTTATGGCATTTACTAATGATCCTTCTACTACTGAGGTACATTCTAAATCTTGCACTCCTGAATGCATTAAATCATACAAAGAATTAGAAAAACTAAATAAAGAAACTCTTGAAGAGATGATTTTAAATAGAAACAGAAGAATTGAATATAATGGTTGTATAGCTGATTTAGAAAATCAAATTAAAATCTACAAAATAACTGATCAAAAGATAAAAGATGAATTGCTACAAACCACTTATGAAAAAGAACATATTGAATTAAAATTAAAAGAAACTTTAATCAAACTAGAAGAATGCCAAATGGAACTAGAACAGAATAAACTAACCATTAAAAAGTATGAAAGAAGTTCTAAAATTGTCAATGAATTAACTAGCAATCAAACTACAGAAAAGGTTATTCATGGAGTGGGATATCATGCAGTCCCACCTCCAATAAATTTTATTCCACCATTAAAATCTAGTACAGAAAGAATTTTAAATAATTTAAAAATTGAAAATCAAACTGAAACTGAAACCAGTAATGAATCAAATGAATCTTCTAATGATGATCAAACAACTGAATCAAATGATACTAGTTTTCACACCACACAAAGTCAAACTGAATCCCCTAAATACAACTCAGAAAATATACCAACAATTTTAAGAAGGGGAAATCAAAGGAATTTAAACCAATTAAAAGAACAAAGAAAACCGGAAAATTCTAAATCAACAAAATTATCATGCTTAATATGTAACAAAGTTAATCACATAGCTAAAAACTGTCACTTCAATCCTATTAACAATAAAGAATTTAAAGAATTCAAAATTAATAAAGAAAAGGAAAAAGCATTAAAATTAAAACAAACTAAAGAAGCAAAAGAAAAGAAGTTTAAGAAACCAAATCAAAAGGAATTCAATAAAACAGTTGATGATAATACTCATAAATTTGGAAGAAATGCCCCACGATTTGTTCAAAATACCAGGTATAAAAGTCCAAGCAGAAGTAATTATTTTAAAAACAAAGGAACCTAAAAATCGTTTTCCTCAATTTTCAAAATTTTCAAACATCAGTAGAAACTATTCCAGGTTTACTACTGGTAAAACCCCTAATTATAATGCTGTCTGGTATAACTACAAAAACACTACTGATTATGCTCAAAACCCTTATTACCAAAACACTACTGGTCCATCAGTAGTAAAATTTTCAAAGGCTAAAAACTACGGGTTTAAACCTAGATCAGTAGTGACTCAAAACACCAGTACTAAATTCAATACTGCATATAAGAATCATTCAGTTAAGAAGTCTTATTCTTCAAAGGATGAACCCAAGACAAAACAAGCTTGGGTTCCCAAACTTAACTAATCCTTTTACTTTATGTGCAGAGTATCCAGATCCCTGAAGAAGGTAGAACATGGCATATTGATAGTGGATGCTCTAGACACATGACTGGAAATCTTCAAATTCTTAGAGATTTCAAGTCTTTTGAAGGAGGGTATGTTGCTTTTGGAGAAAATCCTAGGGGAGGTAAGATTACAGGTAAAGGAACTGTATCAAATGGTAAAATTACTTTTGATGATGTATTTTATGTTGCTGAGTTTAAGTACAATCTGGTTAGTGTGTCTCAAGTCTGTGATAAGAAGAACAAAATTCTTTTTACAGATATTGAGTGCATCATTCTTTCTCCTGATTTTATTTTAGATGAAAAATATGTTGTTTTAAGAACACCAAGGAGAAACAATGTGTATTGCCTGGAAATAGGGGGAGAACTCATTTCCTCAAATGAGATCAACTGTTTTATATCTAAGGCAAACACAAATGAATCAGAACTTTGGCATAGAAGGATGTGTCACACAAACTTTAAAAATATGAACAATCTAGTTAAAAAGGATTTGGTAGTTGGTCTTCCACAAAAAGAATTTATGTGTGATCATCATTGTGTTGCCTGCTTAAAAGGTAAACAACACAAGACTTCTCATAAGACCAAAGCAATAAATTCTATTTCTAAACCTTTGCAGCTCTTACACATGGACCTTTTTGGACCTACTAATGTAATGAGTATTGGAAAGAAACAGTATTGCCTTGTTATTACTGATGATTGTTCCAGATACACTTGGGTATTCTTTCTCAGGACCAAAGATGAAACAAGTGAAATAATCAAGAATCTGATTGTAAAGCTGGAAAATACAAGAGATCTCAAAGTGAAAGCAATTAGATGTGATAATGGAACTGAATTTAAAAATACTAACCTAATTGATTTCTGTGATCTTAAGGGTATTGACAGGCAGTACAGCTCACCAAGAACTCCACAACAAAACGGTGTAGCTGAGAGAAGAAATAGAACTATCATTGAAGCAGCCAGATCTATGCTTGCAGATTCAAAATTACCAATTACTTTTTGGGCTGAAGCTGTTAATACTGCTTGTTACGTTCAGAACAGAGTATTAATAGTTAAGCCTCACTTTAAAACACCATATGAACTTTTTAATAAAAGAAAACCTTCAATAAGTTTCTTAAAATCATTTGGTTGTCCTTGTACTATTTTAATTACAAGAGAACAAATTGGTAAATTTGACTGCAAAGCAGATGATGGAATATTTGTAGGATACTCAACTCAAAGCAAATCCTACAGAGTGTTCAACAAAAGGCTGAGGATCATTGAAGAAAGTGTAAATGTATCCTTTAATGAAAATCTTATGAATGAACAAGGAAATGGTCCAGATTGGTTGTTTAATATTGATAATCTAACCAAATCATTTGATGTCAATTATGAACTTAATGCAGGAAATTCAAACAATCAAAGCCAACAAGAGGAACATCATTAAATGGAAGACAAGATATCATGAAATATATCTTAGTTGATACTTCTCCCACAGTTAATACTGAGGACAGTAGTAACTCTGGTAACCCTAATTTCAATGATACCAGTAACAACTCAAATTCTGAAGATACTACTGATCCCAGTAGTAACTCCGAACCTCAGAATTGTGATGATGACTTACTCAATACTGATGCCAGTAATACTGATGTCAGTAACAACAATGATACTCCTGAAGTTAATGAAGAGAATGCTACTACTGACACCAGTAGTAATGGTGAATCCCCACAAAATGAAAACAATCAAGAAGCAGATATAGATGCACAAATTCCTGAATCAAATGAATCAAACTTAGATTCTCAAATATGTGTTGACAAAATCCCTGGAACCAGAACCGAAAAGAATCATCCTTTGGACCTAGTCCTAAGGTGGTGTTTGGTTCGCTGGAAAGTAATGGAATCTGAGGGAATTGGAATCCAATTCCACCAGATTCCAGTGTTTGGTTCAAAAAAATGGATGGAATTGGATTCCTAAATGATGAAAACATTCCACCAAATGAAGGAATCTCAATTCCATCCAAATGTTGATGGAATTGAATTCCAAGGTTGGATGGAATGTTCTTTTACCTTTATACCCTCCACCTACCGCCACCCCTTCCACCCACCGCCACCACCGCCACCAACCGTCATCGCAACAACCACCTACCGCCACCACCACCACCAACCGCCACCACCCACCACCGCCACCACCACCACCAACCACCACCACCACCCACCACCGCCACCAACCACCACCAACCACCACCACCACCAACCACCACCACCACCCACCGCCGCCACCGTCACCTCCGCCACCGCCGCCACTCGCCACCACCGCCTCCGCCGCCACCACCGCCGCCACCATCCACCATCACCACAACCCACCGCCACCACAACCACTGCCACCACCACCACCCACCGCCGCCTCCACCACCACCAACCGCCACCGCCGCCACCACCACCACCATCACCCACCACCACCGCCATCCACCATCACCACCACCCTCCACCACCACAACCACCGCCACCACCACCACCACCCACCGCGCCTCCACCACCACCACCAATGCCACCACCACCACCAACGCCATCACCCACCGCCGCCACCATCCACCATCACCACCACCCACCGCCACCACAACCACCCACCACCACCAACCAACCACTACCAGTAATAAGGGTAAATTTGTCATTTTAGATAATTCCAATTCCAATTCATGTCAACCAAACAAAATATTGAATTGGATTCCAATTCCCTTCCATGCCAACCAAACAGACTATGGAATTGGATTCCAATTCCTGACGGATTCCAATTCCTTCCTAGATTCCAATTCCATCATAAACATTCTGCGAACCAAACAGCACCTTAAGTGATGTCAATTTAGCCATGCAAACAAGAAGCAAATTTAATTCTGCCTTGAATTCAAATATTTGTAATATCAGTCTAATATCTAATGAATGCATGTATGAATGTTTTCTGTCACAGGACGAACCTAAGAAGATTCAACAAGCCATGAAAGATTCAAACTGGATAATAGCAATGCAAGAAGAACTTCTTCAGTTTAAACTACAAGCTGTATGGACACTTGTCCCTCTTCCAAAAGGAAAAAGGCCCATTGGAACCAGATGGATCTTCAGAAACAAGAAGGATGAAAGAGGTATAGTGATCAAAAACAAAGCAAGGCTTGTAGCACAAGATTACACACAAGAAGAAGGGATTGATTATGATGAAGTATATGCACCAGTTGCCAGAATTGAAGCAATCAGAATATTTCTAGCATATGCTTCATACAAAAGATTCAAAGTCTACCAAATGGATGTAAAAAGTGCATTCTTGTATGGGAAAAATAGAAGAAGAAGTATATGTTTGTCAACCTCCAGGCTTTGAAGATCCAGAACATGATGACTATGTATTCAAACTAGATAAAGCTCTATACGGCCTTCATCAGGCACCTAGAGCTTGGTATGATACATTGTCCTCATACCTACTGAAGAACAATTTCAAGAGAGGTGCCATTGACAAGACATTATTCACAAAGAAGGTCAAAGATGATATACTACTGGTCCAAATATATGTAGATGATATCATCTTTGGATCAACAAATGATAAATTGTGCAAAGAATTTGAAGAACTGATGCAGATCAAATTCAAAATGAGTTCAATGGGTCCAATGAATTTCTTTCTTGGACTCCAAATTAATCAGAAACTAGATGGTATTTTAATCAATCAATCAAAATATGTCAGAGACATCTTAGAGAAGTTTTCAATGAAAGATTGTAAAAGTGCAAGCACTCCAATGGAAACTACAAACACCTACATCCTGATATTGAGGGGGAGGATGTAGATGAGCACCTTTACAGATCAATGATAGGATCTTTGATGTATTTAACTGCATCAAGACCTGACATTATGTATAGTGTTTGTGTATGTGCCAGATATCAAGCAAAACCAAAAGAATTACACTTACAAGCAGTCAAAAGAATCTTTAGATATTTGAAAGGAAAACCTTCACTTGGTCTTTGGTATCCACATGCATCACCATTTGAACTCATAGCCTACACAGATAGTGACTATGGTGGTGAATGCCAAGATAGAAAATCTACTACTGGTGGATGTCAATTCTTTGGATCAAGGTTGGTGTCATGGCAATGCAAGAAACAAACTAATGTTTCAACTTCAACTGCTGAAGCAGAGTATGTAGCTGCATCTGCCTGATGTGCTCAAGTGCTGTGGATTCAAAATCAACTCCTAGACTTTGGTATCTCTATACTTAAAACTCCAATTTTTATAGATAATCAAAGTGCAATCAGTATTGTGAATAATCCAGTAAAACATTCTAAAACAAAACACATTGAAATTAGATTTCACTTTATAAGGGATTGCAATGAAAAGAAATTAATAAAAGTAGAGAAAATTCATACTGATGATCAATTAGCAGATCTTTTTACAAAAGCATTTGATGTAGGAAGATTCAACTTTTTGGTTAGCAATATTGGAATGATTTTAATAAGTCAAGTCTAAAAGGAAAAGATAATACTAAATTTTTAAGCTAATAAAGATATACTATTTTCCTGTGTAAAGTGTTTTGTACAAATCTTTAAAACTTTCATGTTTTACTACTGGTTATTCATTACTACTGATCTTGTTATTTCTACCACAATCTAGTACTGATAGGGTTTCTCAGTAGAAATTAAGTCAAGTATGGAAACAAAGGTTACTACTGATGTTCCTACTACTGACACTTAGTTACTACTGAGCGGCCGTTATCTGTAAAAAAACGACAATTACAATACTGACCCTCATGAAAATAGCCGTTAGGCTATTATTCGAAGGATATTTTGGTCATTTTGCAGGTTTAATCGAAAAATATAAATAGCATTTTGAGATTAGTTTAGCATTATCTTTTCCTCGATTTGATAAACCCTACGCTAAACCCTTATCTCTGCACACTTCGATCAAAACCTAACATCAGTAACAACTCAATTACTTCCACAAATCTGAAATTCTTGCATAACTGATCATCCTCTCTACGAGCTTCATACCAAAAGATCAAAATCAAGCACAATGGCAACCCTAAAATCACTCAATGTCACTACTGATCTTAAATACTCCGAATTCCACAATATGTGTGCCTTCTTAAGAAATCCAGATGGTACAAAGGATTTTCGACCTATTGTGATGTTTCTAAAGAACTCATACATAAAGTTTGCTCTCACAATCAATCCTAAAGCATATCAACAACATCTAGTTGATTTCTGGACCAATGCTGAAAGAACTGAAGGGTCAACCAGTTCCATGATCAAATCAACTGTGGATGGAAAAACAATCACCATCACTGAACAATCCATCAGACAACATCTTCAACTTCATGATGAATCAGGTATGTTATCTTTACCAAAGGAAGATCTTGTTGAAAATTTAAAAAAAATGGGATATGAAGGAAGATCTGACATAGTTACTTTTCAAAAGGGTCTTCTTTCACCCCAATGGAAGTTTTTGGTACACACTATTCAACACTGCATCTCTCCTAAAAGGAGTACTTGGAATGAATTCAACAAAGCAATAGCTTCTGCTGTTGTTTGTTTGAGCACAGGACAAGTATTCAATTTTTCTAACATGATTTTTGAAGGAATGCTTGGAAACTTATCATCTTCAAAATTTTTAATGTATCCAAGATTTCTTACTCATATTATTAATTGTGAATTACAAAATCTATCAACTCCCAAAAACATTTTTGTAACACCAGAGTTGAACAAAAAGGTTTTTGCAAACATGAGAAAACAATTCAAATTTTCTGGTAAAGTCACCCCTCTGTTCTCAAACATGATCAATGATCAACCACCTACTGGAGAAGGTTCAAGTCACCCCATTGAACCCCAACCCACTCCACCAACAAATATAGCCCAAACAGAACCCATTCAGACCACTCAAATAGATGAACCAACCAATGTCCTGAATGTGTCCCAGGAACATGAGATTAATCCCCAGAGTGCTACTCTTCACTCTGAGGAAGACCAGACCTTAACCAAACAAATTTCTAAAACATATAAAAGGAAGAAATCTTCCTTAAAGGACACCAGGGGACATATTGAGTCAAACCCCAGGCTCCAAGAGTTGACCTCACAGGAGGAGAGAGGTCATGAGGAAAGGGCTCTCACTACTGATGCCCCAAAGGTGGGTGCACAGGCTAGTGAGAACATAAGTAGGACCCAGACCTCGGCAACTCTAAGTGATGACTCTGAATTTGAGGCATTACTAAGAGGACCCCGGTGCCAAGAAACCACAAGGGGGGGGGGGCACTAATGCTTCTTCTAGGAAGAAGAGTGTGTCCAAACAACCCATTTCATCACCAAGAAGTGATGAGGGTAGAACAGAACTCATTGAATTGACGGATAGGATGGAAAACCTTAAAGCCAATGTACCTAATGAGCCCAATGATCCACCCAAATGGGCTGAGGGCAGTATTAAACAAACTAAATTGACGGATAGGAAGGAAAACCTTAAAACCACTGTACAAAATTGTCTGGAGTTACTACATAATCAAGGAAAAACCATGACCTATATGAAGCACTACATCAATACCTTGAACAAAAGGCAGAAGAGATTTGAACAAAGGCTTCAAAGGCAATCAAAATTGATCAGGAAATTACAAAGAAAGATTGCAGTTAGTGAGGCTCAACAAGTTGAGATCACTAAGGGGGAGAAAGATCAAATCCAAGGGATGATTGATCAATCAATTGCAGCAGCAGCCCTCCTTAACTTGAAAGAGGTTCATGGTGAAACAAGTGAAAATGTTGGTGAAGACTTGTACAGAGAAATGGATGAGGATATATTTGTGTCTGCAAATCAATCACAAACAGCAGAACAAATACACTCTCCAGTTGCTACTGAGGTGATAAAGACTACTGATCCTATGGTTATTACTGAGGAAAAGGACAAGAGATTGTTACTACTGGTCATGGTGAAAAGGCAGAAACACCAGTAGTAAACACAATAGAAGAAAATATTATGGTTACTACTGATGCCCTAGCAGTAGTAACTACTGAAACAATCTCACCAGTATTAAATAAAGACAGACAGATTGTGCCAGTAGCAGATTTACCAGTAGAAACTACTTTGGTTACTACTGAAGAGGAGGAAGAAGAAATTCCTGAACTTATTGAAAGAGAACGTTATGTCATCATCTCAAAACCACCAACTCCTGATCAACCACTTATCATACCTGAAATTGATGATAATGTGAATTGGTTTGAAGTAGATGAATGTGCTCTTCCTCCACACCCAAAGATTCTATCAGAAGACCAACTTAAATTGTTTTCTCCATCAATTACAATCAAAGGTATTCCTGATATGAAATATACTCCACCTCCATCTATACTTCCAGCTTGTATTGGAAAGGGAAAAGAGATTTATGATGATGATTACCCCAACAGAGCATTAGGTCACCACATGGTGAACAAAATTAATTATGTCTGATCTGAGAAACAATCCAGATGGAAGAAGAAACATATGAGATATTGGAAGAAAGTGGCTATGTATCAAGCTCTTGAAGAAAAGAAGAAGAAATTGAACAATCAACAAATTCAAGAAGCTGAAGTACCTGTTCAACAAATAACAGATGTTCAGATAGCAGACCAACAGGCTGAATTTAAAAGACATAGAAAAACTGAAGAAGAACATCTAAACTGTCTTGAAGATCTGGTAGCTGAAAGTAAAAGAACTAAAGGTGAATTACCAGATGATATCTTTGAACAGAAGACAAATATGATTGACTTTCTCAAGTCAAAAGGGCATAGTTCAAAATCTTTTGGCAGAATGAAGATGATCACAATAATAGAAAAATATTATACTGCCAAGAAGAAAGAATTGGCTGAACAAGATGCAGAAGAAGAAAAAGCAAAAGCTTTAATCCCAATAAATCCAACATTGATTCAAATTGGTAGTGTATCAACTACTGGTGAATCTTCCACTCCCCAAACAAAGAAAAGAAAAGAAAAGCTCTTCCACAAGAACAGAGTGTTAAAAAGAAATAAAAAACAGAGCAAATTATTCCTGTTCTTGAAGTACCTGTTGCTCCCCTTGAAAATAATCAATCATTAATTGGAGAGTTATGAACAATAATGTGATATAAATTATAAGGGAAGACAGAGTAGTACAAAGATTTACTGGTTGGAAGCCAATGATCAGATCCTGTTCAAGAAGTGATATAATCAAAATTCTGATTATTGGAAAACCAAGAATGACCAAGAAGTCATGGAAGGATTCTGGTGCTGGATACTTAACAAAAATGATTGATGCTGCACTTTATCCAGATAACTATCCAGAAATATTTTCTAACACAGAAAATGTATATGCTTGGAATGTGTTGCCCACAGTTAATATGTACTTCTTTGAGAGATCAAGCAAGAACTGTGAGTTATATCTAATGGAAAGAGAATATCCACACTCTGAAGAAACTATGTATCAGATATTCACTAATACAATGATGAAACCATATGATGAGGTAATATTTCAAGAAAAACTTAACTATTTCATCAAAAGAAACAGCAAGTATATCATAACTCAAAGGAAAAGACAAAATCAAAGAACCCTTGAGAAACGAGCTGCTGAAGAAGAACAAAGGAAGAAAGAACAAGAAGAAACTTGATTAATTCAAGATGAATTAATAAGTTTAGGGGGAGATTGTTGGAACATAAAGGTTCTACTACTGATATTGAATTACTACTGATGATGGAAGTTTCTACTGATCTCGACTTACTACTGCTAAAGGCAAAATACTACTGACGATCAAGATTACTATTGACGTTATATTTAGAGCTGATCGTGTTCGAGATTTTAGTAGAGTTAGTTATAGTATGTAAATCTTTATGTAATTCAATTGTAATCGTTTCCTAGAATAACTAGGTTAATATGTTAGGCTTCAAGGACTATTATATATAGTTCCTTATGAATTGTAAACATACGTGTATTGATCGAACAAATTAATACATTGAAGCTTTTTGTGATAAAATGTGTTCATCGTATTGTTCTTATTCGATTCCAGTTTACATTGTTCTTAATCTAATAATACAAGTGTTAATCCGCTGTAACTTCTTGTGTTAAGTAGATCTAGGTTTATAATAACTTGTTTGGTTATTCGATCCTGACACAATTCTTTAACACTCCAAAATAGAAGAGGGTTTGAACTCTATTCATGTGTTTTAAACTGATTATTTTAATGTTGATTACTGCACAATCAAATATGATCAAGTAAATAATCACATTTGATTACATGATGTATTTTAGTGAGAAAAAAGATCAGATAAAAATTAAAAAATTTATGTGAGTGTCAAATGACCAAAATACCCCTTCATGTATAAAGTATCCGAATAATTTTGGCAATTAATAATTATTGATCAATGATTGAGATTTATCCATTGAAATTAGATAAAAATTAAAAATTACTAACAAAACTAATTATCTTTATACTTGCAAAAGATGAGAAAAGAAAAGAAAAAACACTTGTAACGTATACTCAAAACTAGGAAGGGAAATGGGGCAGGTTCAGGGCGGGGCAACCCATACCGTCATCGAACCCTGATAAGATAAACTAGTCGGGTTTCTCGTTTCGGTTCTTATAGAGGCGCCCAACTGGGACTACACCTTACCCCGATCCCGCTGTTCATTGTTTGCCCCGAAAATTGTTCATTCATTCACATAAATACAACATATATGTAATATTTACATATTAAATTAAATATACTTCCTCCGTATCAAAATAAGTGACACACTTTAAAAACTTTCCTTATTTGGTAAAAATAGTGGGACCCTTACCTACTAACTATCTACTTTAATAAAGTGAAATTACCCTTATACCCTTACTTTTACCTTTAAAACTCATTAATATCATTTTATTCAACAAAGGTGGGACATACTCTCCACTAACTATGTACTTTAATCTATTTTAACCTCTACTTTAATCTTTTACCTCAAAAAACGTGTAAGACAATTTGTGTCACTTATTTTGATACGGAGGAAGTAATATATTTGCTTGAAATATGTTAAAATTTTAATACAATTTATAATCAGGTCGTAGAATCTCTAGTCACTACACCGAACCTCAAAATAAATCTCTATTAAAGCCCCATTCCCTGGTTTCCCTCATATTTAGATCTTTGTCATCCCTACATAAAACTTTAAATTTATTTAAATTTCCCCAAAAGAAAAATCCAACTAAATTTTGTAGTCATATATCATATCATAGTCACCCCAAATATTGAAAAAAAGCCATTGCCCTTTTCCCTCTGCAACTTCCATCTCTCCACCACCATGAACAGCAACAATGTCGATTATGAAATTAACAATTCAAATTTGTTAAATTCGATGCTTGATTTGGAAGAAATTAACTATAACAACACTAGTTCTTACTTGCAGAATCACCATGAAAACAACCTCAATTATTTCCCAAATTCATCAACAAATTTCGAAATTGGAACTGAATTTGATTCGCAACCCCAAATCGGTGCTGTGAATTTCACCTCCGATCATCTAATTACAGCGGCCCGTTTTGAAAACGGGTCGGGTTTTCCGTGTGTCGGGCCTTTAGGGAATTCTAGTGATACAAATAGTGGTGGTGGAAATTTAATGAATTTTGATGATTCTGCTCTGAATTACGATTCAGAGGAATTTAATGAAGAAATTGGGAGAACAGTTAGAGGCGAGGAGGTCACGGGAGAAAGCTCCGGCGGAGTTGGTCGGAAAAGAAAAAGAGATGGTTCTCCGGCGAAGAATTTGATGGCGGAACGACGTCGTAGAAAGAAGTTGAATGATAGACTGTTCCTGCTTAGGTCTGTTGTGCCAAATATTAGCAAGGTATGAAATAAGAATTTTATTTTTTTATTTTTTGCATATAATTCTCGTGAATTATAAAAATCATTACTTGGTTCTTAAATGTTAGTACTTTCTTATGTAACATGTTTTGGCTTTTTGCAGTTGTTTCACATGGATTCTGATTTTAATAAATTCTCCTAATTGATTAATAAATTATTTCTTATTTCCATGGTTATTCTAAGTTTTATATTCGTTTGTTACTAATTAATTCAAATGTTTATAGATGGATAGAGCTTCTATTCTTGGAGATGCAATTGAGTACCTAAAAGAGCTTTTATATAAAATCAATGTACTTAACCTCGAACTGGAATCGATGCCGCCACCTGCCACCACTACTAGCGCCAATGAGTCCTACCAACTAACTCCGACCACCACCACCACCCCTTCATCCATCAAAGAAGAGGATTTTCAAGAACCTATTAGGGTATGTTTTATACTTGTAATACATAATGAATGTATAAACGTTTAGATTGTAACTTACTAACTTGTAAGTATTTACTAACGACCTAAGGGGCAAAGAACGGAAAGTTTATGTGTTGTTTGATAGAATATGGATGGTTAATATCAGAATAATACAGAGGTTTAAATGATTCAGACTTTTTTTCACATATGTCCGATTATTCGGATGCTGATTAAGAAGTCTTATCAAACGTTATGTATCTGCCTGATTAAGAGGCTGCCCTGTTAATGAAATCATTAAAGAAGTTTATCAAACAACACCCAATACTTAAAGTTGAAAGCTTTATTAAACGTCATCGTCTTTTATACAATAATAATGTCTTTTAGTGACTATATATGTGTTTTTTGTGTGATGTGTAGATTGAGGTGAACCAAAGAGAAAAAGGGGCGGTTAATATTCACATGTTTTGTAGTCGGAAACCAGGCTTGTTGTATTCGGTCACGAGTGCTCTTGATAATATCGGTTTAGACATCCAACAAGCGGTTATAAGTTGTTTTAATGGTTTCGCACTTGATGTTTTTCGAGCCGAGGTACATTTTCGAAAAATAAAACTTCAGTTAATGGTTTATTTCGCAATATAATTACGAGGATAGGGAATTTATTTGTTAATTATTGCGGGTTTGCGTTTATTTTTATTTTTTTTAAATTTGTAGCATTGCAATGGAAGGAAAGATGTGCACCCTGACCAAATCAAGATGATGTTACTTGAATCGGCTGGATACCATGGTGCGGTGTAGAGCGTGTGTGAAAGCGTATGTTGAAGCAAGTGGATCGAGCAGTTTAGAGCGTTTTAAACTTAGTTATAGTGTCGGCTTTTAGAATTTGAACTATTTTGTTTTTCGTGTAGGATGTGAAAATGTTGAAAACTTGCTTTTCAACTTATGTTTTTTTTTTTTTTTTATGTATGTTTCATTTTATGTAGTATATTACTTGATTATATCTTCTGAGTTATTGACCTTGAATAAAATAGGATTGGGACACAACGGTACGGTATGAGAAAGAAATCCGCAAGCTATAAAGTTCGTATACTTGTGTAATTATTACACTAATAGGTAGTGATGAAGGTAGTCTAGAAATCAAACAGAACACGACCGGAGAATGATAAATTTTCAAAACCGAAAACAAACTGACAATCCTTTGAAACACCTTCCGTGCTATAAAATAATTCCTTTAATTAACTACATGTACCATTTAAAAGACGGTTCATACAATAAAATAGTAAATAAGATACTGAATTTAGACTTTGAAACAGAAATGCCCAATATTGCAATATATATTTAGTTAAGGACCATTTATAAAAGAGTGAATTACATGGATGGTCCTTTAAGTTTATAACAAATTTCACCAATGATCCTTTAGTTTCAAAAATTACACTGACGGTGATACTTCACACTAATTGACGTTAATTTTTCTGTTAACTTACCCCATGTGCAATACACATGAGGGTAAAAAAGTCATTTTTCATTTCTTTATTTTTATTCTTAAACTAAAAACTTTTATTTAAGATAAAAAAATTAATTTAAGAATGAAAAGATATTAAAAATGACTTTTGTACCCTCACGTGCATTGCATATGGGGTAAGTTAACAGAAAAAAATAACGTCAGTTAGTGTAAGGGGCCATCGGTGAAAAATCTTTCAGAATTAAAGACCATCAGTGTAATTTTTTAAACTAAAGGATCATTGGTGAAATTTGCTATAAACTTAAAGGACCATCGTGTAATTTACTTTTTATAAAATTAGCTCTAGAAAATAAGTTCTTAAAGAAAACTATTAAGAAAAAATAAAAATAAAGGAAAGAAACTATACAAAAGTTATATCTCCATTAAGATTCAATAACTTTGTCGTTACATTAAGAAAAACTTAAGACAAGCTAACACTATAGCTAGCAAAACACCTTTGTACATAAATCCCATACTCCCAATACCTCACCTATATATACAACCATACTTAAATATATCTTTTTTATAAGAATAATAATAAAAATAATAATAATACTTATAGGTTAAGGAGCCCGATACCGCAATATAACAGCTCCAACTGTCCAAAAATTAAAACACGACACCATCAAAGACTTGCTTCCATTTCAGATACCGGAAGCTTCTTCGCGAAACTTAAAATAATTATTTAAGTTCTTCTCAACTGCCATAAGAAGCTATTTATATATAACTATAACTATCTATCATATACCATACTCGATATCCACCTACAAACATATACCTGTAAAATATAAATATCATAGTTTTGTATTAATTCTAGATTTATTTCTTTATCAAGTATAGAGTAAATTGTATAGTTCTTTCGTTTCAAAATAAGTGATACATTTGGGATTTCACGTTTTTTTAGGCAAAAGATTATAACAAATGTTAGATTGGATTAAATTTGATAGTTAGTGAGGGTAAGTCTCGCACATTTTTATTAAAGTGAGTTTAATTATGTTTAAAAATAAAAAATAAGGGTAAATGAGTAATTTACTATATTAAATAAGATAGTCAATAGGTGTGGGACCCACTACTTTTTATCAAATAAGGTAAATTAAAAAATATCACTTATTTTAAAACCGAGCAAGTATGAAGTTAACGAACTCCTTTTTGTCCATAAGAAGCCATTAAACTTTTATTCAATTTCTATTTCAGTCTGATGTCAGAAGTTAAAGTTTGAGGGGTATTTTAGGGATTTTACAAAAAATAGCCAAATTTCAGAAGGGACCTACATCTACCTGAATTTGACCTTTTTCTTAGTCTTGTTACGAAACATCCTGAAATCATTTTAATGACCGTTTTATAATTGCTGACTGAGGTAGTTGCTAATTGCGTTAGTTGCTAGTTGCAACCTGAGTTTAATGGATTTTAGATGTACCTAGATTATAGTAATAAAAGGCCTATGCATGATCAGGACTGGAAAATGACGGAATTGCCCCTATGTCCCTGCCATCTACCCCTTCTGCAACCGATGAATTTTCCTCGCCCCTTGAATTTAAAGTCCCCAAATTCATTCTCCCAACTTCCTCTCGTGTGTAGATATAGATTTTACGCACCATCCCACAAAATTCCCTAATTCACAAAAAAAAATAAAAAAAATTAGTATTTCTAGTTAACTCGACCCGACCCATTTTAGCCCGACCCGTTTTGACCCGGGCTAGTACTTACTGCCATGGATCATCTCCAACAAGCATCATGTCGCCCTCATCATCAGTGTATACAACCAACCAAGTTTTGTTGCGGGTTTTCAGTTCTCCATTGAATTCAAATAATTCATCTAATTCTCCAATTAATTCATCATAATTGTTGAATTTACTAAGATCCAGAGATCTACCAAGTGCAATCCCCTGTTTATGAACCTGAAAAAAATAATAAAAAATATTAATTTATTTATAATCACGAACACCCAACACCAAGTGGCCCATTTACATCGCTCACGGCCCGAAAATTGACAAAAAAATTTCCCGCTTAACCCAACCCGAAATATTGACCAATAGGTGTTTTAGATTTGACCTGTTTCGTCCAGTAAAAAGGCCAAAATGCATTTTAGTATCCTGAAATTGGCTGACTAGGCCCTTACTACTATGAACTATTAAAGGTGCAACATGGTACCCTGAACTTGACAAAATGGTCGATTTAGTACTCTGACTCGCTAATTTGGTCTTGTTTTCTGAGGTGATTTGCTTCTAATATCAATATATTGAGATAAAAGTATAATTTTTAGTACGAAAGTAAGTCAAGCAAGAAATGCATTCAAATTAATGAGTCAAGGTACTAAAACGACCATTTTGTCAAGTTCAGGGTACCATGCTGCACATTTAATAGTTCGGGTAGTAGAAGACCTAATCAGCCAAGTTCAGGGTACTAATGCAATTTGGCCTAAAAAAATTTACCCCTTTTTTGCCACATCATCTAAAAAGTAAAAACCAATACCTTTGTACAACTCCTAGTCAATTGTGACTGCAAATTCTGAAACTGTTTCTCTCGTTCTTTACCCGATTGTAAATTGCCCTTAGAAATTTCCAACCGTTGATCAGATTCAAAATTCTGGTACTGATGCAATTGTAGCCCTTGATCTGATCCACCAACTTTATTACTACCAGCAAGTGGAACACCAAATATTTTACAATTCCCATCTTCAGATTTCCTAACATCACTTTGCTGGAGCAGGGGCGTTTTCGGAATTTGTAAATATGAATGAACTGGCGGAGGAGGCATTAACCACTTTCCATGTTGACCAGAATAATCACCAAAAGTGTTGACTTTTGTAGTGGAGCCCATTAAGTTGAGAGACAGATTTGAAGACATGGTTGACCACGGGTTTGACTGTAGGTTGAACTTTGACTCGGGTTGACCGGTGTTTGACCCGAAACCGGATAATAAGTCGGTGAATGAGGATTCAACGGGCCTACTTCCAAAAGGTGAGATTTTGTCTTCTTCTGTTACGGGCCATTGAATTTGTCTACAACATGAATCTGAATCGTTGTTTTCTGAAAAAGGGACTCTTGAAAATGCAGTTGCATGTGATGGGTCTGCTGCAATGGGTCTAGATGGACCTATATTTCAAGTTTTCATTATTTACGGATATAAAATAAGATTATATAAAAACCATATAATTTAATTCTTAAGTTTACATTATGAGTAAATTACAGAATTTGTCCATGTGGTCTTCCAAATTCTACGATTTACTTCTAATTTTGTTTTTTTTTTGTCCATGTACTTTATAATTTCGTGATTGTTGTCCCTATGGTTTTCAAATTTCATTTCTTTTGTCTATTTTGACCTAAAATGATCAAACTACCCTTATTTTTCGTTCTTTTGTTTTAAAAATTTTCTTTCTTCTCCGGTCATCTTCTCCGGCGAGTTCCGGCGAAATTTCATTTTTGGGATTTTTAATGGATAGGAGAGAAAAGAGAGAGAGGGAGAGAGTGTTTAAGATTTGAGGTCGCCGGAATTTTGCCCGGAACTTGCCGGAGAAGACAACTGGAGAAAAAATAAAACAAATTAAAAAAATAATAATAAATAAAACTAAGGGAATTTTGGTCATTTTACGTCAAAATAGACAAAAGAAATGAAATTTGAAAACCATAGGGACAAAAATCATGAAACTAAAAGTATAGGGACAAAATCGAAGAATTCGAAAGACCACACTCACAATTTCTGTAATTTTCTCTTACATTATTTACAAATAAAAATTAAGATTATATAAAAACCATATATATTTTTTATTTCATATTTCACACACTAAATATTTACACAAAAAAAATTCATGTGTGGACGGGTCAACCTGACCCAACCCATACTGAAAAATACCCATTTTGACCCGACCCGCCCCGCCCATTTGCCAGCTGTACTGGTAGTTAAGTAAATAGTAATATACCTTCTCTTGTAAGAACAGAGGAATCAGGGGATGTAGGCAATATGTTTGATCGGACCCTTTTTTGCTTATGAACAGGAAGTGGATTTATTGCAGGCGGTGTGAGCGCGGGTTCTATTTTCCAAGGTGAAACTCTATCTGGACGAGAAATTGTTGATGTTTCATCCCATCGTACCTTAAAAAAGATTTATTAAATAGAAAAAAAATATATTATTTTTTTATTTAATTAAAAGAATAAAGATATTGTAAGAAAGTGAAAAATATGGTTTGCATTAAGTAATAATAATAATAATATTAACACCTTTAGGCATCTCCATTTAGATTCGGGCCATCTTTTTGGATCAGACTCTTCAATCCCAACTACTGTTCCCGTAAATCTACAGAATTAAATTAGAATTATCATTCATAGTTTTGGCATAAAACAAATTTGGAAAATATAGAGGAAAAATATTAGGGTGTGTTTAGTTATTTTTCTAATTTTCTACAATTTTCCATCTCCACTTTTCTAGAAAATGGAAGTTGTTTTTTATTTTTAGAAAACTGCTGAAATTTCTAAAAGCGTGTTTTCATTTTCCAGTTCAGAAAATAAGAGTGTTTCTATCTTTGGAAAGGAAAACAGTTAAAAACTACAAAATCAGTTTCGGAAATTAGTTATAAAAATTGAAAAGTGGGTATTCTCTTTTCTATGAAAATTTTCCCTTAAATTGAGAAGTCAATGTTTTCTAGAAAAGTCAATGGTAGAAAAATGGATAAGGTAAGATGTACCTTTGTTCTGGAGCTTCTTCACCTTCAAATCTCATTTTGAATCTCATCCCAATTGAGTAGTTGTTCTTCATAGACTCCATGTATTGATCATATGGAACAATGAACTCTGCAGGGCTAGTTCTGTAATTATTTATAAAAAAATACAAATTAATTCCCGATAAAAAAAATGAGATTTTGCTAAAACTATTATAACAGACAATCCAAGTGAGGGTTGAGTAACGGGTCATTTTTTAGAAACGGGTTGAACCCATTCATAAGTAAACGGGCCAAAATTTCCTTTTTATATTGATGATATATTGAGATATATACATACCTAGGTTTGTAATAAACTGTAAAAATAGTTCCTGTTTGGATAGCATGCCATGCAGTTGCAAGCACTCCAAGATGCATACTATGACTTGAAATAACAGATGATGGAACATTTGCTTGTTGTCTCATTGCACGTCTCACTCCAACACAAAGCTCTCCATTTTCACCCCTATATATATATAATTATATATATCGTTTAATTGTCACGTAACATTAAATAGATTTAAAAAAAAAATCATATGAAAGAAAATGATCAAATTGTCCATATGGTTTGTATGAAATTTTGGATTTCGTCCCTTGACATCTTTTTTATTACATGAATAGTCCCTAACTTTGGAAATTGTAACAACAATGGTCCCTAAAGCAAAAAAGAACGTTTTTTAGGGACTGATGATGTTGCAAGTTTCAAAGTTAGGGACCGTGGAGGTTGCAAATTTCAAAAAATAGGAACTATCAGTTTAATAAATAAAAAAAAGTCTGAGGGACAAGATCTATACTTTCATACAATTCATAGGGACGACTTTTGTAATTTACTCAAAAAATGTGTGTGTGTGTGTGTGTGTGTGTGTGTATATATGTATAGATGTTATTAAACCTTAAAAATATAAAGGCATCGCCAGCAACGAGCCTTTTAGAACTAACAAAGACACTCCAACCACTTTGAAGTAAATGTCTTCGTGGTTGACCTGGAATTGATTGACAAAATATTAGTAAAATAAATTGAAAAAGTATAGACATATTTCCTTAGGTAATTAAACTTTTAAAGGTCCGTTTTAGAAATAATAAGTTTTTACCCGACCTATTATGGATTTTTGGGAATTACAAGTTTTAAGTCGGCCTATTTTGGTTTAGGGTTATTAAAAGTTTTTAGGAGGCTTACTTTGGTGATTATAGCGTTAAAAAGGTAAAAAAAAATAACCATGTAAGGCCAAATAATACTTTTATAATTACCAAATAGTAAATACGAATGGAAAAAAATAACAGCCAAAAGAAGCCAGCTAAAAACTTGTAATTATCAAAACAGACCTTAAAAAATAACAATTACCAAACATTTTTTATTTTATTTTATGGTATTCCTGTTTATAAGCCAAATTGGCAATTACCCCGAAATATGTGCCTAAATCTCCATTCACATCCATGCAAATCCTTGGCTACAAGCTCTTGTGTTGGGGGTTGTCTTGACATATCCTGCAACAACCAGATGAACAAACACAAATTAACTAATTTAATAATTATTATTTTTAAAAGTGTAAGCTACTAAGTAACAAAACGCAAATGAATTAATTTAATATAATTTTTATTTTTAAAAAGTGTAAGTAACTAACCAATGGCGGAAGACATTCATCAGCATGGCGTCTTAAAACAGAAAAACCACCATGTGTACTTGTATCAGAAGCAGTTAGAGTCTTGCAAAAAGAATGCACGTGAAATCGAGTTTGTGCAGGTGGTGTTTGTTCCCTTTTAACTGCATTTTCATCTTGCTGTTGTATAACAAAATTTCACAAGAAATTAAACTATTAAATTAAAATATAAAAAAAAAAACTTTTTTTTTCTTCCCAACTCAGAAACATGAAAAGTAAAATTATTTTTCAACTCACATCAGGTTCCGGCATCAAAGTAATTTGAGCAAACACCTCATCTGTCTCTAACTCAGCCTGCAAAAGCAACACAATACAATAATAAATTAAACGGTTAATATTACCAAAAAACATAAAATTGTGTAATTTTTGACAATTTTACCCTCAAATGCACATTCATAACACGGCAAAGGATCTTTGATGGAAGGTTATACATGGGCATCTGCTGCTCAGCAACCTGATTGGTTGATGCTTCAACCTAACAAACAGATTAATACATAGTAACTCCTTCAGATCCAACCAAATTTGCAGTAAAAAATATTAAAAATGAACATGATAGATACAAAAACAATTAATTGTACACGCGAATTAATTTTAAATACATAAATATTAATACAAATTTCAACCTGTTCTATGTGTCCTTGTGGAAAGTAAAAAACGAGCTCATTTTCTTGAGGCACTGTAACGAGAGGACCAGCACAAGCTCGCCATAGCTCCTTGTAAAGAGCCACATCTGCATCAACTACACACAAAAAAGGGAATTTTTTAATATATTAATAAATAATAATATTAATTAATTTACCGTATTTCGAAGCGGAAAAGTAAATTATCTACAAAAAACACCGGGAAGTACCTTTTCCGGCACCGGAAACTGCCGGAACAGCTCTTGAATCACCAACTGCATCGTTTTTGTCGTTAAAACCAGATAACGAAAACGTATCTCTGTCTCCTCTCATATTATTACCTTTACTTGAAACCTCGGATGACGTCATTTCACCACAATAGTCGACTCTCAACTCAGATCTCTAATCCAAAATCACATAATTCTCACCAAAAGCCTAGAATTCGACCTGAAATCACCACAGATCAACTAAATTTCAGCTCAGAATACCTTTAAAATTGCATAAAAAAACTCAACACCAAATAGCTTGGCACTAATAATCAACAAAACCCTAGAATTCGACCTTCAATCGCCACAGATCAACTCATTTTCAGTTCAAAACACCTTTAAAATTGCATCAAATAAGCCAATTCAACCTCAAATAGCTTCTAGAACCATTGATTCTGAACAAAACCCTATAATTAGACCTTCAATCACAACAGATCAACTCAATTTCAGTTCGAACACCTTCAAACTTGCGTCAATCAGCAGTATAAACACCAAATAGCTACCGAAACCAATAATTCTCACGAAAACCCTAGAAATTCGACCTTCAATCACAACAGATTAACTCAATTTCAGTTCAGAATACCTTTAAATTTGCATCGCATGAGCAAATAGAGCACCACAGAGCTTTCAAAATATCTATATCAATAATCAAAGCGATTTTCTCTCTCTAAATTATGAAAATTCTCAGAGAAAAAGAAGATAATTCATGGTTGGAGGTCAAAAACTGGTATTTCAGTAAGGTGGTCCAAATTCTAACAACACCCATAAATGTGACCGGTTATTTCCGGTTATTTGGACCGGGTTCCTTTTTTTCTCCCGTGCGATGAACCAAATCTTAAAACGATATCGTATTTTGGCTTTTTGCTTTGGCATGGGAAGATATTGCATTATTCCCTTGTAATTCTGTCTTTAGGAATCAACCCTTTTTCTAACAAATATTATTAGATTTAGTAACTTTTGCTATAAATATAATGACTATAACATATGATACATCATGCTTTTTACTTGTGAATATTATAATATAAGTTATATAATGCTTTTTGATTTTAAACATTATAGTATTTGTTTTAGTAAGGGTGAACTTCAAACTGGTAATTAAAAAAAATCAAACACATTGCGACAAGTAGGGTGTTCAAAATCGGATGTCCGAAAATTTAGGTTTCCAATATTTTTGAGAGTAGATATTTAGTATCCGAACCGTATCTGAAATTTGAATATCCAAATTTTTCGGATATCTGAATATTCGAAAAAATCCAATTATCCAAATATTTATCAAATATTTCGGATATTTTCCGAAAAATATATATAATCCAACATCCATTAATTTACCTCCTCGCTCTGATTTAAAATAGTTCTAATATATTAATAACCATAAGCAACAACTAATTAATTTATGATTAGTTAATGATATACCACACACCCACACTCGAAATTACACCACGCCATACAAATGGCTTGGGCATTGGCATAGAGTGACGATGTGGTGGCAAACATGTTAGCAGGGTCAAAGGAGCTCGACGTTGGATGGCGTGTTCCCCCGCCATCGTTTACCCTCCAAGATTGGTTGGTATGAGTACAACCGACCACACCAAAATTATTGTCATAACAGATGTCATCAAAGCAATCATACTACATAACTTAAAGGAAATACCCACCATCATATCACACCCATCCAAATTTGGAAAGGGTCCCATCAAATCTAAAGAAATTACACTACCATAACCTGTGATCAATCGTGGATGTGACCACCTCAGGCCCACGAAACAACCCCGACGTGAGGGGTGGTGTTTTGCTTGCTTCGACAGTGTGGCTACGTTCTACCTCAGCCTCTGCACGCCTGGTGAGGCACATACCACATAACTTAAATACAATTTCCCACTTGATTAATATCACATGAAGGTGAGTGTAGAGATGTAAGGTTGTAAATGAGTTTAGTGGAGTTTAGGCATGAGATATGCTCGTTTAAATTCAGAGAGCTCGAGTTCGAGCTCGGCTAATTTCAAATCTTATGTATGAATTCTAAGCTCGACTGGTTAAGATTTTTGAAGATTCGGGTTCTACTCAATTAGACTCACTTGAACTCTTGTATACACGAAATATATAATTCTTTTATTTAATTGTAATTTAATATTTAATATATGATGCAAAAAAATTTATATTATATTGTGCACATGTATATATGTATAACATATACACATAATAATATAAATATATAATGTCTAATTATATATTTATCTTACTACTTACTAATGCATTTAGGCCTACCTCTTTTAGTAAGTTTAAGGAGCTCCTTAATTGTAAGTTTAAGGAGATTTCCACTTTTAGTAAGTTCTTTAACTAAAAAAAATAAAGTGTTGCTTACAGGATTCGAACACAAGACCTCTCCTAAATAGTCATTGTGTGTTAACCAACTCAACTACTTGATTATTTTGATTTATTCTAGATACTAATATATATAAGTTTTAACGTCACCAGAACTCAACCATCATTTCTCTAGTTAAAAGGCCCATATTTACTTTCACAAAAAAAGTCAATTTCGGATTTGGTCCTACCATCACTAATATCAGCGCATACCATCACTACGCACCATCACATCACCATCGCTATTGTCACCACCACCGGTATTGTTGTCACTTCAAAATATAGTTACGGGTACCCGCCGCCGCATTGCGTGGGTACCCTGCTAGTATTAATTAATGTATATTAGTTTGTTTAGACTCGCGATCCTCTATGAGTTTTTAGTTGGAAGCTCGGGTCCAAGACCGTCGAGTAAATGAGTTTTAAGTCAGGATTAAGCTCTTCTGGAACTCGTTTAACTTGACTTTTTATCGATATTTAACGAGCCGACGTCGAGTAGCTTGTGAACAGCGCGGTTCACTTACACCCATAGGTGGAGTCACGTGATCTAAGAAAGATACATTGCTCTAGAGTATGGGTACCCATCGGGTTATCATGTCGGGTTAGAGCTCTTATCGGGTCGGGTCCGTCGGGTTTGAGGTAAAAAAAACTTAACTCGAAACCCGGCCCGATAAGGATTCGGGTTTGTCGGGTTCGGGTTGGTCGGGTTTCGGGTTTGTCAGGTTGACCTGATCGGGTTGGTCGGGTTATGCTTGAGTTAGGAATTTTAGGTAAAAATTAAAGAAATTATTTAGAATATTGTATTTTATGGGATTTTATTTAACACTTATAATTGTTAATTGATTTTTATTGAATAATTTATCATATAATTTTATAATTAGTTGATGTAATAATAAAAGTATCTTAATTTTTATAGGAAATAAAATACTAAAATTTTAATCGGATTTAATCGGGGTAATCCGAACCCGACAAATGTATGAAAGTCTAACTTGAAACCCGACCCGATAACGAATCGGGTTGGTCAGGTCGGATTTAAAAAACCGGATAATAACATGTGACCCGAATAGACCCAACCCAATTAACATAATCGGGTTTGGATTCGAGTTTGAGTCAGGTCAGGTCGATACTTTGAGCACCCCTAATTAGAGCGTGGGTGATACTGTAATTCTGTAAAAGCGAGAAATACGGGAATCTTTATCCGGACTCCAGAGTAAACAGCTTTTATCGGATGTAGCTAGGCGTACCATAACCTTATCATGTACCAACCAGTGACGACAATAGGCACCATTTTTTTCACCTTTTTTCTGCATACCTTTTTCTTTATTTCATCTTACAATTATATTAAAATTAAAAGTAGACGTATAATATTTTATTCCTTTGAGAAAAGATTAGTACCAAAATCAGCTACTTGCTTAAATCAGATGTCACAACTACATTTTTATGTTTGTCAACAATTAGGACATTATTTGCATAATGTGGAGGCTAAAGCTTAAATTATACGATAATATATAAAAAATTTAGTTCTACATTTTCTTCTTACTTACAAGTTTACTCATTTCTAAATTTGACATATATCATCCATTAATTCTATTTCATCATATCATTCTTTGATTTTAACATTTGTCATTATCAAATTATTTGGTGCGTGAGTAAAACCAAATGGTAAGTACCAACACAATTAACTCAAAATATTATACGAAGTAATAAACTTACAATGAAAATATTATCCATTCATATATATTTTATTTTAAATTGTTTTTATAAAGTATGATCGCGTGTGATTTTCTACCTGGGCATATATAATGATAATTTAATAAACATATGAAGTATATTACATCCATATTAAGATAAGTGATATATTTTCTATTTAGAAATAAAACAAAATAAGTGATACATTTTTAAACTTACCTTATTTGGTAAAAAGGTGGGATCATATCCCACTAACTATATACTTTAATAAAGTGAAATTAGTCTTTTACCCTTATTTTCACTTTTAAACATTATTAATATCACTTTATTCAAAAGAAGTGAGACTCTTTCTCCATTAACTATCCTTTCCCTTCCCTTCCTCTAGCCGACTCAAATCACCGGCAACAAAGGAGCGACAAGTTTGTGCCAATAGTTGGAAGTAGGGGTGTTCAAAAATAACCGAAAAAACGGGTATCCGAAAAAATATCCGATATCCGAAATCCGGATACCCGAAAATCCGGGTACCCGAAAATCCGGATACCCGGATTTCGGGTAACCGGTTTCCGGGTATCAAATACGGGTAGTGTTTTTCTAAAAAACCGGGTAATTGGGTACCCGGTACCCGAATTTTATTTTTCCAACTTATTTTTATATATTTTTTTATATTATTATTAGACATTAATTATCATTAGATATGGGCATATGCTTGGCTCATTTTGATAAATGTCTAAAATTTAAAACCCTGTCTCAATTCTCACGTACAAACCATCTAATTCTCACCTCCATCGTTGAATCATGGTTTTGAATCATTGGATGTCTTTAAAGTTTTGGTCAGATTCATTACTATTAACGATTTTTCTTTAAAGAAAATCATAACGAAAATTTTTAATAACAAATTTATTAATAAGATTTAAAGAAATTAAATATATAAACAATGACGACTTCTATTTATGTAATTTTTGTGACAAAGAAATTATATTTCCGGGTACCGGGTACCCGAAAACCGGGTATCCGAAAATCCGGGTACCCGAAAACCGGGTAGCCGAAAATTCGGGTACTGATACGGGTATCTAAATCTACTACCCGAATTTTCGGGTACCGGTTTTAGGGTACCCGGATTTCCGGATACCCGGTTTTGAACACCCCTAGTTGGAAGTAGCCAACGGTCGTTAGTTCCCAAGTCGACGCACGTTTGATACTGGTCTAAAAAACTAAAATATAAACTTGATTTAAAATGTCTAACATTTGTGTCCTGAAGTAAAAGAATTGAGTTAATTATTATGACCATCGTTTAGAAATATAATTATTTTTTCTTTAGCACTTATAAAATTGAATTATTTGATACATAAACAAGAGAAATGTTCAAGGTAGTCCATTATTTTTGTAAAATTCTGAGGGATAAATCTCAACCATTTGATCAATCAACCCCCAAATTATCATCACCACCATAACTACATGTGATTCAATAAACAACTAGCACCACCTCATGTAACGACCGTAATTTTACGTTTGTTTTTCGTGTAATTTAATTGGGATTTATTTGAAATTTAGTATTTATATTAGATTATGTTTCGAGTTGTGTTTTATCGAGTGTTTGAATGTTCGGGACTTGGTATAACCAAGTATGGGTCAAAACTTCGATGGAAACAAGTTTAAAGGCCAAGAATCTGGCTGGAACAATCTTCGTGGCGCGAGCCAGGCGCAAGGTTGAACAGAAGGTTTGGAGCCCAGACGCGAGAGACTCGCGCCGAGCTCGAGTCGGGAGTCGCGTCGGCGCGAGTCGCGTCGAGCTCGCGGCGCGAGCCAGGCGCGAGCGGGGCGCGAGGTCGGCTTTCCAGCAGCGACCAAGAAGACATCCCGCGTCACCTCGCGGCGCGTGGCAAACGCGAACGGGGCGCGAGGACTGTCTGGACTATATAAAGTTGTGTAGAAGCTAGGGCTCATAACACCTACGTACCCTAGACCTAGTGCAGCCGTTTTTGAAAGCATTTGGATGGTTTTTGGAGCTTGGGAGCTCAAATCTTTATCATCTTGAAGGATTTAAGCATCAAGGGTAAGAATTCTTGCTTATTTCACTTAGTTACCTTCATTTTGAGCTTAGTATGGGTAACAATGGTGGTTTTGGGAACCCACCATGTCATCTTTGGGGAAGATGAACTTTCATGAGTGTAAAACACTCCTTGTAGACTTGTAATCAATGTGTACAAGTTAGATTTGGAATTGGTGATGGAAATCTTGAACTAGGGTTTGAGATTCCACCAAGTTGTATGAACTTGGTGGTTAGAAATGTCTAGATGGATTAATTAGTAGTTAGTTATGGATTATAACTAGATTCTTGTGATGGCATTGATGTTAGGTCAAGAAGACCTTATGATTGGAAGTACATCCTCGATTTGGAAGTAAGGATTGTGTTATTGAACACAAGTATTGGATAGTTTTGCTAAAGTGAGTACATGTGATCTTTCTGAGTACATAGTAAACAATGTTTTATGAATTGAAATGATGTTAGAGTCTTTATTAGATAAATATCTTTAATAAAGAAAAGATTGAATTTATAGAGTATGAATTTAATTTAGTTGAATTGAATTGAATTGTAAATTGACTTGCTTAGTTACCACTAGTATGATTGAGTTGTGATATGGGGCTTTGACCCAAGTTGATGATTTGTTATGTGGTAGCTAATCAATTGGATCCTAGATAACCCACACAAGTTAGGGGAGTTAGTGACACCTACTTGGGGCGGTACCACCCTGCGCAAGGGTAGTGTGTCGAGAAATATATAACCCAGAAAATGGGGGAGTTTGAGATAACCCGGAAATCGGGGGGGCAAATAGATAACCCGGAAATGGGGGAGTTTACCTAGTTAACCCATATCGTGGGAGTTGTTTCGGGGAGGCTCGTTACGTATGTGATTGGCTTATGGCAAGCCTTAGAGTTCGATTGACTATGTGCAATTTGATAATTATTTAATTATTATTTTATTGCAAATTATTTCTAACTGGGTCTAAAACCCATGTTTCTCACGAGACAATCTTGTCTCACGTACTACGTTTATTTTGGCTATGTACTCAGGTTCGGGAGTTAAGGACTAGGCGACCCGTAGTAGTTAGCATTTGAAAGTGATTTTGCTTGGTATACTTATTTAATTTCCTAGACATTGTTTTGATATATTTGTAGCACCGATTTTTGATACTAGTAATTATTCCAAGTGTTTTATCTAAATTACATTTTTAGATATTCGGTTTGTAAAGACATATATTTTATATTTTTAAAAATTTTAAATTTGGTTGAAAAATTGGTGTGTTACAACTTGGTATCAGAGCATTAGTCTAAGTGAATTAGGTTGGTTACCCACCCTAGACTTAGACTTTGCTTTTGGGACATTATGTTCTATAGGAAGTTAGGTTGACCTTTAAGAGTTAGGGTTGACCATAAAGGGAATTGTTTTGAATCGACCTTCTCTTATATTTTATTTTGACTATTTAGTCAACTTATTGGATTCTAATTGAGTTGACATCTTATTATAGTAAGATGGCTAGAACGAGAAGTGGGCGATTGTTGGATGGGGAACAAGCTTCGAATTTGAATCAAGATGGGAATGGATTAGCCAATTCGGGTATCGGGAATAACCATACCCCGGTAACAATGGAGGCAATTCAATCCATGCTCACTAATATGAGGAATGTGATGCAACAAGATGTTAACCGGATCATGAAGAGGAAGAAGAGGAACGTCGTGATGAGGAGGAGAGGGAGGAAAGTGAAGATTCCCCACCTCTCACAGAGACAAAGTCAACGGACGCTAGTGTCCCGACCGAGAAGTCCTCCAATGAGGAAAGTGGTGAAGAAAGAAAGATTGAGCGTGAAGGATATTCTTACAAAACAGTCCTTGCATGTCGACCCGATTTCTATCTCGGGAGTACGGAACCGAAAGTGACGGTTCGATGGTTCGAGAAACGGAACGTGTGCTTGAGAATAGCAGGTGCAAAGATGAAGACATGGTGACTTATGCCTCACGTTTGTTTAAAGATGATGCTCTTACATGGTGGGACACCGTGTATGAAACTTTGGGAAAGAAAGCCATTTACAAGATGTCGTGGGATGAGTTCACTAGAAGGCTCAAAGAGAAGTATTGTCCCGAAAGGGAGTTGGAAGAGTTGTTGGAAGAATTCTTACACTTCAAGAAAGGCAATTTGACATTGGATGAGTATACCAAGAAGTTCACGGGATACCTCCCGTTTGTGTCAAGTACCTACCCCACCGAACGTAGTCGTGTGGTTCGGTTTGCTAATGGGTTGCCATGGGAGTATGAGCTAGAGGTGAAGAGGGCGACTACTCTTGATGAGGCGATCAATGTCGCACGAAGTGTTGAAAAAGTTAGCAAGAGAAGAGTGCAAGACAGGTCGGTTGGTAATGAAAAGAGGAAATTTGAAAGTTTTTCGGGACCATCCAAGAAAAGCAAGTTTGCCCTGAGCGGGTCAAAACAAGGAAGTGTCGGTGGATGTAGAGAGTGTGGTAGGGACCACAAGGGAGAATGCAAGGTGGATTCCAACGGTTGTTTCAAGTGTGGTCGTTTTGGCCACAAAGCTAAAGATTGCAAGGTTAAAAGCCTTGATGAAGTTGAATGTTACTCATGTCAGGAGAAGGGGCACTATAGCAATGTTTCCCAAAGAAAGGAACCGAAACGTTGGTGTCAACCGCTCACAAGAAACCAGAGCCGTTGAAAGTCAAAGGGTGTGCCTTCCAACTCACGCGTGAAGAAGCCAAGGAGACTCATGATGTCGTCTCAGGTACCTTATTCATAAACTCCATACCCACATATGTATTGATTGATTCGGGTTCTACTTATTCTTTCGTGTCTCATGAATTTGGTGCTAAGTTTAAGGTTCCACTAGAGTTACTTGACGGATTATATGAAATAGAAGTAGCCGATGGGAAAACCTCTATGGTTCAACACATCTATAGAGATTGTGAATTAGAAATCGATAGTAGAAGTTTAAGGTTGATTTGATGCCAATGGGGATTAAGACTTTTGATGTGATTATCAGGATGGATTGGTTGGGAATTCACCAAGCCAAGATTTTATGTGGAAAGAAGTTAGTGTCGATTAAGTCTCTCGAAAATGAGAAAGTGTACATCTATGGGGAAAAGAGGCATCATATGCCAAACTTGTTAACCGCCATTAAGGCAAGAAAGTGTTTAGCGAAAAGTTGTGCATCATTTATAGCTTATGTCTTAGAAAGAAGAAAAGAGAAGAAGACGGTTGAGAATGTGAAGATTATACGGGATTTTCCCGAAGTTTTTCCCAACGACTTACCCGGTTTGCCACCGGAGAGACAAGTCGAGTTTCGTATTGATTTAGTTCCGGGGGCGACGCCGATTTCCCGAGCCCCGTATCGTTTAGCTCCCACCGAAATGAGAGAGTTGATGGCTCAACTCCAAGATTTACTTGATAAAGGTTTTATCCGTCCTAGTTCGTCACCATGGGGTGCACCGGTTTTATTTGTGAAGAAGAAATATGGTTCGATGAGAATGTGTATTGATTACCGAGAACTTAACAAGATGACGATTAAGAACCGATATCCCTTGCCAAGGATAGATGATTTATTTGATCAACTTCAAGGAGTCGATTATTTCTCCAAGATTGATTTGAGATCGGGTTACCATCAAGTTCGTGTTAAAGAAGGTGATACCGAGAAAACGGCCTTTAGAACTCGTTATGGTCATTATGAATTTTTGGTTATGCCATTCGGTCTAACGAATGCCGCGGCGATTTTTATGGATCTCATGAATAGGGTTTGTAAACCATTCCTCGACAAATTTCTCATTGTGTTCATCGATGATATTCTTATTTTCTCCAAAACCGAAGAAGAACATGAAGAACATTTGAGGCAAACTTTGGAAGTCTTGAAACGAGAAAAATTGTATACTAAATTCTCGAAATGTGAGTTTTGGTTGCGGGAAGTTCAATTTCTTGGTCATGTAGTATCTCGAAGCGGGATAAAAGTTGACCCGTCTAAGATCGAGAAGAATTGGGAAGCACCAAAGACCCCAACCGCAGTTAAACGTTTTCTTGGTTTAGCCGGTTATTACCGAAGATTTATTGAAGATTTTTCCCGAGTGGCGGTCCCACTCACGAGGTTAACGAGAAAAGATGTGAAGTTTGATTGGGGGAAAAAGCAAGAGGATACTTTTGCCTTGTTGAAAGAGAAGTTGTGCAATGCACCGATCCTCACTCTACCCGATGGTATGGAAGATTTCGTGGTGTATAGTGACGCCTCGAATAAAGGTCTCAGTTGTGTTTTAATGCAAAGAGGTAAGGTGATAGCTTATGCTTCAAGACAATTAAAGAATGCGGAAGAAAGGTATACAACACATGATTTAGAGTTGGCCGCGACTATTTTTGCCTTGAAGATTTGGAGACACTACTTGTATGGAACGAGGTGTATATTGTACACGGATCACAAGAGTCTCAAGTACGTGTTTACACAAAAAGATTTGAATATGAGACAAAGAAGGTGGATTGAGTTGATTAGTGATTATGATTGTGAAATCGTCTATCATGAGGGAAAGGCTAATGTGGTAGCCGACGCCTTGAGTAGAAAAGTTTATGAAAAACCGGTTAAGGCTAAGTTGATGCGGATTGATGTAGTATCTAGTTTTATTGAAAGTATAAAAACCGCACAAAAGGAAGTGATGGGAAAAGACGAGTATAGAGAAGAGAGGTTGGGAAAGAACCAAGTATTTGAAGAAAATGTTCAAGGGTTAAAGACCGTGAACCGTCGGATTTGGGTTCCGAAATTCGGTGGAAACCGAAAGGTGTTGTTGAATGATGCTCACAAGTCCAAGTACTCGATTCACCCCGGAAGTACAAAGACATACCAAGACTTGAAGAAAATTTATTGGTGGCCCGGGATGAAGTCGAGAGTAGCAAAGTACATATCAAAATGTGCCACATGTGCACAAGTGAAAGTCGAGCACCAAGTGTCATATGGCGTTGCACAATCGTTGCAAGTGCCGGCCGGGAAATGGAATGACATCACAATGGATTTCATTGTTGGTCTCCCAAAGACAAGTAGAAATCATGACGCCATTTGGGTGATTGTTGATAGACTAACGAAAAGTGCGTTATTTCTAGCTATTCGGGAAACCATGCCACTCGAGAAGTTGGCAAAATTGTATGTTGATGAAGTTGTTCGTTTGAATGGGGTACCATTGTCGATCGTGTCCGATCGGAATGCAAGGTTTACCTCGAGATTTTGGAGATCACTCCAAGAAGAATTGGGAACAAAGTTGAGATTGAGCACGGCTTACCATTCACAAGCCGATGGTCAAAGTGAAAGGACGATCCAAACGGTCGAAGATATGTTGAGATCGTGTGTATTGGATTTTGGTGGTAAATGGGATGAACATTTACCGTTAGTTGAGTTTTCATATAACAATAGTTATCACTCGACAATTAAAATGCCACCGTTTGAGGCATTGTATGGGAGAAAATGTCGGACGCCTTCTTGTTGGTTAAAGGCGGGTGAGACGAAACTCACGGGTTCCGAAATTGTGAAGATAACAAATGAGAAAATCGGAATAATTCAAAAGAACATGAAAGTGGCACAAGATCACCAAAAGAGTTATTCGGGTTTGAAAAAGCGACCTTATGATTTGAATGTCGGTGATATGGTGATGTTGAAAGTGTCGCCTTGGAAAGGCGTGATGAGATTTGGCAAGAAGGGCAAATTGAGCCCAAGGTATGTTGGCCCATTTAAGATTTTGAAACGGGTCGGTTTGCAAGCATTTAAGTTAGAACTTCCACCCGAGTTGCAAGGTGTCCATGACACCTTCCATGTTAGTAATTTGAAGAAGTTCTTGGGTGAAGTGGAGAATATTATCCCACTTCAAGATTTGCGGGTCGATGCACCCAACCGATTGATTGAAGAGCCCGAGGCCATATTGGAGGCCCAAACAAAGAAATTGAGGAACAAAGAGATTGAGCTAGTGTTGGTCAAGTGGAAGCATTCCCTTGGGCCAAATTTGACATGGGAAGTCAAAGATGAGATGAAGAAACGCTACCCGGATTTTGTGGATTATGAGACGATTCCGAGGACGGAATCCTCTTAAGGGGTAGATAGTTGTAACGACCGTAATTTTACGTTTGTTTTTCGTGTAATTTAATTGGGATTTATTCGAATTTTAGTATTTATATTAGATTATGTTTCGAGTTGTGTTTTATCGAGTGTTTGAATGTTTGGGACTTGGTATAACCAAGTATGGGTCAAAACTTGGATGGAAACAAGTTTAAAGGCCAAGAATCTTGCTGGAACAGCCCTCGCGGCGCGAGGCAGGCGCGAGGTTGAACAGAAGGTTTGGAGCCCAGACGCGAGAGACTCGCGCCGAGCTCGAGTCGGGAGTCGCGTCGAGCTCGCGGCGCGAGCCAGGCGCGAGCGGGGCGCGAGGTCGGCTTTCCAGCGGCGACCAAGAAGATATCCCGCGTCACCTCGCGGCGCGAGGCAAACGCGAACGGGGCGCGAGGACTGTCTGGACTATATAAAGTTGTGTAGTGGCTAGGGCTCATAACACCTACGAACCCTAGACCTAGTGCAGCCGTTTTTGAGAGCATTTTGAAGGTTTTTGGAGCTTGGGAGCTCAAATCTTCATCATCTTGAAGGATTTAAGCATCAAGGGTAAGAATTCTTGCTTATTTCACTTAGTTACCTTCATTTTGAGCTTAGTATGGGTAACAATGGTGGTTTTGGGAACCCACCATGTCATCTTTGGGGAAGATGAACTTTCATGAGTGTAAAACACTCCTTGTAGACTTGTAATCAATGTGTACAAGTTAGATTTGGAATTGGTGATGGAAATCTTGAACTAGGGTTTGAGATTCCACCAAGTTGTATGAACTTGATGGTAAGAAATGTCTAGATGGATTAATTAGTAGTTAGTTATGAATTATAACTAGATTCTTGTGATGGCATTGATGTTAGGTCAAGAAGACCTTGTGATTGGAAGTACATCCTCGATTTGGAAGTAAGGATTGTGTTATTGAACACAAGTATTGGATAGCTTTGCTAAGGTGAGTACATGTGATCTTTCTGAGTACACTTTATTAGATAAATATCTTTAATAAAGAAAAGATTGAATTGATAGAGTATGAATTTAATTTAGTTGAATTGAATTGAATTGAATTGTAAATTGACTTGCTTAGTTACCACTAGTATGATTGAGTTGTGATATGGGGCTTTGACCCAAGTTGATGATTTGTTATGCGGTAGCTAATCAATTGGATCCTAGATAACCCACACAAGTTAGGGGAGTTAGTGACGCCTACTTGGGGCGGTACCACCCTGCGCAAGGGTAGTGTGTCGAGAAATAGATAACCCGGAAAACGGGGGAGTTTGAGATAACCCGGAAATCGGGGGAGCAAATAGATAACCCGGAAACGGGGGAGTTTACCTAGTTAACCCATATCGGGGGAGCTGTTTCGGGGAGGCCCGTTACGTATGTGATTGGCTTATGGCAAGCCTTAGAGTTTGATTGACTATGTGCAATTTGATAATTATTTAATTATTATTTTATTGCAAATTATTTCTAACCGGGTCTAAAACTCATGTTTCTCACGAGACAATCTTGTCTCACGTTTTACGTTTATTTTGGCTATGTACTCAGGTTCGGGAGCTAAGGACTAGGCGGCCCGTAGTAGTTAGCATTTGGAAGTGATTTAGCTCGGTGTACTTATTTAATTCCCTAGACATTGTTTTGATATATTTGTATCACCAATTTTTTATACTAGTAATTACTCCAAGTGTTTTATCTAAATTATATTTTTAGATATTCGGTTTGTAAAGACATATATTTTATATTTTTAAAAGTTTTAAATTTGATTGAAAAATTAGTGTGTTACACCTCATGCGTATTAAATCACATGTGATTGCAGTCATGCACACCGTCGACCACCACCACCATCACCTTATTCGCATTAAATCACATGTGATGCAACACCACCGACCACCGCTGCCGCCAACTTGCGGCCACCATCTAAACCACCGGCAACCCTCGCCACCGTCGGCTGCTTTCAATCACATGTGATTGTGTATCCAATCACATGTGATTGCGGCGGCCGCGACGGCGTCTGTGGCCGGCGACATCAGTGGCCATTGGTGGCCGGCGGTGGTGGTTGTGTATTGAATCACATGTTATTTGATGATGGTGGTGATTAAGGGATTTTCCGATCTAATGACTAAGATTTATTCCTTAAAACTATATTTTAATAATGGACTACCTAAAATACAAAATTACAAACCATATAAACAAACATCGTTTTACAAACTTAACACATCAAGAATATTCGGATGTGCCATCGTCCTTAGACACACTTATATGTTTTACATGTGAAATCCTTATTGTGCTTGTCTTTGTTTCTATAAAACTTCAAACTTATCGTTTTCATTTACTTTTGTTTTTATCTCTTATGTTTTCTATTTAGCTAGAGTAAATTAGTGAATAACTGTAACTTTTCAATTCTTAGATAAATTAACGCTGAGACCTGAAATATTATGAAAACATCAAAGGATGCCAATGAGGTTTTTATGTTCAATTTAGACCATTCTTCGAATAAAAGAGTATCTTCCGTGAATTGCAACAACGAAAAATTACATAAAAAAACCATCAATTTTGAGCCAATTGAAAATGCATTTATTACAAGTTTAAAGAACAAAAACTTGCAACGCTTTTCCCACAATAATTAATAAATAAAGGGAGTCCCATTAATTTTACCAAATAAGAAAAATTTTTAAAGTGTGTCACTTATTTTAATACACCTCAAAATAGAAAATATGTCACTTGTTTTGATACGGATGAAACATATCATTTCTCTAAAAATAAACATAGATAAGTAAAGGAAAAATGACCCGTTAGGCGTGATTGAGTGTGACAACCCCATAGTAAGTACATGCGGACTATGAACAAGAAGCGTCAATCGTCAGTGGTGGGTAAAATGAAGGATGAGATATGCATCTGAGCAGTGGGTCCACAATATTTGTTCCCTATAAGCTAGACAGTCAATCTAAGCCCAATCACAGACACTCCCTACATATTGTTCCTGCCCCCTCATGCCATGGCATCTTAACCCATTTTTATTTTAAAAATATTTGATTGGACTGTTAAATAGTACCTTAATTTGACTTTAATTAATTTAATCTACTAGAGATTTTATTCTATCATATTTAAATGAAATCCATCCGTAAAAAGTGACAAACGCACAATTAATACTACCTCCGTATCAAAATAAGTGATACATTTGGGAAATTGCGGTTTTTGAGGCAAAAGATTGGAAAGTGATTTAAAATAGTATAAAGTGGATAGTTAGTGGATAATGGGACCCACTTCTTTTGGATGTAGTGAAATTAATGATGTTTAAAAGTAAAAGTAAGGGTAAAAGAGTAATTTTACTTTATTAAAGTAGATAGTTAGTGGAGAAGGGGTCCCACTTTTTTGCCAAATAAGGAAAGATTTTAAAGTGTATCACTTATTTTGTTCCACCCCTTTTAGGAAAGTGTATCACTTATTTTGATACGGAGGTAGTATGACACATAAAAATAATTATTGAGCGATTATATAGATTTATAAACAGAATACAATATTAATATAAAGTTTTATATTGTAGAAGATAAATAAGATGTTAAGTAAGGGTGTGTTTGGATAAGCTTTTTAACTTTAAAAGTTCTTTTAGGTAAAAGGACTTATTAACTTTTTAGTTTTATTAAGGAGTTTTACAAAATTTGTTTGGTTTAGCTTATTAACTTATTGGTATTGAAAAGTTGATAAATTATTTTTTAAAATGTGTTTGGATTAGCTTTTTGGTCTAAAATGACTAAAAAGGGAAGTGGGGAAGTGAAGAGGAGGTAGGTTTTGATAGGTCATTAAGGGTACTTGTGTAATATGTGTGCTCAAAAAGTCATAAGTTGTTTTGAAAAGTTACTACCCTCTTACTTTTTAAAAATAATTTTTCAAAGCTTTACAAAAAGTCATTTGAAAAGGACTTTTAACTTTACACAAATAACTTATTGACTTATTAACTTTTTGAAAAGTTAATAAGTTAATAAGTCACTTTTTGAAGCATTCCCAAACACACTCTAAGTAGAAATTAATGATTAGTATTTTAGTATCATATCAATTATCTAACTACATAATCTGAACAAACATGTCCAAATATAAAATTCCTTATGTGTGTTGGATCAGTGTGTGACCAGTAGTTAAGATTGTAATAGTAGGTTCAGTGTATGTCTGGCACATGTTACATTGGATCTTGAAGACAATCAAGGACTTAAGTATTTTTCTTTACGAAGAACTCTGAATCTTTCAGGACATTGAAGTTGAACTAGTTAAAAAAGAATACTAGTAATACTAAGACAATAAAAGTGAAGTGACTCTAGAGATGGTATCTGATATAAATCTATTAAAAAATCATTGACACATTAAAGACAAAATAACATAATCGAATTTTGTTTGAGCCTGAAGACATGTTACCTAAAACCAAGAGAATTCTTACACTTAAACCAATCATCTTGCAGTATAATATTCATCTTTAGTCCAAGCCTATAAATAGAAGTTTAGATGCAAATGTCATTTGTACTTGATAAATAGGTTTCAGAGGTCATACTTAGATCCAATGGAAGCTTTTTACAATTTTTTTTTTACCTTTTTAAAAGGTCATATGATGTTTTTGACCTCCTAGCAAAAAGTTTTGGTTTCAAAAGCTTATTCTTCCATAAGTCTTTCTCAACATACATAAAAAACTTTATCAATATTTATATTCATTAGAGCAAAAACTTTTTTGAAAGTTTTTTTTGTCAATATTTAGTGTGAAATCTATTTAACACTTTCAATAAGTCATCACAAAAACTTATGCATTGGAGATACTCTTAGATCACCGCTTACATAAATTGTACTTGTATGATCCTTAGTGTTTGTTCTTGGTATTCAATAATTTGTTGAACAATACTAGTCTTAGGTCTTTGTATTGTAGTTTGTTCTCAAAAAGTGTATAGATTATAATTCTTGTTCTTAGTTTATTTCGCTACACTTGAAATATCCTTATTCATTTATGAAAAATTATATGAGTTCTTATTAAATCTGCATATTTCATCATCTTACCCACAAAATGATTGACATGTGATATCCAACAAGTCACTTTCCTAATCTTATCACTGATTGTCACTTATATTGATAAAATGTAAATATGATAAATACAGAGATTTCGTAGGAGCAATATCATTTTTTTTAATTTAATCAAGATGAGTTAAAAAAGTATTAATGTGTATTTTTATTTTTAAGTTACTATTCTATTGATTAAACAGTCAAATTTAGGTAAATGTTCAAGGTAGTCTAAAGATTTTAGCTAGTCCCAAGGGATAATTAATAGTCACTGGATTAAGAAAAAGTCAAAGATCAAGATCAAGATTCAAATCATACAAACACATGTGCTTCAATATATCAATACCCCACCCACCTCCGGCGGCCGGAGACTCATGTTTCGTGAGTACACATGTGTTTCTTGACTTGAAACACATGTGCTTCGTATGCTCCCCTGTGTTTTAGAAACTCATGTTTATAGTGACTTGAAACACACGTGTTTCGTGACTTAAAACACACGTGTTTCGTGACTTGGAACACATGTGCTTCGAAGTAATATGCTCGTTTGTATTTTGAAACACCTGTGTTTTAGTGAAGCACATGTGTTTCAATACATCAATACCACCACCACCTCCATTACCACCAACACCTTCATTGTCAGCCACCACCACCACCGCCGGCCACCGGAGGAGGACGCCGGCGGCCGTCGGTGGTCGGTGGCCGGAGGCGGCGGCCGGCGAGGCTGTAGGTGGCAGTGGCTAAGAGATTTGACATTGACCATTTTAATCCAATAGCTAAGATTTATCCCTTAGAACTATACAAACCCTTAAACTTCCTTGAACACAACTCGTCAAACTTAATAGAAAGTATATTGATCCCCTCTACACATTATGATATAATAACTAAAGAAATCTTCTATAATTCACATGTTATTTATTTTTTCCAATGTAAACAATCTAAATCATTCCCGTGCAAATAAATAAAATAATATTATCTTTAAAATCTACATGGAAACCAAATAGGACTTCCAATAATCCAAGGTATGATATGTAACGACCATATTTTATCTTTTACATTGTTTTTAACAATTTATGGAATATCGTAAATGTATTCATCATGGTTCATACAATTGCTTAACATTGTGTTAAGTCTATTCACATATTCAGGAATTATGATGTTTGGTTAACTTCTCGTATTACATGCCGTGTCAAAAATAAGCACCACAATAAGATTGTAAATACAAGTAATAGTAAATTAGTTAACGAAGAGCATTACATATAAAGAGTTTATACTATCAAAATTATATTTTGCTAAGAAAAATCATCTGGTAATATGTTAGTGGTAAGGGTTCCTGCATAATTTTTTACATATAATGAGCATGATTCCCCACTGGGAAAACGTTCCCCAAATGACTAAATGAAGGTACGGAAATGGCAATGATAAATGATATATCGCTTACATCACAAACATTATTTAGCAACCTAGAGGAACCGTCATAAGTGGAAATACATTTTTTAAGAAAAGTGAAAGGAAAATTAGTGTGTCAAATTAGTACAAGTGATCAGATTCAAGGATACTTGGAGACATATTCAATGAATTTGAACATTTTCCAAACAAGACTAAAGTAATTGAAATTTAACGGACTAAAATTGGTATAGAAGTAATGGTTGCTGAGTTACATTCAATTAACATCCACGTCAAAACCCTCATTTGTATCCACGTGCTGAGGTGGACCAATGCTTACGGACTTCAAAACAGGACTCCATTCCAGTTTATAAAACAACTACAAGGGTTACTGCGCAATGCAATTTTGCGTTAACCAGTTGTTGGATAGTGTTGGGTTGTAGATAATGGATAGTAGTGGTGGTAGTGATAGTGGATGGTGGTGGTGGGTGATAGCCGCGGGTGTTGCGTGGTAGTCGTTGTAGTAAGACTGTGCGTAAAGGCGACCGCCTAGCGACCCTCCACCTCGGCCACCCCGAACCCCCCCCCCCCTACACTCGATCACCGCCGACGCGTCCAGGACCTCTAACGGTCGACTAGTCGACCGTACCGTTCAACGTCTCAATTTTTCGAATGAGGCCCCCAACACCTCTTTTTTTTACCCCTTTCAAATTTAATTTTTTCCTTTTTTTTACCCTATAAATTCCCAATTCTTTTACCAAATAATTCACAACTCTCTTTTCTTTCTAATATACTCAATCACACACTCTATTCTCTCAAAAATGTCTTCCAAGACCAAAGGCAAAGCTTCAAAATCCCGACGCAACCAAACAATCACACACCCTCTCAATCACCCTCTATCAACTTTCAACCACCAACTTTCATACACCAAACTAATCCTAAACCACAAGGTTATCAAAATAATCTCTTTGCTCCCCTTACTACCAACAACCATACCGACCATATTTTCCACAACAACAACAACAACCACTACAACATCAACAACCACAACAATAACAAAATTATTTTGGTATGGAAGATTTTGATCGTTTCGCAGGGCTCGACCAATTCGACTGCCAACCACGAACACAAACTGACTCCGCCTCTCCCGCCACTCCCCTCGACGTCGAGTCATCCGAGTCTTTCGACTCCCCCGTTGTAGTGCTGACAAAGAAGGTACCAAAAAGGCGTCAACAACTGAGAAATGGTACGACCGGCGGAAGCGCGACATGGACGAACCCCGAAGAGATAGCCTTATGCAAGGCTTGGATCAACACATCCGAAAATGTCGTGAAAGCTAACTACATGGTACTCAGGGATTTTGGCAGGATGTGTTAACTTACTTTGAGAAAGAAATGGGTGAGACGAACCGCACATACGACTCCCTAAACTGCAAGTGGAAGAATAGGCTCCGGCCTAAAATTGCAAACTTTTGTTCGATTTATGACAACCTCGTACGAAGAAACCAAAGTGGGGAAAACGACCAAATGTTGTACGAGCGGGCATGTGGTGAATTTAAAGCTGAACATACAGGGGACTTCACAGAGGTGGAGTGCTGTAGATTGTTGAAGGACCATCCAAAGTGGAAGGAGCAAGAATACCCAAAACAATTGGCGATTTTTGCGAAGGCTCGTAGTCAAGTACGACGTCATCATCAGCTGCTCAATGTTTAGAAGTCGGTGCGGATCAGTATGATGAAGAAGTGGAAGTTGCACCCACTCGACCAATGGGGCGGGACAAGGCGAAGAAGAAAGCAGCGGCATCGTCATCATCAGTTGCTTAGGGTTCAGATGTCGGTGAACCGCCTGTGGCCGAGCAATTAGTCGGGTGTTGGAAAGAGGCCACAGACGACTTTTTTGACCTCCGCAAAGCGTCTATAAGTGATTTCATGACCTTTCAAAAAGAAAACCAAGAGCTCAAGCAAATGAAATTCTACGCTGAATCACATGACCACTTGACCGGCAAACATCTTGAGTGGGTTTTGTAGAAGAAAGCGGCAATCAAAGCCAAATATAATTTAGATTTTTAGTTTGTTGTTTTTATAGTAGTTTTAATTTATTTATGTAATGTTTTTTTTATTATTAATGTAATGTTTTTTTATTATTATGTAATGGTTTTAATTATTATTAATGTATTGTTTTAAATTTATATTAAAATTAAAAAAAGTTATTGGTCACCCATTACGGGCTATTGGTCACTGTTTGATCATGTGTTTGATCAGAAGAGCGAAAGCTGATGTGACGCAGAGGTGGCAGGGGTGACCGATATGGTATCGGTCACCCATTACGCATAGTCTATGTAGGAATACCTTGTAGGATTCACATGGCGGAACTTGATCCCCACATACCGGATCTCTACAATACAATGGGATCACAAGAAGGAGGTGAATAAGAACATTACCTTTAGATTGCTAAAGAATGATCCACATCTACTGCACCACCTGAACACGCTGCAAGACCGCGTTGTACCAACAAAGCAACACACTAGAACTCGTGTGTGTGTGTGTGTGTCGAACGAACAAGGGTTCGACCCCTTTGTGGGTTTCGGCCGACGAACGAGAGAGAGAAGGGATGGAGATGCTAGGGTTTTATGGTGACAAAGTGATTAACCTCTAAGCCTTAGAAATGCCCTCCTATTTATAGGTTTAGGCCTTGCACTTAGGTCCTTAGAGTTTAAGTAGAAGTTTAATGAAACTTAAACTTCTTTTTGTTACTTTCAACCCTTGGACTTTTACTAGTTAATTAATAGACCATTAATTAACTGTCCGTTAAATATTTAACTTAATATTTAACCATCCTCATAAATAATAATTAGACTATTATTATTTATTCTCTCCTTTATAATTAACTTAACTAGTTAATTATTCCACACAACTTACTTTATTCGGTTGTCCATTGTTGGGTGTGTAGTGGTGTGACCCTTTAGTGTCTTATAACATTGGACACGATGACACGTGTGCTTATCTGTGCACATAAATCCAACAGACTCCCACTTGTGCAAGTTAAGCATCATTTACTGATCATCGTTAGCCTAAAGCGGTCCCTAGCCATACATTTAGGATAACCACGTTATAAGAACTCTTACATCCAGAGATAATATACATAAAATGAATAACACTAACAGATTTTCCTTTCGCATCATGATATTTCTTAATTTGAGTAATAGACATGGAGCAGGGATCTAGTTCTATACACTCGAATTTCTCGACTCTGATTTCGACTTTCTGCAGTAACGGATTACCGAATGATCTAATCATTCTCCGAGCGCGGCCACGCATTTCAGTATTCTTAATCGTCAAGCGGGCATGAAATATCTCTTCTAGTTAAAGAAGGTGCAAATCTCATCTTGACTGTCTTGCATTTTGGAACACGACTTCCGCTGTCTTAGTCAAGTTCCTTATGATCACCCTTTTCCGGTGTGACGTTAGATAAGCGCTAAAGATCAGAAGTTATCGAGTCTCAAACCAAACATATCAGGTCAGAGGACATCTACACGAAATTACTCATGCTTGGGCTCCATGAAGTAATCTCGATCTTTTGGTCACGTCTAATGTTCAGCAAACTCTGTAAACATCTACGAATATTTATTTTCACAACACTTGTTTCTCTATTCAATAACTATGAATAGATAGATATTCATAATGGTATTAACTCTTAAATCTAGCTCCCACTAAATTCAAGCAACCACAGACATTTAGATACTCAAAACTTTGCGTATCAAGGATAGGTTTAAAACATGTTAAGAATAGACAATGTGAAAATATTACGTAAAACTTCCTATTTCAATCCCACGAAATGTTATTACATAATGTATCGATTTCAAACATGTCTATGGGTCATAATCAAAAATTACTAGCTACCAATATCTAGGTATTGCATGCCTATAACGTTTGCATGTTTCTCATGCTTTGGTCCAGCTAGTGGTTTTGTCAACGGGTTAGCGACGTTGTCATCCGTCGGTATTTTCTTCATAACAATATCACCTTCTCTGACATACTCGCGTATACGGTCATATTTCCTGCGTACATGCCTGGTCTTTTGATGCTCTCTTGGTTCAACAGCTTGTGCTATTGCACCAATGTTATCACAAAATATTACGATGGGTCTAGAGATACTGGAAATAACTCTAAGATCCTCGATAAAATTCTTAAGCCAAATGGCTTCCTTTCCAGCATCATCTGCGGCAATGTACTCAACCTCTGTAGTCAAATCTGCTATCGTAACTTGCGTCTGACTCTTCCAAGATATAGCTCCTCCGTTTAGTGTGAACACAAACCCCGATTGCAATTTGTAAGACTTACCTGGATTCTTTTGATATCTGCTCGTAAGACTTATCGAGTAAGCAATATCGGGCCTAGTAGATAACATTGCATACATTATTGATCCAATTTCTGAAGCATATGGAATCAAACTCATCCTAGCTATTTCCTTGTTAGATGTAGGACTGTGAGTCTTACTCAGTGTAATGCCATGTGTCATTGGAATGAATCCTCTCTTGGAATCACTCATACTGAATCTTTTCAGTACTTTTTCAATGTATGTACTTTGACTAAGTCCAATAAGCCGCCTAGATCTATCTCTGTAGATCTTTATACCCAGTATAAACGCGGCTTCTCCTAGGTCTTTCATATGGAAACATTTACCTAATCAGGATTTTATACCTTGTAATGCTGGTATATCGTTTCCTATGAGCAGTTGTCGTCGACATACAAGACTAGGAAGATTACTATGCTCCCACTGAATTTTGTGTACACACGCCTCAAACTCCCTCTTGACAAAACCAAATTCTTTGATTCTTTTGTCAAAGTATAAGTTCCAACTTCTAGATGCTTGCTATAATCCATAAATGGATTTTAGCAATTTGCAGACTTTGTTAGGATTCTTTAGATCAGTAAAACCATCCGGTTGTATCATGAATACGTCCTCATTCAACTCCCCTTTAAGGAAGGCGGTTTTAACATCCATTTGCCATATCTCATAGTCGTAATACGCTGATATGGTCATAAGAATTCTAATAGAATCACGCATAGCGACTGGCGAGTAGGTTTCAGAATAATCCACACCATGTGTTTGCGTGAAACCCTTCGCAACTAGTCGTGCTTTGTAAGTATGCACTTTCCCATCCATGTCAGTTTTCTTCTTGAAAACCCACTTGCATCCAACAGCTCGTGACTGTGGTGGCAAGTCTGATAACACCCAGACTTGGTTGTCATACATGGATTGCATCTCTACTTGCATAGCCTCGAGCCATCTTTCAGACTCTATGCCATCAGTAGCTTCGCTGTAGGTCAATGGTTCTAGTAGACTTCCATCATCTTCATCGATCATGAATCCAAGATACCTATCTGGTTCTTAATTGGCGTGGTCTACTGGACCTACGTGGATTGGGTGTTTCTTCTTCCTCAACCGATGGTTCTGGTTGAGGATCAACAATTCTTTGTTGAACCACTGGTTCGACTAAAGTCGTCGGTGGATCTTCATCCTCTTCAATTTCTTGAAGCTCTATTTCTTTACTTGGAGTTTCTGTTCCGAGAAACTTCTCCTCCAAGAACACACCTTTTTGAGCAACAAAAACTTTGTTGTCTTCTTGATGATAGAAATAGTATCCTAATGTTTCCCATGGATATCCAACGAAGATACACTTATCTGACTTGGGGTTAAGTTTGTCTGTGAAGTTACGTCCAACGTACGCCTCACAACCCCAAATCTTGAGAAAAGACAACTTTGGCTTTTTGCCCGTCAAATGCTCGAACGGAGTCTTTTCTACTGACTTAGTCTGAACTCTATTCAGTTTGAATGTTGCAGTCTCGAGTGCATGTCCCCAAAATGGTAGTGGTAGGGGAGCGCGACACATCATTGAACGTACCATGTCTAACAAGGTGCAATTCCTCCTTTCTGATACACCATTCATCTGAGGTGTATACGGAGGTGTGACTTGTGAAACAATCCCACATTCTTTCAAATGATCGTCGAACTCTTGGCTCAAATATTCGCCTCCCCGGTCAGACTGAAGTGACTTTATTTTCTTGCCTAGTTGGTTCTCTACTTCATTCTGGTATTCTTTGAACTTGTCAAACCTCTTAGACTTTAGTCTCATAAGAAAGACATAACCATATCTACTGAAGTCGTCAGTAAAGGTAATGAAGTAGCGGTATCCACCTATGGCTTCTGGAGTAAAGGGTCCACACACACCTATGTGTATAATCCCTAACAACTCGCCTGCCCTTTCATTGTAGTGGTTGAAAGGGTCTTTTGTCATCTTGCCAGATAAACAAGCTTCGTATATCACATATGATTCTAAATCAAATGGCTCTAGAATTCCATCATCGTGGAGCTTCTTTATGAGAGTCTCGTTTATATGACCTAGACGACAATGCCAAAGATAAGTTTGATTCAAGTTACTCTTGGATCTTTTACTTATATGATAGATGTCTCGTTCTATGTTATTTAGATTTAACGTATATAGACCATTATGAGAATTAGCTTTAAAATATAAAATATCATCTTTTAAACATGAAATTGTTTTACCACAAAACTCATAATAAAAACCACTGTCTATAAGTAAATCAAAAGAAATAACATTCTTAATAAGTCTAGGAACATAATAACAATCTTTAAGTTCCAAAACTCTTCCTGAAGGCAACTTGAGAATGTATGTTCCTACGGCTTCAGCTCCAACATTGGAACCTTCGCCTACTCGTAGTTCAACATCTCCTTGACCCAGGCTCCTGTCCTTCTTAAATCCCTGCAAATGATTGCAAATGTGATGACCACATCTGGTATCCAATACCTAGGATTCACTAGAAGTAACGAGACAATCAATCATAAAGATACCTGAATCGCTGACAAATTCAACGTCCAACAGTCCCACATCGGACGTGTGCTCACAAATATCTTTGCTGCCACAAGTAGGGCAACACAAATCAGCAAAGTCTCTCAACTAATCATCAAACTCATCCAGCTGAACCTCAGGGAGAGATTCTTCCTCTAGCCTTTGAACATCACGTATACACAAGAGATTCTCGTGTAGACCTGCGACAGTCAAATCAAAATTCCCACCTAAACGTACTACCTTCTCCTGATAGTGTTGAGTGAGAGATCCAAACAAGAACAAGACTTGTTCATGCTGGTTTGATGTGCCAGTAACCAGGGTGAGACAATCTAGCAACCTTCTTATGTTAGTAAGATGGTCACTCAATGGTTGATCATTTTTCATCTTCGACGACAAGATCTCTTGCAAAACGAATTGCTTACTTTCTTATGTACTGTCTTTAAACGGCTCCTCAAGATACTGGACAAACTCATAGCACGGTTTCTTACGTAGATTATCAGTGAGCTCTGACAATGAAGTAAGAATGAGAATCGACATAACTTGTGATTCATCAGCCAGATACTGATAATAAGCGTTAAGCTCATCATCCTGGGCATCTTGCCCTGGTTATCCCTCGGGCACCTCGTCTATCACATACATCAGATTCTGTGCTTTTAGGTAACTCCTAAAATGCACTTTCCAAACCTTGTAGTTCGGACCAGTAAGCTTCCATTTTCCAGTGATGAACTTTCGCGATTCGTTTGGTGAGTAAAACAGAATTTCTGACAAACAGACATCTATTAGAAAAACAACAAACGGTTAGTATGATTAGATAAATAAATAACTTCTAATATTATTACCTTTTGAGAATAATAATTAGACTAGGATCCATATTTCACGCCCTCTAATGCAAGGTTTGGGCACTTCCCATTAGAGCCACGCTATTTCTGGTAGGTATAGCCATACCGATCGCCTCTAGACTAGAAACGATTCCTAGATGTTCGGGATATCAAGTTGAACAACAAACTTGTACATGTTTTAATCCCTCTAGTGCGATGCCTTGCGCCGGGACTCCCGATTATCACAAGAGCCTACGCACCCTAACACTCGCAATGATTTGAATCCATATCTAAGGTTCTTTCTCCTTACAATTTGAATATCGTTGAACAAGTGAGGTGTTCCATTTGGTGAGTTGCACTCTGATCTAAGATTTTCTAAAAAGGATTTTCCTTTGTTCGAAAAACGTTAGCCAGTTTTTTTTTTTAATTTAAAAATTAGTTGGTTTTATAAACTAACTGTTTATAAATTCCACTTTTAATTTTGACTTTTAAAACTTAGTTTATAAACAGACTGTTTATTTCACCATTATTAATTTAAAACTTGGTTTCTAAACAAACTGTTTATAATTACCATCTTTTTATTTCAAGTAAATACATTAAAGAAATAAAATAAGAATGCAATTTCGAACAATTGCTATGCCATAACCCCAAAGACTTGGTTTTGTGTTTTGTATATTTAAAAAATAAAAATTTATATAAAAATTCAAAATATTTAAATAAACACAATGTCAAGACTTTTGGGTTATGTCATTCTAAATGAATAATTAATTAAACTGATAATAATTAAATTACCCATAAACTGATTTCAATTTCCCCATTAATTTTATGATTATCTTGATTTTAATATACTATTAAAATCAATTTTAATTTAAATGTTATCAACTTTATTATTATAGTCGAAAATAATAAAACTCGTCTAAAGAATAAACTTTCAACGCCTGATTTGATCCCGTGCACCCATATGCCCGAAACTGAGCCTTAGGTGAACGAAATTGGATCAAATACATAACGAGGGAAAAACTGGATCATTTAGACGAAGACCGAACTGTGGCTCGGTCCGGGTTGTTCGATCGGTCCGTTCGTCCGAGCCACGTTCGACCGAAACTCGGTCTTGCTTGGTTCGACCGAACCCTATCCTTTTTTTATAGTTAACCAAAATAATAACAATAACAAATAAATTTAATGTGTTATTCTAATACTAATAATAACACAACTTTCTTTACTATGTCTAAAGCCTAATTTGTCCAATTATCTATCAAATCTTGGTTAATCAATTACTTGGACTAATTTTTTCTAGGTTTTTACTAGACAAAAAAAAAAAAAACCTAATTCTTTTTATCTTGAAACCTATTCAATCCAATTATTCAAGACTTGAACAATTTTCTTGGATTAAATTTTCTAGGCTTCTTTTAAAGATAAAACAAAACTTAATAATAATATATATATATACTTATATATAAAATTGAAAAATACAAGGGAGGAAAAGGAAACCTAATTCATTTTTATCTAGAACCCTATTCGATCCAATGCTCATTCAAAACTTGAAGAACACATACTTGGTTCGAAAAATTCTAGGGTTCTTTTCTAGACGAAAAGAAACTAAACTGAATCCCATTAATTTAGTAGGAAGCTCGGATACCACTGTAGGAATACCTTGTAGGATTCACATGACGGAACTTGAACCCCACATACCGGATCTCTACTATACAATGGGATCACAAGAAGGAGGTGAATGAGAACATTATACATTTAGATTGCTAAAGAATGATCCACCTCTATTGCACCACCTGAACACGCTGCAAGACCGCGTTGTACCAACAAAGCAACACACTAGAACTCGTGTGTGTGTGTGTCGAACGAACAAGGGTTCGAAACCCTTTGTGGGTTTCAGCCGACGAACGAGAGAGAGAAGGGAGGGAGATGCTAGGGTTTTATGGTGACAAAGTGATTAACCTCTAAGCCTTAGACATGCCCTCATATTTATAGGTTTAGGCCTTGCACTTAGGTCCTTAGAGTTTAACTAGAAGTTTAAAGAAACTTAAACTTCTTTTTGTTACTTTCAACCCTTGGACTTTTACTAGTTAATTAATAGACCATTAATTAATTATCCGTTAAATATTTAACTTAATATTTAACCATACTCACAAATAATAATTAGACTATTATTATTTATTTTCTTCTTTATAATTAACTTAACTAGTTAATTATTTCACATAACTTACTTTATTCGGTTGTCCATTATTGGGTGTGTAGTGGTGTGACCCTTTAGTGTCTTATAACATTGGACACGATGACACATGTACTTATCTGTGCACATAAATCCAATAGTCTAATGGTGGTGGTGAGTAGTAATTGTAATTTTAACTTTTTAAAGTTTTAAATTTTTTAACACTATAATTATAGTTATGTAATGAATATGTAGTATTATAATTCAGTTGGTTAGAATATTGTACTAATAACATAGAAGTCACATATAGAAGTCACATGTTCAAGTCTTGCATGGTGTATATTTTTATAACATAAATCTGCTCCCAAATAATAAGTGTATTGCCTGCAAAATTAAATATTATTAATTTAGAAATGTCTAAAATGGTAAAAATTGTAAATTGTAAACCTTCCACGTTATATTGTATAACTTTCATAACAAATTAGTTTGTTTTATTTTAACGGTAATTCTTAGTTTATCTATATATATTACTTATTTTCACTGTGGGATATGAACCTTCGATCTTAAAGACGGATGGCACGCATCATACCACTAGACTAAAAATATTTTTTTTAGTAATATAGCATTTATTAATTTGATCTGACGGGATAAATAATACTTCATCCTATTCAAATTAAGTGATACACTTTGGTTTTCATGATTTTTGAGGCAAAAAATTATAATAATAGTTAAATTAAATTAATTGAATAGTTTGTTGGGATTGGGTTCTAAAATTTTTGAATAAAGTAACCTGAATGATATTTAAAAGTAAAAGTAAGTATAAATAGATTATTTCACTTTGTTAAAGTAAATAAATAGTGGGTATGAGTGTCATTATTTTTTACCAAATAAGATGATTTTTTAAAGTGTCTCACTTATTTTGATTTACCCCAAAAAAGAAAGTATATCACTTATACGGAATCGAAGTGAGTAATTTCCCCCCCCCCCCCCCCTTAATTTTATGCAAATCACCCTTTTTATTTAATTTTTAGTATATTACCGAATACTTACATAAAAACTAAAAAAAACATATTAAGTTCATAAAAAACATCCAAAAATGTCCAAAAAAACTTTGTGTGTAGTCCGAGTTGACGTATGTGAACCTCCATAACGAGATTTTTTTCCATAAGAAATATCTTGAAACCTATGTTTTGTCTTTTAATATCAAATAATATCAAATATAAAATTAGTATATTCATTAGAGAGTTATGCCATCGAGAATATCTTGAAACCCATATTTTATTTTCTTGGTATAAACAATTTTTGGTATTTTTTATAAACATTAGTAAACAATATTTTAGTTGTCATATGAAAATCTCTTTTAACATAGTGCATGGTAAAACATACTAGTTATATTGTAATAATGTATTAATTATAGTAATTTTTTTTTTATGGGAGTAAATTACACCATTCTTAATGATAAGAGTGAAAAAGAAGAAAAATTTAATTAATTTTATAAAATGAAATTGATAAAGATTAAAATGCTCTCATATGCAATGCACATGGTGGAATTTAACAAAAAATACTTAACATCCATTAACCAAAATGACCATGAGCGCAAAACATTTATGAAATAAGGAATACTAATGTAATTTTTTAAACTAACAGAGGTTTGGTGAAATTCAGTATATACATAAGGACGATTGGTGTAATGTACTCTTTTCATGGTGTAAAAATCGGTTTTTATTATGGTATGTGGTACATTTTGAATCGGAGAATGAATGCTTAAGAATCAAAGAGTTTGTAGCCTAGCGGTATAAGGTGTTAGAATGTCTTCTCTTTTGGTATGTGGTCAAGGGTTCGAGTGCATGTTGTGGACAATGATGTAGAATTAGGAGTAGTATAGAGGATATGTGTGTTTGATGTCCATAAAATAAAAGAAAAAATACTTAAGATTAGTAATAATGATCATCAAACGCAAATATGGACACTAGTGCCACCTCAGTTTTAATTCTAAAGATCAACCACTTGATCAAATGCTAGTCGTGGTGGCCAAATGCATCTTATCAAACCAAGGGCGACAAAACCAACACTTTGCAGATTAAAATAACTAAAGAAAAATACGCTTCCTTAAACCAACAAGCAAACCCGTATGCATGAACTAGTTAAACATGTTCCTTATTATATGAAAAATTGAAAATAAATTTGACTGCTTCTTGGTTTTTAAATCGTACAAATTGAAATTCAAAACTTTGGTCAAAGATGATAAAGATCACAAATCATTTATTTTTTTCTCCACGCATGATTGTGGTCCAAATTCCGATTGAATAGTCTTCTTCACAAGTGTACAGGTTCAATTCATCACCTCTCACTCTTTGTACCAAGTATAATTCTTTTCGTCAAACAGTATTAGAGACCAAAAACATGACAAAGATTCATATTAACAACCATTCGTGTACTTTTTGAAACTTAGTGACTAAATGTAAAATGTTTGATAAACCACAGGGACTATCCGTATAATTACACCATTATCCTTATGACCACCAGCTTCAAGTTTTGTTTTATGACCTTAATTAGTTGTCTAAAATATAGTTAATAACGAGTTGATAATCTTAGTTTGTCTACCCGCGAGTCTCGAGTTTGAATTGACATCCCGACGACACTTCATAATGCAACTCTAGCTTCACTCGAGCAAGATTTAAGCTCCAATACAACTCAAAATATGGATAAAAAGGCTAATACATGTATGTGTAGGACATCAAAGTATTTAACTCATTTCATTGATTTGACCCATCACCAAACTTTTATCGATTTCAGTCAAATACATGACAAATGACGAAAAATACAACTAATATTTTTTATGAAGAATATTGACATACCACTTTCTATACTACTGACCGAAATGTTGTGTACAATGTCATATGTTATTATCGGTCACATGTACGTACATCATTTGGATCAAGTGAGATTAATTAATAATACGAGGGACTATTTATAATATAAATAATAATTATCATTCTAGCTTGTTATTTAATTATTGTAGTGGACGATTGTTAAAAAGACTTGAATACTAGCTATAGGGTTAATTATTACTTCCTCCGTCCCAAATAACTAATAACTACTAGGGTTTATTTATATAGAAAGACTAGTAGATTATCTGCACAATGCAGCGGTAGTTACTCTGTAAATATATTTTGCTATAACGATAATGATGATACATATGCTTAGGGAATAATAATAATAATAATAGTAATATGCTTAGGGTTTAGAGCCCTTTGCTAATAACATGGGGGTCACTTGTCCAAGTCTTGCATGATGCATATTATTTATGGGTTTGGCTAACTTATGCCCTTAGGGTATGAGATTAGCATATTAATTAACTCAAATGTATCATTTTTATTTGAAAGTGTATTTAATTCATGCAAAAAATACACTTCATTAGTCACTAATAAATACATTTATTTATCACAAAAGGAAATTTGGAGTTCATTAATTACTTCTAATCTCATGCCCTTAGGGCATGCGTTAGATAAACCCATTATTTATAAATACAAATATGTACCAAAATAACAAATATGTTGGCTGAAATTAAATATTTCTAACTTGAAAAACTCTCAAATCCTACCCTATATATGAGGCCTAAATTTGAAGAGGGTTTGACACCATGGCAATTCCAAGCATTCCTATTCGTCCATAATGCCACTTGGAATTCCCTGATTGGTCCACGTCATTTGCACTAATACAAACGAATCTGGTACGGCTTACGGTCTACATTCATATTCATATGCTCCATATACGACAAACGAATCTGGTACAGCTTACGGTCTACATTCATATGCTCCATATACGGTTTCCTACATACAAGGAAACAAATAACTATTTAAAAGATCGTACATACAAATAACTATTTAAAAAATCCTACATACAAGGAAACAAATAAATATTTAAAAGATCATTCAGCGAAGGAAACAAATAATTATATGTAACATTTATATGTAACATTTCTTCATTTACCGTTTTTTTGTACAAAAGCATCATCACATCTATCGATTATTATGTCATTTAGAAGTATATAAAGTTTTTGGACATTTTTCTACATACTAAAATTTACAGCATACCCACCCATCGGGCGGGTTTTGTAGCTAGTGCATTATATACATTAAAGGCAAAGATAAAGTGCATTTATTTTTTGATTGAGTGAAACCCTAATAACTCTATCCACAAAAATTTGTCCCCCTCCCCTTAGTTAAGCTAAAACCGAATTCACAAAAAACTACTAGGGTAATTCGATTTCAACCTCCGGGTTTGAGATATCTAGCATCGTGGTTCTAAGGTACAACCTTTGTAAATTAGCGAAAACGGTTCCATGCATTTCCTACACATCAATCGAATTTATGTACTACCTCCATATCACAATAAGTGACACATTTTGAGTTTCACGGATACTGAATCAAAAAATTAAAGTAAGATTTAAGATAATTAAAGTTGATAGTTAATAAATAATATGTCCCTGCTCTTTTCTAGTAAAGTGGTATTAAAATGTTTAAAAGTAAAATTAAATGCAAAATAGTAATCTCATTATATTAAAATAGATCTCATTTTTTACCAAATAAAGTAAATTTAAAAATGCATCACTTATTTTGAAATACTTCTAAAAAAAAGTATATTACTTGATACAGACATAGTATAAGATTTTTGAAACTAACTTGTTAAATATTATGTCTTATATTTACGCGAGTGATACGGGAAAGATTCAATGCATTACTTTTATAAAGAGGAAATGGAGAATAATGATGATTGTTGAGGGGAAAATGTCACATTTTCCATGTGTTTGGGTATTTTGATTGGGTAGTTGTTAGTTGAGATGCTTTACTTATGGACAAAAAAGATGTAACCTTTTACCTTTCTCATAATTATTATTACTTCGTATTATATATATATATATATATATATATATATATATATATATATATATATATATATATATATATATATATATATATATATATATATATGGTCAAGTTATATAGAGAACCCTATATATTGTGCAGAACTCGTAGAACTCTTATTGACCAATCAGAATTAAGTAATTAATTTCGATTTATTTAATCCATTTAATTGTTCAAGGGTATTTAGGACATTTTACATTTTACTTTTTTTTTTCCTTTTTTGATAATTTCCTAAAATTTAGGCATTAATTTTGGTTATCTTTTGTTGCATACATGTAATTCTACGGGTACGCATTTATGGTATTTTACGGTTATGCATATATGTTAACTTACAGATGTGCATATATGTTTTTTGGCATTAATTTCAAAAAATTTATTTTATTTACGTTTATGCATGTATTATTTTGCGGGTTTTCATATTTATTGAACATATATTTAACATAAAACGGACATGTTTAACAAACAAAACCTATATCTAAATTTTATAAAATTGATAGAGCAAACATAATACATACATGTTGAACTTATAAATACAAAAAGTTAAAAGTTATTTCAAAAAATACATATATGTATTCAACCAATAACATTATATGCATCCAAATAGTTGTTGGTGTACAATTATGTCTCCTTTTGAAGTAGCTTTCGTATTTATATACCTGCAAAACATAAAAAAAAAGTATATGTCTAATTAAGAACAAATATATAAACTAACCAAGAACATATATGCAACCTAATCAAAAACATTAATGTACCTAATATAATTGCATTGCAAAAATTCTCCAGCACAAAAATTGCAGACAAAAATTAATTAACCTACGTTTTATAAATAAATTGCAGATTTGCAGACATGTTTTGAGTACACCAACAATGAAATAGAGTACATCAGCAACAAAAAATATGGTTCTTGGACCATTCAACGTATTTGGTATTTAAAAAATTAAAATCATCCATCAGAATCATTCCCCATATTATTTATACACGTTTTCCGTTTTAATTTTTCTTCTAGGGCCAAAAATAGAAACCAATTCGGCATTGCCTCCACCATTCATGATTTTCTCACACCAATCAATTAAGATATAAATTATCATATTATGGAATACAATTTTTCGAACCAGTGATAATAAAAAATTTCCAATCTCATCAATCTAGTTATCCAAATAATGAAGAAAAGAAAATAACTTTAAAGCATTACCTTTACTGTATTTGTTTGCAAGTTGTGGTGTTGATTTGGAAGAAGGTATCGGAGGGAGTAGTGGTGAAATTGAAGCGGTGGTGGTATGGCGGAAGACGGTGGAGTTCATGGTGGTCGCCAAAATCCGTCGTCTGCTCTATCTTGACTTGTCGTGGTGTTGATTATGACGGGTTTACTAATTTTGCTCTACCTTTTTCTACCTTTTCCGCCATTAAAATAAATCAGAACAAGGAAGCACTATTCTACCGATCTACAACAAAAAGAGTACGAGAAGCATGAATAACAGATGCGAGCCACCATATTTTGTCTCGTCGGCCGCCGACCCGATGCGTAACCGCCGCCGAATACATATCGACGACCGGAAAAACTTCCAGATCCACAGCTTGGACAGCGGTTTTTGGTGCACTGGTTTTAGGGGAGTTCAGTGTTCTTGAGAGAGAAAAGTCAAAAGTGTGTGTGAGAGGGTGGTTGATTTGAGAGAGATATTAATTTAGGGAAAGAGAATTTCGTATTAAAGAGTGGAGAGAGAGAACCCGGTTTTAGTCGGATTTTCTTTATTTTATTTTATTTGTCAAAATACCTAAGATACCCTTTTCATTTAATTTTATCAAAAATATAATTTTCTTTATTTACGAAAATACCATTATCAATCTTAACCGTTCATTTTGAAATCTAACGGTCCGAATTGATTAATAAAAGTTCTACGGGTTCTTCACGAAATTATGGGTTCTCTATATAACTCTCCACTATATATATATATATATATATATATATATAGAGACAGAGAGAAACACACGTTGAATCTTAATAGGGCAAACATATTATTCTTCATACACCTCAAAACAAATAAATATAATTTGCAGTTAGAAAAATTAATATTTTGAATAAGATCTTGTTTAAATTAACCTTTTGATATTTAATCTATTAATTAGATACCAAAACATCAAGGCGAACTTGTAAACGCGTCAAAAAAAATAAAATATAAATATCTAGTAAGTGATCGAAACAAGTGGATTAAGTTGACCCGAAAACTTTTTATGTCGTCTGATTATTAGATTATTAACATAAGCATCGTACTTCAAATAAGATAACAAAACCTTTTAGTACTTTAGACTTCGAATAGTTTGTATTGGACTTTTAGGTGATTGAATGTATAAAAAAGATACGGTTCAACAAATTTTTGACAAATTTAATTTGTATTTCTAGCTAAATGTACATCATTTGACACATATGACGCATTATGGATAAGTATAACTCAAATAAATCCTAGATTAAGTAATGGAGGTCGAAACCAACATGACTACTATACATTATCATAATCAAAATTTAATTTTCGGTACTTGACTATATCCTTTATACAGTAGCACTCACCATGCTACACGGTGTAAACTTGACGTCACATGTGAAACGAGAACCCTTTTTTTGTTCAGACCGAATCGAACTAAAAATTATTTGGTTTGAAAAGATTGCAAGTGAATAACTGAGTTTCTAAAACCTTATATCTAGGAATCCAACCAAATGTAGCTACTTTGATTTAGCTGTGTATCAACACTTCTATTTGTTGGTGATTTTAGCATCACTTATTCTTTTAGTATATCTAATGCAAATAAAACATATATTTCATGGTTTTCATATATTGGTATTAATACGAGTTGGGAGTTGCGGAGTGAACACTTATATTAGTTCAAGATGATGTTGGTATAATTTAAAAGACAAACGAAAAAAAATGCAGGTATCAAAGGGGTTGCATCTCCTTGTGGGGTCCAAAGAGAAGTGAAACAAAAATGATAACATAAATAATTGTATTGGAAATGACATAAATAAAACATATCTTTGACATACTTTCTGTGGAATACGAATTCTAAAAATTATCAAAACGTAAACTTGATATCTTGTCTAATTTCAAATCGATTATTCAGGATTCGTCTAAATAGTTGTAGTTGGAATTTCATGATACGCATGCATTAAAGTCAAAATATCTATTTCAGAAAGTCATTATCAGGATTCCTATTTTTTATCCATATTATTAAACACCAACAACATTTTATTGGTTGCTTGACACAACCAATCCTTAAGAATTAGGGAAATTTGCATTAAAATATTACGAGTTGGAGATACCAAAATTGTCAATATACTTTTAAATTATAGATTAATAAAAAATAAATTTTTTGGAGTATAATAAAAATGAATGAGTATGTGTCAACCCATATGTGGTGTTATGGGTTATTTTAGAAACAGTATGACATACCATTACTTGTTCATGTGATAATGTTTCACCTACTTTGACTTCATTCGAAATTTTTTTTTATATTTATCCTTCCACGACACAAAAAACGTGGTAAACAAGTATATACGAAGACCCCAAGAGTAATCTTATTCTAATTGTAACTTAAGTAATAATGGGTCGATCGATAAACCTACGTCATATATTACTCAAAGTTGAGTAATTGACAAAAATATAACTGTACTTGAAATAATTTCTTAAAAGTTATGGTTTGATTCCTACTATAGGTAAAAATTAACCAGATAACCACAAGAATGTTCGGAAACTGGCATGATAATGTTTAGGTCGCGTACATTACGAGCAAATCTCGCATACTCTAAGGGGGCGTTTGGCTCAACGTAATCCTCCGTAATGTAATTGAAATCGGTTGTATTTGAATTCGGTTGTAATTGAATTGGGTTGTAATTGAATACAGTTACGCGTTTAGTTACCAAAATTTTGAGTTGTAATTCAAATCAATACTTATGACTTTTTTTAAAAACTTTTTTAATATTTTATTATTTTTTTTATTTTTTAAATTTTTTATTTTTTTTTAATTATTTGTTTACTTTAAAAAAAATTAAAAAGTTTTTATTTTGTAATTTTTTTTTTAATTTTTTAAAAATTTATAAAATTTTTAAAATTTTTTAAATGTATTAAAAAAGAATTTTTTTTAATTTATTAAAAAAATTAATTTTTTTTAATTTTTTTTAAAATTTTAAATTTTTTTAATTTTTTTTAAATTTTTTTTAAATTTTTTTTAAAATTTTTTAATTTTTAATTTTTTTTTAATTTTTTAAATTTTTTTTAATTTTTTTAATTTTTTTAATTGATTTTAAAATTTGAATGATATAAAATATTCAAATTTGTTAGTTTACTAAATGACCGTAATTGAATTCGTGGGGTGTTGGGACGGATTTCAATTACAACGAATATCGTAATTCGAAATTACGTCGTAATTGAATTACGAAAAAAAAGGTTCATCCAAACGTTCTCCGTAATGTAATTGAATTACAATTACGGAAGATTACGGAGGATTACGTCAAAACAAACGGGGCCTAAGAGTCCGTCATAAACATTAATACCTTTTAAAAAAAGAATACGATGACTAAAAACTTATGCGTTCTTTCAAAACTTATACCCCCCTTGTGGCCACCAGCCTCCGTTGAAACGTGGGTCCCCCTCTGTGCTGAAAATATTGGGTCTCGTATGTCGAGCCCAAGCAGAGGTGTGGATATCATTATTAGGTGATTTACCGGGGAATGCACCTGTTGCTGGGTCGGGTGTCCGGTCACAATATGTGGCCAGTGTCAATGGTACACTCCTTTACCATTTTTTTTTTTTATTATCTATCTATTATATATAAATAAACAAATGTAATATTCATGTGCAAAAACCGAATAGTTGAAGAAAAACAACTAATTTGGAGTTTTATACGCTACAAAAGTTCCTCAAATTTGATGATACCCTAATTAATCGCTGAGTTTATAGTATTATGGAATTAAAGTAACATCATAATTAAATACACGACTTTTTTCGAGTAGTTTGAACATAAATCCCTCTTTGTTTACCCTATACAAAATTTGCTTTCTACCATCAAACGTGGAAGTGTTCAAAACCGGAAATCCGGATATTCGGGTACCCGAATTTCGGATAGTGAATTTTACTATTTGAAACCCGGATATCCGGTATCCGAAAAAAACAAAATATTCAAATAATTTTCAAACATTTCGGGTATTTTTTGGATATTTCGGGTATTGTTCAGATATTTATAGCGGGTATATTCCGGATATCAGATACTTTTTTAGATACCCAGTTTTTTTTGGTATTTTTGAACACCAATAATTTAGTCACAGTATAAGAGTTCAAGATGTAGAATGAGCTTATGCTAATGATTATGACTTGTAAAACAAGAGTAAAATACTCAACCGTAGAAATAATGGACAACTTAAGGCCCATTAGTGGGCCCAAAATCTATTAATTGGTCCATGGCTGTTGTCGACGGACCACTCGCTCGGCAATTTGGGTTCAAAATGGACCATGACTTATGCACTCCAATCCTTATCTTAAAGACGTATAAATCTACACACACTTCCATTTGAAGTAAATAAATAAAAAGTTAGTAATTTTTTTTAACCTTGTCATAGATCCTATAAGTGCAACATAACTAACTAGCAAATGTTCATCTCTTTGCTTTCTAATTATTACTCATGTATCTAGACAAATCAAATATCAAGATCTTCTACTTAGGTTAAATGGTAAATTGAAAGATCCTCTTCAGACTTCCCGAAGAAAGTATAGTCTTTAACTCTGATGTATGTAGTTTAATGTGTATTTCTGTGACTATCCAGACTTTTTTTCCTTGCCATCTTAAAATGTTCCTAGCGAATTTTGAACCCAACCTCCTTTTCCACTATGATACATCAAGTACCACATAGTTTTGTGGTCTAAACACTTTACTTTTAACTCGGGTTCGTCCCCTTTACCATGATTGATGTAGCTCTTATAAGATCCATCATCTTCAATCAAATTCATTAGACTTTCATCATCATAAGTTGTAACCATCTAGTGATTGTCTAGTGATAGAATGCCATAATAATCTCTAAGAAATCACATGTTCGATTCCTTCTCTAAGTAAACATGTACCAGATGCAGGAAAAGTTCAGAATCGGCCATTGCAACAATGAGGTAGTGTACGTCACGAGCAAAGCTTAACCATCCCGAGAAGGTTGTTATAAACAGGAAGAAAATCATCATTATAACTTGTAAAAATGTCCATCGCAGAAGACAGTAATGTTGACAACCATAAGAAGGGTTTGGCATAGGGTACATATACCTTTGAAAGAACCAACTCAAACTATTATATTTTTAATCATTTGAAAATGGATGCAATAAAGAAAATATAAAAACCGTAAGTGCACCATCAATATCAACATATATTAAGCAAGACGAAATGGAAAAGGAAGGCCAAATTAATTTTTAGCTTCGATATATTTATAAGATAATGTGTCAATTCAGGTTATAGTCGGTAAAATTTAGATGTACACAAATCGGCTAAATGGGTAAAAAAAATCTTTTTGTTTATCCATGTTAGTTAGCGTTCAACTTACTACTTAGGTCGCTAAAAGATGATTTTATGTCGTTATAGTTTTGTATCATGTGTGTTCAATAGGTAATGTGTTGAGATGACAAGTTATTTGTGTTGTTTAGGTCATTCGATTATTGCTACATCATCGTTTTATCAGGTGATTAGATTGGTAAATGAACAAAACGAGACAAAAAAGGTAAATGAACAAAACGAGACAAAAGCCATCTTTAGTTACCCCTTTGCACATACATTATTTACAATAAATAAGCATGTACATATGTAAAAGTATGTTGTTATATGTACTATATTTTAAGACCTACTAATATTAGTAGGCCTAAATGATTTATAAGACAAAAAATAATAAAAACACAGCTTAGGGGATTCGAACCCGTGACCATTTGGAACTTAGGTGTGTGTGTTAACCACTTCACCAGATTTCACACCATCACTAATGTCGGCACCTATCATCACTACGCACCACACCCAAGGCTTCTAGCCTAGTGGTATTGGAGAAAGATATAAGGTGTTGCCCATTACCTATTGGTCTTGGGTTCAAGTCCCGTCGTGGACGTGGGGTTTATTTCTCATAGGTGGAGGGTTCGGGGGAAGACATAGTGCCCCTTGTAGTTGTCACTGTCTAGGCTCGAACCACTAACTTACTAACTTGCCGTAAAAAAAACCATCACTACTATGCACCACTCATCACCATCGTTATTGCCACCACCACTGTTACTGTGGTCACTTCAAAATATAGTTACGGGTACCTGCCGCCGCATTGTGCGGATACCCTGCTAGTTTAAGATAAAAAAAACTCCAAAGCAAACATAATAGTCGCCCTTCATAGCTCAAAATATGAGCAACTGTTTTAAAATATCAATATACTTTAGGTATTATTTTTTTTTTGTTAAAAAAAACTATAGTTATTATTTTCTTTAGTTATTAGTTTCTAACGATTTTACCGTTATAATTAGTTAATTACTAAAGTAGGCCACTCTAAGCCTCTAATTTCATATACACTAGCTACAAAAATAGACCACGACCTAAAGTAAATAGCTATTTTAGGCCATTTACCACATAAAATAAAAATCCGGCTAAAACGGGCAAATAAAATTTAAAACTCATATTAAAATGTATTTTGTACCTTGGATATGGTTCGTTAGTTAGATATCAATGGTGGTCGATTTTCTGCAAATTGATATGTGAAACGAAAGTGTATCATTGGCAGAGTTGTATCTATTTAGTTGCTGACGTGATGCTGATAATTTAATGAAAATTAAGGTATAAGTAGTGATACAAAGTTGCATCTATTTAGTAGTGATACTGATAATTTAATAAAAATAAAACTTAAGATATAAGTGTTGGTATTAGAGGATAAATATAATCATTATAATTAGACCCATTTGAGTTGGCTTATTGAACCACAAACTAAAAGCCCAAATATTTCGTCTTCGAACCTTCGGTCTTCATATGTCACACCTCCGGCGACCAAATCGCTACAGTCTACAGTCCTACGCCACCTCTCAACCGGAGCTACCGGTGCTCTCTACCAAACGTCGTACCTAACTCGCCGGAAACATGAGGACAGAAATTATCAACCGGATTCATTTCCAGAAGCTGCGTATTTGTAATTCGCCATGGAGATCGAACCACACAGCTTCCATTATCGAGTTACCTTCTAACGAACCTTCAGGTTACTTACCTATCCTCCTATTAGACACTATCTGAAGCGAATTTAACCTAATTTATGTGTAATTGCATTAATTTCTGTTCTCGATTGCGAATACTGTTTGTAGAATCGTGCAAATTATTTCTACGGACATACGCATTATGTATGCTTAATTGATTTGTAATTCTTTCTATTTCTGTGCTGGATTTCAAGTACTGTTTGTAGAATTTAGCATCGTACACATTATTTCGACGTATTCTTAATTGATTTGTAATTCTATCTAGTTCTGTGCTGGATTGCAAATACTGTTCGTTGAATTTAGTACCGTACACATTATTTCAATGCACTTACGCACTGTGCTTGCTTAATTGATCTGTTGCCTCATCTAATTCTGTGCTAATTTGAAAGTACTATTCATGAATTCCTTTCCAACACATATGTTGATGTTAAATTACTCTGATGTCCACCTTCAAAGCTAATGTTAGATCAAAGTTATCTCAACTGAATTTGAAACTTACTCTTTTTAAAATCAATGTTAATGATTTATAACAATTGATTGTTGGTTTAATTCAATTCTTCTTTTGTGTAACAACTTTCAGACCACCAATTGCTGACCCGATCTCTTGAAGAATGCAAATTTTCAACAAATTCAACTGTTGTTATTCAAGCACACGCAAAAATCATTAAATTCGGGTACTATACATGTCCACATCTCACATCACTTCTGCTTGCAGCCTACATATCTTCTAATAATAGTTTTGCTCGCCAATTATTCGATGAAATTCCTTACTGGAAATTCACAGTAATTTCTTCAAACTCAATTATTTCCAATTTTATGAAAATGGGAGACGTTGATATTGCCAAAAAAATGTTTAAAAAGATGCCTAAACGAGATATAATATCATGGAATTCAATGATAGGAGGTTTTGTTAAAAATGCACGGTTTCAAGAAGCATTTCGGTTTTTTCAAAAAATGTTGAGTTCAAATATCGAGCCGGATAAATTTACATTTTCATCCATTATCACTGCATGTGGTCGTGTTGGAGCTCTAGATCAAGCTAAATGGATACATGGCTTACTTACCGAAAAAATAATCGAAACTAATTTTATTATAAATTCCGCACTCATAGACATGTACTCAAAATGTGGAAAAATTGAAAAGTCAAAAGAAATATTTGAAAAAGTCAAACACGACGACGTTTCTGTTTATAATGCTATGATTAACGGGCTAGCAATGCATGGTCTTGCTACTGATGCTATTTCAATTTTCTCAAAAATGGAAAACGATAACATTTTACCAGATTCAATCACTTTTGTTGGGCTGTTGACCGCGTGTAGTCATTGTGGTTTGACTCAAAAAGGGCGGGAATATTTTGATTTAATGAGAAATAGATACTTAATCAAACCGCAACTTGAGCATTACGGGTCAATGGTTGACCTATTGGGTCGAGCGGGTTTTTTAGAAGAAGGTTATGATATAATTAAAGAGATGGAAATCGAACCCGATGTTGTTATATGGAGAACATTTCTTAGTGCTTGCAGAACGCATAAAAATCCCGATTTTGGCGAATTTGCGGTTTCGAAAATAAAATTTAAAAATCTCGAGAGTGGAGATTATGTTTTATTATCGAATACGTATTGTTCGGTAAATAAATGGGAAAATGCTGAAAAAACACGAAATCTAATGAGAAAAAAAGGAATTAATAAAAATAAAGGAAAAAGCTGGATCGAATTCGGCGGAACGATTCACGAATTCAAATCAGGAGACAGATCGCATTCTGAAACCGAATCGATTTACAAGATTCTTGAAGCGTTAATTAATCGAATTAGAAACGAAGGTTTTGTTTCTGTTACGGATTTGGTTTTGATGGATATTTCTGAGGAAGAAAAAGAGGGAAATTTGAATTATCATAGTGAGAAATTGGCATTGGCTTATGGTGTTTTGAAATTGGGGCCAGGATCTGAAATTAGGGTTTCGAAGAATTTGAGGACTTGTGCTGATTGTCATTTGTGGTTGAAATTGGTTTCTAGAGTGTTGAGAAGAGTGATTATTGTTAGGGATCGAATTCGGTTTCATCGGTTTGAAGATGGGGTGTGTAGTTGTGGAGATTATTGGTAGCTTTTCACATTGTAGCACGTTAGCTTCTTTTTTCTTTTATGTATATATGTTGTAAATTATTTTCCTAAATATTGTAGTTTATGTTATTAAAGAGGCAGAACGATTGTTTTGGAGCTTGTTGAGTTATATAATGATCTTTTTGAATATTTTTAATGTCAAAATACATTTTAGTATCTTAATCTAAACTAACTAGATAGTCTATTACCTTACCTAAACTATTACTCCCTCCGTCCCTAAATAAAGTTCTCATTTCACCTTTAAGTTTTGTCCCTAAATAAAGTTCCCATTTCTCAAACTTAAGGGACCCACTTAATATAATAATATTATTACCAATACTTTCACCACTAACTATCTCTTAAAACACTTTCTCTTTCCAATCAAACCTTATATTTTAATCAAAAGTAATATCAAATACCCCACCATTAACTATCTCCTAAAATGTTGTGCCCAACACAAATGGGAACTTTATTTAGGGACGGAGGGAGTATAAGCTAGCAAGGTTCGGTTTGGTCTGCCGGTTTGCTAGTTCTCAGTCCAGTTTGCACAGGACTACCATAACATGCTGAAAACACACACACACACACACAAAATTACCTATTCACTTTAGAATGGTCGTTTGTAGGGCCGTCAAGTTGTGCTAGCGTTTCATGTTTTTGGGTAACACGACACGTCACGAATTCGTTCAACACAAAAACAACACGACACTAAGTCGTGTTTTATTTTGCTAACACGAACACAACCTAATTAAAAAAACGATAAACACGACAACACAAAATAAATAACAAAAAATAACAAATTTCTTACTTATTACATGCTAAAACTCGACAAACACGACTAAACACGACAAAAATATAACTTTAATTTCTAAATGTTACCAAAATCATAACTATCGTGTCAATTTCGTGTTAATTTCTGAACACGAACACGACTTTGTGTTTGTTTTACGCAACACGAACACGACACGAACACAATTCAAATTTCAATTTCGTCCCAATTTCGCTCGATTCATGTATTTTTGTCGTGTCATGTCATGTCAGGTTTTGACAACCCTGGTCGTTTGTCAAATAAGATTGTAAAAAGTTTAACTATCCATTTAATAGGAAGGTAGTTTATAATATGCTCACAACACAAACCGTACAATGTTCAGACACCATTATGGCTTTTATTCTTGATAAAAAGTAACACAAATTGTGTTGTATAACTAACTAACTAACTAACTACTGATTACCGACAATAGGGCTATCACGGCCTTTTTTGACATCATCCCATCCTCTCACCCACGGTTGTCCAGGTGTCGCGCGTGTCTGTGGTGAAGAATAGTGGTCGAGGTTGTTCATTACCTTATTGCGCACCTCAATGAACACCTGTTATTCATATAAACTTGCTCAAATAACAGAAAAAAAAACTAAAAAATCTAAAAATAGAAAGAAAATCAAATTGATTTTTTTTACTCACAGGGTTCGTGTCGATTGCTTCGGGAGGTTGCTCTTGCCCAGTCAGCCATTTCCACAAATCTGGATTTTCCTGTGTACCATAAAGGTATTAAATAAATCATACTTAGATACAATTCATATAAGTAATTAGTTAGATGTTAACAAAGCATACTATGATCATATAATCAACAAAAAAAAATTGTAAAATTTACCAGGTTAAGGACATCAATAAGTGATTTAATCCCCTTTTCATCCAAAGATCGAATATGATCCTCCACCCAACTTCCCAAAACTAAATCCAGCTCGAGAAAACCTCTTTGTTTACTTCTATACAACAATCTGTTCAATTTACAAAAAACAATCCTTATAATCACCATCAATTACATTAAATTAAGAGTTATTTTTCATAGATAGCCCTTTAACTAATCACATAATTCAACTCTGGTCATTTTTTTAATACAAAGTTACAAACTAAGTCATTTATGTAACATTTTATTGCACGTACAATCAGTTTAAACGCCTTCCGTGCAGTAAAATAGTCCTTTAAGTAACCATATGTACCGCTTAAAGTGATTGTCCATGCAATCAAATGGTACATAAAGAACTGAGTTTGGAACGTCGAAAAAGAAATGACTAAAGTCGCAATATGTGGTCAGTTAAAGGGCCACTTACGAAATTGTAAAAAGCTTCTATATCACTCAATAATTCATATGGTTATTATGAAGGAAAAAACACACCTGTTCACTAATTGCCGCTTGCTTTCTTCATTAGACAAATCGAAATCCATTGATTCAACGCCATTATTTGAAGAATAGTAACGAGAAAATGAATTAACACAAGGCCTGAAATTGACATAATAACATTAATAAAGAAAACAAGATTAAGCATAACACACACTGCTACACACACTTTTGAAAAATTAGGCGAAATACAAGTCCAGAAACTTAGAGAAAAACATTGATATAAGAACATAATTAAGCATTACACACACAGATACAAAATTAGGAAAAACACAAGGCCTGAAAATTTTATAAAAACAACAGTTGAAAATTTTAGGAAAAATACACACATACAAAATTAGGAAAAATACCAAACCTAGAAATTACAAAAAAACAAGAACAAAAATTAAGCAAAACATACACATACAATATTTGGCAAAGCACAAGGAATGAAATATACATACAAACACCAATCAAAGAACACAATAGGGCAAAATACACACTGATATTCACACCTCCAATATTAAGCAGAAACACAACCTGAAAAATACATACAAACATCGATCGAAGAACAAAATCAAGAAACACACACACTCACATACATAATCGATAACCTAAATTTGTTTAACCTGTAAATAGTTTGATACTGAACGACGCCGTTTGACGATGCGCCACCGTTTTAAACATCGATCGAATAATAAAATCAATCAAAACACACATACATAATTGACTAAAGAGATTTGTTTAACCTGTAAATAGATTGATACTGAACGACACCATTTGCCGATACGCCATCCTGTAGGCGAGCCGGAGCTGCGGTTGAATTAAGGAAGCGAGAAATGCCAAATAGTACAGTTCTTCTCAAAGTCGCCATAATTATGCGATCTCTTTGTGAATTGTGATCGATTTCACTGTGAATTTAGGAAGTTAGGTTCTGTTTAATGTGTTTGATTTTAGAGATTCGGAAGATGGTGACGTGGCGGAGGAGAAAGGCGGTTGTAATTGTGAATAGCTGAAAAGCACCGTGGCAATTTTGTAGCCGCTTCGGATCTATACGAACTTGCAATTGAATTTTTTTTAATTAAGAATTTTCCCCCAAATATTTCTGTTTTTATGAGGAAATTTATTAAAGAAATATGGCAAAAATTTATTTCATTTATTTATTTATTTATTTCAAAAAACTCTTAGGGGGTGTTTGGCTCAACGTAGTCCTCCGTAATGTAATTGAAATCGGTTGTATTTGAATTCAGCTGTAATTGAATTGGGTAGTAATTGAATAAGGTTACGCGTTTGGTTACCAAAATTTTAAGTTGTAATTCAAATTAATACTTATGACTTTTTTTAAAAACTTTTTTAATATTTAATTATATTTTATTTATTATTTTATTTATTATTTGTTTACTTTAAAAAAATTAAATATTTTTATTTTTTTTATTTTTTTCTAATTTTTTTAATTTTTTTTTAAATTTTTTTAAAATTCTTTTTTTTTTTAAATTTTAATTTTTTTTTAATTTTTTTAAATGATTTTAAAATCTGAAGCATATAAAATATTTAAATTTGTTAGTTTATTAAAGGATCGTAATTGAATTCGTGGGGTGTTGGGACGGATTTCAATTACAACGAATATCGTAATTCGAAATTACGTCGTAATTGAATTACGGAAAAAAAGGTCCATCCAAACGTCCTCCGTAATGTAATTAAATTACAATTACGGAAGATTACGGAGGATTACGTCAAAACAAACGGGGCCTTAGAACACAAGTTTTTGTTAATCTTCTTTTTCTTCTTTTAAGTAAAACTTAGGAACACAGCGTTAGTTTATATAATTGTTTGATATTGATATTTTTGCTATAGCTATAATTTATAAGTATAAAGTGAGATAAAAGAACATAAGTACTTCGTATAAAGTTTCATTTGTATAACATAAAATGTTCTTTTATAAAAAAAAACATCAATTATGAAACAAAATAATATTCTTTTTGTAAAAACATATTTACTGATCCAACAGAAATACAAATCCATAATTTAATAGGACATGATTAAACGGTAACAAATGTAACGAGATGAAATGAAATTATACAAAAAAATAATAATAATACAATAATAATAATAATAAATAAAAAATGGCAACATTAATATTAAAGTGGCAATATTATTACAAGTCTGCTTCATATCATAAATTGAACTAGAGATACAATTTTTTTTTTTTTTTACCAACAAATAAAATCAGAAATTGATCTCACGTCTTTCTGCAAAGAACTTACCACTAACGGGCTGGCCCGAAAGCAACGCAAGCCATACAGCAGTATCCGCCCCTTCCTCGGGCGGAGTCACTCCTGCCCAGCCCGTCATGGCGGTCTTCACCCAACCCGGGCAGCAACAGTTGATGTATATCTTCTCACCTTCAGGTCTGCCCGAGAGTATTCGGGCAGTAAGTCTTGTATAAGCATTGACCGCAAGTTTTGATAATGAATAATCGGTATTGTTTTGAGGCCATCCTCCCGTTATCCAACTACCGTCTTTGACTTGTTGTAAGAATTTGTTAATAGTTGTGTCGATTAAATCTTCTGATAGTGATTCAATGTCTTCTAATTGTTGTCTTAGAGTGACATCAGCGATTCTCTGATGTTAAATTTTTATAAGTTTAGATCATACGAAATAAAATATGATAAAATAATCTAGAGTAAATTACAGAAATTGTCCCTGTCGTATTTCGAATTCTACGATTTTGTCCCTATATTTTTTTTCCCTTTCTTTTGTCTCTGTACTTTTTAAATTTCCCTATTTTTGTCCTTCCGTCTAAATTAGGTTGTTAACTAACCTCCCATGCTAAGCATGTGAGGGAAAATGACCAAAATACCCTCACATGCTTGGCATTTGAGGCAAGTAAACAACCTAATTTAGACGGAAGGACAAAAAAAGACGAAAAAAAAGTACAGGGATAAAATCGTAGAATTTTGTAGAAGACAAAATTTATAGACGAAGGTGAGATCATACATACATTTCTCCTGCCATTAAGTCTTCCCAATCGCGAGCTCACCATAACTAACCGTGCACCTTCAGCAGAAGATCTCATCAATGGGATTGCAGCTTTAATCATATTTTTGGTACCAAAATAGTTGGTGTTGACCACCTTTTCAGCAAAGTCAACCGAATTCTCTGATCCAGTATTATAACTTACTCCTGCATTATTTATCTGTACAGGTTTGCATTATAAGTATACACAATATATAGATATATATACACATATTATAAGTATATACAATAATGTTGAAAATTAACTTTTACCAGAATATCTATACCGCCATAATTTTCCTTTATCCAGACACAAAACGAGTCAATAGATTTAGGATCTACGATATCAAGTTGGTGGAAAACAACTTTTAAACCGTCTTTTTGCAGGGATTTTGTTGCTTCTTCCCCCAAATTGGTGTCTCTTGAAGTAAGAACAACAGTCAGCCCGTTTATCGCCAGCTGGCGTGTAATTTCAAATCCAATTCCTCGATTAGCACCAGTTACTACAGCTATTGTTTCTGCAGACCACCACCTAATGATTTCAATTTTAAAAAAAATATTAATATTTAAGCTAACAATTCATCATGTTAAAAATGAAATAATAACACACTAACTCAAAATTTAAAAAGAAATTAAATAAAATTCGATTAATAGTCGTTCCAGTTTCTAATTAGCAAATCGAAGAGCTTGTCATCAAAGTGTAAAAGTTGAAATTCAGTTGCTTCATGATGCTGTTTATCATAATTGATTAATTTCTACATTTTTAGTTCATGAATTAGGTATTAGGGTTCTAAAATGTAGAAAACTAGATATGTTAGAACATGTACCGTTTGATCATTAATCACTTTCATTTCAAATTCGGAACCCTAGAAGTCAGTACCGTTTCTATGTCAATAATCTCGTAACAGAAATTACAATTTTATACGAAAATTTCCATTACTAAAAACAGTAATTACCTCTAAAACTCTAACATTCAAATTTGTTAGGAGTACTTCAATAGCAGTTTATAAATCAACTTTTATTCATACGTAAAAGCTGAAATTCAACTGCTTCGTGATTATTGATATCAGAACTTCTACATTTTAAGTCCACGATTCGAGATTTACGGTTCTAAATTGCAAAAAACTAAATTGTAAGATGAAGTATTAGAAATTAATATTACTCCGTATACCTCTGGTGATCTGAATATGGAATAGTACGGAGGCGAGTTATCTCTTCGTGACGTTTTTCTCGACGCTCTTTTGCTCTCTCTTTTTTGTTCATACGTTTCTCTGTAACATCCATCGCATAATCGAAACGAATCGAAATCGGGTTCTGTTTCGCCTGCAGTTTCCGATTTTTTCGAACCGCCGGAGAGGTATGGAGGAGGACGGAGTGAACGGCGCGTTAATTTTCGATTTTTTTTCAAAAATAGGCTCGATCGGAGCACTATTTTCACAAAACGAAGGAATTGATAGAGGGCGGTGGCGAAGAAAAAGAAGTGAAATCTTGACCAGTTCGTATAGAAGTCAAGGGAAGAGAAAGCGAGCGCACTCATGAATATGAATACTCGATTTTCCGATAGTCTAGATCATTTAAAACCAAAATAGTCCGCCCGGTTATACCACGGGTAGGTGTAGCGGAGTAGATTTTTTATGTAAGAAAGGCATTCTCTGGAGAAAGATTTAATTGTGAAGCTGATGGAAGAAAGAAAGCTAAAGCAATAACTTAATGAAGAAGTTCCGGCAAAGAACAACAGAACTGTGATTTCGAAACGATGCTGTATTAGCATTTGGAAGACCTGGAAAGCAAGTTAGACCATGTTTCATAGATCAAGGTACATAAAAAGGTAAAAAGGGTGCCTATCTCAATCAAAGATGGAGAAAATGCTCCTTGCCAAGCAAGAGCGATAAGCAAGAACCTCGGGGTATCAAGCCAGACGAAAGCGGTGAGATGGAGACTTTTATACTATCTATTTCCAATTCTTATTTCTATAGCCCTATGGTATGGTGCATGCCACTATGGTTACTTATTCTTCTCAGTTTCTCGAATCCTTATCATCAGTATGGCCCGTATAAGACTGTGAGCTACAGGATGAAAAACCAGACGTTGAAGCAACCCGGCTCGTTGGGAAATCCATGTTAGCTGATACAGCTTCTTAGTCTGAGTCGTGGTTAGAGCGACATAAGCAGCCTTTACTTTACGACCGGACTTCTTTGTCTGCTTAGATGACCCTACATATACAAATGGAAGTGGTTTGGTTGTGCCCATGACCGATAGGGACCGGTTTCTTAAGCAAGATGGTATCTATTTCTAATGTAAACGGAATGGCATCCTTCCTCTTTTGACCGAGTATATAGGCATCTTTCTCCCGACCCTTCAATTCACACTTGAAGATATAAGGTAAGGATTGATAGTTCTGATTGGGGAATCGGTATCCTTTGTGGATCGAGGGCCCACTGCCCCTTGATAGCAGTGGTTGAGTGACTCAATTAGTAGATTCTTGGTTCTGGTATCCGGTCAAAGGCCCACTGTCTTAGCCATAGCGATCTGGCTGGCCATACTCAGTAGCGTTCGCTGATCGTTTTGAATTGGTTTTCCCTTGTCCCTCAAGAGAATAAAGAGAGAACATTGTCTTCCTCTAGTGGAGAAAATGAAAAAGATAATCTCAGGTTGGAAAATAAAATTGTTGTCCTCCGGAGGTCGACTAACGCTTATTAAACATGTTCTAGTCTTCCGATGCATATGTGAAAGGTTTTTCCTTAATTAGCCGGCCTACACTGCGGCTACTAATAAGGGGATAAGACCTTACAACTAGATTGGAGATGCTCCCTTCTCTCCAGTGAGTGCAGTGAAGGACTCTCGCCTAGTTCTGAAACTCTTCCCGCAGCCTTGCCCTTATTGCCCTGCCTACCTCGGCAGGCATACCCCGGAACCAATTCATCTCATCGGCCCGCTTTGCTAATCCGTGGACCAAGGGATGTAGGCCTAGGAAAACTTGAAAGAAAGAAGCATTACCGACGGTACCAAAAGAGCTAAGAGCTCAAAGGACAACTCTTTACTCACCTGTTCTACGTATACCGTTCACCAACACTCACGGACACTCCCCCCGGGCTGGGAAACTTCCAACCTTCTATACTGATACCTTTCTTGCATACCACTTCTGGGATTGCTTGAGAACCTGCTCGAGAGTGAAGCATGTGTTTCGTTTACATTCTAACTATTTTCCCATAGTTAAGAGAGTCAAGACGATCTTCCTTTTCTTTTGCCCTAAGCCCCAGTCATCCGTGGAGCCTTTTCATAGCTAGGCCTCCTCTTTTTCGATGACTTAGGAGGGAAATTATCTTATCGCAATTAGGAGTCAGTGGATGACATCCCATTCTACGAGTTTACTTACGGCTGGAGTAAGCAGAGAGTCAAAAAAGTCCAGGGAAGCTTTTCAAGTAGGATTCGAACCTACGCCCGACTAGTCAGTTACCAGCCGACCGCTCTACCACTGAGCTTGAAATAAAAAAAGGGGTTTTCCGGTGATTAAGGTAAGGTCTTGGGTCGAAAAGTAGGTATAAAGATATGCATATTTGAACAAAAAATGTAACTAAGCCCTTTTCAAAAATAGGCTTTCCGCCGTCCCCGAGGCCGGCTTCCATTTAAAACCATGACTCCCCGAGGCCGGCTTCAAGCAACTTGATGTGACCACGGGTTTTGAAGGACTCCCCGAGGCCGGCTTTAGCATATGACTGATGAAGGACTCTAGGAGACCGGCTTTGACTGAAGAAGGCCTCTTGGAGACCGGCATTGACTGAAAAAGCTCCCTTTGAAAATATAAATAATTTAGACCGGATTGTGTGAAGGGCAGAAGGGGGCCCGACTGATGTTATATAGGGAAATGGGTTTGTTTTGAAAATATAAATAATTTTGATTGGTTGGAAATTGGAATAACCCATACCTAAAAGGCTAAAACCCTCACACCTACTTGTAACTTATGCTAAAAGACTTATACTTTCTGCTGAAATACTTATACTCAGTAATATAAAACACTTGTACTTTGTGCCCAAACAAATTTGTTTTTTTTTTTGAACGGCCGCCCCATTCTGCCCTTCACAATCCATCTCCCTTTTTCAGTTAATGCCGGTCTCCTAGAGTCCTTCATCAGTCATATGCTAAAGCCGGCCTCGGGGAGTCCTTCAAAACCCGTGGTCACATCAAGTTGCTTGAAGCCGGCCTCGGGGAGTCATGGTTTTAAATGGAAGCCGGCCTCGGGGACGGCGGAAAGCCTATTTTTGAAAAGCGAAAAGATTCGAGCCTATTTGTGAAAATAGTGCTCCGATCGAGCCTATTTTTGAAAAAAATTCTTAATTTTCCGGTGAATTCAAGGGTTTTTCTGTTATCGCCATGACGAAATATGAGATATGTGCAGTTAGACCCCTGTACTTTTGATTCTGACGAATATGACCCTATAGTTCTGCCTAGCTCAGGGTGTTCATGGTTTCGTACTTTTTAAATCCATTAACTTAACTATGATAGTAATAATTTTTCCCAAACTATAATACAAAGGACCAACATCTTATTATGCATTTTAGCAAATAAAGTATGTCTCAATGGATTTTTATTTCATAAACGTTAATTTTTAACGAATTAAACATCAATTGTTATTTAAATAATTTGAATAGGTAAAACGTGTAATTCAATAGTTATTGCCAAATATCTAAAAATGGGCATACACTCTGTCTAATAGGATGTTGAGTGAGTATGAAGCCTATACTCATCATTGTCTTCCACGCATTGTTATTTGGGCAACCGAGTGTGGGTATTTTGTCGCCGGTTATAGACACTTATTGCTATATAAATTTTATTACTTAAACATACTTATCGAATAATATAGTTAAATTAAACATATGAAGTTTAAAAGAAATCGCTAATGTTCTGTCATACAAAAGGTGTGATGTGTAACCAACCACATTTCAAGAATCTTCCATGTCTTTATGTAAAGCTTATTTTGGTTCTTGCTTTAGAAAATGCATACCTTTTAGTTTGTAAAATATAATAGTATAAATCAACAATAGTAACAAGGGATATCTAATACTTACAAAGTGGTGTTATATGTGATGTAAAACATTCTTTTCCTTACTTGAAGATAAAGAAAATGTTTACATAAATTTTTAGTTCTCTCCTAGCTAGATCGCGTTTCCATGTAAGAGAGCAAAATCATTCCTTACTTGATGTAAAGTGTTGTATATGTAAATGGTTATAGGTTCGAGTTCCGATGTTAACATATTGGAGTACATTTCCATTTAACATCTATATGTTGTTTCCGCAAACAGAAGCTCCTTTATGACAAAATCATACATTCTAACTCCTTAGGTCTCCTAACCATGCCGTGTTTCTTAACTCATTAGTAATGTCACATCACTATCTTCCCTACTAACGAGTTATTGACAATATTGTGCAAACAACTCATTACTAACCCATTTACACTTAAAAAGATATTAAAATATTAAAAAACTCACTACCAAAGCTCGACGATGAGTTGTTTAACTCGTCCTATGCGCGCCTACCAACGAGTTGCAAGACGAGGGTGGTGCTAATGGTGACGAGGGCTACCGATGAGTTATAAGATGGGGTGGTGCCAATGATGGCGAGTGCTACCAATGAGTTTAGTCTACTGACGAAGCTTGTGACATGCCCTGCTAACGGGGTTTACCTTCTTGTCATTATCTATACTAATACTAAAGCATTTAGGTCTACTAATATTAGAAGGTCTTAATCTCCCTTGCTTTTTTTGGGAAGTCTTAATTTTTCGAAATCAATATTAAAATAAACATGCCATGATTCGAACTTGGGATGTATGAGATATCATGCAACACTTATAACCACTTGGCTACTCAGCCACTTGAGTTTTAATTTATGCAGTCGCTCATACATATCTTGCTCATGTTTTACTGCATCTTCCATTCGAGATTTCCCCAAAACCATTTTTTGTCTGATTCATTGTCACGTTCTGAGTTTCTCACCATGATTTCAAGCGTTCCAATACATGTTTGATCCGCCAGAAAAGATAATTATGTGGTACCTGCCGCCATATTACGCGGTACCCTACTAGTATTATTTAAGTTAATGATGATTTGGGTCTTCGAGAATGGTCAAACTATAGGGTCTCAATTCTCAACACATTTTCTGCTATATTCCATTATCCCTAATCTATCTTCTTCCTTTATCATTACCATAATCATAAATACCTTTACAATTTCGACCCGAAAAAGACTAATCCCCTCAAACGGGTCATAATATATCATCACCTCAGAAAAATATCCTTCGATTATTACTTTTCGCAAATTCACAAATATCTTAAAACCTAATCCCCAAATTCACACAAAAAATCACATCTATAAACCTAGATCTCTTCACTTCAAGCAAAATCACCGATTCACCATCATGCATTTCATCAATTAACAATTTGTGTATTGATGACGTCTCCGGCGATTGAACATTCCGATCAACGGCCGGCCGGAGGTTACAATCCAGTGAAGAAACCGACGCCGGTGTCTATGGATCACGTTTTATCAGCATTGGGAGAAACTAAAGAAGAACGTGAATCGCGAATTCGTAGTTTGTTTAATTTCTTCGATACATCAAACGCAGGCTATTTGGATTCCGTTCAGATCGAGGTAGGGTTATCGGCTTTGCAAATTCCGGCTGATTACAAGTATGCGAAGGAGTTGCTTAGGGTTTGTGATGCGAATAGAGATGGTAGGGTTGATTATCAGGAATTTAGAAGGTATATGGATGATAAGGAGCTTGAATTGTATCGTATTTTTCAAGCTATTGATGTTGAACATAGTGGCTGCATTTTGCCAGAGGAACTCTACGATGTTCTTGTTAAGGCTGGTATTATACATTACTTCCCCTGTTTTTATGCTTAGAATTTGATGCATTCTACATTTTTACTTCATGTGTGTGAATTTGTGGTTTGAAATTGGATTCAAGGATGCATACTTTGCTTTATGAAGTGCAAAAATGTGATTTGAAATTGACAAATTGACAAATTGTATACTTTATAGAATGTAGTGTTGTAGCTTTACACATTGACCCATAAAGATAAAAGAAAACTGTATGAAAGTTTTTTGTTGGACCATTTTTGTATGAATTACTAACTATATTCCTTTTCATTAAATTGTCTACATCATATTAGCCATCACAGCTTTTCTTTTGCAGGTATAGAACTAGACGATGAAGAACTCGCCTGTTTCGTCGAACGTGTCGATAAAGACAGCAACGGGATCATAACATTTGAAGAATGGCGGGATTTCCTCCTCCTTTATCCACACGAAGCAACAATCGAAAACATTTACCAATATTGGGAACGCGTTTCATTAGTCGATATAGGCGAACAAGCCGTAATTCCAGCTGGCATAAGCAAACACGTCCACGCTAGTAAATACCTAATCGCTGGAGGAGTCGCCGGAGCTGCCAGCCGGACCGCCACCGCACCGCTAGACCGCCTTAAAGTGATGTTACAAGTGCAAACAACCAACTCATCAATCGGGCCCGCGATTCGAACCATATTTTCCGAAGGCGGGATTTTGTCGTTTTTTCGCGGGAACGGTTTGAATGTTGTGAAAGTGGCCCCCGAGAGCGCGATTAAGTTTTATACGTATGAGATTTTGAAGGATTTTATTGGTGGTGGTGATAAAGATGATATCGGGACCTCGGGGCGGTTGTTGGCGGGAGGAATGGCGGGAGCGGTTGCACAGACAGCGATTTATCCGATGGATTTGGTGAAAACTAGGTTACAAACGTACGTGTGTGAAGGTGGAAAAGCACCTAGTTTAGGGAAACTTAGTAAGGATATTTTGGTTCATGAAGGACCTCGAGCTTTTTATAAAGGGATTGTTCCTTCACTTCTTGGAATTATTCCGTATGCCGGAATTGATTTGGCGGTTTATGAAAAGTTGAAAGAAATGTCAAAAATGTATATTTTTGTCGATAGCGGTATGCCCATTTTCTCTATTTTGTTTCGGGAGTTTATTACTACACCACATAGTACAAGTTTTACAGCTAACTGTACAACCCCCTATTTTTTTGGCGTGCAGAGCCCGGTCCTCTCACTCAATTGGGTTGCGGGACAGTTTCGGGGGCTCTTGGAGCCACTTGTGTGTACCCGTTGCAAGTTGTAAGGACAAGGTTATTATTTATTTACTTTTTTTTCTATAGGTGGCAAAACGGGCGGGCTAAAAAGTTGGGTAATGGGACAAAACGGGTTCTGAATTTAGTAAACAAATAATTAATATATTTAAGGAAAATGATAATGACAGCTCTAAGGGCTGTCATTAAGAAGGCAAAATAACAAAAGACAATCCCCCTTAATTTTAGGAATATTATTTTTTTAATCAATGTACAAGCTTTTTATGCATGTTAGTGACAGCCCTAAGGGTTGTCATGAACAAAACCCTATATTTAAATATGATTGCTAAAACTAGGGTTTGCAAAATGGTCGGGGTAACGAGTCAAAGTGGGTCACTTTTAGTACAGCTCGGGTTGGGTTTGAACTGAAACAACAGCTGTTTATTTATTTTAATTTATTAATTATGAATTAATGTAAATAAATATATGAATACGTGATTTAGGAGGTTGTCGGAATTATTGATGAATAATTTTTTTACAAGGGGTTAATTTCATACAATAATAACAAAGTTTTTAAAGTGTTTTATTAGGTCACTCAAAATTTGTTTCACATAATAATCAAGTTTCAATAGTATTCCAATCATGTGAAATTTACCTTCTATACTTTACTTAAATTTATATAAAAAACACATAACTGGAACAATTAAATTTATATATATGACCTGGTAACTTGTCATAAAAGGTAAATTTCACATGATTGGTACACTTTAAGAATTTGGTTATTTATTATAGAGTTAAAACAAAGTTTAAGTGACCTAGATGGAACACTTTTGAAACTTTGTTACTATTCTATGAAATTAACGCTTTTTACAATATTTTTTTCAAAGATGGACAAAATTTGCTTCATACTTATAATATTATTTGGTGTTACACATTACAGGATGCAAGCACACCGTCCTGATGGAGCTGAAGCATACAAAGGGATGTCGGACGTGTTCATGAGAACGTATCAAAAAGAAGGGGCCCGCGGTTTCTACAAAGGCCTTTTCCCAAATCTCCTAAAAGTTATACCCGCTGCAAGCATTACATATATGGTTTATGAAGCTATGAAAAAAACACTAGATCTTGAATAATCATATGACATAATGATGGTGCTAATGATGATGATGATTAAGAAAATAGTGGATTAGGTGATGGTGATTGTTCGGGTTACATGATTAGCAGATGTTAACTTCCCGAGATGCGGGGTTTTGTAAATTGTTTGTCAAACATGCCAATTCTTTGTTACATCAATACATGTTGGAATTGTGTTTAATCTTAGCTTTGGACGATGCTTATTGATGGTTATGTGTTTTCGTTCGTGTTAGTGATTTGTTTTGTTTGTACCATGATTTTACGTGGTCTATGTTTATCACGGGTAGGGGTGAGCATGGGGCGGTTTTTAACTAAAACCAAACCCCGCCCCGAAAGTTCGGGTTTTGAGAACTAAAGCATGTGATTTAACTAAAGCATCAAATGTGATTAAATATATAATCACATTTGATTTTATACTAAAATCACATGTGATTAAGTTATACACGTAATTATCAAATAAAAAAATTAATAAAAAAAAATCGAAATTTTTTTAAGTGTCAAATGACCAAAATACCACTTCATAATAAAAACTAAAAAAAATAAAAATTTTGAAATAAAAAATATTTTTATTTTATAAAAAATGACCAAAATACCTCTCAATGTATAAAATATATGATTAATCTTGACTATTAGATCCTATTAATCAATGGTTGAGATTTGTTTATTGGGAATTCGTAAAGATGATGGACCTCCTTAAACAGATATCTAGGCATCAATATTATTTCTCACAAATTAAAAAAATGTCAAGTCTTTATCATTTTATATTACAAAATAGATAACAAACAAAGATAATCAAACATAAAGTACGTTATCCAAACTCTAAAAAATCATTAGAATTTTTTTTTTCATTATATATCAGTTGTCCTATTTTGATTTGAAATTCCAAATAGCCAGTTTTAATTTTTAAAATTGGCACGAGTGTAGTTACTTTTTGATAGGACTGTTAAAACTTAAAACGGCACGACAAAATACATGGAACGAAACGAGATTGGGACGAAATCGAATGAATTCGTGTTCGTGTCGTGTAAAACAAACACGAAGTCGTGTCGTGTCGTGTTTGTATTCAGAGATTAACACGAAATTGACACGATAGTTATGATTTTAGGAACATTTAGAAATTTATGTTATATTTTTGTCGTGTTTGTCGTGTTCTTAGCATGTAGTAAGTAAGAAATTTGATATATTTGTTATTTATCTCGTGTTGTCGTGTTTATCGTTTTTTAATTGTGTCGTGTTCGTGTTAGCAAAATAAAACACGACTTCGTGTCGTGTCGTGTTACCCAAAAACACGAAACGATAACACGATTTGACAGCCCTACTTTTTGAGAAAGGAAATGACCAATAGCCGCGTAAAATATATACGAAGTATTTAAATTAGAGCATAAGGTAATTTCGAGTTAAAAAACATGTTTGTACATTTAACATGGTTATATAACATATGTTAAAATTATTATTCACTATTTAATATTTATATAACATTGAAACTTATAAAAAATACAACAAACCAATTATAATTTACAAAAAAATAAAATAAAAAATACATATGTTTAACCTAAGTTAAACATTTGGTGCATGACTTTTAACATGAGTTTGACAGAAAGAGCGATGTAGTAATTGATGGTGTTAATATATATTTAGCGTGGCTATTACAAGTAACATTGCTCTTAGATCACTACCAACAATACCTTCAGTTTTCTCTTCACTTCAACTGAATGCTTCACCCCATTGGCCATGGCACGCCTCTTCAGTTTTATATCTTCGGTTGAAAAAATTCAGTTATCCGACGAGTTGGAGTGAGGTTTTAATAGGGTACTTTAATATTTTGTGTGTGTATTTTGTAATGATAGGTCTTAAAAACCTGAAAAAAGGGGTATTATTGCATGAGTATATGAGTTGAATGTCAGTTAGAGTTTGAGCTAACATGACATTGATCAGACAAAAATTAAAGAGGTCAGTTTCATTCACTTTTAGAACCGTCTTATAGTTAAAATGATAATATAACAGCAATAAAAAAATAATTTTTTAAATATTAAAAAATAAAAAGTGAACGACTAAAATCAAAAGATGACAACTAAAAAGAAACAATGTAGTTGCTCAACTGGAGTAATCAAACGATATTTGTCGTGTCTCAGAAAAATCAAATAAAAAATATATGGTTTTATATTAGTTTAGTTCAAAAATACAATTTTAATAAGATTTTTTTATTACTTTTGCACTTGACTCGTTCTAACGGTCTAGGATTAAATTCAAATTGTGTATTTGGTTATTGCATTTTAAAACACACTTAAAAGATGATTACTAAAGCCAAATATTACTAAAAAGAAACATATCATATATACATTACATATATTTTGAACTTACAATTTTTTAGTTGAATGTTACATTCTGCTATACCAGATATCTTTTGGTATGATCAAACAATTTGAATTACTCGTGCTTATTTGTTTATTATAATAGTTAGTTATTTTAACGAGCAATTTCAGTTAACACAATATCAAACATCATTTTCATGACTCAATTTATTTTGTTTTGCTCTTATAAAGGACATCTAAGAGATTTTATAACAATGAAACATAACATTAACATTTTAATCAAACAACAAATATTTGCCAGTATGGTATAATGTTTATTGCTCGTGTATTTATATATTACATATGCATGAGAAAACTAGAATGGACATAAGGCACACAATGAGACTAAGGTGATCTTGTTCCGCCACTTAATAATTTCATTAAGTAGTTGGATCTGAATCTATATAATTTACATTGTTGTTGGGTTTTCTATACATCTAGTCACACTTTACTTGTGGCGGAAATCACAAGTAACTTGACTGAACATTGACCCGATTTAAATAAAATGTTTGGACCGTTAGGTTTACAATTCTAACGCAACTAGATTATTTAATTGAACTAATTAAATAATAAATTCAAACTTACTTCGTTGTGGTTTGGAGATGATGGCAAACCCTGTGATCCTTTTCTTGCCAGATTAACACACAATGCTTAGGATTCAAGAAAGAATCTCTCTACTGGTTCACACCCAAGGTTGATCACAGACATGACAATATACCACTAGGTAGTATAAAGCACCTTGAGAAAACAAACACCTAAAACCGAAAACAATTTCGGTTCGGCGGAGGCTGATCACGGCGGCGGTTCAGCGGCGGTGATCCGGCGGTGGTGGTGCGGCGACGGTGATGGTTCGGTCAAATGGGGTTCGGCCGAATGGGGAGAGGCACAAGGAACAAGTATTAAGTGTTTTTAGGTTAAATCATTAACCCTCTATATATACTGTGCCAAACCAAATTAGAGTCAAACTCTAATTAACCCAAGCCCACCATCTAATAAGCCCACATGTATTATTAATCTACTACTTGTAGCCCAATACCATTAACTAGTTAATTATCCATTAACTAGTTTAGCCCGTCTAGCCCGATAGTCCATTTAATTAAACCTTTAATTAAATACTACGTTATTTCTCGTGTTCGTTGATTTCTCGAGGGCAACCCGAATAGGACTCTAAAATATCCGAAGCGTAATACCGGTTTATTTAATGTGTTGTACACTATTTCCAACGATTGTTTGTTTGAAGACTAATATAAATAAGTAAGATCTGAAGCAAAGTCTTTCGGTAAGATGTGACAAACTCTTTCAAACCACCCATTTTATCACACCTTCTGTTCTTCCCCTTTTACATTCTTTTTAATATGTGGCTACCCATGTTATTACCTAAAAGGCTTATTCTATTGTTTTATATTGTTCAACTTTATTTTATTCCCATTTAAAGAGAATAAATCCTTGTATGTTGACAAGCCACAACTATTCCTATAAACACCATTTATAAGTAGGGGTGTTCACGAGTCGAGCTTTTAACGAACTACTCGAGCTCGAGCTCGTTTATATCGAGCTCGAGCCTATACTAATTCGATCTCGAGTCGAGCTCGAACATAAAACAAGACTCGATTAATTTCACGAGCCGAGCCTAATAATTCAATACTCGACTCGGCTCGTTCGATAGCTCGTTTAATCTCGAGCCGCACGAGCCAGACGATCTTAACGAGTCGATCCTAACGAGCCGAACAAGTGTTTTGTTCAATAAGTTGATACAATAAGTACAATAATATACATATATTAAGGGTGGTGTTAACGAGTCGAGTAATTGACGAGCTTTTCGAGTTTGTAAATTAGTTATTTTCAAAAAATATGGAATCATAAACGAGTACCGAGCTCGAGCTCGAACACTATATAAATATTCGAGCTCGAGCTCGAGCACAATTTTAAAAGCTTATACGAGCTCGAGTCGAGCTCGAGCCGAGTAATTACTAAACGAGCTGAGCCCAAATTTCCTGATATTCGACTCGACTCGAATCGTTAACACCCCTATTTATAAGTATCAAGCACACCACTACCAAGTACCAACCATCCATAAGCCACTTTAGAGAAATGAAGTTCCAAATGCTAGCATTCTTTTTCCTTCTCTTATGTGCTCAATTTCTATCCAATTTGGCTGTTGAATCCAAAGGTAAGTTTTTATTTTATTTTTTGAAATTATTTGTTACCTATCATCCTTTTATCCGTAAAGCTTCCATGAACATATCAATTTAGTATTTTGTATGTAAAATGTGTAGAGAAGAAAGACATTGTTGGCTTGAATGGGCATGTCTATAGTAGAGAAGATGGCGTGAAACGGGATGAGTTAATTTTGTCAAAGGCGAGTAAGGGCAAGGGTACATATGGTGGTCAAAACGACCGTCCTCAAGATAAGAAAAGCAAAGCAACCTCGATGCTCATAAAACCATCTAAATACATTTCAAATATCGGTATCAGTGTTATTGTTATATGTATGATCCACGTTTTTTTATTTCTAGATCATCGGCACGTAGAAGATTCAAGATTTGTTTTATGTTCATTGCCGTTTTCGTATTCGCCTTTTTTGATTTAGGAAATGTTTTTTTCCAAATGTTGTATGTGGTTATAGTATGTTTAGCTAAAAGATTATTTCATGTAGATTGTGGTAGATTTGTGTTTGTATTTGTAGTTTGGGCTTGATAATTCATGTATTGTGGTATTTATATGTTGTAGTTATGATTAATAATCTAAATGTGAGCGATGCATTTATTAAAGATAACAAAAATAGGTTGGACAATGAACTATTGACCAAATTAATTCTACTATGCAATAATCAAAACCTGTTCTTCCACAACTTCGATCCATTTATGGTTACCACTAACAAATGACCGGTGAAAAGTTTTAAAAATGATGGCGAAAAAGGTTAGGTCGCGTACAATATGTGCAAAATTTTAAAGAGTAATGTTATTATTATTATTAATTTTTTTTTAAACAGCAAGTTAGTAAGTTAGTGGTTCGAGCCTAGACAGTGACATCCATAAAGGACAGTATGCCTTCCTTCGGAGGCCTCAATGGTTCATATAGGCAATACTCTTTTAAACAAGAGACAATATAATGCTATCAATATATAAACCCAGGGATCAAACGTCCCCCTTTTCAACATTTCTTGTCAGTAGTTTTGGATTATATTATAAATATAGAGTTGCGTTTATGCAGATTCATTTCTTGTCAGTAGTGAGGAACAAATCAGAATCATTTATCAATAAGATCAAATAGTCAAGATTAATCACATATTTTATACATTGACGGGTATTTTGGTCATTTAAAAAAATATTTTTTATTTTTTATTTTAAATTTTATATTTATTATTATTATTATTTTTTAAATTATTATTTTTTCATTAATAAGACATAATGTGATTCAACACTGGATCACATGTGATTGTGTACTAAATCACATGTGATTGAACTAAAACATCAAATGTGATTAAATATACAATCACATGTAAAATCACATGTGATTAAGTACTACATGTAATTATCAAATAAATATTATTTTAAATCAAAAATAAAAAATAAATAAAAAAATTTAAAATAAGAAATAAAAATAAATTGAAATTTTTTTTAAGTGTCAAATGACTAAAATACCCCTTCATGTATAATATATATGATTAATCTTGACCATTAGATATTATTGATCAATGATTGAGATTTGTTCCTCGGGATATCGTAAAAATAATGGATTTCCTTAAACGTTTCTCTACAAATATAATTAATATATCCAATAAAATTACAAAATCTATTTATGAAGGTGATGATTTTTCATCATTTTAGTTGTTTAATGCCTAAATTATTTTCATGGTTCCATTCCATAACTTTTTATATGCTAGATTAAACCAACAAACTTCTTCATTTATTGATCAAAGATTCGTAATTTATTTGTAGACCAAAATCTTGTATAAAAATTACCCCAAAAGGGACTGAACAAGTGAAACAAAAAAGTTAAAAGTTAGGTGGCTTTATTTTTTTCTACTTTAGTGGGTTTTTATCTTAGTGTATCATTAGATTAGTTTGATAGATCAATCGGGTTGTTAGACTTGATTTGGATTCTTATCAAGTCTGACACGTTGGGTTTGGAGTAAATAAAATATAACCTCCAACCTGATCCTTCAAGTAATCGGGTTTGTGTGATTGCGTTTGTCAGGTTGACTCAAATGGTTTGGTCGGGTTACAGCCATAAGTATGTTTTTTATACTGATAACTTTCTTAAATTTAAGTATTGAAAAGTATGTTTAATTTTTGTAGATTGTGAATTAGGTGCAACACTTCTTCTTTGTATCATTTCATAGCAACAATATTTAGCATAATATGAATCTAAAAATATTATTATCTACAATGAATATCATGATTTAAATTTATGGCATAAACCTGACCCACTAACACAATCGAATTGGGCCTTTTACACTCCTACATTTGGTTATCATGATTTTGTACAGAAAAAAATAATTAAGGGACTAGATAAGCCAAAAAAAAAGTTAAATTAAAATTCACGGATTGATACCCATGTGAATGTTGCAACTTAAAAGGTTTATTCTTTTCTATTTTTTGCTTAATCAACTTTATATTATTCCCATTTTGAAGAGAACAAATGCTCATGTGTTCACAAGCCACGAATATTCATATAAACAATTTATAAGTATCAAACATACCATTAACAACCATCCCATAACCCACTTTACAGAAATGAACTCCAAAGTTCTTACATTATTCTTCCTTCTTTTAGGTGCACATTTCATATCTAGCTTGCCTCCTCAATCTAAAGGTATTTTTTATATATTTCTAAATAATTTGTTATTTATGTCATTCCGATCATAATAGATTTAACGATTGTAGCCATTCATTATTTTTTTTGAAATTTTCATGTAGACGAGAAAGAAACCGTCAATATATATAGAAAAGGTTATAAACAAGAAGATGGCGTGAAACGATATCAACTGGTCTTTTCGAAGGCAAGTAAAGGGAAAGGTTCATATGGTGGTCAGAATGATCGTCCTCCGGATACTAAGAAAAGCAAAGCAATCTCGATGGTCGTAAAACAACCCGAAATCATTTCCAAAATTGGCATTGGTGTCATTATCATGTATTTGGTGTTTGTTTTTGAGTTCTAGATCGTGGGAGCATATATGACCCGAAATATATTTTACTTTTTTTTTTTTTTTTTGGAAACGGCTTTGCATTAAACTTAAAAAACTAGCGAGAAGCTAGAAAAAAACACCAATATTATACTCGTCATTCGGCTTGTTTGATTTAGTAAATGAATTTTCGGAGTGTTTGTATGCTTTATACGTTTGTATTTATATCACGGTCTTATTAGTTGATTATAATTACTTGTTTTTTTGTTAGTTATGATTTTACCATTTCAATTTGAGCTAGAGATTCATTTTTTTTACTATTACTTAAACAAATGAACGTAATTGTTGTTTAATTCAAGGTATTTAAACGCACTTTATGTTAATTACTTCATATATAAGGAGTATATATTAATTTACATATTGATGCGTAAATTGAGGTACTAAATAAATTTATTGATGCGTTGCCAGCCCCAAAATTAAAAGTAATAACACATGACATCTTTTATGTTTATAAATTGATATGCAACCTACTGATATTAGTCAGGTAACAGTCACAACATATTAATTATTAATTGAATTATTTATTTCATAAATAGTTGCATTTTATTTTTGTATCTTTGTAAACCCGCCGCGATGCGCGGATAAAAATTCCTCGTTATCAATAAAACTCAATTTTAATTTGAGTTTAAATTGACTAATAAGATCATGCTAACTACTCGAGTTTATATTCTAAAAAGTGATTAATTTTCTTTATTATGGATAGACATGTACTAAATCAAATTCTATATTTTCTTAGATGAAGGATAGAGAATATGAATTAGAAACATAAAATGATTAATCCTTTCCAAAAATGTAACTTGATTATTATCAAATGCAAAAATACCTTTTGATAGACATAATAAGACTTGAGGAGCAAAATTGAAAGTTCATTAATTCCAAGGTTCTATTATTAACGGACAAAATGGTAAAATAATTTCCGCGAATTAAGTATACATGTTTGATTTTCTTTCTTTCTAAATGGTTTTATTAGACAAATGATGGTGTTTTCAAATCGAATAAAACATAAATTTGGGCCTAAAATTTGCGTTAAAATTTAGAATATAGTTTCGCTTTTCTTTCTGGTTGATGGGCTTAAGAGGGTTTATTGGACATCTACTAATACTCATGTTTTCCACTTGAGGCCCAATTGTTTTCAGAATACCCTTTTTTTTAATAAGTGGAATTTAGAAACAAGTCGGACTATATCGAATAACTCGAGTCCGATGAAGCATATGAGAGACTTTTAATAGATGATCGATTCAATAGAATATCGTTCCACGAATTCAATTTAAATTATTGAAAATACTCCAATAATAGCATGACAAACTAGCCAAGTGTACTTGTTTCTTTATAGGTTTTAGGTTGATGTTAGTCCATGTTATGGAGAATAAAGGAGACTTAGAATGGAAAAGAAGAATCTAACTATACCAACACACAAAAGTCAATGATCAATATGCCAACTTTCCATGAAACCCTTTGGTTAATCTCTACTTTTTTGTTAAAATTCCTTAAAAGTTAACTAAATAAAGAACGAACTAGGTAGGAATGTCATAGTATAGTTTCCAAATATGGGGTAATAAGGTTACACACATTATTGTTGTGATTAAGTCATAAAATTCTCTTGCCTCTTGGCTACGAGATTCGGTCATCAAAATCTCACGTTTTTCGGCTTATCGTCTATATATTCATATGCTAGTGTAAGTAATCATATCGCATAAACAAAGAATTATCACTAAGCGCTAGTATTAGAATATTAGATTCTTTTAGCCCTCTTTATAAATCCGAGAAGTGGGTAGTGTTATATTCATGAGTGAAGTAGGAAAAAACGTTTACATATATAAGGAGAGATTTAACGGTCCTCAAGGGCTTCCAATACCTACTTCAGCATATAAATATCGAGTGCTGGAATAGTGTTGGAACCCTGGAGGTCCGTTGGAGAATTTCCTTTTCACATATCGAGAAAACAAATTATGATCTCTTTTGTGGGTTTCGTTAAAATTTGTTAAAAATTATGGCATCCTGTGGGAGAAGGTATGTTAACATGTCATTTAAGTGATTTGGGTTTGATCAATTATTTTCTTTAGTTAGAAAAAGATGTTAAAAGATGCTAAATACAATGGAGAAAAGGTCATCAAATCCTGGATTCCTAGTAACAAGAAGCATACGACATATATTCTAATGTACGTTTTTAATTTTAAATTGATATTTTGGTTAACAAACATGACATGCGTTTAGTTTTCGTGTATTTCATATTTTCATGTTACAACCTCACATGTGCATGGCCAATTTGGCAAGGATTCCTTGTTATTATGTTAAAAAACTGATTACTAAGGATAAAAAAACAAATTATCTAACTATGAATACATTTATATTAAATGATAACTCTCGTTTTTACTTATAAAAGTTGTAATATTAGACTCCTACCAATGACAGGAGCCGAAGCCGTCGGTTGGAGGATTTTGGCCGTCTGGCATCACACTTCACTCATACCTCGTCGGTGAAACTCGTCACCCATGGAAGAGTTGAAAGGCTGAATTTGGTGGGGTCCATGTCAATATAATAGGGTATTTTATATTTTTTTGTGTGTATATTTATAATGATGGAGCCCAAAAAACTGGAAAGAATGGAAATTGATGACATGCGTATGTCAGTTTGAGTGTGAGTTGACATGACGCTAATTTGGAAAAACTTGATGGCGTTGGTTGCATCACTGTTGGCGTCTTAGTATATTTACTTTAAATGGGTATTCCCGTTATAGGGACTCCCCCGGGTTACTGAGTGTTTTATGTAATTTATGCGACATAACCGTCATGCAGTGGTCATTTCCGGATTTTTCTCTGGTTATTGTTAAATGTTTAAGGCTAGGTGTCAATTACTTAGGTGTGTTTAAATTACCATTTGATAGGATTTTGGTAGCAAAAACATTGGAACATTACAAGAAATTATGCTAGCTAGAGTAGGGCTGTCAAAACTTGACACGACACGATAAAATACACGAAACGAAACGAAATTGGGACGAAACTGAAATTTGAATTCGTGTTCGTGTCATGTTCGTGTTGTGTAAAACAAACACGAAGTCGTGTCGTGTCGTGTTCGTGTTCAGAGATTAACACGAAATTGACACGATAGTTATGATTTTGTCGTGTTTATCGTGTTTGTCGTGTTTTTCGTGTTTTTAACATGTAATAAGTAAGAATTTTGTTATTTATTTTGTGTTGTCGTGTTTATAGTTTTTTAATCGTGTCGTGTTCGTGTTAGTAAAATAAAACACGACTTCGTGTCGTGTCGTTTTCGTGTTAAACGAATTCGTCTCGTGTCGTGTCGTGTTAACCAGCAACACGAAACGATAGCACGATTTGACAGCCCTAAGCTAGAGACAAGACGGAACAAAAAAAAGTCAATTCTAGATTCCAATTAACAAAAAAATGTACGAGAAAGTTGTTAAGAATAGGTGTCAGGATCGAATAACCCAAACAGATTATTTAATCACAGATCTACTAACAAGAGAAGTTACAGCGGATTAACACTCTTGTTATTTGATTAAGAACACACGAAAACTGTAATTGAATAAGATCAATAAGAAGAACACAGTAATCACAAAAAACTTCAATGTATATTGAATAATTCGAACAATAAAGACGTACGTTTACAATTCGTAAGGAACTATTTATAATAGTCATTGAAGCCTAAATATTTAACCTAGTTATTCTAGGATTCGATTACAATTAATATACAAAAAGATAAACATTCTATAACAAACTATACTAGAATCTTGGACTCGATCAACACCCTAAACTTGATCATCAGTAGTAAATCCAAGTTTAGCATCATCAGTAGTAACTAGTGTTTCTGCCCCATCAGTACTAACTGCAGCATCAGTATTAGAATGTTTATATCTGTGTTATATCCCAACAATAGGTTTCTTATGTTAAAACGAACACAATATAATTTCAGTGTAATTTTGCATGTGCATGAACACATAGAAGTTGATGATGGTGTCAATTACCATGTATTAGGGCATCATTTCCAATGTTTTTTTTTTTTTTTTTTTTTATTTCTTGTGCCCCCTAGAGAAGGCAGGAGGCAATTTCTTTAGAGATGGTGCTAGTCGATCGACTAGAAAAAACTTGACTACGGCTATATAAATGCAATAGTTTGTGTGTATTTTTCTCATGTCGAATTATGATTCGGAGATATTTAACTATCCTCAAAGGTTTCCAATATCGTAGTACTACGTACTTTTGGTAGCACCACGATATTGGGAGCCCTAAAGGATTGTTGAAGATCTCTAGTATTGGTTAGTTTGTTTTTCCTTTTTTAATTTTATAAATTAACTTGGAAGTTCAATTATTATTTTACAAGCCCCATTTGGGGGTTTGTTAGTTTGTGTTCTAATTAATGAATAGGTTTTATTTTTTACAATGTATATATATATCCTACACATGTATGTTCGAAAAACGTTCAATGTTGATGTGCTTGTTACATGAGACATTATATGAATCGAAATCATTTTTCTCTTTGATTCTTTCTCGTTCTTTTTTAACAACAAATACTAATCTACTCACAAATATCAGATAATCTACAAAAGGGATTGAACTTTCAACCACAAGGGTGAAGAGTATACATTATACTGCTAGGCCAATGAGCTTTTGGTTCATGCTTATTTATCGGTCTCATGGTTTGGTTCAAAGAGTAAAATCCAGCTTACACTTGCTAAGTTGCTATTGCACCATGCTTCTATACAGGGTATTCAGATTGAAGATTTTGCACGCAACTAGTCGAATCATGCGCACGAGGAATAGGAAAAGTGTGTAATAAAGATACTCGACTTTAATATCGCACAACTTTCAAACCGAGAGGAGTTACAAAGCTTGTAATCGAGCCACGAAAGGGGTCTTGATGAACTTAAATTCCTTTAGTTAGGGCTCTGAGTTCAACGTACACTTTCTTCTTTTTTTCCCTAAAAACTTTTGGTTATGTTTTTATTTAAAGAAAATCGCGTAATTCATGGGCAAACACGCTAAAAGTAGAAACGTCGGGACTTCGTTTGTATGTTTGAGAACTATAATTTGTACATTTTCACGACCTTTTCTTCTTCTCTCGAAACATGTTATATGATATGTCTACTTTCATTTTGTCATAGCCTACTTCCATTCTCATTTCTCAAACCCCCAATTTTTGCATCACCAATACATCCCAATGGTCCCATTAAACGTATTTTTGAGTGCCTATTTTCGACCCGAAAATAAAATATGTTTAGGAATATGGACTGCGAAGGAAAAGACCGTTTAAATATTGCTACTCCATTATTTCTGATATCTCAATTTGTAAGTCCCGGGATCACTAATTAAACCACTTAAATCTATGTTAGTCGTGCAATTGCTTATCTCGTGTCGTGGACATGTATTTCGTTAATCAAACAATGTAAATACATGTAAATCATGTTTGATACTTGTTTATGTTAAGGAAAAATGTATAAACTACTACGAAAAAGTTTAGAGACTACATCAATACAAAAAAAACTAAAATAAGATAATCAATAAAATGATGAAAGTTAGTTGCTTAAATCCAACATAAATCATACATCTATATAGATTTGAATAAACAAAAAAGGAGCAAAACAACTATTATCTTATAACAATTTTCAACAATTTACGATGAAAGTTATTGCACGACTTTTAAATCTAATTATACAAAGCATATCAAAGCACAAATTAAGTTTGTCAAGCCGATTTCGTTATGTAAAAATGGCTTCCCACCTTCCAACGAAGAACACCTAGTGGTACTAAACCTATTTTAAGCCTATGCACAACTTTTTTTTATATAATTTTAATACAACCGAATAAAATGTTGTTGTCTTAAAGATAATTTGCAAATTGTCAAATCTTTGACGGGCCAACTTCCAAGGTTCAATCTTACAACGGTTGTTTTGTCCTTTAAACACCGCCGTCGTTTTCATAGTGGTTCTTGGTTCATAACTAAACTAACGGTTACCGTCATGACCAATAAATTTGTATTATTTGTATACACATACGTGCTACTCTTGTGTGTTAGAGAAATGTTTAAGGTTATAGAAATGTTTAAAGTTATTTTTATGATCATGTCTCGAAAGATAAATTTCAACTATTGATCAAAAAAATCTAATAATTAAGATTAATCACATATTTTATACATGAAAAAGTATTTTTGTCATTTGACACTTAAGAAAAATTTTGATTTTTTATTTTATTTTTGATGTTTGATGTTTGATTTTTTTTAATTTTATTTATTATTATTATATTTTCATTAAAAAGCAATATTTATTTGATAAGTACGTGTAGTAGTAATCACATGTGATTTTAGTGTAAAAGCACATGTGATTATATATTTAATCACATTTCATGTTTTAGCACAATCAATTGAGATTCGGTATGCAATCACATTATGAGTTATTAATTAAAAAATAATATTTAAAAAAAATAAAAATAAAAAATAATTTTAAAATAAAAATAAAAAATAATTTTTTTTAAAATGACTATAATACCCTCCATGTATAAAATATGTGATTAATCTTGATTATTGCTTATAATTACTCAATTGTTGAGATATCCCTTTAAACTTCATAAAAATCAAGAACTTCCTTGAATACGTCTCATATAATTTTTAATTTATATTAAACGTTACATTATGTGCCTTGATCCTCAAATTTATGTTTTTCTAACTTATAATAATAAATTTAAATCAATAGACCTCAATGTTAGTAAAAAAAGGAGTTATATCATTTGTTTAGGGAAATTTTCAGAAAAAATTAATAATATACCCATTTTGATAATATTTGACTTTGAAGTTTTCCCAGTCTTAAAAATAAAATATAATTACAATTTTGTGGCACCAATTTACAATTGTTATATTAAATTCTAAAATATATTAAAGTAATAATTGTAGTATTTAAAGTAATATTTATATTGTTAAAATGATCTCCATGTATGATAAAACAACGGAAATAACTTTTAACATATATTTGGTTAGATGCCTCTCATATCCTTACTAAATACGAAACATGCTTAGAAATTCACTCTATTTCCCTCTTGGCCTAGTTTTACGCCATAATACATCATGAGATATAATGAAGCCTCATAAAAACCCGTCATATTTTCGAATATCCCTTTTTTTAATTCTTTTTACTTCTTTAGCAGAATCTTAATAATTCGGCTAGCCTTCCAAACCTAGTACGGACAAATCCTGTTCTCTAACTTAGTTTGACAATTTAATATAAAAACAAAGATACAAAACCTATAGCGTCTTTATCTTATTGTCTCGAACTACATATATTTCTAACCCGACAAAAACATAATTCAAAATCATCGATAGTGTTCGAATTCAGCCAAATTTTAGCGTGGTCCCAATCATTGTTCCGGCAGTTTTGTTAAGAAAGGAGTGGCTTACATATGATTGCTCGGGCTAACAAACCAAGAAAACGAAATTACTCGTGAAATACTTAGGGTTTAACGTTACTTTACACACGTCATAAGTTTATACCTAGGGTATAATATCTGTTGCTTTTGACGACTAGCAATTTGATTGGATTACCCGAAGATATTGCCGTATCTTTTAGAAAAACAAATGTTCGTACTTTAGAAGATATTGATTCTTTGAAATCATCGGCGATGAGTAAATTATAGGTTTACCAAAGATCTTATATAAACGATCTTTGTTCTTCACAAATTTCCCTCCCTTTTTTCTTTGGAGATCTGTAGTTGTGACTTAACAGTGTAATATTGAAATCCAACGTTTTCTGAACTCTCTCCCTCAAAAGGTGATATCTAACTTCTCGTTGGATAGACGATTTAGGTAGAAGGATATGTCGCATTCTGGGGTTGAGGGTTCAGAAAATGTTCGGTTTTAATTTTATCAATGTCGAGCTCGATTGATAGACCCACATGACGCAAAGGTAAGTTCAAGCGTCGATAAGATTGCATTCATTTATACATTTGTGGTTTGTTATGTGGGCTCTCGTTTTTTTGTTCATATTTCGTGTACCTTTGATTTAACCTATGTTTAATTATTATTAAAATATTTGATAAAAATAAAATGAAATGCAATTATAAAGTAGGCAATATGATTTAGAGAATACCCAAGGTTTGTAGCCTATTTGTATTGGTGTATATGATGTTGCTTATGACTTAAAGGCCATAATTTCAAATCCTAAATGTGGCAAAATGAAGTATATTAGGTGCCGTTAAAAAAATAAAAATAAAAATGATCTCGCATAATGATTTAGCGCATGGAACCAGGTAGGTAATCTGAACCGGTTTCTAGAAAAAGGTTACCTTTTTAAAGATGTAAATAAAGTTCGTTACCGCAAAATGAAATTGAATTTTCAAACTTATTAAGCTAATCTATACTACTATAAAACATTTAGGCCTACTAAAATTAGAAGGTCTTAAAAATTAAATTTTAAGACCTTCTAATATTAGTAGGCCTAAATGCTTTAGAAGACAAAATCTATATCTATACTACTATAAAGCATTTAGGCCTACTAAAATTAGAAGGTCTTAAAAATTAAGTTTTAAGACCTTCTAATATTAGTAGGTCTAAATGCTTTAGAAGACAAAATCTATACTACTATAAAGCATTTAGGCTTACTAAAATTAGAAGGTCTTAAAAATTAAAAACACAACTTAGGGGAATTGAACCCATGACCAATTGGACTTAGGTGTGTGTGTTAACCACTTCAACTACTTTAATACTTTGAATAATTCCAGTAACTAACTATTAAATATATAAGCTTTGTAGTCACCAGAACTCACACCATCACTAATTGTCGGCACCTACCATCACTTCGCACCACCACTCATCACCATCGCTATTGCCACCACCACTGCAACTGTCGTCACTTCGAAATATAGTTACGGGTACCCGCCGACGTATTGCGCGGGTACCCTGCTAGTAAGCTAAAAAACCTCCTAAATAAGCTTTTTTCAAACAATCAAATATGTCCTTAATAAGCATAATTAATTCATGAACGTGAATGTACCCAGCTTTTCGGGTAAAAGTAAGAAATAAATAAAAATGATATAATTGAGAATTTCACTGCTTGTATAAAAACAAGGTAATTAGATGTCCGGGCTTCGCTCCGGAATAATATAACTCCTATTATTTAGATCGTATTTGTTTTACGTTATTTATATTAATTATTGACACTAATGAAAATTGTTATATGAATAATGGAATTTAGGCCTACCATTTAGACCTACTCATAAGCGTACTCATTAGATGAAGACACGTGTCAAAATCAATGGATAATATTTGGAGAGAGAATTAGTGGAATACACATGTCATCCTATCAAGTGGGTAGACCTATGAGTATGTCTAAATGGTAGGACCAAATATCATTTCTATTGTTATATATCTATTTTTTTTATTTTGATCATGTACATATCGAGACAAACTAATTGTAATGTTCTTTATCAACTATTTATAAATAAGTGACATATATGTCTTTCTTCGAACTCTACACATATGGGGAATAAACCTCATCATTTGTCTATGACGGGATTTGAACTCATGACACGGTAAGTCATGGACAACACTTTATCTTTTTCACTAATAACATTAAGCTAAAAGTCTAAGGTAATTATGTAAATTGTGATAGATAAAATGTTTAATGTTATTAAAAATTGAATAAACTAATACATATGTAATTATGTCAAAACCACTAAATAGTTAAAAGGAGTAAAACCTAAAATATAAATAATTATTTACAAAAAGAATCTTTTAGGAAAATGATGTTTTAATAAACATAAGTTTTATCCATTTTATCAATTGATCTTTGCGCACATAAGTTTCACTTTTTCTCCTTCCGCTCAGTCAAGTTACCATCTGCCTCCTTCCGTTCCGTTAAGTTGCTCTCTGTTCCGTTATATCATAATGAACAGTAAATTATGTATGTGAATTATATATAAAGTAGAATACATTTATACCTAACATTTCTGTTAAAGCTTGTATTTTATTGCTAAACTAACAAAGACAGAAGCATTTTGTAATGAAAAACATAATATTATTTTAGTGACCAAATGAATAAAATATACTTTTGATATTCAAATCGAAATAAATTAATAAATAAGTGCACAATAACAAATGCCACATCTATATAAGTACGTAGAAAAGCAACGCCATTTATCTAGACAAACTGTACAACACAAATTCATGTTTGTTTCTTATTATCTCTTGCTTTGAATTTGTTGTAATATTTAATAAAAGTAAATGTTTTTGTCAAAAGTTTCTGTGGTGTAGTGGTTATCACGTTTGCTTTACACGCAAAAGGTCTCCGGTTCGATCCCGGGCAGGAACATTTATTTTTAATATCCATTTTTTTGGTGTTTCACTTATTAAAGATTTTACGAAGATTATTATGGATGAAATGGAAAATTCGAGTATCATTGATTGAGATTCATACAATTACTTTCATTGATTGAGATTCGTACACTTACTTTTAGCAACCCCCACCCCCCCCCCCCCCCCCAAAAAAAAGTAAATAAATAAATAAAAAAATCCTTAGTTTTGACACCCATATTGCATATTCTATAAAAAAAAAGTCATTTTCCTGGATAACAATTTGAAATGCGTATTCCAGCCTTTGCACGGCCCACCACACAAGCTCATATTGCCAACCGAACTAAGTATGCCGAAATTTGCGCCCAAATCTCAATACGTATGAATACACGACCGATGAGCGCGTGAACACGATTACATCTAGGGGCCACATATTAACTCGCAGTGGTGAGCGCGGTCCAAAAGCTGAACCGAAACCGATAGAACCGAAAATGATGAATTTTCAAAAACCGAAGCGATGACATGTTTTTGGTTTTGGTTCGGTTCATTTTCGGCCCCCCTTTTTTAGCCCAAATGCTCTCCCCTTTCGGAAAATCAAACCGAAATCGAAAACGATGAATTTTCAAAACCGAAACCGATTACATGTTTTCGGTTCGGTTTCGATCGGTTTTCGGTTCGGTTTTTTCAGTCTAAATGAAGCTCGTTTACTTTAGAGCTTAGAATTTAAATCTTATCGATGTCATCATATCTGAGGAAAATATCTTGCAGTCTTCAACCGAATAATCCATGTAAATGGAACGTCATTTTGATACTTTTGAAAAAAGCATCTTCACCTTTTCGGTACATCACCTATTGATTCCCAGTTCCCGCTATTTTAGTTTTTAACCGATGGCTTCATGATCCTTCTATTCGTATGAGTCCACTATTATTCAACCCAAAATCTATTAGAGTAGAGTTTTCACATCATAACATCAAATTTGATTTTTAAATTTTGATATATACATGACCAGCCCCGAAGACAGAAATTGTTGGCCCTGGTCTATAGCAAAATATTAAATTGAGACTCATAATTTTTAAGCTCTTAATTTTTTGAGTAAGTTAAATGTTATACTCCCTCCGTCCCTAAATAAAGTTCTCATTTTGCCTTCAAATTTTGTCCCTAAATAAAGTTCTCATTTCTCAAACATAAGGGCCCACTTAATATAATAATATTATTACCAATACTTTCACCACTAACTATCTCTTAAAACACTTTCTCTCTCCAATCAAACATTATATTTTAATCAAAAGTAATACCAAATACCCCACCACTAACTATCTCCTAAAATGTTGTGCCCAACACAAATGGGAACTTTATTAAGGGACGGAGGGAGTAACTTTTATCCTCCTCCTCTCGGGGACTATGTTCCAGTACCCTGCGAATGTAGGAATAAGTTGATATTTTTTTTTTACAATTGTGATAGAAGCCCCAAAATCAGTATTCGCATAAGGCCTTGACAAACTTATGGTCCTGAATACATGCATTAGAGATAATTTAAGAAAATACATAATGGGGCGACCGAACCGTGGGGGGACCCCTTGCGACGCATGTCTCCCCCTTACGAGAACACGCACAACAATATTTACGAGGTTTGCTAATCTGTTTGATCTGAAAAGAGAAAGTTGATATATTACTGATATGATATAAATGACCAAAATCACCATTACTATAAACCTAATACACCAGGTAATAAACACTGTTTCGAATTCTATCATGCCAAATTGATTATGTGCTTTTTTTGTTCCCTCTTTTATTATATTCCAAGAAAACTAAGCCATGAGATTGTTTGAGATTTCTCTCTTTGGATAATAATGGAATCAAAACAAGTGATCTTGCTGTGAGTTGGGGAATCATTGTGTACTAGCAGCCACCACTTGATGGATTCGTGTTTCCACTTGCTTAATATTACAGTAAAGGGAACTTACAAAAATCATAGGGTCTATAGGCGAACACACAAAAGGCGGAGGTCAAGGGGCCGCGCCCCTAGCGGGGTCCAAGGAGATGCCGGTTGACATCTCTTCTAATTCGTCGATACGCAGCAATGATCAACTAGTGAAATGACCAGCCTGTGGGTTCACAAATGGCACATGAAAAATATTAACGGGCATGTATCACGTATCATCGGGATTTTCGGAGCTCCATTCGTTATCCGCAGGTCGCCCGTGCGCACATGAGTTCAAGCCTTTTTCTGACCACTCGGTCTGAATATAACAAATATGCATATAATTACGCCGGTCGTCTAAAGTTGGTGAAAATCATATTTATCACAAATTTTCCAACAACAATTTGGTTACATACTACCCAAAAGAGTTGGGTGATGATTTATGTACCACATAAGTTACTTCACTTGTCACAGTGTATAAAAATTAAAGCAGACAGTACAAGCATACCAAAGCATAATTTGTGGTGAAAGAAATAATTTATGTGGTACATAAATCATCTCCCAAAAAAGTTAATATCTAACTCTCAGCATGAGTTAGTGTTGAAACTATAATATATCAATGTATTTTAATATATATTATACAAGTATATTTGCAGGTAAATCAAACGGGTTTCACGAGTTTCTTGGGTCGGGTATACATGTGACATATACATAACTGCTACCCATGACCCGTCGGCATGTACGAGTTTTTACCCGTACCTGTGCATCACAGGTTTTTTCTTGCATGTTGCCAACCTTAGTATTCGAAGTTGCTTAATAATTTCAAAGTGTTGCAGTACTCTCCCTTTCGTATCAAAAAGCAAAACGAATCTCAAAAATATCAAAACTGTAAAATCTAATAAAGTGTAAGGGCTTAAGTGCAAAATTACCATACTGTTAAGGCGTTACATGTATTTACAAGGCAATTTACTTTCATATCAACATATCAAGTGCCAAAGTAGTTAAATTCGGTTCACATTTCCTCTCGATCTGTCCCCTTTTCAGGTAAAATTTCAATAAATTGAAGATTAAATTTCGACAATTCCAAATTTGATCGTCATTTCGTTAATGTAAATTTCCTTTAACGTTCATTGAAACAATTTTTATGCATTCAAGAAGTAATGCAATATGATTAAGTGATTCATATCTTGATACATGCCCATTAATATTTTCTAGGGTTCGAATTTGTATATTTTCTTCGTGTTGATGGATTATCTAATGACGACAAGAAACTTTATGTGATTATTTTTGTGACGTGTTCAGCTTAATTAATTTAAAAGCAATCTCTCTACTTGTGAGTAGAGGTATAATTGTCTATATTTTATCTCCATCATACCGATCATTTGAAAGGATTGTGTATCATTATCGTTGTCTTCTTTATTGTTTAACTTAGATATAGTCAGATGATATGGGTTATAAAAGTAATTAGTGGTAGTAATGCAATTAAGAAATTATTTTATTAAATCAGTCATTAACTTATTCCATATTAGTTCCCGAAATATTTAATGACCAATTTAAGTACTACATTTTGTTCTTATAATATCAAAATCACAATTACATTCTTTTCAACATTTCTTTGTAACAGATAGCAAAATTCATTCCCATCTCAAGAGATGCTCAAAATCCCGGATCATCAAGTTGCCGGACACCATGCAAGTAGTGGGACCCGTGGTCCACTCATCGATGATTCGGGTCATTTCTACAAACCTCTCCAAGGCGATGAACGTGGGTCGGCCGAAGTAAACTTCTATAAGGAATTTTCTTCCAATACAAAAATCCCGGACCATATCCGGAAATTCTTCCCTATATTCTATGGCACAAAACTTATGAATGCATCCGATGGGTCCGAGCACCCTCATATCGTGTTACAAGATATTGTTGCGTCTTGCGAAAATCCAACAATTATGGACATTAAAATTGGGTCTAGAACGTGGGGTCCAGAAGCTTCTGATGAGTACATTGCAAAATGCTTAAAACGAGACCGAGAAACCACTAGTGTACAATTAGGGTTTAGGATTTCAGGTTTGTGAGTCTACATTAATGAAGAGGTTGGGTTTTATAAACCTAATAGAGATCTTGTTATTAAAAGTAGTCTAGACGACGTTAGATTGTTTTTTAGGCGATTTGTATCTTCAAACCCGAGTTTGAGCTTGTGTTCAGACTCGGGTTTGGATGCAGACCTAGCATTGGACATTTATGGTGGGCCGAATGGGATTTTGGCACAATTGTTGGAACTCAAGGCGTGGTTTGAGGATCAAACCATATACCATTTTTGTGCTTGTTCGCTTCTTTTCGTGTTTGAAAAGGGGTCGGCGAGTTCAACTCCACAAGTTAAGCTCATTGATTTTGCTCATGTTATAGAGGGTAGAGGTGTGATCGATCATAACTTCTTGGGTGGATTGTGCTCTTTGATAAAGTTTATATATGCGGTACTTGGAGATCCCGAGAATCACCAAATTCAAGATAGTAATGGCGAATTAAAGTGACAATATTGATCCAAATTTTATTTATAAATGAGTTGATTTGGGTTATGTTATAGCTTTTTAAAAATCAAATGGTTCAAATAAAGTAGCTAAAGAATAAAAAACAAGTTGAATATATTGAAAGTTATCCCCATATATATATGTTTAGTGCCTAAAAACTATATTAACTTACTTATTCAAGAAAGTATACTAAGCTAATTATTGGAACAAATATAGTTTTAATTATTCATCACATACCTATTTTTTGGAAAGTTAAAAAAGTGTCATTAAATAAGTGTATCAATTCAACACAAGCCGACCCTACTCATTTCGGTCTAGTTGAAACAATGGTTAATTTAGTTGAAAAATAGGTTTAAAAAACCTGTTGTAGTATTTGTGTTATATTTGTCTAGACTTTTTTAATATTTATATGTTGTTTACATAATTAGTCAACAATATTATTATTCGGTTGCCGATTCAATAAACCACTCTTTAAAACATCGCCTCTCGAATATGAAACAACCCGATCCATGGAACACGAAAAAAATAAAATAGAGTTAATTACATGTTTGGTCCTTTAAGATGATACTAGATTGCAAGTTTGGTCCTAAATTTTTAATTTCGACAAATGTAGTCCTTTATGCTTACCAATTTTGCACGTTTGGTCCTTTAGGCCAACCGGTATTAAATTTTTCTGTTAAGTAACCTCATGTGCAATGCACATAAAGATATTTTTGTCTTTTCGCACCTACATATAGAAAGGACCACATATAGAAACTGCTGCCACCACTTCATCGTCTTCACTTCCTCCTCAACCTACCGCCACCACCTTCCGCCACCATAAGGCCATAAATTACATCCACATCACCACCATAACTTCATATTAGTACAAAAAAATACTGAAAATTCAAAATCAACTCCCAAAAACTGATAAATCGACCTACAAAATAATGATTCTAAGTTAAAACGAAACCCTAAATCTATTTATAACCACAATTGAGGTATGTTGGCCTGAATTCTTCCACAAAATCAAGGTCTGTTTTCTTTCTGTACGAAACCAAATCCGCCGCCTCCTCGAAACCCTAGATCCGCCGTTCCAGACACCATCGCTTATCTCTCTCGCTCTAACCCTTCTTCCTCGTTACCGACACCGTCATCGCAAACCCTAGATTCGTCGCCATACAAACCCAGATGGTTGTTGAGGTTTTACCTAGGGAAGAAGAAGTAGCTGATGAATGTAAGGGAAATTGTACAAAATATGCAGTTTTAGTTGTAAACAAATAAATGGTTTTAATTTATGTTTTAGCAGTTGTACATGAATGATGTAAGGACTATTTTACCCTCATGTCCATTGCACATGAGGTCATTTAATAGAAAAATTTAACATCGTTTATCCTAAAGGACTAAACATGCAAAATTGATAAACATAAATGACTACACTCGTCGAAATGAAAAGTTTAATACCAAACTTGCAATTTGTTATCATCGACCAAACGTGTAATTAACTCAATAAAATAATACCAAATAGTTACCGAAGTCGAAAACATTCGGCGACAATCGACATATAGAAAGGCGCGCCAAATTTCAAACCTGAAAGTATGTAAAATCGTCACTGAGAGCGAGTGAACGAGAGTGAACAATGGTGATGCTATGCTTCCTATTGGATCTACGAACGTTATCGCCTCCTTTACTTCGAGACCTAAAGCAGGTACGAAGCAATTCATTCACGATCAGTTTTCCTCTCTACACATCGATTTCGATCCATAGAACTACAAATTCTGTAAGAAGAAATCGTAAATCGTTTTCAATCAGTTACTGAATCATGTCAAAACTTCTCCGTTTTTCAGTCATTGCTGCAGTTGGCTAATTTCTACGCAATTTCAAGCCCTAGAGGTCACAAATCGACCGCTAAATCGAAGTCACTCCTCGATAGAATTGGAATTTGCTATGTGTTCAGAAATCGAATCTCCTGTTCCACAGAGGTACGTGATTGTTCGCACCTTGATATATTCGTAGATCAAATGTGCTATGCGACTATGCTATTGATTAGATTGCTTACTTATCTATAATGTGAACTGATGAATTAACATCGATTTGATCTAATGAGACGAATTCTGATGCAACTTGAGGTTTTGTGATTTAGACGCCAAACTTATCAAAACACTCAGTATGCTATAGCTATCACTTAAATCAGATCAGAAGTACTTCAGAATATGTGCAGAAAGTAGGAACTCCATCTGTTTCAAAATTAGATACCTCAATTGATATTTTTGGTTATCATTATACTGAAATCTGAATTATTTCTATGTTTGATTACAATGAGAAGCAGGTGCTACTTGAGTTAAACTTCATGTAACATCGTTTTTTAAGTTTGAATCTGTTGAGTGTCATATTGCATAAGGATGTGCTATCATCTGTTTATTGTTCTTAATAGATGCATTTATTAGTTTCATGTTTTGTAACAGATGAAGGTAGCATACAGACCAAGTGGGAATTTCAGTCTGCGTAATTTCCACCATGCTGTTAACAACTTGCCTGCTGATGCATTCGTGCCTGAAATGAACAACGCTGTTGCAGGTTTTCTGTGTTATCAAATACAAATAACTTTCCACAATAATTTATTCTTTTATACAAATCGTCTTTTATAAATTTAATAATTTATTCTTTTTTGCAGATGTCCCATTTGCAAGTGTTCTTAGTGATAAAGTTATATACTCATGGGGAGGTGACAACGAAGATGTTGGAAGAAAAGTGATTGTTATTAGTTCATGTTTACTTGAAAATCTAGACTCTGTGGCAAAGAAGACATTAATGGTGAGAAATTATAATTTACCTTTTTCAAATTCTTGACTGTAAATATTGAATCGTTTCCTTATAGGATGCAGCAGATAAATGTGTTTCAGTGGATTTTATATTGTTGGAGAAAGTGTCAAGTGATGCTGGTGCTCTTTCAGAAAGTATTAATAATTTTGTTAAGAATGTATGTGATCTTGAGAATTGTTCTTTTCACAGTCATCTTCCAGGTTCTAAATTCATCTAAGAATTTAATAAAACACTTACTTCAATCTTTGTGATTGGAAAGAGTATCACTTTAGAGGTAATTTTACATATCTACCCTTTTGCAGATGCAAAAGTGTTGTGTGGTCTGGTAAAACAATGGCTTCAGGATCTGAGGGATGAAGCAGAACAACTGCAGGCTCGTCTCAAATTCAAGAGGAATGTTCTTGGCTCTTTAAATCAAATATCCTGCAGTCTGTTTCCATCTTTTAATCGGATTATTGATGAGTTTGAACCCTGCCAGGTATTATATCTTTATATAAATAATAAATTATAATCCATGACTATGACAACTCATGCAAGTAGATCCCATAAATTTATACAAAATTATTGTTATATTTTCAGGAGTAAGATGCTATATTACTGTAAATTAATCATATTATGACCTATGTTTATGTAAATTAAGTTGTTTTCTGACAATTTTTTTATAGTTTTAAGTAGGATTACCAAATATTGAAAGGGGAAAACCACAAAGGAATGTATCCAACTATACACGTTTTATTATTCTATGCATCGACCTGCAATTTACTGTTTGATGTACTAAATTTCCAAAAAATTATCTTTTGATAAAATTAACTTTTTCTAAACATTTTATGTTACCAATTTACATCAATTTTTAACTACTGATGTAACCAAATTACATCAAAAGTTTAGTAAATCAAGAAATAGGGTTTGGAAGTTTAGTAAATCAAAAAATAAGCTTACAATTACTATACATACAATGTTAAACATGAATAGCTGGATACATGTCGTCATCTTGAGTTCAGAACATCCTTTTTTCCTTTCATAAATAGTATTTTTTTTTTACTTTCACTAGACAACAATATAAGATGCCATATATAGTCGTGTAGTGTGAAGGAAAATCTTCAAGACCATATTAAATTCCATGGTCTGTTAATATTATTATTTTGGTTTTTTTTTTTGCAGAGTAAATTACATAAAATGTCCTTGTGGTTTACATAAAATTATGGATTTCATCCCTCGGCTTTTTTTATTACGCAGATAGTTCCCAATCTCGAAATTTGTAAAATCAACAGACCCTGATTTCAAAATATGTAACACCTAACGGTCTCTAATTTGAAACCTGTAACATTTCAATAGTCCCTAAAAACTTAATGGCATTTCTTTTCTTTCACCGTTAGTGTTAGAAGTTTCAATATTTAAGAATTAAGACTATCCCTGTAACAAAAAATAGCCGAGGGACGATTTCTGTAATTTACTCTTTTTTATCTTCTAATCTTAATCATCTTTGATCTAAATAACAAAATACAACTTTTAGGCAGGTGTCATGGCTATCCATTGAATAATGAACATGGAAACAAAATGACAAAGTCAACTTCTTGTCCAGTCACTGGCAATGAACTTAATGCACTTGATTTACTTGAAAATTCTCTTAAAGTTGGCGAGCAAACAGTTGCACCATGTTAGCATGCCTATTGACTTTAATGTCATTGAAAGAACCAAATTAGGGTCTCTAAGTGAAGGTAATCATCTCAATTAATCATTGTATATATGTGTGTGTGTATATATATATATATATATATATATATATATATATATATATATATATATATATATATATATATGTGTGTGTGTGTGTGTGTGTAAACATATTCTAGAAATACTTTCTCCGTTTCAAAATAAGTGATACACTTTGGATATTACATTTTTTGAGCCAAAATATTTTAATGAAGGTTACGTTAGGTTAAATTAGATAGTTAGTGAGTGATGGGTCTCATATATTATGATTAAAGTGAGTTTAATGATGTTTAAAAGTAAAAGTAAGGGTAAATGAGTCATTTCACTTTATTAAAGGAGATAGTTAGTGGGTATGTGTCCTACTGTTCTTTACCAAATAAGGAAAGTTTCAAAGTGTATCAGTTATTTTGAAACACCACGAAATGTAAAGTGTATCACTTATTTTGAAACTGAGGAAGTATATGAAGATGCAAAATTAGAGAAAATTTTCTGCAAGTAAATTGCACGGATGATCCTTGTGGTTTACTCAAAATTGCATCTATGGTCCTTTACTTTAAGAAATTACATTGATAGTCCCTATTTCTGAAACCTTTTGCATAGATGGTTCTTTTTGCTAAAGGACCATATATGCAATTTTGAGTAAAGCACAGGGACCATCTGTGTAATTTACTTACTTTCTGCAACTATTGTTATTTACTCTTATTACTTGTTGGTGATATGTAACAGGGTTGATTGTAGGGAGTCCCTTTGTTGTTGTCCCATCTACTTCGCATGAATTGGATGATACTGATCAAACAGAATTAAATAACTCAGGTTACTAAATAACTGTCTTTTTGTTTCATTGTTTTTCAATTTATGTTCAACAGTGATTTCTTATATGATAATAAAATTACGGGCAAATGTGATAAAATAGCAATATACTTTAAGGGGTTGTTCGTTTTTCTAATTGTAACTTTTAAAGGTCTGTTTTGGTAATTACAATATTGTGGCAGGGCAATTTTGGTAATTAAAGTTTATTTCGTCCCTATTTGGTAATTAAAAGAAGTTTTCTGGCCCTATGTGGCTATTTTTTTTAGCATTTTTTTAACTCTACTAGTTGGGTACCCCCACAAAGTAGTAGGTTAAGTTATTCAACATTTTTTATTTTGGTTATGTAAATTCTAAATAACTAAAATCTGAATATATAAGAAGGGAAGGTTACAGCATTTTTTCCATTCCAATATTTAAAGTTATTTCAAGGCAAATAATTTTTTTATAAAGGTTTCCAAATTAGGGACGACACATTGTAGAGATTGAAATATTGAATATTGATTTTGATTAAAACAGTGGTAATATAGTAATTTCAATTATTGTAGACTAAAATTTTAGAATATAGTAGAGATAATTACAAAAAACCGGCCGGCATAGAACTAGTAATTACCAAAATGGACCTTAAAAAGTACAATTATCAAAATGGACCGCCACCTAAAGTATATTAATATGTTATGACATTTGCCCTTATTTTTTTTTTGCATATTCCAGTTTCAACATAACTGGTACAGATAGTGAGTACATCTTCATGTTCAAGTTCAACCATAATAAATTTCACAAGTTATTTTTATTTATTTATTTATTTGATTTAATGTGATTTTGCAGTCTTTCAAGGGCTTTGCAGCACCCTACATTCTCTAGATCAGGGCTTGATTTGTTCATCCAGATGTAACACAGAGACTATGAGGGAGACACCGTTCCACTGTTATTACATTCTTCTTCCTTCAGAAAATGGAGTCATGTTGCTCAGGGTGAGCTCTGTTTCTTTTTACTATAAGTGGCCAAATGGGCGGGTCGGGTTACAGGTTGAAATTGATTCGGGTCAGAACGGGTAATGGCTTAACTCTTAATATGTGTTGAATTTTATTAATAATGGACTAAATTATAAATATAAAATTAAAAAATACATTATCAATATAAGAGGATTTAGGCATTTAAATACAATTCGGGTCACTTATGACTTGTTCAACCCATATGGGTCTTGACCCGTTTCATTTGACCGAAATACTGTCGATTTAAATGCTTGATGATCTTTCACTTTCTTCTAGATTTTTTTAATCTTTTATGACTCGTGCAGAGGCTTGCAGGATCAGAAGAAGTGACACCTGTCCCTGATGTTAACCAATCATTTGAGTCTACAGAAGCTAAGGATATTAGAGCTTCTGTAAAAGCCTCTTTACTTGAGGTTTGATTTCTTTGAATATTATATTTAATATATATTACCAAATACTGGTGGCAACTTCGACCCGTTTATATAAGAAAGAATCTGATTTGGTGTATGTTTTATCTTTAACCGGTCAATGGGTTATGCTAAAACATGAAAATGGGTCAAACGGGTTGACTCTGTCAAATAGGTCAAATAGGTTGACTAGGTCAAACAGGTCAAAGTCTTATAAAATGTATTAAAATGCATAAAACCAACTCATTCCAATTTCATGTTCTATTATGTTGCTTAGATTGAAGTGAAGGACTACAATGCTATCCTGCATGAAAGGGGATTCCATCAAAAACTAAACGTGCTTGTGAAAGAAAGCTTGCATTTTGGGTAATAATATTCTCTTTTAGCATAAACTCTACTTGTATAATTATTAATTTAGGGTGAACCATGTACGAGTATATCAAACTATACATGTTTTATAATTGCATGTTATCATATTTCAAAATTTTACCTTTTGATGTACTAAACTTCCAAAACCTACCATTCTTCGTATTGGTTTACAAAAACTATACAAATTGACACATATAATGGAATGGAATGGATTTTTTATATTTATTTTTCATTTTTGTAAAAAAATCTAGAGTAAATTACAAGAATGGTCCCTAAGGTTTGCACCAAATTTCACCTATGGTCCTTTACATTGAAATATTACACTGGTAGTCCTTTTTTGTAAACCTTTTGCACCTCAGTCCTTTAGCCTAACGTTCGTTAACGTTTATGCTAAAAAATTACACCAGTAGTCCTTTTTAGGGGTGAGCATAGCAGGGTACCCGTCGGTTCCGACCGGAACCGGAACCTCTTGTACCGGTTCCTCAATTTTCGGAATCGGAACCGGGTTCCGTTGCCGGTTCCGGTTACCCTGTCTCTTAAATTGTAGAATTAAAATAAGATGCAAAGCTTAAATATTTATCATTTTATTTACTAATCGTTGAATAATCATAAATTCCAAAACACTTAAACATATGATTGTCTAATTATTATATTGTTAAAACGTTATATTTAGACTAATTAATGGCTAAACTCATTCAAAATCACATAAAATTTATCATATTGTTAAATTTGGACATTAAATTTCTCAAATATATAATATTTTAACAAAAATATACCGAATAATCGCCGGTTCCGGTTATCCACCGGTTACTGGTTCCTAAATTTTGAGAACCGGAACTGGAACCTTTTAAGGCGGTTCCATAATTTTAGGAACCGGAACCGGCGGTTCCAAAACGGTTCCGGTTCCATTTCCGGTTACCCGTTTTTTCTGCTCACCCCTAGTCCTTTTTCTGTTGAAATATTTAATGGACGTTAGACTAAAGGACTGTAGGTGCAAAAAGTTTCCAAAAAAGGACTACCGATATAATTTTTTCAAGTAAAGGACCATACATGAATATAAGGGTAAACCTCAGGGACCATCTTGTAATTTACTTAAAATTCCATGTAGCAAAAATCAGGTGCCACCTAAGCAAAATACCGGTTTCACATAAACTGATACCTTAAAAGGTAAAGTTTAAAGTAGGATATTTACAATAATAGAATGTATATAATCAGATACATTACGTTATTACAGTGTAGTTTTCCGGTTTATTTAACATGTTAAAATGTAGTATTTATGGTTCATAAATTTTGCAACTATATTCATGTATCCAGGTCATTACCTACAAAATCAGAAGATTTACCTCCTGAACCAACTTCAACTCAAGTAAATTTTACAGCAAACAATTCTATACATTCAAAGGAAACAATGAGTATTTTAAACATTGAGGAAGAAATCCAACCGTTGGATTTAAAATCTGGACAAGATAAGATCACAGCACGTATAACAGAAGAATGGGAACAACTAATTGTCAATGAAATTCCCACTATCAGTTCTCCAACTTGTGTTACTAAACCTAAATTGGATCATTCAGTTATTTCACCAGTTGGAAGTAACAAACCGCTCGATGAAAAAACTTCAAGGATATTAGAAAGATTAGAAATACCAAGAAAACTTAAAGCTAAAGTAACTTCACCAAATGTGGCTAGTGTTGACTCATGTGTGTTGACCAAAAAGCCTTTAATCCCGTTTCAGTCAACTCAAGATTCGGGGATGGTTTTTAGTCAGCCAATGAGACCTAATTTTCAAAGGCTGAAAAGGAAAAGATGAACGGGATGGTATTCAACTATTCAAGTAAGTGTTCTTTTAAATTCTGTTTTACTATATTTGCTTCTTGCATGCATTACTTGATTGGAAAATGACAATAATACATGAAACCTGAAATAACATGAATTTTTATTTTTGTGGAATTTAAGTGATTAGAAACTGCATGTTCTGCATGTCTAAGGGGGCGTTTGGGATTGGGATTTAGAACTGATTATCTGCTTATTGCGTTTTAATCTAAGGTGTAGTTAAGGATTAAGTATCATATGCTTTACACTATGTCAATGAACTTAATTGGTTATTCTATCTATAATCTATTCTTTAAAGTCAAAGCTTATCGGAAAGTCAAACACTTGGAAGAAAATTTCCGCCATTCAACATGTTTTTCTTAATCAGAATTTGGTATAAATGAAACTAGATATCTGCTGTGTGGAAATTATTGTTATATACAAATCTAACAATTTATAATTAAATTTAATGTATTACATAAAATCACCATTTTTGAATATATATTTTTTGGGTAAAAACATCTTTTAATGATCCAATTGGAACATAAAACCATTATTAAGACCCAACTCGACATAAATTTATACAATGACTAAAGAGGGACAAATTTAAAAGTATATTATTATTATTATAGGCAAAAATAACCCTATACATTATGAGAATTCATTTCTACACCACAACTTTAACTAATACACCACACGGTATAAGTTTACAGTTAATTGTACAATTGTATTAAGCAATGATTGTGGTGAATGTAATAAAATTGTTGTGTAAAAATCACTCCCTATACATTATCACTCAAATCTAGGGAAGTAAAATCTAAGACCATTGAAAAAACACTAACAACCATTAAACTCATGGACTTAATTGATTATGGTTTTGAATTGCAAAGTAATGAGAAACCTTGCAGCCACCAAAAAAGTAAAAAAAAAAAAAAAACATTTTAAATTTTCAATATTTAAAAATTAAAAATTAACTAAATTACAGTGAGGTTATATTGAATGTCAGATGGCAGTTTTTGACGAGGTAGTTGAGTTAGAGCCTTTTTACTATTTTTCGAGTCAAAAGAATGCAAACAAATTAGACAATGTTTTATTACCCAGAAATATTCAAAAGGCGAAGCTACTTTTTTTGGTGGTAAATGGTTGATGCATTGTTACCTAACACATTAATCATAACTATTGCCTGGTTAGTTGTGTATAGAGTTATATTTCACAATGAGAATCTGTAAGTCAATTTTTGGAAAAGGATCCCCACCTTAGTGTACGGTAAACAATTTGTACACAATCTCTTTTGATCGATGCACTACTAACCTTTTGTTTTTGACCATAATACTTTTGCACCATAAAATATCTAAACCACCGTCAAAGTGGTGTGAGGGTATTATGGTAAAAAAACCTAAAATTGGTGTATGCATTAAAAAAGAATGGTGTCAAATCACCTTGTATGTATCATCACCAAGGAATGGTGCAAAATGGCACCAAGCTTAATCCTTGATGACAAGATCCTAGTTATTTCAAATTCTAAAGGAAATGCTCGGTGACAAGATTTGCAAATTAGTTTAGGATTAGTTAAGTGAGTTTTATTAACTCATATAGAATCTTTTCAAACCACTCCTATTGGCGCCTTTGAACTAACTGTCAGGATCGATTAACTATGATGAAGTTAATAAACACCTTAGATCTAATTGATTATAGAAGTTGCAGCGGATCAACACTATATCAATATATTAAGAACGATAAACTGTAAATAATAAACGAAAATATTAAGAACACAGTTTCACAAAAAGCTTCAATGTATATTATCAAGTTAACAATACACACGTACGTTTACAATTCGTAAGGAACTATTTATAATAGTCCTTGAAGCTAAACTATTTACCCTAGTTATTCTAGGACTTGATTTACATTCGAATTCTATAGATATACATTGATTTACATGCTATAACTATCTCTACGAAGATCTCGGACTTGATATGCTTCCAAAACGCTTATCAGTAGTATTCTGCAATCACCAGTAATGAATTCATATCATCAGTAGTAAGTTTGGTGACCAGTAGTAAGTCCAAAACCAACATCAGTAGTAACTACTATTGATCAATAGTATCTTCAATAAGCTTGATCAGTAGTAACTTAGTTATAGTTTTCACCAGTATCAACTTCATCAGTAGTAAACATGTTCTGCCCCATCAGTACTAAGTATGACCAGTACTAACTGCAGTATCAGTATTAAGTTGATCTGTGTTTTGCTCCAACAATCTCCCCCTAAACTTATTGATTCTCTTTCAATCAATCAAGTTTCTATTTACTTCTTCTTTTCTTTTTCCTTTTCTTCCAACAGTTTTGCTCTTCTTTTATCACCTTCTAATGTCTGTTGGTTTTGTTTATTCCTTTGTGCAATAATATATTTGCTGATCTTTTTCACAAATTCATTCATCTTATTTTGTAACATCACAGCATCATGAGGTTTAATGAAGTTCATGCACCATAGTTGATAAAGAGTTTTCTCAGAATGAGGATACTCTTTCTCATAAAGGAATAAGTCACATTTCTTACTTGTATATTCGAAGAAGTACATGTTGACAGTTGGCAGCACATTCCAGGCTTGAACATTCTCTGGATTTGTATACTTCTCTGGATAATTTTCTGGATAGAAAGCAGCATCAATCATTTCAGTAAGATAACCTGCAGCTGAATTCTTCCAGATCTTCTTAGTCATTCTTGGTTTACCAATGATCAACATCTTGATAATGTCACTTCTGGTTAGGGACATGACCAAAGGTTTCCAAGCTCTGAATCTTTGAGTGACCTTATCTTCTCTGACAATCTCAATCATATCATCTATATATCTCCAGTTGATGATTGGATTATTTTGTAGGGGGGCAATGGGAAGATCATAAACATGAACCATTTGTAATTTCTTCTTTGGTTGTTCAAGTTCAGAAGTAACTGTCTTCCTTTTCTTTGAAGTTTGAGAGGATACACCAGATGATTCTCCAGTTATTGTTTTTCTTTCTATCATTTCTTTGGAGTCTATCTGTTCAAGTTTAGTGGTGTATTTCTCATTAATGTCTTGTTCAGTAAGATCCTTCTTCTTCTCTACACAGTACTTTTCAATTAAATTGATCAACTTCATTCTTCCAAAGGCCTTTGTGTTGTGACCCCTTGATTTCAAGAATGTGATCATTTCTTTCTTTTTCTCTGCAAATTGTTCTGGCATATCAGCCTTCTGCTCTTTGCATTCCTGTACTTGTGCTTCAAGAAGTTCTAGTGTTTCATATTCAAGTTGCCTTATTTTTTCTAGTTCTCTTCTTTGTAGTTCTTTTCTTGTTTCAGCAACTTGTTTGGTTTTGACCTTTTGTTGAAATTGTGGCAGTTTTGATATATCTGCTATATCTGCCAATTTAATTTCTGTGAATGGTTGTCTCAATATTCTAGCCCTTTCTGCTAATCTTTTGTTTTCATTTGCTAGAGAGACTTCAACCTTCTTTAAATATTTTGCTCTCTTAACCTTCCACCTATCCTGTTTGGCTGATTTGGCATAGTTGATTTTGTTGACCATTTCATGACCTTGTGCTCTATTAGGTTGGTCTTCATCAGCAACTTCCTTTCCCTTTCCTATGTAGTTATCTTTCTTTATATCTGGTTCAGATTCAATAACAAATTTGGGACCATAGTATTGTATCTGTGACATAGGAAGTATTTTAGGATGTGGAGGCAGGGAGCATTCATCAACTTCTAACCAGTTGATATCATCATCAATATCTTTTACCACCATTTGTGTTGTTTTTCTTTTTGGAGATGGTGGAAGTATCACTGTAGGTTCTAGTAGTGGTGGCAGCTCAATAATGTCATCAGTAGTAACCAAGGTAGTTACTACTGGTATGTCTTCAGAGATTACTACTGATAGGGCATCAGTAGTGTTTGCTGCCTTTTCTTCATTTACTACTGCTATGATATCAGTAGTAGGAGTTACTACTGATACTTCTTGTTCAGCTTGTTCTTCCATATGAGCAGTAGTAATAGGCTCATCTTCAGTAACCATCATTTCTGGGCCTTCATCAACTGTTTCTTTTAAATTTAAGAGAGAGGATGCTGCTGCTGCAATTGATTCATCAATCATGGTTTGAATGTTGTCCTTCTCCCCCTTAGTGAGCTCAACTGGTGGAGCCTCACTATCACCAACTTTCTTTTTCAATTTTCTTATTATCTTGGTTTGTTGATGAAGCCTGTGTTCATATAGCCTCATCCGTTTGTTGATGGTATTAACATGCTTTTTCATTGCAGCCATAGTTTTCCCTTGGTTTGTGAGATATGTAAGACAATTTTGTACAATGGATTCAAGAGAATCCACTTTTGCCGTCAATTGTTGGATTTTAATACTGCCCTCACTCCATCTAGCAAGATCATCGGGCTCACTAACAGGTACATTGGTTTGAAGGTTTTCCATCCTATCCGTCAAATCAATAGATCTGCCCTCATCACTTCTTGGTGATTCATTGGGTCTTTTAGACATCCTCTTCTTCCTAGAAGAAGCAGAGATGCCCCCCTTGTGGTTTCTTGGCACCGGGGTCCTTTAAGTAATTCCTCAAATGAGTCATCACTTAAAGTTGCCGAGGTCTGGGTCTTAGTGATGTTCCCACTATCCTGTGTACCCACCTTTGGGGCATCAGTATTGAGAGCCCTCACCTCATGTCCTCTCTCCTCCTTGGAGGACAACTCTTTGAGTCTGGGGTTTGACTCGATTTGTCCCCTGGTGTCCTTTAAAGAAGATTTCTTTCTTTTATAAATTGTGGAAATATTTTGGGTTTTGTCTGGTAGGTCTTCCACAGAGTGAAGAGTAGCACTCTGCAGATTTATTTCAAGTTCCTGGGACACATTCAGGACTTCTATGTTAGTGGGTGATTGAGTGGCTATTTGGAGTGGTGTTTGGGCTGTATTTGGGGGTGATGGAGTGGGTTGAGGTTCAATTTGGGTTGTATCTATTATTGAACCCTCTCCAGTATGTGTCTGATCTTTGATCATATTAGGAAACATAGGGGTTTCCTTGCCCGAAAATTTAAATTGTTTTCTCATATTTGAGAAAACTTTCTTGTTCAACTCAGGTATTATGAAAATGTTTTTGGGAGTTGACAAGTTTTGTAATTCACAGTTTATGATATGTTGTAAAAATCTGGGATACATTAAAAATTTTGTAGAACTAAGATTTCCCAACATACCTTCAAAAATCATGTAGGAAACATTAAAGACTTGGTATGTGCATAAACAGACAACAGCAGAGGCTATTGCCTTATTAAACTCATTCCAAGTACTTCTTTTTGGAGAAATACAGTGCTGAAGAGTATGTACTAAAAATTTCCATTGTGGGGAGAGAAGACCCTTTTGAAAAGTTACTATGTTCAGTCTTCCCTCATATCCCATTTTATTTAAAATTTCAGCAATGAATTCCTTGGGAAGAGTATACATACCTGAATCATCATGTAGTTGTAGATGATGTCTGATTGATTGTTCAGTTACTGTTATATGCTTTCCATCTACTTTTGATTTGATCATCGATGTGGTCGTTCCTTCTGTTCTTTCAGCATTGGTCCAAAAATCCACCAAGTGCTGTTGATAGGCTTTCGGTTTCACCGTTAACGCGAACTTAATGTATGAGTTCTTTAAAAATTGCACTATTGGTCGAAAGTCTTTAGTGCCGTCTGGATTTCGTAAAAACGCACACATATTATGGAACTCTGAGTATTTAAGATCGGTTTGAACGTTGAGAGATTGTAGAGTTGCCATTGTTGTTGATTTTGAGAGAAAAATGTAAGAATTTTGTTACTGACTCAGGATTTTTTGTTTTTTGTTTTTTTTTTTTTGATCGTAAGCTAGGGTTTATCGAGAGGATTTAGCGAATCGAAGTGAAGATAATGCTAAACTAATCGACTGCCGCCTTTTATATCTTTCGATTTACCCTGCAAAAAGACTAAATTGCCCTTCGAATCATAGCATAACGGTTATTTTCATGGGGGTTAGTTTGGTAATTGTGATTCTGAAAGACCAGTAGTAACTATGATATCAGTAATAAAATGTCAGTAGTATCTACTAGCATCAGTAGTGACTAGGGATTTTGACATCAGTAGTAACTATAGACATCAGTAATAACCACCAACACACACGACCAGTAGTATATGTGATTACCAGTAGTACTGACTTACCAGTAGTATTTATGTGAACCTAATACACACCAGTAGGAATACACTACCGGTAGTATTTTGTGCACATGCCTACAATCAGTAATACAGATCTACCAGTAGTAAAACACTTTAAATAAATAACTTTTTACAACAAAACTTTACACATGACTTTAAGTGAGATTTTAATTTATCAAAATCATTCCAATACTGCTAACCAAGAAGTTGAATCTTCCTACATCAAAAGCTTTTGTAAAAAGATCTGCTAATTGATCATCAGTATGGATTTTAACCACTTTGATTAATTTCTTTTCATTGCAATCTCTTATAAAATGAAATCTTATTTCAATGTGTTTGGTTTTAGAGTGTTTTACTGGATTGTTCACAATACTAATATCACTTTGATTATCAATAAAAATAAGAGTTTTAATGATAGAGATACCAAAGTCTAGAAGCTGGTTTTGAATCCAGAGTACTTGAGCACAACAAGCAGATGCAGCTACATACTCTGCTTCAGCAGTTGATGTTGATACATTTGTTTGCTTCTTACATTGCCATGACACCAGTCTTGATCCAAAGAATTGACATCCACCAGTAGTGGACTTTCTGTCTTGACATTCACCTCCATAGTCACTATCTGTGTAGGCTATGAGTTCAAAGGGTGAATCATGTGGATACCATAGACCTAGTGATGGTTTGCCTTTCAAGTATCTGAATATTCTTTTGACAGCTTGCAAGTGTAGTTCTTTAGGTCTTGCTTGATATCTTGCACACACACAAACACTATACATAATGTCAGGTCTTGATGCAGTTAAGTACATCAAAGAGCCTATCATTGATCTATATAAGTGCTCATCTACATCCTCCCCCTCAACATCAGGATGTAGGTGTTTGTGTGTTTCCATTGGTGTACTTGCACTCTTACTGTCTTTCAAATCAAATTTCTCCAAGATGTCTTTGACATATTTTGATTGATTTATCAAAATACCATCTGTTCTTTGACTGACTTGGAGTCCAAGGAAGAAGTTCATTGGACCCATAGAGCTCATCTTGAATTTAATCTGCATCAGTTCTTCAAATTCTTTGCATAAACAGTCATTGGTTGAACCAAAGATGATAGCATCTACATAGATTTGTACCAGTAGTATATCATCTTTGACTTTCTTTGTAAACAAAGTTTTGTCAATGGCTCCTCTTTTAAAGTTGTTCTTCAATAGATATGATGATAATGTGTCATACCATGCTCTTGGTGCCTGATGTAGGCCATACAGAGCTTTGTCCAGTTTAAACACATAATCACCATGTTTTGGATCTTCAAAACCTGGAGGTTGGCATACATAGACCTCTTCTTCAATCTTCCCATATAGGATTCACATCCATTTGATAGACTTTGAACTTTTTGAATGACGCATATGCTAGAAATATTCTTATAGCTTCAATTCTAGCAACAGGAGCATATACTTCATCATAGTCTATTCCTTCTTCTTGAGTGTATCCTTGGGCTACAATTCTGGCTTTGTTCTTGATCACTATACCTCTTTCATCTTTCTTGTTTCTAAAGATCCATCTTGTTCCAATGGCTCTTTTTCCTTTGGGTAAAGGTACAAGTGTCCAAACAGCTTGTAACTTGAATTGAAGGAGTTCTTCTTGCATTGCCTCAATCCAGTTTGAGTCCTTCATTGCTTGTTGGATCTTCTTTGGTTCATCCTCCTTGTGGGTTTTCACCAAATGCCACATATCCTCCATCAAATAACTTGAAATCTTTAAGAATTTGTAGATTTCCAGTCATGTGCCTTGAGCATCCACTATCAATATGCCATGTTCTTCCTTCTTCTGGGATCTGAATGCTCTGCACAAGTGAGTAAAAGATTAGTTAAGTTTGGGAACCCAAGCTTTATATGTCTTGGGTTCATCCTTTGAGAAATAAGCTTTTGGAGATTTAACTTTAAACATTTTTGGTGCCCATACTTGTTTAGTACTGGTGTTTAGTTTTACTACTGCCCTTTTAAAAGTGTTACTGGTGTTTGAGTTTTCTACTGATCTTGGTTTATACCCATGATGTTTAGCTTTTGAATACTTTACTACTGATGGACCAGTAGTATTTGGGTACTTACCATGTTTAGAATGACAAGTAGTGTTTTTAGGGTTGACACCATTAGTATATTTGAAAGTTGGTTTAGGAGCAGTAGTATTTTTGTAATTAGGGTTTGTACCAGTAGTGTTTTTGTACTGGTACCATACAGCATTATAGTTAGGGTTAACACCAGTAGTAAAATTGTTAAAGTTTTTACTGGTGTTGGAAAATTTAAAATATTGTTTATTTTGATTGGATTTTCCATTGTTCTTGAAGTAATTGCTTTTCTTTGGGCTTCCAACTCTTCTGTTATGCACAAACCTTGGTGCACTTCTTCCAAATCTTGGTGTTTCAGCAATTGGAGTTTTTGTTTTATTTACTACTGAAGGGCCAGTAGTATCTTTTAACTTCTGTGTCTTTGCTTTTTCTTTAAAGATTTTAAATTCTCTTAACTCTTTGCAGTTTATTGGATTGAAGTGACAATCCTTTGCTAAATGATTTACTTTGTTGCAAATAACACATTTTACTTTATTATCTTGAGCCTTTATGATTTTTCTTTGTTCTAAGAGTTGGTTCCTATTTCTTTGATTTCCCCTTTTTAGAATTTTGGGTATATTTTCTGCATCATATTTAGGAGATTCATTTTGACTTTGTGCTGTGTGAAAACTTGTATCAATTGATTTTGGAGATTCAATTGGAGAAATTGTAAATTCAATTGTTTGGTCATCATCAGAAGAATCATTTGATTCAGATGTTTCATTATGTGATTCAGTTTGATGTTCAGTTTTTAATTCATTAATGATTCTTTCTGAACTGTTTTTAAGTGGAGGAATGAATTTATATGGAGGTGGTACAGCATGATATCCCACCCCATGGACAACTTTTTCTGTAGTTTGATTGTTAGTTAGTTCATCAAGAATTTTTGTACTTCTTTCAAACTTTTTAATTGTTAATTTATTCTGTTCAATTTCAAGTTGACATTCTTCTAATTTGCATGTTAATTCTATATTTTTTAATTCATAAAACTCTTTCTCATCCACAGCTTGAAGCAATTCTTCCTTTATCCTTTGATCAATCATCTGGTACACTTTTATTTGATGTTCTTGATCAGCAATTACACCATCAAATTCATGATTTCTTCTTACTGCTTTTGCTAAATCTTCAGTTAATTTAGTGTTTTCTTTTTCTAGATTTTTAACAATTTTAATACATTCAGAAGTACAAGGTTTAGGTTTTACCTCAGTTTTGTTGTCAGTAAATGCCATGAGAGCTTGATTTTGAGCATGCTCTTCTGCTTGGAAGCTCCAGTCATATCCTTGTCCTTGTTGTGAAACAAGAGCAGTTGATTTTGATCTTTTGTCTGGCTGAGGACATTCTTTTGCAAAGTGACCAAGATTGTTGCAGTTGTAACATTTGACTTTTGTTTTGTCAAATCCAGCTTTGTCACCTTTGTTGTAGTTGAGGCTTGTCCTCCCAGTCCTTTTTAAGAACCTTTTGGTTCTTAGGCTCAGCATAGCCATCTGCCATTTAAGATCCATCTCCTCAAGATCATCTGGATTTAATTGTTCCAAGTCATCACTAATCAGTGCAGTATGCACATGACTAGTGAAGAAGGATTCTCTTGCAGTGTCCTCAGAATCTGCAGCCTTTCCTGTGGAGGTTTCCTGACCTTGACCTGTACTAGATACATATGCAGCATTATTAGAAGAAATAGAAGGGTTCTTTTGATTTATCTCAGTTTCAAATACTCTGATATCATTGTAGAGTTCATCCAACTCCTTTTCTTCTAGTGCATCTCTTTGTCTATATACCACTGTATACATGGCTCATTCTTCACTTAGAGACCTTAGGAACTTCATGTTGACATCTTCTTGATCCATCTTAACCCCAACCTGGTTAAGTTCACCAATTAGCTTGTTGAATCTGTCAAACACTTGAATGAGTGTTTCATTGGGCTTTCCTTTGAAATTTTCAAATTCTTGTTTGAGAACAGACTTCATATTCCTTTTGGTGCTCTTTGTCCCAACAAATCTCTTCTCCAGTGCTTCCCAAAGTACCTTTGCATCATCATACTCAACGAAGAGATGTTGATAGTCGTTAGGAATGGCCAGTAGGAGAGTGCTTAGAGTTTTAAGTTCGATTCCTTTGTCTTTCTTCTCCTTCTCACACTTAAGTTTGTCTGCCTCAGTTGCAGAGCTGCTTGCTTGACCAGGACCAGTTTTGTTTCCTTCAAGGACAACTTCCCACATGGAATAATTTGTAATAAGCATGTATTGCTTAATACGATTCTTCCACATCCCAAAGTTATTGGGAGTGAGTATAGGGATTTTATTGGCCTGAGTGCTTTCATTGTTATCAGTCATGATTAACAATCTGTGTGTTTTAAAGATTAAAACTTTTTGTTGTTCTTAAAATCGTAGATCTAGAACCAATACGCTCTGATACCACTTGTCAGGATCGATTAACTATGATGAAGTTAATAAACACCTTAGATCTAATTGATTATAGAAGTTGCAGCGGATCAACACTATATCAATATATTAAGAACGATAAACTATAAATAATAAATGAAAATATTAAGAACACAGTTTCACAAAAAGCTTCAATGTATATTATCAAGTTAACAATACACACGTACGTTTACAATTCGTAAGGAACTATTTATAATAGTCCTTGAAGCTAAACTATTTACCCTAGTTATTCTAGGACTTGATTTACATTCGAATTCTATAGATATACATTGATTTACATGCTATAACTATCTCTACGAAGATCTCGGACTTGATATGCTTTCAAAACGCTTATCAGTAGTATTCTGCAATCACCAGTAATGAATTCATATCATCAGTAGTAAGTTTGGTGACCAGTAGTAAGTCCAAAACCAACATCAGTAGTAACTACTATTGATCAGTAGTATCTTCAATAAGCTTGATCAGTAGTAACTTAGTTATAGTTTTCACCAGTATCAACTTCATCAGTAGTAAACATGTTCTGCCCCATCAGTACTAAGTATGACCAGTACTAACTGCAGTATCAGTATTAAGTTGATCTGTGTTTTGCTCCAACACTAACGCTTCAGCTTTTATCAGTTGAGTGCACATAAGTTGACACATGAGTTGACACTCTAATCGACACACCACTCTCACAATAGACTTCCACTTAATATTTTTGGGCCCCACATACACACAAACTACAAAGAGGATGTTTGGGATTGCGATTTGAAGTAGATTATCTGCTTATTGCGTTTTGAAAACGCAAATAATCTAAAACTAGTGTTTGTCAAAAAGTATGAAATAATCACTTATTTGCGTTTTGGAGCTTTCAAAATGGAGTTTTGAAAAAGTAGGTTGGTAGCTACTTATTTGCGTTTTGAAAATGGAGTTTTGAATATTACCTATTAACTAAACAAATAATCAGATTTGCCAAACACTAAAATACAGATTATCTGATTATTGCGATTTTAAACAGCATAATCAAATCCAAACACTAGTTTTCAGAATCACATTTTGTTACCGTTGATTATCTGATTATTCATTTTCAAAACACATAATCTATTTTAAATAAGCAATCCCAAACACCCCCTAAGAGCATCGTTGGATCGAGTATTTGAAAAGTTCCTGTTAACTTATTGACTTTTTGATATGCTGTTTTGAAAATTAAGAGTCGCCTTATTTATTGAATTTTCTTTTTAAAGTTTCTTAACTTATCTACCCAAACACCTTTTTAACTTATTTACTTCTTAAAAAGTCAACAAGTTAATAAGTTATTTTCAAAAGAACTTCCAAACTCTCTCTAATACTCACTTTTATTAAAAGTGTGCCATTGGTTTTACCAAACCGATACCAACCAATGCCAAACCAAAGCAATGGCTGGGACATGTTTTAAACTTTTAATAGGCAGGTGAACAACTATTTGTGTCATCTAGTCCAAACTTATAAAATGAGTCAAAAACTGTTTCATCAATTCCCTCATGTAAATCATTACACAACACAACATTTTTCAACAACTCTCGTGCGTCACTTTTGCAATAATACATTGTCTGATTTGTTTGCTTCCTTTTGACTCGAAAAATAGCACCAAAGCTCTAATTCAGCCATCTCTTCAAAGACCGCCATTTGACATTTAATACAACATCACTGTAATTCTTAACTTCAAAATATTAAAATAAAAATAAATGTTCTTTTTTAGTGGCTCAAGAGTATAAGCTTTACTCCAATTGTTCTTCCACAATGGAGTTTTAGTGGCCATTTTTTCGATTCTCGGAGTTGAATGGCTGTTACATTTTATACATTTTATAATCTTGTTATATTCTACTGTCCTAGATTTGATCACCAAACATAATATTATAATTTTTTTTACTGATCAATCATTCTAATAAATGGCTCATGACTGCATATCCTTGGACTTGATTCTACATCTCATTATCCAACGACCAATCAATCAACGGAAAAGATTGTTTTGCCTTATTTGATCTTATTGTCTGTCTCACCTTATTAAGCTAAGAAATATTGGACTTTCTAGAATTGCAATAATTCTTTCCTCTCAAAAGTCAAAAGGACATTTCCACTTGTGCCCTTTTGATGATTTGCTGCCATGTGCTTGATTTAGGCCTTAAAATATTTGGTTTAGTTTGCACGTCTATTTTGTAGGTGTTATTTTCTCCCCCACTTAATATTAACCATGTAATATGGGAATCCAAAAATCGGTGTCACCAATACTCTTAAGCAATCGATAATCACAAGTTGATATACCCTTGTCCTTTAGGAATTTAGGGGTGGGCGCAGTCCAGAAATCGAACCAAACTGAAACTGATATAAGCGAAACCGATAATGATTGTCAGGATCGATTAACTATAGACAAGTTAATAAACACCTTAGATCTAATTGATGATAGAAGTTGCAGCGGATCAACACTATATCAATAATTAAGAACAATGAACTGTATGAACAATAAACAAGAATATTAAGAACACAGTTTCACAAAAAGCTTCAATGTATATTATTGAGTTAACAATACACACGTACGTTTACAATTCGTAAGGAACATACTTATAGTAGTCCTTGAAGCTAAACTATTTACCCTAGTTATTCTAGGACTTGATTTACATCGAATAATAATAATATACATTGATTTACATTCTATAACTATCTATACGAAGATCTCGGACTTGATATCTTCCAAAAACGCGTATCAGTAGTAACTGCAATCACCAGTAGTAAATAAGTAACATCAGTAGTAAACTTGGTGATCAGTAGTAAGTCCATAATCAACGTCAGTAGTAACTACAATGATCAGTAGTATCTTCAATCTTCTCATGATCAGTAGTAACTTAGTTATAGTGAACACCAGCATCAACTTCATCAGTAGTAATATGTTCTGCCCCATCAGTACTAAGTATGTCAGTACTAACTGCAGCATCAGTAATAAGTTGATCTGTGTTTTGCTCCAACAATCTCCCCCTAAACTTATTGATCATCTTTTAATCAATCAAGTTTCTTTTGTTCCTCTTGTTCTTTTCTTCTTTTCTCAAGAGTTCTTTGATTCTGTTGAAGCCTTTGTTCAATAATATATCTGCTGTTCCTCTTTGTAAAATAATTCAGTTTGTTTTGGAACATAACAGCATCATAGGGTTTCATCAAAGTGTTTATGAATATCTGATACATTGTCTTCTCAGAATGTGGATATTCTTTCTCATACAAGTACAATTCACACACTTTGCCTGATTTCTCAAAGAAGTACATATTTGCAGTAGGAATGACATTCCAAGCATACACATTACCTGGATTTGTAAATTGTTCTGGATAATTGTCTGGATAAAATGCAGCATCTATCATTCTAGTCAAATATCCAGCTCCAGATTCTTTCCATGATTTCTTTGTCATTCTTGGTTTCCCAATAATCAAAAGTTTGATTACATCACTTCTTGTACATGACCTGATTAAGGGTAACCATCCAGTGAATCTTTGTACTACTTTGTCTTCCCTTATAACCTCTATGACATTGTTCTGCATCACTCTCCAGTTAAGAATTGGATTGTTCTGTAGAGGAGCAACTGGCATTTCAAGAACAGGTATAATTTGTTGTTTTGATTTCTTCTTGGAGCTTTGTTCTTGATCAACAGATTTTCTTTTTAGTGATTGGGGAGTTGAAGTATTACCAACAGTTGTAACACTACCAGCTTTGAGCAAATTTAAGCTGATTGGTACTAAAGTTTTGGCTTTGGCTTTCTTTGATTCTTCATCTTCTTGTTCAGCCAAATCTCTTTTCTTTGCAGTGCAGTATTTTTCAATTATGGTTATCATCTTCATTCTTCCAAAAGATTTTGCACTGTGACCTTTTGTCTTTAGAAAATCTATCATAAGAGACTTTTGTTCAAATATATCATCTGGTAAATCATCTTTTGTTCTTTTGCATTCTGCTACAAGATCTTCTAGACAGTTTAGATGTTCCTCTTCTACTTTTCTAAGCCTTTTGAACTCTGCTTCTTGGGCTTCTATCTGAACATCTTTAATTTGAGCAGGTATTTGAACAGTAGTTGTACTTTGAACTTTCTTTTTCTTTTCTACTAAAGCTTGATACATTTCCACTTTCTCCAAAAATTTTCTATGTTTAATTCTCCATCTGGATTGCTTTTCTGCTCTTACATGATTAATCTTGTTTACCATGTGATGACCAAGAGCTCTGTTTGGGTAATCTTCATCATATATCTCTTTACCCTTTCCAATGTGAGCTGAAGGTGGAGGTGGAATATATTTCATGTCTGGCACTCCACTTATTATAACTGAAGGAGAAAATGATCTAAGTTCATCTTGTTTAAGTATTTTTGGATGTGGAGGAAGTGAGCATTCATCAACCTCAAACCAATTCACATTATCATCAATGTCAGGTATGATAAGTGGTTGATCAGGTGTTGGTGGTTTGGTAATGATGACATGTCTCTCTCTTTCAATAAGCTCTGGAAAATGTAGTTCTTCCTCTTCAGTAGTAACCAGAGTAGTTACTACTGGTGTAACTTCAGGAGTTACTACTGATAGGGCATCAGTAGTATTTGTTGCTTTTACTTCCTCTTCTTCATTTACTACTGCTATTATCTCAGTAGTGGGAGTTACTACTGGTATTTCTTTTTCAACTTGTTCTTCCATAGTAGTAGTAGTAACAGGTTCATCTTCTGTAACCATCATCTCTGGGCCTTCATCAACTTCTGTTTCTTTTAAGTTTAAGAGGGAGGATGCTGCTGCTGCAATAGATTCATCAATCATTGTTTGTATATTATCCTTCTCCCCCTTAGTGAGCTCAACTGGTGGAGCCTCACTATCATCAAGTTTCTTCTTCAATTTTCTGATGATTTTGGTCTGTTGATGAAGCCTGTGCTCATAGAACCGCATTCTTTTGTTGATGGTATTCACATGCCTTTTCATGGCAGCCATAGTTTTTCCTTGATTGGTTAAGTACTTGAGACAATCTTGTACAGTGGATTCCAAGGAATCCACTTTAGCCGTCAATTGGGTGATTTTAATACTGCCCTCACTCCATCTAGCAAGATCATCGGGCTCACTAACAGGTACATTGGTTTTAAGGTTTTCCTTCCTTTCCATCAATTCCACAGATCTGCCCTCATCACTGCTTGGTGATTCATTGGGTCTTTTAGACATTCTCTTCTTCCTAGAAGAAGCAGAGATGCCCCCCGGGGTCCTTTGAGTAACTCCTCAAAAGAGTCATCACTCAAAGTTGCCGAGGTTTGGGTCCTAAAGATGTTTTCACTGTCCTGTGCACCCACCTTTGGGGCATCAGTAGTGAAAGCCCTCCCCTCATGTCCTCTCTCCTCCTTGGAGGACAACTCTTTGAGCCTGGGGTGTGACTCGATTTGTCCCCTGGTGTCCTTTGAAGAAATTTTCTTTCTATGATAAATTGTGGAAATATTTTTGGTTTTGTCTGGTAGGTCTTCCACAGAGTGAAGAGTAGCACTCTGCAGATTTACATCAAGTTCCTGGGACACATTCAGGACTTCTGTTTGGGTTGGTGATTGAGTGGCTATTTGGATTGGTGTTTGGGCTGTATTTGGGGGTGATGGAGTGGGTTGAGGTTCAACTTGGAATGTAGCAATGGTTGAACCCTCTCCAATATTGGGTTGATCTTTGATCATGTTAGGAAACAGAGGGGTTTCCTAGCCCGAAAATTTAAATTGTTTTCTCATATTTGAGAAAACTTTCTTGTTCAACTCAGGTAATAGAAAAATGTTTTTAGGAGTTGACAAGTTTTGCAATTCACAGTTTATGATATGTTGTAGAAATATGGGATACATTAAAAATTTTAGAAGAACTAAGATTTCCCAACATACCATCAAATATCATGTTTGAAAAATTAAATACTTGGTCTGTGCATAAACAGACAACAGCAGAGGCTATTGCCTTATTAAACTCATTCCAAGTACTTCTTTTAGGAGAAATACAATGCTGAATGGTATGTATTAAAAATTTCCATTGTGGGGAGAGAAGACCCTTTTGAAAAGTAACTATATTGAGTCTTCCCTCATATCTCATTTTGTTCAAAATTTCAGCAATGTATTCCTTAGGAAGAGTAGTCATACCTGAATCATCGTGTAATTGTAGATGGCGTCTGATTGATTGTTCTGTTACTGTGATGTGCTTTCCATCTACTTTAGATTTTATCATTGATGATGTTGTTCCTTCTGTTCGCTCAGCATTGGTCCAGAAATCCACCAAGTGCTGTTGATATGATTTTGGTTTTACAGTTAAGGCAAACTGTATATATGAATTTCTCAAAAATTTTACGATCGGACGGAAATCTTTTGTTCCGTCGGGATTCTTTAAGAATGCAACCATATTGTGAAATTCTGAGTATTTGAGATCGGTTTGCACATCGAGAGTTTGTAAAGTTGCCATTGTTCTTGAGATTTTGCTAGAATTTTGTTACAGATGAAGTGTTTTTGATCGTAAACTAGGGTTTATTGAGAGGTGTTTAAAGAATCGAAGTGAAGATAATGCTAAATTAATCGTCTGCCGCCTTTTATATCTTTCGATTAAACCTGCAAAACTACGAAAATATCCTTCGAATCATAACATAACGGTTATTTTCATGGGGGTTAGTTTGGTAATTGTGTTTATGAAAGACCAGTAGTGAATAAGATATCAGTAGTAAAACGTCAGTAGTATCTACTAACATCAGTAGTGACTAAGGATTTTGACATCAGTAGTAACTATAGACATCAGTAGTAACAATTGACATACAAGACCAGTAGTATATGTGAATAACAGTAGTACTGACTTACCAGTAGTATTTGTGTAAACCTAAAATACACCAGTAGTAATGAATTACCAGTAGTATTTTGTGCATACACTATCACACCAGTAGTACAGCAATACCAGTAGTAAAACACTTAAGAAAATAATATTTTACAACACTAACTTTACACATGATTTTAAGTGAGATTTTAAGTTATTAAAATCATTCCAATACTGCTAACCAAGAAGTTGAATCTTCCTACATCAAATGCTTTTGTAAAAAGATCTGCTAATTGATCATCAGTATGGATTTTAACTACTTTGATTAATTTCTTTTCATTACAATCTCTTATAAAGTGAAATCTTATTTCAATGTGTTTAGTTTTTGAATGTTTTACTGGATTATTCACAATACTAATAGCACTTTGATTATCAATAAAAATAGGAGTTTTGAGGATAGAGATACCAAAGTCTAGAAGTTGATTTTGAATCCATAGTACTTGAGCACAGCAAGCAGATGCAGCTACATATTCTGCTTCGGCAGTAGATGTTGATACATTTGTTTGCTTCTTACATTGCCATGACACCAGTCTTGATCCAAAGAATTGACATCCACCAGTAGTGGATTTTCTATCTTGACATTCACCTCCATAATCACTATCTGTATAGGCTATTAGTTCAAAGGGTGAGTCATGTGGATACCATAGACCTAGTGATGGTTTGCCTTTCAAGTATCTGAATATTCTTTTAACCGCTTGTAAGTGTAGTTCTTTGGGTCTTGCTTGATATCTAGCACACACACAAACACTATACATAATGTCAGGTCTTGATGCAGTTAAGTACATCAAAGAGCCTATCATTGATCTATATAAGTGTTCATCTACATCCTCCCCCTCAACATCAGGATGTAGGTGTTTGTGTGTTTCCATTGGAGTACTAGCACTTTTGCTGTCTTTCAAGTCAAACTTTTCCAAGATATCTTTGACATATTTTGATTGATTTATCAAAATACCATCAGTTCTTTGACTGACTTGGAGTCCAAGGAAGAAGTTCATTGGACCCATAGAGCTCATCTTGAATTTAATCTGCATCAGCTCTTCAAATTCTTTGCACAATGTATCATTGGTTGAGCCAAAAATGATATCATCTACATAGATTTGTACCAGTAGTATATCATTCTTGACTTTCTTTGTAAATAATGTTTTATCAATGGCTCCTCTTTTAAAGTTGTTCTTCAATAAGTATGATGATAATGTGTCATACCATGCTCTTGGTGCCTGATGTAGGCCATACAGAGCTTTATCCAATTTAAACACATAATCACCATGTTTTGGATCTTCAAAACCTGGAGGTTGGCAAACATATACCTCTTCTTCAATTTTCCCATATAGGAAAGCACTCTTAACATCCATTTGATAGACTTTGAATTTCTTGAATGAAGCATATGCTAGAAATATCCTTATGGCTTCAATTCTAGCAACAGGAGCATATACCTCATCATAGTCTATTCCTTCTTCTTGAGTGTATCCTTGGGCTACTAGTCTGGCTTTATTCTTGATCACTATACCTCTTTCATCTTTCTTGTTTCTGAATATCCATCTTGTTCCAATGGCTCTTTTTCCTTTGGGTAGAGGTACAAGTGTCCAAACAGCTTGTAATTTAAATTGAAGGAGTTATTCTTGCATTGCCTCAATCCAGTTTGAGTCCTTCATTGCTTGTTGAATCTTCTTTGGTTCATCCTGAGACAGAAAGCATTCATACATACATTCATTAGCAATTAAACTTATATTACACATATTGGCAGTTAAGCTTTTGTTTAATTTGCTTCTTGTTTGTAGTGGTGAGTTGACATCACTTAGAACAAGGTCTAATGGATGGTTCTTTTGAGTCCTTGTAGTTGTGGCTTTATCAACCGCTAGTTGATTTTCAAGATTGGACTCATTTGTCTCAGGCAGTTGTTCATCTTGTGATTCTTCATTGTCATGGATGTTTGGTTCATCATCATCTTGGTCAGAGTTACTACTGGAATTATCTTCATTAGGATCAGTAGTATTGTTGTTGTTACTGGTGTCAGTAGTATCATGAGAATCTAGGTTATTGTTGGGACCAGTAGTATTTTCAGTACTGTTACTGGTACCAGTAGTATTGGAATTACTACTGACCTCATTCTCAGAGTTACTACTGCTTTCAATATTTGAGTTATTACTGATATCAGTATTAACTATGGGAGCAGTATCAACAATTATGTATCTCATCTTTTCTTGACCAGTATAAACAGATGATGTTCCTTCTTTTTGATTAAGACAATTTGAATTACCTGCATTGAAATTCATATTAAAATTTAAAGGATTTGGTTAGATTGTCTATGTCAAATAGCCAATCTGGACCATTTCCTTGTTCATTAGGTACATTTTCATTAAAGGATACATTGATGCTTTCTTCAATTATCCTTAGTCTTTTGTTGAATACTCTGTATGATTTGCTTTGAGTAGAGTATCCCACAAAGATTCCATCATCAGCTTTGCAGTCAAACTTACCAATTTGTTCTCTTGTAATCAGAATAGTACAAGGACAACCAAATGATTTTAAGAAACTTATAGAAGGTTTTCTTTTATTAAAAAGTTCATATGGTGTTTTAAAATGTGGCTTCACTATTAATACTCTGTTCTGAACATAACAAGCAGTATTAACAGCTTCTGCCCAAAAAGTAATTGGTAATTTTGAGTCTGCAAGCATTGATCTTGCTGCTTCAATGATGGTTCTATTCCTTCTTTCAGCTACACCATTTTGTTGTGGAGTTCTAGGTGAGCTGTATTGCCTGTCAATACCTTTAAGATCACAAAAGTTAATTAAGTTAGCATTTTTAAATTCTGTGCCATTATCACATCTTATGGCTTTCACTTTTTGATCAGATGTGTTTTCCAGTTTGACAATTAAGTTCTTTATGAGTTCACTTGTTTCATCCTTTGTCCTGAGAAAGAAAACCCATGTATATCTGGAAAAGTCATCAGTAATAACAAGACAATATTGTTTCTTTCCAATACTCATTACATTTGTAGGTCCAAAAAGGTCCATATGTAAGAGCTGTAAAGGAACAGAAATAGAGTTCACAGTTTTGGACTTATGAGAAGTCTTGTGTTGTTTACCTTTTAGGCATGCAACACAATGATGATCACACATGAATTGTTTTTGAGGTAGTCCAATTACCAGATTTCTTTTTACTAAATTATTCATGTTTTTAAAATTTGTGTGACACATCCTTCTGTGCCACAGTTCTGATTCAGTGGTGTTTGCCTTGGATATAAAACAGTTGACCTCATTTGTAGAAATGAGTTCTCCCCCTATATCCAGGCAATACACATTGTTTCTCCTTGGAGTTCTTAAAACAACATATTTTTCATCTAAAATAAAATCAGGAGAAAGAATGATGCACTCAATGTCTGTGAACAGAATCTCGTTCTTTTTATCACAAACTTGAGACACACTGACAAGATTGTATTTTAGTTCAGCTACATAAAATACATCATCAAAGGTAATTTTTCCATTAGTAACAGTACCTTTACCTGTAATCTTACCTCCCTGGGGATTCTCACCAAATGCCACATATCCTCCATCAAATGACTTGAAATCTTTAAGAATTTGCAGATTTCCAGTCATGTGCCTTGAGCATCCACTATCAATATGCCATGTTCTTCCTTCTTCTGGGATCTGAATGCTCTGCACAAATGAGTAAAGGATTAGTTAAGTTTGGGAACCCAAGCTTTATATGTCTTGGGTTCATCCTTTGAGAAATAAGCTTTGGGAGTTTTATCTTTAAACACTTTTGGTAACCATACTTGTTTAGTACTGGTGTTTTGTTTTACTACTGCCCTTTTGGAGTTATTACTGGTGTGAGAATTTCCTACTGATCTTGGTTTATACCCATTGTTTTGAGCTTTTGAATACTTTACTACTGATGGACCAGTAGTATTTGGGTACTTACCATGTTTAAAATGACCAGTAGTGTTTTTAGAGTTAACACCAGTAGTGTTTTTGAAATTTGTTTTGGGAGCAGTAGTATTTTTGAAATTAGGGTTTTTACCAGTAGTATTCTTGTACTGGTACCATACAGCATTATAATTAGGGTTAACACCAGTAGTAAATTTGTTTGAGTTTCTACTGGTGTTGGAAAATTTAAAATATTGTTTATTTTGATTAGATTTTCCATTGTTCTTGAAGTAATTGCTGTTCTTTGGGCTGCCAACTCTTCTGTTTTGCACAACTCTTGGTGCACTTCTTCCAAATCTTGGAGTTTCCGCAATTTGAGTTTTGATTGTATTTACTACTGAAGGACCAGTAGTATCTTTTAACCTTTGAGTTTTTGCATTTTCTCTAAAAACTTTAAATTCCTTTAACTCCTTGCAATTTATTGGATTGAAGTGACAATCCTTTGCTAAATGATTCACTTTATTGCAAATAACACATTTTAATTTATTTTCTTGAGCCTTTATTGTTTTTCTTTGTTCTAAGAGTTGGTTTCTATTTCTTTGGTTTCCTCTTTTTAGAATTTTGGGTATATTTTCTGCATTATATTTAGGAGACTCATTTGGACTTTGAGCAGTGTGAAAACTTGTATCAATTGATTTTGGTGATTCAGTTTGAGATATTGTAAATTCAATTGATTGCTCATCATCAGAAGAATCATTTGATTCAGATGTTTCAGTATTAGATTCAGTTTGCTTTTCAGTTTTTAATTCATTAATGATTCTTTCTGAACTGTTTTTAAGTGGAGGAATGAATTTGTGTGGAGGTGGTACAGCATGATATCCCACCCCATGAACAACCTTTTCTGTAGTTTGATTATTAGTTAATTCATCTAGAATTTTAGTGCTTCTTTCAAACTTTTTAATTGTTAATTTATTTTGTTCAATTTCAAGCTGACATTCTTCTAATTTACTTGTTAGTTCTTTATTTTTTGTTTCATGGAACTCTTTCTCATCCACAGCTTGAAGCAATTCTTCCTTGATCCGTTGATCAATCATCTTGTACACCTTTATTTGATGTTCTTGATCAGCAATCACACTATCAAACTCATGATTTCTTCTGATTGCTTTTGCTAGATCTTCATTTAATTTAGTGTTTTCTTTTTCTAGATTTTTAATAATTTTAGCACATTCAGGGGTACAAGGTTTAGATTTTACCTCAGTTTTGTTGTCAGTAAAGGCCATAAGAGCTTGATTTTGAGTATGCTCTTCTGCTTGGAAGCTCCAGTCATAGCCTTGTCCTTGTTGTGACACAAGAGCAGTTGATTTTGATCTTTTGTCTGGTTGAGGACATTCTTTTGCAAAGTGACCAAGGTTGTTACAGTTGTAACACTTGACTTTAGTCTTGTCAAATCCTGCTTTGTCACCTTTGTTGAAACTGAGACTTGTCCTACCAGTTCTTTTTAAGAATCTTTTGGTCCTTAGGCTCAGCATAGCCATCTGCCATTTAAGATCCATCTCCTCAAGATCATCTGGATTCAATTGTTCCAAGTCATCACTAATCAATGCAGTATGCACATGACTAGTGAAGAAGGATTCTCTTGCAGTATCCTCAGAATCTGCAGCCTTTCCTGTGGAGGTTTCTTGTCCTTGACCTGTACTAGACACAAATGCAGCATTGTTAGAAGAAATAGAAGGGTTTTTGTGATTTACCTCAGTTTCAAACACTCTGAGATCATTATAGAGTTCATCTAACTCCTTTTCTTCTAAAGCATCTCTTTGTCTATACACCACTGTATACATGGCCCATTATCAGTAGTAATTGGACACAGCCACCATCTAAATCCATGGATAAAATATTAAATATAATACTACTTTCTACAGCAGCAGAATCTTCATCATTATCATTACCACGTGCATCATTATCCAATCTTTTTAAATGCTCCACAATTTCTTCATTAAAAAAACGAATTTGATCCTCTGTATATCCTATCTGATTTAGCCGAACTTTCAAATTTCATCTCATTAAATCCATCATTTAATACTGAAATCATATTATCTTCTTCATTATGATATTTACTATGCCATCATGAATTATCGTTATAATTCTTTCTTGTGAAAATTGGGTTCTGTTTGTGAAAATTCGTACAAAAGCATGTATGAATGGTTTCTATAAAATAAATAAATAGATGAATAAAACCGTAATATCTTCTTAATTTTCTTTATGCTAGATTCTTCGTATGATCATCGACAGATCCTTGTTTTATTCCACATCTGAGCCACCGTGCTCTGATACCAATTGTGAAGATCGAATAACTCTTCATAAACATAGATCTTTAGGCTCAAGAATAGTTAGTTCTTATCTGGAATAAGCATATACATAACATAAAATTGCGGAATTAGTTAAACATATATGTATAGCTAAACAAGTTTTTCATCATTAAAAGCCTCAATTCTATATATAAATACATAGAACGGTTCTTCGTTAAACAGGATCAAACGATCTTGAGGCTTAGGTTTTACACACAAACACGTTAAAACGTGGGTTCTGAGAACATCTAATTCTATGTCATTAGGTTTCTTTATATAGTAGAAAACCCAAGACTTACAAGGAAAAGATAATAACTAAATCTTTTAAACTAATAAAGATATACTATATCTTTTTACATTAATGATTATCTCCTAAATCTTATTTGAATCTTGAACTTCATATCATCGACTTAGGTCCTTGTAGTTTAATAGTTTTGACATAATCAAATCTTTAATGAATATTAATAATAATATTCCTAACAATGATGACTTTTCAAAACCCAAAACCGAACAGATTACATGTTTTTGGTTTGGTTAGGTTTCAGTCGCTTTTCAGTTCGGTTTAGCTTTTCAATTCAAATGCTCACTATCCGCAGATCGGACCGAAACCGATAGGACAAAAATAAAAAATCATGAAATTATGAAACCGAACCAATTACATATTTTCGGCTCGGTTCAATTTGGGTTTTTTTGGCCAAAATGCTCGCCCTTATTTAGGATGAAGATAATTTGCCTTATTGAAATTGAGCTAAATTAAATAAGTCAAACGAGCTGAACAGCACAAAAGTCGTCCAAAACGTATTTGATATACATACATCTTAAATTGGTGTCTTTTTTGTTTTTCTTTTTTCAATTGTGATTGTAACTATATAGTTTTTGTGATCAGTTTATGTTGAAAAATCGCACTCAAATACTCATCACGTATTTGTTGGGTTTCGTACCAATTTACCGACACTTTGTTCGTCGCGGAATTTACGAACAAATCATAACGATAAACGACGAAACGATAAAGGATCGTTTAGATCTACGAGTCTAAGGTAGCTATGAATAAAATAAATAAATCACTTACATTGGCAACACTTGGTGATGCGAATCCTTGCGATCTTGTTCGAGCCAGAACTTGTCAACGAACTTAGGATTCAAGAAAGAACCCCTCTACTTGATCACACTCGAGGTTGACAACGAACGAGACAATACACCACAACGTAGTGTAAAGTACCCTTGAGAAAACCCAAACGAAACCTTAACCGAAAACCCTTTTCGGTCGAACCCTAGGTCGACGGCACGGCGGTGGTGCGGCGGCGACGGTGGTCCGGTAGGCGGCGGTCGGACGGACAAGGGGAGAGGGCGGCCGAAACTTGGGTGCAAGTTCAAGGCTAAGAATTGTGTGTTTTAGGTCAAACCCCATGCACCCTATTTATAGGTTTCGCCAAGGAAATGTTTCCTTATTTGAGTCGGACTCAAATAGCCCAAGCCCGCTTCTATTTAATTAAACTATTAATTAAACTAAAGCCCACTTGAATAACTAGTTAATTACCCATTAACTTATTCAGTCCATTTAGCCCGTTACACATTTGATTATACAATTAATCAAAGCCCGGTTCGTTTATTCTCGTGTTCGGTTGCGCCCCAAGAGCAACCCCAGTAGGACTCTAATTTACGTTGACCAAGTCAAACCATTTATTTGATGACGTTGGACACCATTTCCAACAGTCTCCCACTTGGACATCTCATCAACTATAAACGTCTGTCAAGCATACTTTTAAAGTGTGCAAATAATGCAGCTGCTGAACTCTGAATATTATCAGAATATAGTTCCTAAGATAAGTGATCATATGTCCTTCACTTCGCGATATCCCGTTAACTAGAGACACGGACAATCGTCAATCTCTAGTCACGACTATGTTTCCTGATCGAGATTTATGATGACTGATTAAGACTACTAATTGAACTTTCAATTTAGTCATGACCTGCGCAGGTTTTAATTTGTCACATCAAATCAACAGGGGGCCCAAAGATATCTCTTCTTTCATACTTTTGAAAGAAGGAGTGAATAAACTTCGACTTACATCGTCTCTGCCATAATCGTTACATATCACATGGAAGTACTCTGTATAGCTACCATTTACGAATAGCGTTGGAGCAAACCAATGCATCACGAACTCATACTAGGAGACTAATGTATCTAGGTTTTAAGACCTATATGATATTACCGTCTCACTATTACCTTTGAATTTGTCCATGAGGTAATACTCTGAGCATGAGTTGGTCCAACATTTAAAATCTCTATTTAAATGCTCATGAGGGTAGCAGCAATCTCTATGCTATGTTCAATCTTATGAACAGTCTACATACTCTCCATGACATCTTAATTCATTTCTCATTCCCATGAGAATGATCGACTGTGGACGTTTAAATGATCTCTTAGATCACTTTGGAATTTGTTCTAAACATGCAAAAATGAAACACAAATTTAAATACTATATGAATGATAGAACACTTGCAAATTATTTAATCACCATAAATAAATCATCCATTCATACAATTTAATATTTGTAATACAGTTTCAATAAATAAACTAGTACAAGTCACTTTGAAATCTAATTCCTATCGTCCTAGCATGTTCATCATGCTTGGATCGACTCAGTGGCTTTGTGAATGGATCAGCCGGATTCTCATCCGATGATACCCTAGTCACGATGATGTCCCCTTCCTCAACACGGTTTCGCACATAGTGATACTTTCTGAGTATATGCCTGGTTCGACTGTGATCTTTGGATTCTTTAGTCAGGGCGACTGCACCTTCATTATCACAGTAGATTCTCACTACGTCCTTGATGCTTGTTACAACACCAAGGTCACCTATGAAATTCTTTAACCATGTGGCCTCTTTTGCTGCTTCACTAGCAGCAATATACTCAGATTCACATGTGGAATCAGCAACTGTCTTCTGTTTGGAACTCTTCCAAGTGACAGCTCCTCCATTCAATAAGAATACCCACCCAGATTGTGAGCACGAGTCATCTCTATCCGTTTGGAAACTCGCGTCACAATAACCTTCCACTTTCAATTCGTCTTTCCCACCATACACTAAGAACATATCTTTTGTTCTCCTTAGGTACTTGAGAATCGATTTCACCGCAATCCAATGATTATTGCCAGGGTTGTCCTGATATCGACTCACCATGCTCAAAGCATATGAAACATCAGGACGAGTACATATCATGGCATACATGATCGAACCTATAGCCGAAGCATATGGGATTCGACTCATCTTATCCCGCTCTAACTCAGTGCTGGGACATTGACTCTTAGTCAAAATTATGCCATGGTTCATTGGTAGATAACCTTTCTTAGACTCAAGCATATGAAACCTCTTCAATATCTTGTCTAAGTATGTACTCTGGCTTAATCCTATTAGACGTTTTCTCTATCTCTGTATATCTTGATTCCAAGTATGTACGCTGCATCTCCTAGATCCTTCATTGCAAAACACTTTCCCAACCAAGACTTCACATCTTGCAGTGTAGGAATGTGGTTGCCAATGAGCAATATGTCATCCACATATAATACTAGGAAGACTACAGTGCTCCCACTAGTTTTGATATAAACACAGGACTCATCTTCGCTTCTCGAAAATCCAAACTGTTTGACTCTTTTGTGAAAGCAAATATTCCAACTTCGAGATGCTTGTTTCAATCCATAGATGGATTTCTCAAGCTTACACACTCTCTTAGGATGTTGTTTGTGGATAAAACCTTCTGGTTGTGCCATATAGACATCCTCAGTTAACTTTTCGTTTAGGAAAGCAGTTTTCACATCCATCTGCCAAATTTCATAGTCATGAAATGCAGCTATTGCAAGCAATATCCTTATAGACTTTATCTTGGCTACTGGTGAAAAGGTTTCATCATAATCAATCCCATGAGTTTGAGTATAACCTTTTGCAACCAGCCTAGCCTTATAAGTGTGCACATTCCCATCCATGTCTGTCTTCTTTTTGAAGATCCATTTACACCCAACGGTTTTAATGCCAGGTGTAACGTCAACCAAGTTCCATACATGATTGTCATACATGGACTGAATCTCGCTCTCCATAGCCTCTTTCCATTTATCGGCCTCAGGGCCTTCCATAGCTTCCTTATAGTTTGATGGCTCATCATCATCAACTGGTAAACCATTATCAGTCGATGCATCGCCTTCAGCAATATGGTATTCATAATAATCACCAAGATGCTCAGGAGGGCGAACAACTCTAGAGGATCTACGTGGAATGGTAGGAGTTATATCATTTTGTTCAACAGGAGTCTCATCCTCAGGTTGAGTACTAGTGTCAACTAAAGGTTCCGATTCAATTTTATTGGTTGATTCTTGAGACTCTTCAAGATCAATTTTGCTCCCACTAGCTTCTTTGGATAATAGCTCTCTCTCAAGAAAGAATCCTCTTCGAGCTATGAATACTTTGTTCTCAGTCGGTTTGTAAAACCGATATCCAAAAGACTGGCGAGGGTAGCCAATGAAATGACACTTCTCTGATTTTCTTTCCAGCTTGTCATGAGTTTCGTGTCCCACGTAAACTTCACAACCCCAGATTTTCAAATGTCGGAGCGAGGGAGGATTCCCTGTCCACATTTCAGAGGGTGTCTTGGAAACCTTCTTAGTTGGTACAAGGTTCAAGATATGAGCTGCTGTTTCTAGGGCGTAACCCCAGAAGCTCACTGGAAGAGTTGCACGACTCATCATCGATCGAACCATATCTAACAATGTTCGATTTCTCCTTTCAGACACTCCATTTAGTTGTGGAGTTCTAGGAGGTGAGAGTTGGGATACTATTCCACAACTCTTTAGATGATCCATGAACTCTTGACTAAGATACTCTCCACCCCTGTCAGAGCGGAGCATCTTAATCCTTTTGCCCAATTGATTCTCTACTTCATTTTGAAACACTTTGAACGTTTCAAAAGTTTCTGACTTATGTTTAATCAAATAAACATAACCATATCTACTGAAATCATCAGTAAATGTGACGAAGTATCTTTCACCATGTCTAGTGCTTGACTTGAATGGTCCACACACGTCAGTGTGTACAAGATCCAATAAGTCTTTGCCTCTTTCACAAGTCCCTGTGAATGGCGCTTTTGTCATCTTGCCAAGTAAACAAGATTCGCACACATCATTCGATTTGAGGTCAAATGATTCCAACACTCCATTCTTTTGGAGTTTGGTGATTCTTTTCTTGTTTATGTGGCCTAAGCGACAATGCCATAGACATGATTTATCCAATACACCTTTGGACGAATCAACATTCAATATTAGATTTTTATTGTTAACGCAAACAACACTTTCATATATGCCAGAACAAGGAATAGCTTTGAATATAAAAACATCATTTTTATGAACTAAAATAGAACCATTTTTATTATCAAAACTAAAAGTAAAACCATCCTTAAACAACGCATAAAATGAAATAATGTTTCGTGCCATGCAAGGCGAATAATAAACATCTAATAAAGTAATCGAACTATCACTACTAAGCATGAGCTCAAAATCTCCAATCTTGGTGACAGCAGCCGAGACTCTGTTTCCTATGATTAGATTCAGCTCACCATGCTTCAGCTTCCTGCTATTCTTTAGTCCCTGCATATCAGTGCAAATGTGAGTACCACACCCTGTATCAAGAACCCAAGAACTAGACATGGAAGTACTATGAAGTTCGATCATAAAAGTACCTGATGGTCCAGACTTTTGGACTTTCTGATTCTTCAGATCATCCAAGTACTTTGGGCAGCTTCTTTTCCAGTGGCCCTTCCCCTGACAGTAATAGCAAGTGGCTTCCTTCGGATTCTTAGATGGTGCTACGTCAGAATCGACCTTCCTTTTCTTGTATCCCACTTTGGCCTTGCCACTGGGAGGAGGTCGTTTCTTTTTCTTAGAACCATTAGAATGAATAGCCAGCACGAGAGCAGTAGGAGAAGAAAACTTTGCTTTTGCCAAGCTTGCCTCGGTAGTTTTTAACATACCATGCAATTCCATGAGTGTCTTGTCCATATCACCCATGTTATAGTTAACTATAAATTGTGATTATGACGGTGGAAGCGAGTTCAGGACCATGTCAGTGGTCAACTCCTTCGGTAGTGGGACACCCAAGTTCTCCAGCCTGTCTATGTAGCTTTTCATCTTTTGGACGTGGCCACATACATGTTGCCCCTCTTGCAACTTACACGCCACAAGGGAACTTACAACATCGAAACGTTCTTGCCTAGCTCTATTCTGAAACATCAGTTTGAGCTGTTGGTTGATCTCAAAAGCACCTAGCTTCTCAAAAACCTTTTGGAGTTCAGAAGACATGGTGGTGAGCATCAGGCAAGCAACCTTTTCCGATTCAGCATAATGTTGCTCACAAGCTTTGATGTCATCTTCAGTCGAGTCATCAGTGAGCTCAGGAATTTCTTCGTCAAGGACATACTCCTTGCCCTCGTACCTTAAAGTAATTCTTAGAGTACGAACCCAATCAATGTAGTTGGGTCCGGTGAGCTTCTCTCGTGACAACACCGACAGTAGATGAAAATTAGAGTTTTGAGGTGGTTGTGGAAATGGAGGTGGTGGTGGAAGATTCTGATTGTTGTTGTTGTTGGGAATTGACATTTACAAAGAAAACAATTTCTTTGTTAGTTTATTTATTAGATAATCCTTAACATTATTTACCCAATAATCAAATTAAGGCTAGGATCCAACATTACGTTATTTGATGTGAAGAGGGATGCCGTAATTCACACCGAATAATTTCATAAGGAAACATACTATTGTTAATTTCAATCACCATGAAATCCCTAGATCTTTTAGATTCATTTTAAACTTTTAAAATGGCATGTTAATCTCGATTCTATGCTCGTCACATAATTCATGACAGGGATACCGTGGATCATGAATTTGACGGTGAATCTACCATGAAAGCACTCACGAAGATCCCCGGCTCAAGTTCGCTTGGGTATCGCGAGAATCTCTTCACTCATAAGTATAATCTCAAAATTAACGTACCGGCTCAATTGCACGCGCTTCGTTAATCAGATTATGCCTCGAGTGCGTGTCTCTCATGGAGAGCACAATCTTTCACATTTAACATCAAACGGGAAGTTTTGTTTAATGTAATTACTTTAGTGATACATATATATAAACTTTTATAATATGTTTAAATTAAACTATTAATTTATCTTGACTAAAGTAATATGTACATATAATTCTTTTAATTCTATTAAAATGTGAGTACGCACCTTTTAATAATTAATTAATTATATATAATTATAATATTTAAATATACTTTTATTTACATAATATTATAACGGAGGAATATGTCAAAAACTATTTTGACATATGGGAGTTTCGGAAATTTTGAAATATATATATACATATATTAAATCATACTATTAATTTACATATATATATCTAATATATATTTATTATTATCACTTAGATTTTATCTCTTTGGAGATATTTTATATAACAATATAAATACAAAATCAAATAATAACAAAATCCGAAATCCATAATTTATATAAAATTTTCAGATCTATACACATTGTGTGTATCCTCAATTTAAATTTGATATCTTTATTTAAATACTCCTTTTAAATAATTATCTATATTTACCAAATTCTTTTATTTAAATATATATATATACCGAAATATACATATATAAAATAAATATTATCTTATTCAAATCTTTTATTCAAATACATCTATATACATATCCGAAAATATGTATACATGTATAATAAATTTTGATTTATTTTAAAACATTAAATAAATATATATTTATATATTAAAAACCGAAATTTTTAAATATATAAACACAATCTTTTATTTAATCTAATTTTAAATTATTGGTAAGATAATCATTGGTAGAATATCTTGATAAATCTAAAGCCTTTTAAATTTACCCACTTACCATATTTTAATTTAAAAACTATTTTACAAAATTAAAATATATTTATTTATTTATTTTTCCGATTTTCGGAAATATCGAAAATACATAAACACAAAAAAAAAACTTTTCTTTTTGAATTTCGGATCTAACACTCTTAGATTCGTAGAACAACGCTCTGATACCACTGTTGTGTTTCGTACCAATTTACCGACACTTTGTTCGTCGCGGAATTTACGAACAAATCATAACGATAAACGACGAAACGATAAAGGATCGTTTAGATCTACGAGTCTAAGGTAGCTATGAATAAAATAAATAAATCACTTACATTGGCAACACTTGGTGATGCGAATCCTTGCGATCTTGTTCGAGCCAGAACTTGTCAACGAACTTAGGATTCAAGAAAGAACCCCTCTACTTGATCACACTCGAGGTTGACAACGAACGAGACAATACACCACAACGTAGTGTAAAGTACCCTTGAGAAAACCCAAACGAAACCTTAACCGAAAACCCTTTTCGGTCGAACCCTAGGTCGACGGCACGGCGGTGGTGCGGCGGCGACGGTGGTCCGGTAGGCGGCGGTCGGACGGACAAGGGGAGAGGGCGGCCGAAACTTGGGTGCAAGTTCAAGGCTAAGAATTGTGTGTTTTAGGTCAAACCCCATGCACCCTATTTATAGGTTTCGCCAAGGAAATGTTTCCTTATTTGAGTCGGACTCAAATAGCCCAAGCCCGCTTCTATTTAATTAAACTATTAATTAAACTAAAGCCCACTTGAATAACTAGTTAATTACCCATTAACTTATTCAGTCCATTTAGCCCGTTACACATTTGATTATACAATTAATCAAAGCCCGGTTCGTTTATTCTCGTGTTCGGTTGCGCCCCAAGAGCAACCCCAGTAGGACTCTAATTTACGTTGACCAAGTCAAACCGTTTATTCGATGACGTTGGACACCATTTCCAACAGTATTGATGTGTGACAAACAAATAGAAAATTGCAAGACTAGAAAGAACATAGGTAAAATATGTCGCTTGTTTGCATACTAATCCGATGCACAATAGTATGAAAAACTAAGCACGAGAAAATCCCAATACACAAAAACGACATTAGTGGCAATCATATTCATTATTACCGTTTTTCAAACTTTGAAAGATTTATTTACAAATTCAAACCACAATAGTGGCAATCAACAACAACGATGTGATGTTATGAATATATAAATACCTAAAGTCTGGCTATGGGATGTAACATGTAGATAATCATATCTCGATCTGAGAATAAAGAGATTGCTTCCTGAAAAACTTTTATCAAAAGTGTGTGGTGGAAAAACAAATGTATGATATGATGTCATGCGTATATCGATACTCAATATCGATACTCTAACATATAAATTTACAGTTCTAAAAGATCGAGTAAGACATAAAGTGTGAAAACTTATCTCGTCCGAATTAAGAACAGAGAGGGTGATTTCATTTTCAATGTTCTTTTCCTATGTTTATAGAATTTTCAATAAATAAAAAATTTTTAAAAAGGTAAAATATTATGAAACTTTTTATAAGCTATTAATCATTTATCACAGCTTATAAACTAATATGACATATTAAATAATAGGGCAGTGATTTTAGTACCACATAAATTACTTCAAACACCACAATCACTGCTTTACAGTACTTGTACAATATACTTTAAATGTTGTATAGTGTGGTAGATGAAGTAATTTATGTGGTCCCAAAATCACTACCCTAAACAATGACGGCAATTCTATTCATAATGATCGTATTTCAAATGGACAAATTGTATATTATATATATTTTGAGTCAATAATCAGGTGACTAGTTGGTATTATCGCTGTATTTCCTGCCACCCACAACACGACTAACACATCACTACCATTTTTTAAGAGACAAAAATAAAGGGTAAATAGAAAACAAGATTTACTTAAAATTGATAACAACCCAACTAGCATGACGAAAGGATGACGTAAGTCCATTACTATAGCATCTTTCTTTCTTTAATCCTCCAAAGAGTTTAATGGTGCATTTTTTTTTCTATTAATTATTTATAACTTATTATCCCACTACATTTGCTGGCAGCCACAACAATAATCATAGATGTCCCTATACTCCTTGCATTATCCTTTTACAACTGTATCTATATTAAAAAATATGAATAAAAAACAAAAAACAAAAAAACATTATCATAAACTATAGCAGCCCTGATCTTCATTTCTCTGTACATACAATATATGCTTCTAGAAGGGTTTTTGAGGGGCAAAATGGTAAAAATAAAACCTTCTTAGAAGTTTTCTTTGTGAAAGTCAAACTTGGTTGACGTCTTGTGTGAGAAATCAGAAGCTAGTTGTTTTAGCTCTTTTGTTGGTGCTGGCGCTCCACAATAGAATACACCTGAAAATATTTATAACACAATAGTTATAAAACATCACACATACACACAATATGATGCAATAATTAGAACAATATGTTTTTCCCATTATATATAATAATAAAATCCATTTTGGAAAAGAGAATTGATATTGCTACCACACTTTTTAATGGTTATACCACACTGTACAGGTTTTACAGCTAACTGTACAAGTATATTATGCATTGAATATGGTACATGCCTTAAAAGTTGTGGTAGAAAAATCACTCCCTTTTGAAAAAATAGACTTAAAAGAGAATATTGGCTTTTTGTACACGGGTTAGACACTCATGTCGGTAATATTTTGACACGAGGAATTTTTTTAATTTCTTTTGGCTAAGTGCACAAAAATATATTCAACTTATCGCGTATTGTTATTGTATGTAGCATATTTTCCAATAACATGTTATTTTAATAAACTTCCAATTCTTGCTAGTATATGCATTCATTGACCTCATCATCAAGTAACTGGTAATTTTTCAATTTTTGCTGACGTGGCAGCCATATAAGCTGCTACGTCATCAGTTTACAGGTTATAGAAGGTCAGATACACATAATAACAAGAATTGAAAGTTTATTACACACAGAAATAAAATAACTATACTTCTATGATAATATAGTTTATAGCCTACTACATGTGAAACTTGTATTTTGAATATCTACTTTTTCGGCATGATGCACCTTTCTTTGTCAATGTAGTTAATGAGATTAGTATACTAGCACTAAACATTAATAATTAATAATCATAATAAGCATTTTTAGCTTTTTAAGTCCAGCAAATCAGCAATACCATTTTTTTAATATCTAAACTTGGAGTTATTATGATAAGATATCTTTTTAGTCATAATAATACTTTGTTTGATCCCATAATAATCTGTCTTATTAAGTAATAGTATGGAAACGACTGCCGTTCAGAAACTATAACGCGTTTTTTTATGTAAACAGCGACTTATTACCCGTTTGCCACCTCTGCTAAAAAGAAATAATTTAAATGAATTTAAATAGAAACTTACCTATTCGGCAACCCGTATGATTAAGAGCAATTCGCTTGTACACATTACGCCAATTCGGTTTTGCAAAATGAGACTTAACACGAGTACCCGAAACAACATCAACCCCGTTTTTGGCATGATTAAGTGACTGAAGCATAGTAATTAACGCGGATCTAGCATCACCTTCTTCATACACGCTTGTACAATAATTATGCATTTCAATAACACCATTTTTGTCCATTTCAGCGGCTTCGTTCATAACACCTTTAAACCAATCAAACGAACCTTGTTCTCTAGTGACCCAATAAAAGTAAGCCCGTGTTGTCCTAAAGTTGTTTGAACTATTGGGGCCCGATTTGGTCTTTTGTAACGTAGCGCCGTTTTCCAAAACTTTGTTTTCTTCTTCTTCTTCTTTTGCTTTCATGTTATTCACGATGTCTTTCACGATACTGATCATTGGTGTTGCTCCAATTCCTAACCCTACTAGTAATACTACGTCGTATTTCTTGTAGTCTTGCGCTGGTGCACCGTATGGACCGTCGATTAGAACTCTCGGGAAACTATGAAAAAAATTGAACAAATAGTTAGTAAATTTAGGTAAAATGGAAATGGTATAGTGTCAAAAGTCAACTAAAGGGTATTCAATATCCATAAAGTCAAATACATTCTCCTGACCATCTGATAAATATTTAACTATAGAAGTTATCGAACCTGTTACCTTAGGAGATCATTTCGGGCGGTCTTACCGCGAAGCCATCACCGGATGGTTAGGTGAAATATCTTTATATCATACACGAAAATTGTTGTCTAATATTTTCTATATTAGTCAAAAGGGAATCTTTTCTAAGTGAAGAAAATGAGAATTTTGTATCCTTATGACCACATGTTTGGACCAAAGTGAAAAATTCCAAATCCAAAACCTATATATGAATCATGATAGTACATCTGTGTTTTTGCACTTGACAACTTTTTATAGTCTGTTAGATGTCATTGTTGTATGATGTGGACAAAATATTCGCTTAATGCTCTACAGCTAAACCCTTAACCATCAAGTTGATGGTCTAGTGATAAGAGCTCTCGAATGACTTCCTAAATGTCACGGGTTCGGTAAATACTTACCAGATGGCCAGGAGGAGGTTCAGAAATGTTCATGGCAACGGTTAGGCAAGCTCGGCCACCCACGGAGCCCGTTATAAACAGAAATACCCTTTTTAAAAAGGCTCTATAGCTATACCCTTCATTTTTTTTTAATTTATTGATCATTTCCAATAGTATTTACTTGGTTAAATATAAATTTATATGATTATATGGATTATTATGCAAATCTAGAAACAATCGAACTCGCTTACTTTGGATTTTCCCCTTGGCTTTCAGCTCTAAGGAGCCCGCTTTTTCCATTACGCGGAGGTTGACATACCTACCAAAGACAATAAGACACATATTAGGTAAACTACATAAAACGGTATCCAACTATACATGTTTTATCCCTATCATAATTCAAAAACTTACATTTTGATGTACTAAACATTCAAAACTTATTATTGTGAACTCCTATACAATAGTGGGTTTTGGAAAGTTCAGTAGATCAAAAGGTAACACGTAGCAAAAAACTAGTGTCACCTCAGTAAAATACCGGTTTCTGGTAAACAGAGATACCGTAAAAAGGCAAGTTTTGAAGTAAGATACATTCTAGTGTAGTTCCCCCCCCCCCCCCCCCCCCCCCACCACCACCTAAATTACCAAAGTAACACGTTACTTACATCTGAAAAGACGGTTTTTAGTTGTCGTGTCCAATCACCGAGAGTCCGAATATGCACACTCAAGTAGTCATCTCCCGGGGCAGAAGTAATCGAAAATGGGTGCCTATGGAAAAATATTGATAATTATATTATAGTGCATTACACGACGTAAATCACATTTCAAATAATTTATTAAATAATATGAATTTTATTTTTATACAACTCACCATTCAAATTGGGAGACAGCAGCACAGTTGACAAACATGTATTGTCCACTCTTGTATTTGAAGCCTTGAGGCTTTGACATGTTAAGTGCCAATACATTTCCAGGATAAACAGCCACCTTTAAGAATAAAAAAGTTATATTTATATTATAATATTATAATATTGTTATGAATAATTGATTTAAAACGTATATTAATGATCCAACTGAGACATTAAATTATCTTTTAATGACTCAATTTGGTAAAATTTTGCACAATGAGATAATGAGAATTGTAGACGAATTTATATTTTTTAAACACAAAAATCTAATTAAAAAATGCGTTAGTTATAATTAATAAACAATATTAATGCAATAATCTAAATTTTTATTAAAATGGTTTAGGAAGTTATACCTTAAGTATCTTGACTGGCTTGATACTCGATCGGAATGCCCTTAATAGTCTTTCACATGCATAGAGTGAGATTGGAACCGCTAAGTACATCCACGTCTACACCCGGAAGCATGGTTTAGTGCAAGAATTATTAAACGAACGCATTTTCAAAACGTTTTTTATTAAATGAGAAAAAGATAGAGAAACTAACCGTCTTCTTGTACCATTCCTTAGTGAGGTAAAGTTTAATCCCATGAACTATAAGCATCCCGTATACGATAACAAAGAGATGATGAGAATACCAAAACGCGTTAAATCCCGTTAATTTCTTTAAAAACGTGGGTAGGTTTAGCTTGTCTCGTCTTAGCCATGGGGTTGCTAGAGTAAAAGCTATTGTCATTAATACTACCATTGTGATTCCCGTATACCCTTCTACTTCCTTCACGAAATGCCAATAGTTTTCGGCTTGTTCCCCAAAAAATTGTTCTAGTGGCTCATATTGTTCCTCGGTTGCGTGAATTAGCCGGGGGAAATCACATGTTAAATGGGAAATGGCGTGTAATGCAACTCCAACTGAAATCGCCATTGCAATCACCTACAACAATACATCTAGATTATACTTTTTTTTTCTAAATGTAATTATTTGACCATTAAATAATCAGATAATCAGAAGAAACATAGACAGTTTTCAAATGTGAGAATAGAAGACTTACTTTGTGGAAGTTAAGATTGTCATCAAACGGGACCGCCACACCCAACCGAGTCTTGTTCCTTAACCAAGTAATCGTGTTTCGACAAACGGGTAAAAGTATAATCGCCATGTTTAACTTTAAAGTTTCGGCTGCTCCTTTAGCTATACATACACACGGTCCTAATAAGTCATACACTTCTTTTCTTTTCTTATACTGAAGGTACTTCCATGTAAACAAACCCGCCATTACTCCTATCCAAAGTACAAGTACCCAACATCTTTGCCAATTATCCTGCAAAAAGAATTTGAAGTCTTCATACCATCTCGATATCGGATTGCCATGATGCGTCGTTTTCAGCTTTTGGCTCAACATTTGGCTCAAGTTCTTGCTTTCTCCTCTCACGTTATGTGTCGGTGCTTGTAACAATAGCATCTCCAAGTTTTCAATCTGTTAAAACATGATTTTTAAAATTAGCTTTTTGATTTGATTATGCTGTTTGAAATCATTGAAATCATAATAATCAGATAATCAGTTTTTTTTTTTAATTTTTGGCAAACCTGATTATTTGTTTAGTTAATAAGTATAATACAAATAAACAGTTAGGGATCTAATTCTTACCATAATATAACCGAGATTATCGGGGTCTAATTCTTCCATGATCAGTGCTGCATATTCATCGGCTTGTTTTTGAATATTCGATAACTTGTTGGCCGAAGCACTCAGGCTTATAATCTATGCATCACATGGGCATCAATTATTAACAATTATTAAGACAAATCATTCTAAACTACCACTAACCACTTTTAATGTTTCATTAAACTTTTAAAAAATTAATGTAATACTACAAAATAATATTATATATTTTTATATTTGCATTATAGTTTATAATCCATAATCTATACCTCTCTAACTTCGTCTTCTGTGATCCTACCATCTGCATCTTTATCAACCCTGCATTTATTAATTTTTTTAATTATAAATGACAAAAATATGAATAAAAGCGTTTCAAAAAATAAAATATTAAAAATCCTTAATTACATGTCAAAGAAAGTTTGTAGCCTTGAATCAAAACTCTGATCATTAATTTGGTCCCAAAAATCTTTTAATTGTGTTTTGTTAATCCACTCGCCGGTGATATTTCTCCGGCGACTAAGTGAATCAAACAACTCTCCGGCGAACTCTTTGGACTCCTTATTCATGCCTGAAAGTTTCAAAAAGAATATAATAAAATCAAAAATAAATTAAATGATTAAATAAAAATTATGTTTTATGGTTTTGATATTACCAATGCATTGCCAGAAAAGCGACCGTGGAAGTAAGCCGTCGGTTTTCTCGGTGAGTTCATCAAACCGCCGTTCCAAGGCGGCCCACGCCGCTCCGCCGTCGTTTTTACTGATAAATTTCAATCCTTTTAACGCATGTGCGGCGGCGGATTTCGTCCGGTCTAACCGGCTCACCGGCCGTTTATTAAACGACGTCAACCGCTTTAACTCCTCCGACACCTGCCGGATTTTCGACGACGCATTTCGCACCACCGACGAACCAAATGACGACCGTTTCTCCAATCCTTTAGCTAACAACGTCAGCTCCGGATCCTCCACGTCATCACCGCCGGCGGTCTTGACACTATGAACGGCCACCGAGTCGTCACGTACGTCCAAAGTGATCTCAACGTAATCTTCGTTATTACTGGCGGCGGTGGCGCTACTCCCCGGAGCTACGTCGGGAATGTTGAACCTGGCGCTTTTCCGGCCACCTCTTTTGTTCAACGGGCCGCTGAACGCATTCCGGTCAACTCCGACAACTTCATTGTCGGAGTGGTAATGGTCATGATGGCGATTGTAATTTTCCGACGATGCTGTTCTTCCGTCGTCGGTACCCATTTTATGCATTTGTTTCCAAAAAATAAAATAATTTGGAAATAAATATAAAATTGGTGTAAAATTCAGAAATGTGGAGAACAAAATGGTGGGATTGTATAAATTTTGGTTTTTTGTTGGGGGAATGGGAAGTGAAGAATGAGAGGCCTCCCACTTATATGCTGAATATAAAAAAGTCAACGAATATATTGTTTGACCAGCTGCTTTTTTTTTTTTTCTTCATATGAACACCGTAAGAGCCATAATTATATTTTCGTTGTATTTATAATTTTATATGTTAAAATAAATCGTGGTATTTAACTATTTTATGTTATAGTAAGACGGGTGCCAACGTTCGGTGGCTTCGTCTGGCTAAGCGACGCCGTCGCTCGTTGGTACGGCTCGTCGGTTCGCAAAGTTCAACTGAAGAATTCAGTTTGGGGAAGAGTTCCGTTGAAAGTCATGGTGGGGTCCAATACAATTTAATAAGTATTTGGTATTTTGTGTGTATGTATATATTTTGTAATGTAAAAACAAAAAAACTGAAGAGAAGGAGTATTATTTGCATGAGTATATCAGTTAAATGTCGGTTAGAGTGTAAACTAAAATGTCAATTTGATCCAAATGATTTATTAATTTTGTAAATATAATATTATTACTAACTTTTTTATAAATGGTGACATCTACAAATAGGTCATCATAACTTAACGTTGCATTTTAGCAAGGAATGTAATTTCTATGCTAAAAAAACTACTCTACACATTATAATTGTTGTTCTAGTGTGTTTGTATGATTGTTTCAAATCTTATACAATGTGATGTATGATGTTGTTCTAATGTGTTTGTAACTTTGTATGATTGTTTCAAATCTTATACAATGTGATGTATGAAATTGTTTATGTGATAGAAATTACTTTTCTTGTAATATGTATATTTTTTTTAAGCACCAAATTATTTCAATTCTAATAACGTATATAAAAGTTATATTTATAATTCTTTTTTATTATATCATAGAATTATATATTCTCGAATCTTTCTAATTTTATGCAACATCTGGTTCTAGAACTTGTATATTTTTAATCACATGTTTAGTTATCGTTTGTATAAGCGTTAAAATATGAAATGAATTGACTTGAAATTACGTTTTATCATGTTTAATTGGTTTCTAAAGCGTTAAAATATGAAATGAAGGGAAGTTACATTTTATTGTTATATTTTTGACGTTTTTAATATAAATGAGCATTATGTTTTGAGAAATGAAATTTATTCTTACAATGTGTTTCTATTTATCTTCCTATTTAGTTAATAAAATGTCATATGTAATTTACTAATTCTCTCTTCTAATATTATCCTTTGATTTTAATATATATCTCCATTTAATAAGTATGAATAAATGATAGAAAGTAATACCATTACTCTTATGTATTTTGCTTATTAATGGGATTGAGAATTACTAGACGTATGAAAAGAGGCCGTAGGAATAAAAAATTCCTTATTTCAAAATTATTTAGTTTAAGATGAATTTGAAAACAACAATTATCTTAAATTCGAATAAAATATTATCTAATCCGGATAAACTTAATAAAATATCATTTAATTTGGATAATTTAATTAATCTAATATTAATATTGCATCCAAAAATCAGCTAACAAAAAATATTGTGTAATTAACATTAACAAACTAAATCATCATTTTAGTTTGTTTTCTATTAATCTATGGATTAAAGAAATTTAATATTAAAAATTTAAAACAATCGTTATTAACTAATTTTACCATGAAATCGACATGTCTAGGATTCTTATTGTCTTTAACTCTTTATGCTCTAATTTCTTAGAGTTAAAAGAACCTTAATTTGGTTGATTTTATTAAAATCCGAAAATTATCTTGTCAGTTTGAACTGTATCTAAATAATATGCAATTATTAATTTTTGAATGAATTCTAATCGAACAAATACATTTTTTGTGGAAGATTAAAATCGAAAATTTAACTAGACCATTAACCCAAAATTGAAAAATGAAACAACCATACATTTTTTGTTTGTTTCATTTTTAGATTTCTTTGATTTAACATTTTAGATCAGTTTATCAGATTTCTTTAAATTCCAAAAATTATCTATATGTATTCTAATAATCTGTACTAAATTCGAAAAAGATGATTAGTAAACTTCTGTTGATATTATTTGCCGTTTAAAAAAAAAAGATGATTAGTTAAAGAGTCTTAAGCCTCCTTTTATCACACACGGTGATTACCGTTTTGAAGAAGTGCGTCGATCTTTGGAAAAAATAACATGTTTTTTTTTAATGGCCAGTTAGTAAGTTAGCGGTTCGAGCCTAGATAGTGACATCCACAAGGGCAATATGTCTTCTCTCGAACCTTCCACTTATGAAGAATAAACCTCACGTCCACGACGGGATTTGAACCCATGACCTTGGCCATGGGCAACACCTTATTTTTTTCACCAATACCATTAGGCTAGAAGCCTTGGAAAAAAAAACATCCACATGCACATACACTATAGAATATTTTTTATTAATACAGATCAATTTATAACAAAGGACAACAATGCTTTTAGTGTGAGAGATGAAATGCAAAATATAATAAAAGGAAAGGAAGAATATGATTGTCTTTTAGTATGAAAATTACTTTGTATAAATAAAAATTATCATATAAAAATTACCTTCCAAATTCTATGAGTGATTTTACGACATGTAAAAGCTTTTTTATCTTCCTATTTTCTTAAAATCTAAAATAAAAATAGAAGATGGCATGGAATTGCCTGGTTATGTACAAATCAATGAATCATTGGTTTGGTCACTTGGTGCAAGCATCTTACATCAAATCACAACTTGCTTCCACTTTAAGATAGCTATTTTTTTTAGTTTTATCTTGTTTAAATTGAAAATGATTTATCTGAATTTTAAGTTGATTCAAGTTTTTTCCGTTATCCAAACTTATAAAATTGCTATTAAACGTTGTAAAGTAGTCGGGTCACGAATTAGATAACGACCCGAAATAAGTTATTTCTATTTTCTAGTATCTTATTTGTCAGATGATATCGACCTACTAACATCTTTAGTTTAATTTGTCCCTCTATTTTCCCTCTAATATATACAGTTAAACTAAAATTTCATTTTACACTAAGCATGTGCAAGGTCCAAAAATCAAATCGAATCAAGCTTTCGGCCGGACCGAGGTCCGAACCGTTGACGCTCGGAACCGAATTGAGAACCGGCCTGAACATAACCGAACCAAGAAGCGAGGAAATTTCGTCGACTTTCTTTTATTTTTTCTCGATTTTGAACTGAACAGAACCGCTCGGAACCAAACCGAATTTTCATAAAAATTAGAATTGAGAACCGAACATGTATTGTTCGGTTCGGTCTGATTCAGTTATGCGGTTTCCGTTGATTCCCAATTTAGTTTGCACAATTGCACATGTCTATTATACACGTTAAAGAACAAAATACCATCCAGGAGGGTAACTTAGGGTGGTAATTGAGCTGAGTTTGAGTTAGCGGGTTCAGCTTGACGGGTTGAAATCAATCAACTCAAACACAACATGTTTAGAGTTTCAGGTATTAGAAATCAACAATAACCTATACACATTTAAACCATGGTAACCCATAGATGACTCGTTTGACCCAAATAACTTAATAGAATAATAGGTAGGTGTTTTAAAATGGTTAGCGGGTCAGAACGAGGTTGACAGTTTATAAATAAAAAAATGAACCTAAAGGCTAGTCAATTTAGTATTACAATAAATTAAGAGTTAACAAAAATAAAAAATCTCAAATTTATTTATACACGGTAATAAAATCTCAACTTAATCAATAATATAGTATTTACATCATTTAAAAATAAAAAATAAAATAAAACTACACGAGTTGACAGATCGATCCGTTTATACATAAGACAATCCAAAGACAATCCAAAGACAACCCAATTTATACATGGAATGGATGAGGTGACCCGTCTTTACCTAAAATCATTTAGGGTCAACCCAAACATAATATTTTATAAATCAAGTTCGTATAATATTTCTGATCGTGAAGAGAATTGCCCCATATGATAACTTGCTTTTCCATTAGCCATTTGGATCGATTTCATATATTTTACTATTCAAATAAAACATATTTTTATGCTTCAAATTTTTTATTTATTTTTTTATAAATATTTTAGAGAGTGATAGTTGTGACATGTGATATGCAATCTTTTCGAAAATTTTGGTTTATAGCAACCGTGTCTATTATAAATGCACATTAAACTATTATTCTTGTTTAGAATACATTTTTTGTGATTTGGTTTAACAATTGTACCTTTCATGTCTAGAAACAACATATATTTCATGTTTACAGGAAGCAATACAAGATAAATAATTTTTTTTCATTGGTTAACACGTACCAGATGATCAAGGGAAGGTTCGAAACCGGCCACGAGAATAGTTAAATCATGTAAATCATGAACATAAGTTCGGTCACCTTGGAGCCTATATAATAGGGATATCATTTTAGAATTAAATTAGAGTAAAAACTAATAGTCTACGCAACTTCCTTATGCTTATCGCGATACAATGTCATCGTATGCGTGCAAAACCCGAATGGTTACGATAGTAACTTGATCATATATACAAGTTGTGCCCGTAATCAGCATGTGTTCACATCAATCTCACCATTAAATAAAATATAACCATGAAACGTGATACATTAAATTTAGTTAACTCGTTCCCATCATAGGTATATTCTATAGAACTAAATCATTAGGTATATATAGTCAATTGACCTAGGCATCAACCACATATTTTAAGGGCAAAAAGTTCATATGTCACACTTATAGATTCTGCATGGGCCAATTTGGTTCACTTAAATACACGTTATCTTGACAATAATAACACTGGTATTTAATTACGACAAATGCGAAATATGAGAAGGTTAGATATAGACAATCATACTTCTATCATAAAGTAGAGAGACTGCTTCCTAAAAAACCTTCAAAAAAATACAAGTTATCTTGAAATAAAAGTAAAAAGTCTATACACCACACTGACAGCTCCATATATGTTTTGTTCATTAAAATGTGAGATTTTATTGTTTCTTACTGAATCTTCTCACTGAATCTCCTGACTCATTTAATAAGTAGGAGGATGGAATGTGAAAATTTAGCAGGAAGTAATACAATTTTCTTAAAATATACATACTGAAATTTATTTGAAAGCTCGACAATTAAAGAGTATTTGAGATGATGCATAATTTGGGTCACTATGAGCTAATATGCAGTCATGACTCGGACCACCCACATCCTTCCCGAATTCCACCGGGCCCACATACGACCCATTAGGTTTCCCATTAATACACTATTTCTTTATTCCACTTGTCTACAATTTCTCTCTTATTTTGTCTATTTCAATTATTGGGACATTTTTTAAAACCATTCTAAATGCTATCACGATATGAACATCTTGAAATAATAAATTTTAATTGAGAAATGGTATTGGTGTCTATTAATTGTATTTACTATATGTGCATATTTCATGTGTCTACTCACCATAAAGTGACATGTGTAATCCATTAATTCTCCTTCCTCATCTCATCCCTTGATTTTGACACTTGACATGATCAAGTGGGTAGACACATAAATAGGCATAATATTTAGTAGGCATCAATACCATTTCTCTTCTTAATATTTAGAGCAAGCGGTGTTTTGTGGCAGTGATGTGGAAAACAGTTATGTATGATTATTATTTATCTTATATTTTGTAATAGTAGACACTCTTACCATGAGTAGAGATATTATTATCTACATCTTACTTCCTCCATAGTCCTTATTTAAAGAGATTATATAATGTTGTTGATGTGAGTCTTGTAATAGCTTGTTGACAAAGAAAGATGTCAGGATCGATTAACTATGAATGAGTTAATTAACACCTTAGATCTAATTGATAATAGAAGTTGCAGCGGATCAACACTATATCAATGTATTAAGAACAATGAACTGTAAAACAATATGTGAAAAATATTAAGAACACAGTTTCACAAAAAGCTTCAATGTATATTATCGATTAACAATACACACGTACGTTTACAATTCGTAAGGAACTATTTATAATAGTCCTTGAAGCTAAACTATTTACCCTAGTTATTCTAGGACTTGATTTACATTCGAATTATAAAGATATACATTGAATTACATTCTATAACTATTTCTGCGAAGATCTCGGACTTGATATGTTCCATAAACGCGTATCAGTAGTAAAACTAATCACCAGTAGTAAATATGCAACGTCAGTAGTAAGTCTGATGACCAGTAGTAAGTCCAAAACCATCATCAGTAGTAACTACTATTGATCAGTAGTATCTTCACTCTATGCCTTTATCAGTGGTAACTAAGTTATAGTCTTCACCAGTATCAACTCATCAGTAGTAAGTAATTCTGCCCCATCAGTATCAACCATAGTCTTTATCAGTAATAACTATGATCAGTACTAACTGCAGCATCAGTAATAAGTTGATCTGTGATCTGTTCCAACAATCTCCCCCTAAACTTATTGATTCTCTTTCAATCACATAAGTTTCTTTTGTTCTTCTTCTTCTTTCTTTCTTTTCTCCAACGTTCTTTGATTCTGTTGATGTCTTTGTGCAATGATGTATTTTCTGTTTCTCTTTGTAAAATAATTTAATTTGTTCTGGAACATAACAGCATCATATGGTTTCATCATTGTATTTGTGAATATCTGATACATAGTCTTTTCAGAATGTGGATATTCTTTTTCATATAAGTATAGCTCACATACTTTGCCTGATTTTTCAAAGAAGTACATATTGGCAGTTGGAATCACATTCCAAACATAAATATTTCCTGGATCTGTAAATTGTTCTGGGTAGTTGTCTGGATAAAATGCAGCATCTATCATTCTTGTCAAATATCCAGCACCAGATTCTTTCCATGATTTCTTTGACATCCTTGGTTTTCCAATGATAAGAAGCTTGATTACATCACTTCTTGAACATGAACTGATCAATGGTAACCATCCAGTAAATCTTTGTATAATTTTATCTTCCCTTATAATTTCTATGACATTGTTAGGCATAACCCTCCAATTGATGATTGGATTATTCTGCAAGGGAGCAACAGGTACTTTAAGAACATGTATGATTTGTTCTGTTTTTGACTTCTTTTTAGTGCTCTGTTCTTGAGTAACAGCTTTTCTCTTCTTTGATTTGGGAGTTGAAGAATCACCAGTAGTTGATACACTACCAGCTTTGATTAATGTTGGACTGATTGGAATTAGGGCTTTAGATTTCTTTGCTTCTTTTTCTTCTTGTTCAGCCAAATCCTTCTTCTTGGCAGCACAATATTTTTCAATAATTGTCATCATCTTCATTCTGCCAAAGGACTTTGCATTATGCCCTTTTGTCTTTAAAAATTCAATCATATTGGTCTTCTGTTTAAACACATCATCAGTTAGCTCACTTTTTGTTCTTTTGCATTCAGAAACCAATTCTTCAAGACATTGTATATGTTCTTCTTCAACTTTTCCGAGTCTTTTGAATTCTGCTTTTTGAGCTTCTAACTGGATATCTTCTATTTGAACAGGTATTTCTGCTTCTTGTGTTTTCTTCTTCTTCTTCTTCTCCTCAAGAGCTAGATACATCTCCACATTCTCCAAGAATTTCTTGTGTTTTACCCTCCATCTGGACTGCTTTTCTGATCTGACATGATTAATTTTATTCACCATTTGGTGACCTAAAGCTCTGTTGGGATAATCATCATCATATATTTCCTTTCCTTTTCCAATACAAGCAGATGGTGGAGGTGGAGTGTATTTCATGTCAGGTACACCCAGAATCAGAAGTTTTGGATAAAACAAGTGTAGTTGATCTTCTGATAAAATTTTAGGGTGTGGAGGAAGTGTACATTCATCTACCTCAAACCAATTCACATTATCATCAATGTCAGGTATGATAAGTGGTTGATTAGGAGTTGGTGGTTTGGAGATAATGACATGTCTTTCCCTTTCAATTAACTCTGGGAGTTGTAGTTCTTCCTCTTCAGTAGTAACCAAAGTAGTTACTACTGGTGTGACTTCAGGAGTTACTACTGATAGGGCATCAGTAGTATTTGTTGCAATGATTTCCTCTAGTGGATTTACTACTGCTATAATATCAGTAGTAGAAGTTACTACTGATACTTCTTGTTTAGCTTGTTCTTCCATATGAGCAGTAGTAATAGGCTCATCATTAATATCCATCTTTTCTTGGCCTTCATCAACAGTTGTTTCTTTTAGATTTAGGAGAGAGGATGCTGCTACTGCAATTGACTCATCAATCATTGTTTGAATGTTGTCCTTCTCCCCCTTAGTGAGCTCAACTGGAGGAGCCTCACTATCATCAATCTTTTTCTTCAATTTCCTTATGAGTTTAGTTTGTTGATGAAGCCTGGGCTCATAGAATCTCATTCTTTTGTTGATGGTGTTCATGTGCCTTTTCATTGCAGTCATTGTTTTTCCTTGGTTTGTAAGATACTTAAGACAATCTTGTACAGTAGATTCAAGAGAATCCACTTTATCCGTCAATTGTTTGGTTTTAATACTGCCCTCACTCCATCTAGCAAGATCATCGGGCTCACTGATTGGTACATTGGCTTTAAGGTTTTCCATCCTTTCCATCAAATCCATAGATCTACCCTCATCACTTCTTGGTGATTCATTGGGTTGTTTAGACACTCTCTTCTTCCTAGAAGAAGCAGAAGTGCCCCCCCTTGTGGTTTCTTGGCACCGGGGTCCTTTAAGTAATTCCTCAAATGAGTCATCACTTAAAGTTGCCGAGGTCTGGGTCTTAGTTATGTTTTCACTATCCTGTGCACCCACCTTTGGGGCATCAGTAGTGAAAGCCCTCGCCTCATGTCCTCTCTCCTCCTTGGAGGACAACTCTTTGAGCCTGGGGTGTGACTCGATTTGTCCCCTGGTGTCCTTGAAGGAAGTTTTCTTCCTTTTATAAGTTGTGGAAATATTTTGGGTTTTATTTGGTAGGTCTTCCACAGAGTGAAGAGTATCACTCTGCAGATTTATTTCAAGTTCCCGGGACACATTCAGGACTTCTATTTGTGAGGATGATTGAGTGACTATTTGGGGTGGTGTTTGGGCTGCATTTGGGGGTGATGGAGTGGGTTGAGGTTCAATTTGGGTTGTATCTATGATTGAACCCTCTCCAAGTTGTGGTTGATCTTTGATCATATTAGGAAACAAAGGGGTTTCCTTGCCCGAAAATTTAAATTGTTTTCTCATATTTGAGAAAACTTTCTTGTTCAACTCAGGAATGATAAAAATGTTTTTGGGAGTTGACAAGTTTTGCAATTCACAATGTATAATATGTTGAAGAAATCTGGGATACATTAAAAATTTTGAGGAACTCAGATTTCCCAACATACCTTCAAAAATCATATATGAAAAATTAAATACTTGGTTTGTGCATAAACAGACAACAACAGAGGCTATTGTCTTATTAAACTCATTCCAAGTACGTCTTTTTGGAGAAATGCAATGCTAAATAGTATGTACAAGAAATTTCCATTGTGGGGAGAGAAGACCTTTTTGAAAAGTTACTATGTCAAGTCTTCCCTCATAACCCATTTTATTTAAAATTTCAGCAATGAATTCCTTAGGAAGTGTAAACATACCTGCATCATCATGTAGTTGTAGATGGTGTCGAATCGATTGTTCAGTGATTGTGATAGTCTTTCCATCCACCGATGATTTTATCATAGGCACAGTTGCACCTTCTGTTCTTTCAGCATTGGTCCAGAAATCCACCAAGTGCTGTTGATATGCTCTCGGATTTACAGTTAGAGCGAACTTAATGTATGAGTTCTTCAAGAATTGTACGATTGGTCGAAAGTCTTTTGTACCATCTGGATTTCGTAGAAACGCACACATATTGTGGAACTCTGAGAATTTGAGATCTGTTTGAACATTGAGAGATTGTAGAGTTGCCATTGTTGTTGATTTTGATGTTTTGATCTTTTGATTTGAGAGAAACAAGTAAGAATATTTGTTACTGGTGCAAGGTTTTTAATCGTAAGTTAGGGTTTATCGGGAGGATTTAGCTAATCGAAGTGAAGATAATGCTAAACTAATCGACTGCCGCCTTTTATATCTTTCGATTTAACCTGCAAAACGACTAAATTGCCCTTCGAATCATAACGTAACGGTTATTTTCATGGGGGTTAGTTTGTAATTTTGTCGAGAAATACCAGTAGTAAATTAGATGTCAGTAAGAAAACGTCAGTAGTATCTACGAACATCAGTAGTAACTAAGGATGTTTACATCAGTAGTAACTGTAGACATCAGTAGTAACCACCAACACACAAGACCAGTAGCATATGTGAATACCAGTAGTACTGACTTACCAGTAGTATTTATGTAAACCTAATACACACCAGTAGTATTGTCCTACCAGTAGTATTTTGTGCACATTCCTACACATCAGTAATACAGACCTACCAGTAGTAAAACACTTAAACAAATAAATAACTTTTTACAACAAAAACTTTACACATGATTTTAAGTGAGATTTTAATTTATCAAAATCATTCTAATACTGCTAACCAAGAAGTTGAATCTTCCTACATCAAATGCTTTAGTAAAAAGATCTGCTAATTGATCATCAGTATGAATTTTAACTACTTTGATTAATTTCTTTTCATTGCAATCTCTTATAAAATGAAATCTTATTTCAATGTGTTTGGTTTTAGAGTGTTTTACTGGGTTGTTCACAATACTAATAGCACTTTGATTATCAATAAAAATAGGAGTTTTAAGGATAGAGATACCAAAGTCTAGAAGCTGGTTTTGAATCCAGAGTACTTGAGCACAACAAGCAGATGTAGCTACATACTCTGCTTCAGCAGTTGATGTTGATACATTTGTTTGTTTCTTACATTGCCATGACACCAATCTTGATCCAAAGAATTGACATCCACCAGTAGTGGTCTTTCTATCTTGACATTCACCTCCATAGTCACTATCTGTGTAGGCTATGAGTTCAAAGGGTGAATCATGTGGATACCATAGACCAAGTGATGGTTTGCCTTTCAAGTATCTGAATATTCTTTTGACAGCCTGCAAGTGTAGTTCTTTAGGTCTTGCTTGATATCTTGCACACACACAAACACTATACATAATGTCAGGTCTTGATGCAGTTAAGTACATCAAAGAGCCTATCATTGATCTATATAAGTGTTCATCTACATCCTCCCCCTCAATATCAGGATGTAGGCGTTTGTGTGTTTCCATTGGTGTACTTGCATTCTTGCAGTCTTTCATATCAAACTTCTCCAAGATGTCTTTAACATATTTTGATTGGTTTATCAAAATACCATCTGTTCTTTGATTTACTTGGAGTCCAAGGAAGAAGTTCATTGGACCCATAGAGCTCATCTTGAATTTAATTTGCATCAGTTCTTCAAATTCTTTACATAATAAATCATTGGTTGACCCAAAGATAATATCATCTACATAGATTTGTACTAGTAGTATATCATCTTTGACTTTCTTTGTAAACAAAGTTTTGTCAATGGCTCCTCTTTTAAAATTATTCTTTAATAAGTATGATGACAATGTATCATACCATGCTCTTGGTGCCTGATGTAGGCCATACATAGCTTTATCTAATTTGAACACATAATCACCATGTTTTGGATCTTCAAAACCTGGAGGTTGGCATACATAGACCTCTTCTTCAATCTTCCCATATAGGAATGCACTCTTCACATCCATTTGATAGACTTTGAACCTTTTGAATGAAGCATATGCTAAGAATATTCTTATTGCTTCAATTCTAGCAACAGGAGCATATACTTCATCATAGTCTATTCCTTCTTCTTGAGTGTATCCTTGGGCTACAAGTCTGGCTTTGTTCTTGATTACTATACCTCTTTCATCTTTCTTGTTTCTAAAGATCCACCTTGTTCCAATGGCTCTTTTTCCTTTAGGTAGAGGCACAAGTGTCCAAACAGCTTGTAATTTGAATTGAAGGAGTTCTTCTTGCATTGCCTCAATCCAGTTTGAGTCCTTCATTGCTTGTTGAATCTTCTTTGGTTCATCCTGAGACAGAAAGCATTCAAACATACATTCATTAGCAATTAAACTTATATTACACATGTTTGCAGTTAAGCTTTTGTTTAATTTGCTTCTTGTTTGCAGTGGTGAGTTAACATCACTTAGAACAAGGTCTAATGGATGGTTCTTCTGAGTCCTTATTGTTGTAGCTCTATCAACCACTAGTTGATTTTCAAGATTGGACTCATTTGTCTCAGGCATTTGCTCATCTAGGGATCCTTCATTGTTATTGATGTTAGGTTCATCATCATCTTGGTAAGAATTGCTACTGTTATTGTCTTCATTAAGATCAGTAGTATCATTGTTGTTACTGGGATCAGTAGTATCTTGAGAATTTAGGTTATTGCTAGGACCAGTAGTATTTTGAGTACTATTACTGGACCAGTAGTATTTGAATTACTACTGTCCTCATTCTCAGAGTTACTACTGCTTCCAGAATTTGAGTTATTACCGTTCTCAGTATTAACTGTAGGAGCAGTATCAACTACAATGTATCTCATCTCTTCTTGACCAGTATTAACAGATGATGTTCCTTCCTTTTGAGTATGACAATTTGAATCTCCTGCATTTAAATCCATGTTAGAATTAAAGGATTTGGTTAAATGATCACACATGAATTGTTTTTGAGGTAGTCCAATGACCAAATTTCTTTTTACTAAATTGTTCATATTTATGAAATTAGTGTGACACATCCTTCTATGCCATAGTTCTGATTCAGTGGTGTTTGCCTTGGATATAAAGCAGTTGACCTCATTTGAAGAAATGAGTTCTCCCCCTATATCTAGGCAATACACATTGTTTCTCCTTGGAGTTCTTAAAACAACATATTTTTCATCTAAAATAAAGTCAGAAGAAAGAATGATGCACTCAATGTCTGTGAAAAGAATTTTGTTCTTTTTATCACAAACTTGAGACACACTGACAAGATTGTATTTTAGTTCAACTACATAAAATACATCATCAAAGGTAATTTTACCATTAGTAACAGTACCTTTACCTGTAATCTTACCTCCCTTTGGGTTCTCACCAAAGGCCACATATCCTCCATCAAATAACTTGAAATATTTAAGAATTTGCAGATTTCCAGTCATGTGCCTTGAGCATCCACTATCAATATGCCTTGTTCTACCTTCTTCAGGGATCTGAATGCTCTGCACACGTGAGTAAATGATCAGTTAAGTTTGGGAACCCAAGCTTTATATGTATTGGGTTCATCCTTTGAGAAATCAGATTTAGAACAGTTAACTTTAAACATTTTTGGTACCCATTCCTTTTTAGTACTGGTATTCTGTTTTACTACTGCTCTTTTAGATTTTTCAGAGTTTACTACTGATCTTGGTCTATACCCATTGTTTTTAGCTTTTGAATACTTTACTACTGATGGACCAGTAGTATTTGGGTACTTACCATGTTTAGAATGACCAGTAGTGTTTTGAAATTTTGGTTTGGTAGCAGTAGTATTTTTGAAATTAGGGTTGTTACCAGTAGTGTTTTTGTACTGGTACCAGACAGCATTATAATTAGGTTTAACACCACTAGTAAAATTGTTAAAGTTTTTACTGGTGTTGGAAAATTTAAAATCTTGCTTATTTTGATTGGATTTTCCATTGTTCTTGAAGTAATTGCTGTTCTTTGGGCTTCCAACTCTTCTGCTTTGCACAAATCTTGATGCACTTCTTTCAAATTTTGGTGTTTCAGCAATTGGAGTTTTTGTTTTATTTACTACTGAAGGACCAGTAGTATCTTTTAACTTCTGTGTTTTTGCTTTTTCTTTAGAATTTTTAAATTCTTTAAATTCTTTACAATTAATTGGATTGAAGTGACAATCCTTTGCTAAATGATTTACCTTGTTGCATATAACACATCTTAATTTCTTACCTTTAGCACCTTCAGGTTTTCTTTGATCTAAGAGTTGATTTCTATTTCTTTCATTTCCCCTTTTTAGAATTTTTGGTATATTTTCTGCATTATATTTAGGAGATTTTTCTTCACTTTGTGCTGGGTGAAAACTTGTATCAATTGAGTTTGGAGATTCAGTTTGAAAGATTGTAAATTCAATTGAGTTTGTAGTTCTATCATCATCAGAAAAATCATTTGATTCAGATGTTTCAGTATTAGATTTAGTTTGATTTTCACTTTTTAATTCATTAATTATTCTTTCTGAACTGTTTTTAAGTGGAGGAATGAATTTATATGGAGGTGGTACATCATGATATCCCACTCCATGAACAACTTTTTCTGTATTTTGATTATTAGTTAATTCATCAAGAATTTTAGTGCTTCTTTTAAATTTCTTAATTGTCAATTTATTTTGTTCAATTTCAAGTTGACATTCTTCTAATTTACTTGTTAATTCTTTATTTTTTAATTCATAGAAGTCTTTCTCATCTACAGCTTGAAGCAATTCTTCCTTTATCCTTTGATCAATCATCTGGTACACCTTTATCTGATGTTCTTGATCAGCAATCACACCATCAAATTGATAATTTCTTCTTAGTGCTTTTGCTAAATCTTCATTTAATTTAGTATTTTCTTTTTCTAAATTTTTAACAATTTTAATACATTCAGAAGTACAAGGTTTAGGTTTTACCTCAGATTTGCTGTCTGTAAAGGCCATAAGAGCTTGATTTTGAGCATGCTCTTCTGCTTGGAAGCTCTAGCCATAGCCTTGTCCTTGTTGTGAAACAAGAGCAGTTGATTTTGATCTTTTGTCTGGCTGAGGACATTCTTTTGCAAAGTGACCAAGATTGTTACAGTTGTAACATTTCACTTTAGTTTTGTCAAATCCAGCTTTGCACCTTTGTTGTAGTTGAGACTTGTCCTACCAGTCCTTTTTAAGAACCTTTTGGTTCTCAGGCTCAGCATAGCCATCTGCCATTTGAGATCCATCTCCTCAAGATCATCAGGATTCAATTATTCCAAATCATCACTAATTAGTGCAGTATGCACATGACTAGTGAAAAAGGATTCTCTTGCAGCATCTTCACAATCTGCAGCCTTTCCTGTGGCAGTTTCTTGACCTTGACCTGTACTAGATACAAATGCAGAATTATTAGAAGAAATTGAAGGGTTCTTTTGATTTACCTCAGTTTCAAATACTCTGAGATCATTGTAGAGTTCATCTAACTCCTTTTCTTCTAGTGCATCTCTCTGTCTGTATATCACTGTGTACATGGCCCATTCTTCACTAAGAGACCTTAGGAACTTCATGTTAACATCTTCTTGATCCATCTTAACCCCAACCTGGTTAAGTTCACCAATTAGCTTGTTGAATCTGTCAAACACTTGAGTGAGTGTCTCATTGGGCTTTCCTTTGAAGTTTTCAAAGTCTTGCTTGTGAACAGACTTCATGTTCCTCTTGGTGCTCTTGGTGCCAACGAATCTCTTCTCCAGTGCTTGCCACAACACCTTTGCATCATCATATTCAACAAAGAGATGTTGATAGTCATTAGGAATGGCCAGTAGGAGAGTGCTTAGAGTTTTGAGTTTGATGCCTCTGTCTTTCTTCTCCTTCTCGCATTTGAGTTTGTCTGCTTCAGTTGTAGAACTGGTTGCTTGAGCAGGACCAGTTTTGTTTCCTTCAATGACAACTTCCCACATGGAATAATCAGTAATAAGCATGTATTGCTTGATACGATTCTTCCACATCCCAAAGTTATTGGGAGTGAGTATAGGGATTTTGTTAGCTTGAGTGCTTTCATTATTATCAGTCATGATTAATAATGTGTGTGTTTTAAAGATTAAAACTTTTTGTTGTTCTTAAAAATTCGTAGATCTAGAACCAATAAGCTCTGATACCACTTGTCAGGATCGATTAACTATGAATGAGTTAATTAACACCTTAGATCTAATTGATAATAGAAGTTGCAGCGGATCAACACTATATCAATGTATTAAGAACAATGAACTGTAAAACAATATGTGAAAAATATTAAGAACACAGTTTCACAAAAAGCTTCAATGTATATTATCGATTAACAATACACACGTACGTTTACAATTCATAAGGAACTATTTATAATAGTCCTTGAAGCTAAACTATTTACCCTAGTTATTCTAGGACTTGATTTACATTCGAATTATAAAGATATACATTGAATTACATTCTATAACTATTTCTGCGAAGATCTCGGACTTGATATGTTCCATAAACGCGTATCAGTAGTAAAACTAATCACCAGTAGTAAATATGCAACGTCAGTAGTAAGTCTGGTGACCAGTAGTAAGTCCAAAACCATCATCAGTAGTAACTACTATTGATCAGTAGTATCTTCACTCTATGCCTTTATCAGTAGTAACTAAGTTATAGTCTTCACCAGTATCAACTCATCAGTAGTAAGTAATTCTGCCCCATCAGTATCAACCATAGTCTTTATCAGTAATAACTATGATCAGTACTAACTACAGCATCAGTAATAAGTTGATATGTGATCTGTTCCAACAAAAGATAAGCAAAAGAAATTAGTAGCCTGAATGTAAACCTTAGTACCTAAAATTCTCTCATGGTCAAGCAGTTTATCTCATAATATTTGTTTTTATTTTCCCACAGAAAGTTGTATAGATTATGACCCACAAATTTTCAACCTTTTATAAAGTTTCTTTACCCCAACTCCCACTATTTTCTATAAACTATTTTTTTCTTCTAAATAATAGACACACTATCCCTTTCAGAGTATCTTAAAATAAGTGATATAATTTAAAACTTTTTTTTATTTAGTAAAATATAGTGGCACTCATATATTAACTATCTCCTTTAATAATGTGAAATTACTCGTCTATCCTTATTTTTTCTTTTAAACATCGTTAAACTCACTTTAATCATAATATTTGGACTCATCACTCACTAACTATCCAATTTAGAGTATGTTTGGGAAAACTTATTAATAGGGCTTTTGAACTTATTAGCTTAATAAACTAAAATAAACTTGAAATTTAAAGCTTATTAGAGCTTATTAAGCTAAAAAGCTCAAAAGCCGCATTAAAAAGTTTTGCCAAACAAAACCTTAATCTAATATTTAATGTTCTTACAATCTTTTGCCTCAAAAAACATGAAACTTAAAATGTATTGCTTATCTTGAAATGGGAGAAGTATTTTGAGATATTTGTAAAAATATGGGTGTTTTGAGAAAGTTTTGTAGAAATAGGGGTGTTTTAAATTGTTTTGTAGATATAGGGGTGTTTGAAAAATCAATTTTTTGTAAAAAAATACACTTTAGCCCCTTAAGTTTATATTCTTATATTTTTAACTTATATCTCAACTTTCTTTATAGATATAATCCCTTACAATTTAAATAAATTACTTTTTATTATTTAACTCCTATAAGGTATTAATATTTACAATGTTAAGAATTATAGCACGAATTAAAATGGATGTTTACAAATAAAATATATTGTACTATTAAGAAAATTACAATACAAATTAAAATTAGAAATTAGAAATTGAATATATCACTGACTTTTTTAACGACAAGTTAGTAAGTTAGTGGTTCAAGCCTAGAGAGTGACATCCACAAGGGGCAGTATGTCTACCCTCAAACCATCCACAGATGAGGAATAAACTCCACCACATTTTAACCTCCAAGTTTTGCTTCTAACAAGCTTTGAACCCAAAACCTCTTAAAGGAAAACCCCAAGGCTATCCTTGGTGGCCAATTGATCTAGACCAATTGATTAATATAATCACAAACTCTTATTTAAATATTTTTTATAGATGGATTTATTATATCAAACAATTAGCAATATACATTTTTATCATATATAAAGGATATTACCAATAAACGTATATACTACGTGTGAAGTTCACTAATAAATAAATGGTTTATTTGAGTTGTGCTGTGTTCTTTCTTAAACGGGTCAATAAACTCAAAAAAATATAGCTAAGTTTATCAAATGGACTAAAAGCTCTTGAAACCTATTGTTAACGCGTACTCGTTTACGTATGAAATTATGAATAAAGTATTTTTATATAAGTAAATATTATAAAAATTTCTACAAGTCACCCATAATTTATCGCGTGTAAAAACTAGTCCAAAGTGATATATTAAAATTTTAATAGATTAAATTTTTAAATAAAATATAGATATAAGTTAAAAGTTTATTTTATGAAACATTAAGGGTTAAAAGTGTAATTATTAAAAAATTGATTTTTCAAACACCCCTATTTCTACAAACCAATTTAAAACACCTCTATTTCTACAAATCTTTTTGAAACACCCCTATCAATGAAAAAGATGTGCATTGTTATAGTGTAGAATTGTACAAAAGAAATTTCTCTTTGTAGCTCCAAGAATCCACACGTATCAATAGTCCAAACTCTTGATATGTTAATTAGCATGTCTTTATGAACATGTTATGATAAAAAAAATGTTATGATATAAATTTATTATAATCTAATTTTATTATGATTTAAAGTTATTAAATCAATTACTACTACTAAAAACATCTTGATCCAATAATGTCCGGCACTAACATACGAAATGGTTGACATGATCAATGAACGAATGTTTTCTTTAATTCCCGGAGATGAGAATATATACGATTATTCGGATTATGTTTCTATTGCGCATGTTGATGATACTCTGTTTATGTCGTATACAAAAAAGTTTTATTTCGTCATTGAATTCTTTTTACCAATTAATAATGTATAATCAAACTTTTTTTTATCATATTAATAATATTTTACTATATGAATTTCGATGTTTTTTTTTTCATTATGTATTTTATTTCTCGAAGCTAGTCCGCCTATACGTGCGTGTTACGAAACTAGTATATATATATATATATATATATATATATATATATATATATATATATATATATATATATATATATATATATATATATATATATATATATATATATATATATATATATATATATATATATATATATATATATATATATATATATATATATATATATATGGTTCCATTGAGAATTGGAAAAATTGTAAGAATGTGAGAATTATTCTCAAAGCCTTGAGCCCAAAATCCACCAAGATCAATGACTGAGATCTATTCTCACATTCTCACCCAATATATTAATTCTCAAAGGAACTCATTTCTATATATATATATATATATATATATATATATATATATATATATATATATATATATATATATATATATATATATATATATATATATATATATATATATATATATATATATATATATATAGAGAGAGAGAGAGAGAGAGAGATTCATGCGAGAACCACTAAAATTGCGAGAACTGCGAGAACATGTTTATAGCCCTTGGAAATGTAGATGAGTGGTTAAGATTAAAAATGGATTTATTGTAATTAAATGAACATATTTGGATGAAAAAAAACGTGTATAGGAGGGCATAATAGTAAACAGAACATATCATATAATTAATGGTTTTATAGGAAATGCCGTGTAATTTGGAAGGTCACCTACGGATCCCTAAAATTGTGGGATTTTGAAGAAAAAGATTTACTCCACCTTCTCTCTTCTCTATTTCACGTAACCCCTACCGAAACCCATTATTACGGAAACCATCAATTGGCACTCATAAAATCTTGACAATGAAGAAATCAGTAACAGGAGATGAGAAAACGGTGAACGAAGGTAAGTTCAATACCCTAATTTTCGATCCTGATTCGAAATACAAAGTGGAATTTGTTAAAAAAATGTGTGTATTCAATTTAATATGTATTAGTGTTTTTATATCCTAATTTTGGTTTGGTTTTTGTCGATTTAAGCCACTAATTCGCGTTTTTCAGACAAAAATTCAAAATTATTTAAAGTTTTGTTTCCTTGTTATCGTTAGGGTTCATCAGAAACCTAATGTATATTAGGGTTCATCAAAAAATTCGTTAATAAATTAACGTTTTAGTAAAATTTATATGTGAATCATTTATCATTGATCATCACGGATTTCTGTTCATTGCTCATTGATCAATAATGAATCGTTCGGAACTTAAGATTTTTTTCACTGAGCATTCATTTATTTTTTACAGTGGTGAACGGTTCAGAGATTTAAGGTTTTAAATCTAAGGTTTCAATCACTAGATCTAAGGTTGGTTATTTAGATCGCTTTTCCGGTGAAGTCGGCGCTGGTGTAACCTAGGGTTCCGACGATTGTGATGAAAGTGATGAACATAGATTGATGACAGTGATGAACAATGATGGATTTTTGTTAAGTAATTTATTGGTTTGTAATTTTGTAATTGTTGGTTTATTAATAATTTTGTTCATTAGTGATGAACAATAATTTTGTTCATGAATTGTACATTTGTTCAATAATTAATTATAAATTAAATTAGGATTTTGCAAATGTATTCATATTTGAACACGTATAATTTTGTATTTTGTTCATTACTTGTACTATTATTAGTGTTTCACAATGCATTCATCATTGAACACGTATAATACGGTTAAAATAATTGCATTCATCATTGAACACGTATACTACGGTTAAAATAATGTTAGTTATTATTATATGTTCATCATTGAACATATACGATTTGGTTACTAGATTCAGATCCTAAAAAGTAGCATGGAAGTTACATTTGTTCATTAGTGACAATGTTGAACAATTTGTATATCTGTTCTAAAGAAATGATATGTTGGTCGATTTCTGGAATTTTGTGAAAAAATCAGTTTGTCGATTTATGGAATTTTACGTAGCAGATTGATGAATTGTTAGCCGGTTTCTAAAGAAATTTGGGGATTTTTTCGTGATTGAGGATGAATATTTCGGTGGTTTTGTGAAAGTAAATAATGATATGCATAAAAATAGGAGACTATGTTAATAATAATTAATAGAAAACGATTTCATAGCTTTTTTTGAGATAAAGTCTATATTTAAACCACATATCCATTTACCTAAATACCCTTATAACATTACATTCAAATGAGATTAATCCAAGGGCTATATATTAGGTGCTAACCCTACATTCCCTAGGAACAAAATATTTGAACAATGATGGGTCATGCATGTTTTCAAAAGCAGAAAAAGAAAAGTATAATATATCTTATATATGTGTAGAAAGCTTACTCAAAATCTTTAATCATCATAGTTGCTTTTTTACACCTTTTCCATGAAATTATTACAATTTTGTAACATGAAGAATTGACTTGGATCTGAGTTTATTTAATTCATGGGTATATTTTAATCTTATGTTTAGAAAAACGGGGGAAAACATAGTAAACCATTAACTAGTTATATACCCCACCAATAAGCTGCAGGAACTTCCATGATGCCAATTAGGAGTATGTTAAAATTTTCTGAAAATTGAATATTTGAAAAAGATATTTGATATTTAAAAATAGGATATTTTAACTTTCGGGTATATGTATTCCTGTCAGGATCGATTAACCCAGATGGATTAATTCATCACAGATCTACAAACTATTAGAAGTTGCAGCGGATCAACACTATAGTTTAATTGCTTAAGAACAATGAATACTGTTAATGAATGCGAATGCGAATAAGAACACAGCAATCCCAAAAAGCTTCAATGCATATTAATGTTATCGATCAATACACACGTATGTTTACAATTCATAAGGAACTATATATAATAGTCCTTGAAGCCTAAAATTTTAACCTAGTTATTCTAGGATTCGATTACAATTGAATTACATAAAGATATACATTCCTTAACTAACTATGCTAAAATCTCTAATACGATCAGCACCAAAATTAGACGTCAGTAGTGTTTGCCATCGTCAGTAGTAATCTTGAGATCAGTAGCATCAGTAGTAATTGCAGTTCTGCCCCATCAGTACTATTCTTCAGTATGCATGAATCAGTACTAACTGCAGCATCAGTATTAGAATGTTATATCTGATTTACATCCCAACAATCTCCCCCTAAACTTATTAATTCTCTTTGAACTAATCAAGTTTCTTCTGTTCTTCATTCTTCTCAGGTTGTTCTTTAGCTCTTCTTTGTCTGCCTTCAATGGTTCTTTGATTTTGCAGCTTTCTTTGAGCAATAATGTACTTGCTGTTTCTTTTGATAAAATAATTCAGTTTTTCATGAAACATTAGAGCATCATAGGGTTTCATCATTGTGTTTGTGTATGACTGATACATTGTCTCTTCAGAATGTGGATATTCTTTTTCATATAAATATAATTCACAGTTTTTGCTTGATCTTTCAAAGAAGTACATGTTCACTGTGGGAAGCACATTCCAAGCATACACATTTTCTTTGTTTGAGAATATTTCAGGATATTTGTCTGGATAAAATGCATCATCTATCATTTTGGTTAAGTATCCAGCTCCTGAATTCTTCCATGACTTCTTTGTCATTCTTGGTTTGCCTATGATCAGGACTTTAATGATATCAGCTCTACTACAAGACATAACTAATGGTTTCCATCCAGTGAATATTTGAACTGATTTTTCTTGTCTTATGATTTCAATAGCATCACCAACCATCCTCCAATTTATGATTGGATTATCTTCAATAGGAGCAACAGGAGTATCAAAGACCTGTATTTCTTGTTTTCTTTTCTTTCTTTGTTCAGGTTCAGGTTAAGCTCCTTTCCTTTTCTTAGGAGGTATTGAAGGTTCACCAGTTATTGGTGTTCTAGAGAGGATTATTGTGGGATCTATTTCAACTAACACCTTTTCCTTTTCTGCTTCAACTTCCATTTCAGCTAATTCTTTCTTTTTGGCAGTACAATATTTGTCTACTATTGTCATCATTTTCATCCTGCCAAAAGATTTAGCACTGTGCCCTTTTGACTTTAAAAAGTCAATCATCTTCTTTTTCTGTTCAAATACATCATCTGGTAAGTCAGCCTTTTCCCTTTTACATTCAGCTACTAGGTCTTCAAGACAATTTAAGTGTTCTTCTTCTATCTTTCTTTGTCTTTCAAACTCTGCTTTTGACCTTCTACCAGGACTCCTTCTATCTGTGGAATTTGTACTTCAGCTTCTTGAGTTTCAGGGTTGTTTAATTTTTCTTTTTCAGCCTTTTTCTTGTCTTCAAGAGCTTGAGTCTTAGCAACTTTTCTTAAGTACATTATCCTGTTCACCTTCGATTTATCTTGTTTAGCAGGTCTGACATGGTTCATTTTGTTTACCATGTAGTGACCTAAGGCTCTGTTTGGATAATCATCATCAAACTTCTCTTTTCCTTTTCCAATACAGGCTGCTAGTGGAGGTGGAGTGTACTTCATATCAAGAACAGGAGTGAATACAATTGATGGAGAGAATAAATGAATTTTATTCTCTGGAAGTATTTTGGGGTGTGGGGGAAGTTCACATTCATCAACTTCATACCAATTAACATTGTCATCAATGTCAGGTATGACAAGTGGTTGTTCTGGTGTTTTAGGTTTTGTAACAATTATGATCTGTTCTCTTTCAAGAACCTCTGGTATTTCTTCATTTTCTTCTTCAGTAGTAACCAAGGTGGTTGCTACTGGTGTGGTGGCTACTGGTGTACTTTCTGGTTCATATACCACAACTTGTTGATTTTCATTTACTAATGGTGAGGTTGCTATTGGAGTTACTACTGCTAGGGCATCAGTAGTATCCATAAATTCTTCTTCTGGTGCATTCACTACTGGAGTTTCTTTTTCTTCAGTAGGGTCAGTAGTAACAACCTCTTGATCCTTATTTTCTTCAATTTCCATTGGATTAGTAGTCTCAATAACTTCAGTAGCAACTGGAGAGTTTATTTGTTCTGTAGTTTGTGACTGATTTGCAGACACAAATACATCCTCATCTAGGTTTTCCATTTCTTTATACAGGTTCTCACCAACACTTTGACATGTTTCACCACGAACCTCTTTTAAGTTTATAAGGGCTGCTGCTGCTAATGATTGATCAATCATCCTTTGGATTTGATCTTTCTCCCCCTTAGTGATCTCAACTTGTTGAGCCTCACTATCTGCAATCTTTCTTTGTTACTTTTTGATCAAATTAGATTGCTTTTGAAGCCTATACTCGAACCTCTTCTGTTCAAAGTATTGATGTAGTGCTTCATATAGGTCATGGTTTTCCCTTGGTTGTTTAGTATATTCAGACAATTGTGTACAGTGGTTTTAAGATTTTCCTTCCTTCCTATCCGTCAATGTTGTTTGTTTAATACTACCCTCAGCCCATTTGGGTGGATCATTGGGCTCATTTGGTACATAGTTTGAAGGTTTTCCATCCTATCCGTCAATTCAGATTGGTCAGTTCTACCCTTATCACTGCTTGGTGATAAATTGGGTTGTTTGGACACTCTCTTCTTCCTAGAAGAAGAAGTAGTGCCCCCTTGTGGTTTCTTGGCACCGGGGTCCTCTTAGTAATGCCTCAAATTCTGAGTCATCACTTAGAGTTGCCGAGGTCTGGGTCCTATTGATGTTCTCACTATCCTGTGCACCCACCTTTGGGGCATCAGTAGTGAGAGCCCTTTCCTCATGCCCTCTCTCCTCCTTGGAGGACAACTCTTAGAGTCTGGGGTTTGACTCAATTTGTCCACTGGTGTCCTTTAAGGAAGTTTTCTTCCTTTTATAGGTTTTGGAAATTTGTTTGGCAATGGTCTGGTCTTCCTCAGAGTGAAGAGTAGCACTCTGGGGATTAATCTCATGTACCCGGGACACATTCAGGACATCTGTGGGTTCATTTGTTTGAGTGGACTGAATGGGTGGTGTTTGGGCTGTATTTGGTGGTGGAGTTGGTTGGGGTTCAATGGGGTGACTTGAACCTTCTCCAGTAGGTGGTTGATCATATATCATGTTTTGAAATAGAGGAGTATCTTTTCCAGAAAATTTAAATTGTTTCCTCATATTTGCATACACCTTTTTATTTAACTCTGGTGTAACAAAAATGTTTTTAGGAATGGAAAGATTTTGAAGTTCACAGTTTATTATATAAGTGAGAAATCTTGGATACATTAGAAATTTTGAGGATGATAAATTTCCAAACATTCCTTCAAAAATCATATTTGAAAAATTAAAGACTTGTCCTGTGCTCAGACAAACAACAGCAGAAGCTATTGACTTGTTGAACTCATTCCAAGTACTTCTTTTTGGAGAGATGCAGTGTTGAATGGTATGCACTAAAAAATTCCATTGGGGTGAAAGAAGACCCTTTTGAAATGTGACAATGTCTAATCTTCCTTCATACCCCATTTTTTGTAAAACATCAACAAGATCCTCCTTTGGTAAAGAAAACATACATGACTCATCATTGAGTTGAAGATGATGTCTGATGGATTGTTCAGTGATAGTGATAGACTTTCCATCTACAGTTGATTGGATCTTGGACATGTTTGAATCTTCAGTTCTTTCAGCATTTGTCCAGAAATCGATGAGATGTTGTTCATAAGCCCTGGGATTGATGGTTAAAGCAAATTTGATAGGAGAGTTTTTCAGAAACATGACTATAGGACAAAAGTCCTTTGTGCCATCAGGGTATCTTAGGAAAGCACACATGTTGTGAAATTCAGAGAATTTAAGATCGGTTTTGACTGTAAGGGATTTTAGGGTTGCCATTGTGCTTGATTTTGATATTTTGTTATGAATCTTTCACAGAGAGTGTGGTCGTTTTGGCAAGAATTTCAAGTTTGTGTAAGGAATTGAGTTGTTACTGATGCAGCGTTTTGATCGGATTTTGCAGAGATTAGGGTTTAGCGTAGGGTTTATCGAATCGAGAAGAAGATAACGCTAAACTAATCTCAGTCTGCTATTTATATTTTTTGATTTTACCTGCAAAATGACCAAAGTATCCTTCGAATAATAACCCAACGGGTATTTTCATGAGGGTCAGTATTGTAATTTATGTATTTTCTAGATAACGGTCTATCAGTAGTAACTAAGTGTCAGTAGTAGAAGCATCAGTAGTAACCATTGTTTTTATACTTAACCTAATTCTACTGAGAAACCCTATCAGTACTAAATTATAGTAGAAACATACGATCAGTAGTAATAAATAACCAGTAGTAAAATAAATGGAATTGTACAAAACACTTTACAAATGATTTTCTTTTGAAATTTAACTTATTAAAATCATTCCAATACTGCTAACCAAGAAGCTGAATCTTCCTACATCAAATGCTTTTGTAAAAAGATCTGCCAATTGATTGTCAGTATGAATTTTCTCTACTTTAATTAATTTCTTTTCATTGCAATCCCTTATAAAATGAAATCTAATTTCAATGTGTTTTGTTTTAGATTGTTTTACTGGATTATTCACAATACTGATAGCACTTTGATTATCTATAAAAATTGAGTCCTCTTTTTCTTTCGAAAAAATTTCTCCAGATCAGAAGACGGTGAAGGTTGATCAGGTGTAGACTTTTTGCCTCTAAGGTTATTTTTATTGCTCATGCACCTGCACAACTCAAAGCAAAGAGTTAACATGCAACTGATTGACAAAATAAAGGAAAACAGGAATTGCAAATTGACAAATCCCTTGATGAAATGCTCCCAAATTCGTCCAAGGTAACTGCCCAAAAACACACTAGAAGAAAAGATAACTGAACATTTCCCTTTGATCTGCCATAAAACACGATCAGAAGCGCATAGTTCACGGCGCGAACTATAGTTCGCGTCGTGAACTTCCCGTTTTGATGACATCCCGATCGGTAACTCTTGATAACGAACGTGAAAACCATAAAGGGACTTTGGTGACTGATCGTAAATAGTTCACGATCAGTTCACGATCGTGAACTATTTTTGGCCTGAAATCTTGTATTTTTCTTTATCTTTTGGCCCGTTTTTGACACCTCTTTCGCTATATCACCTGAAATGTAAAATAAACACATAATTGAGTAATATCACATATATTTGCTTCTAAAACGTACTCAAAATAGACGATATTGACGGGTTTGAACGTGTCTAAAAACGTCAATATCAAAATCCCCACACTTAAACTTTGCTTGTCCTCAAGCAAATCATCAACTAAATAAAATTCACTAGTCACAGTTAAAGATCATATTATTTGACATTTCTTTCAATGTATGACTCAAACAAAAATCGGAAAACTATTTATTTAGCGGATAAAATTTGTTAAGGCTTTTATATTCGGATTTGTGTACAGCGTTAACCAACTCTATATCATTTTAATCGACTTTCAGTCAACCTATTAAACCTTTGCTAGCCTAAGACCTACTCATTCTTACATAACCTAAAAGTTTAACTTTTTATGAAAATTCCCGACCTCAAGGTTTATTGTTGAAAACTTAGTTTAATTTTTTTTTTACCAATGCAACTATTCATTCATTTCATGCATTTTTTTCTGCATTTGTTCAGTTTTTGAATTTTTTAGATAATTAAGCTTGGGTCATCAAACCATTCACCCCGACTTTCTAATAAACCCATATAATATTTTTCTATTATAGACTTTGTCCGAATTTACTAGGCCGAAGGGGTTCTCACCAATGCAAAACTTCCATTCATCAACTTAATATTAATCATTGGCTTTTCACCGATTCTTAATTTTAGTACACAAAGGATTTTTCTAAACTAAAAGTCCAATCTCAACCTATTTTTGTCAGGGATTAGCTTTGCCAACTCTAATTTCCTAAAAAGCTAAAGTTTTAACTTGTGCAAGACCTATTGTATTACTTAAGCTATGAAAGATTGAATAAATTTCCAAAAAGATTTTTTAAAATAATAGAAAGCCACAAACTTTGAACATAAAAACTAGAACAAATTTTATCTTTTAAATTGAAATATTTTTCCGGGTTTGCTTTTCCTCATAACATCGAGAAATGTCTTTAAAATTTTTTTTGGCTAATGTAAATTAAAGTAGTTTACGTGTATTTAGATGAATTTTTTTTTTTGTTTCGAGATTTCACAAATTTTAAATGGTGGATTTTTGGACACTTAAGTGTTTGCATTGTCCCCAATGCAATAAACTTGACAAAATTTAGGAAATCGAAGTCATAAGAAAGTGTACGACCTGAGGATGTGTTGTGTTCATTCTCGGTGAAGTTTTGAATTCCGGAGCAGTTTACAAGATTCCATAACACACAGCAATCACGACGAACACCTAAACAAACAAACAAAAACAGAAATACGTTTTTTTTTTTTTTTTAATTTCTGCCTCTTCGCCTTCATTGCGGTGGTGGGTAAGGATGGTACCAAGAATTGGAGTCTTGGTACCAAGCATCATAATCTGGGTAGTTCGGTGGTGCGGGGTAGCTCAGTGCCCACGTGGGTATGTTGGAATGATCAAAGGGTGGGGGTCGGGGAAATTGATTTGGATATAGATTATAGTTGGCAACATCGGTTTGCCAACTCACTTGTTGTCCGACCCGCATCTGATTGTAGTACGACTGTTGCATATGATTTTGGACATTAGATTGCAAATGGTCGTTTGATGATCGAACATAGGCGACATCGACTTGCATCGCGTCCATCCTCTCGACCATTTGATTATACGAGAAGTAAGGATCGAACGAGGATTGACCCGAACCTGATCTCGAGGCGCCCGAATGCCCGAATTGGGGACCCGTTGGTCCCGGTTGATCAAAGTCTTGACCCGCTATTGGTAGTGACCCGGTGCATCGTCCATATCTACATCATCATCACCATCATCCTCACTACTATCACTACCACTTCCCGGATTTTCCACACCGGGATGTTCATTCCAAACATAGTCACCCGCAAATTTCACAATGACGTGCATACCCGACAACAATACCTCGTCCATTGACCCCATTGGTCGATATGTCATGCTCTCCCAAACCCTTTGAGGAATGGCAATTGCGGCCCGAGCCAAACGAGTGACATAGTGACCGGCACCCATCAGACTTTTCCCTTTTAGCCCCTTTCCTTGTGTACTCAAAAATTTGGCGATCACGAATGGAATATTCATTATCGCATTCTTGTCGATGAGTTGGTGGAGCAACCACATATCGTATTTGTTAACTTTTTCGGGCCCTTGGTTTCGGTGGCGGATGGTATATGCAATCATTCTATGAAGATACCGATGAGTACCGCTTCTAATGCTTGACTCTTTTGTATGAGCCATTCGGTAATCACCAACCCCGATTTGACGCCAATATTCGTCAACATTTCTAACCTCATTCGTCGCACACCACTTCATATAATGACGAAAATTTCTGGATGTGGTTTCTTCTACGGTATAAATACCTAAGTTAATAGCAAATTGAATGAGGTTACAATGTATCCATTGGTTAGCTACTCGGTGTTGGATGCAAGGATCTTCGGGGTTCTTCATGGCTACACGGGGTTCGAATTTTATAGTAGAATAAAATTCGAGGAGGAGCTCATCATAAGTTGGTTCATTGATGAGGAGAGCTCTCTCCCACGCCCGACATATAAAACGTACATTGCCATCGTGATCTCTATGATAACGAACCAAGTAACTTTCAATATCCGCCCTTCGACCTACCGCATCTAACAATTCCAAATCAACACACCTTCCCACAATTACTTTTTTGTTTGAGAGTTTATTTTTCCTACTCTCACTATCTTGTGCAAGACCCTCTCGAGGTGCATTCTCAAAGTTTAGGAAGATGTGTTCCCTATTAACTCTAAGAATGGCCGGGAACCCATCGGCTAGGAGTGCGGGTTCCGGTGCGGGTTCTGGGATAGGTGAAGGTGCCCGTGCACGTCCGCGCCCGCGGCCACCGGCCGATGTGGAGGCAGCGGTCTTTTGTTGTTTCTACATCAAAGACAATAATCACAATGTTAAGAATATAAATATGAAAGAATAGAAGGGTGTCTAATTATATAAAACATGAATGTAAATGACGTTACCGCTTCCCACACTTAGTTTTAAAAATAAGAAAATTGAAAATAAAATTTAAGATTTGACATTGTTAATTAAATTTTATTTCAAATTGATTTAAAAACTAAGTGTTATAAACATATTAACATTGTAAAAACAGTGTCTTTGTTAACATTCTTGACATAACTTTGAACAAAAGACTTGACATTTGGTGTCCAATTTTATCCAACCCGAGTTGTTAAACTAGTCATCTAAAATATTAAAAATTGAAGTATGATAACTAGTTTAACAACTTAAATCCCACTTAAACACTTGCAAAAATCCGAAATTTAACCCAATTTGTTCACAATTTCCCAATTTCATACAATGTAGGTCTAGAAATCTATTAATCTTAAGAGGGTTTTACTAACTAAGAACAAAGATTGCAGATTTCAACTAGGGTTCAACTACAAATCAACTATTAAGCATAAAGAGCTAAGATTTAACTCAAAAAGTTCAAGAACAAGTCAAAAATTTCGGACCTATACCGAAATAATAGATGAATCTATGAAGAAAAGTAGAAGAACTAACCCTTGGACCCATGGAGATGAAGATTTGATGAAGAAATCGGAAGATTTGGAAGAAAATAGAGTGAAATCGGGAAGAAAAATGGGAGTAGCTGCACGATCGGTCACGATTTGGGGCTAGGGTTCACGTTTGAAAGAAAGCTGGAAAGAAAACGATGGATTTATACTTAGGGAAGTTCGCGTCGCCAACTTGTTCCCGATCGGGAACTATGCTTGACCCGAATGGGTCGAACCGGGTCGACCCGAATCCGAATCGTGACCCGAAACGCTAACTGATCGCTAACTCTTAGCGACGATGAGCCCAACTCCCTGGACGCACTTCACGATCGGGAGGAAAGTTCGCGGCGCGAACTTTCCTCCAATCCCACACTTCCGAATTTTTTTTAAACAAGCAGATTTTATCAACATACTCACTAAAAGACTTAAACGAGCAGAAATACACACTAACAACTAAAACGAAAATGCAGAACGGAAAGGGAATTAACCACAATACACATGGGTTGCCTCCCGAGAAGCGCTTCAAAGATTATTGAGTCTAAAGCTCGACTCGATGCTACTCTCTTCTCACTTACGAGCACCAACCGAGATGAAATGAATCACCTCCTCTTCCTCCAATTTCTCCTTCTCGAAATTATCATTTCCTTCATGATAAAGTTTCAAACAGTGACCATTTATGCTAAAACAGCCACTACCACAAATGAGCTCCACATACCCGGAAGGTTTTTGTTGGACAACGGTGTAAGGACCGGCCCATTTGGATTTAAGCTTCCCGGGAGAAAACTTATAACGAGATTGATAAATTAGGACTTTATCTCCCGGTTTGAAACATTTGAAGGTTTTCAATTTATTGTCATGCCAACGTTTTGTATTTTCTTTGTAAATTCGAGAATTCTCGTAGGCATGAGATCTTTCTTCGGTAAGAACATTTAATTGGAATTTGCGGTTGTGACCCGCCATGATTACATCCATGTTACATTCTTGAAGAGTCCAAAAGGCTTTGTGTTCAATTTTGATCGGAATGTGACATGCTTTCCCGTAAACCATACGGTACGGGGTGTAACCGGTAGGCGTTTTAAACGCGGTTCGGAATGCCCAAAGAGCATCATCTAACTTTTGAGACCAAATTTTTGGATTTCGATCAATGGTTTTCTCAAGGATCATCTTAAGTGCTCGATTAGTGTTTTCAACTTGTCCACTTGTTTGTGGATGATAAGAAGTTGAAAAACGGTGATGGACACCATATCTTTGCAAAGTTTTCTCCATTAGATGATTGGCAAAATGAGTGCCCCGATCACTAATGAGAGCACGAGGACATCCGAACCTACAAAAGAGAGCTTGAACGAATTTGACTACGACCCGGGTATCATTTGTTGGTAATGCTTTTGCCTCGGCCCATTTGGAGACGTAGTCGACGGCTACAAGAATGTACTTATTACCATGGGAGCTCGGGAATGGGCCCATGAAATCAATGCCCCAAACATCGAACACCTCACAAACTTGAATGCTATGTTGAGGCATTTCGTCTCGTTTGGAGATGCTACCCGTTCTTTGGCAAGCATCACAAGCCTTGACCAATTTATATGAGTCTTTAAAAATCGTTGGCCAATAAAATCCCGCATCTAATACTTTCCGGGCGGTGAGGTTAGGTCCGAAGTGGCCCCCGGTGGGTCCCTTATGACATTCGTTGAGAATGACATAAGCTTCCTCACCGTACACACATCGCCTATGAACAAAATCAGGCCCGACCCGGAATAAGTAAGGATTCTCCCAATAATAGTACTTAAGATTGGAGAAAAATTTCCCTTTTTGTTGATGAGTCAAACCCTTTACAAGGATTCCCGCCGCCAAAATAATTTGCCATGTCGGCGAACCACGGGTCATCAGACACTTGTAAAGCGTTGACTACTTCAAGGAATTCATCGGGAAATTTATCATTTATCCCATTTTCATCACATTCCTCCAAATATGGATTTTCGAGGCGGGATAAATGATCAGCTGCAAGGTTTTCCGCCCCTTTTTTATCCTTGATCTCAATGTCGAATTCTTGCAAGAGGAGAATCCAACGTATGAGTCGAGGTTTGGCGTCTTGCTTAGCAAAGAGATGTTTCAATGCGGAATGATCGGTGTACACAATGGTTTTCGACAACACAAGGTAGGGTCGAAATTTGTCAAAAGCGAACACAACCGCAAGTAATTCTTTTTCGGTGGTTGTATAGTTCACTTGAGCACCATTGAGTGTTCGGCTAGCATAATAGATTGGTTGAAAGTGATTGTTCTTTCTTTGCCCCAACACCGCACCGAGTGCATAATCACTCGCATCGCACATTAACTCAAATGGTAATTCCCGATCGAGAGAAACCATGATCGGAGCCTCGGTAAGTTTTTCCTTTAACAAATCAAAGGATTCTACACATTCGTTTGAGAAAACGAATGGTATATCCTTCTCAAGTAAATGGGTCATGGGTCGGGTGATTTTAGAAAAATCTTTGATAAACCGACGGTAAAAACCCGCATGACCAAGGAAACTCCTCACGACTTTCACATTCGAGGGCGGAGGTAGCTTAGATATGACATCTATTTTAGCTTTATCTACCTCAATTCACTTCTCAGAAATTTTATGTCCTAACACGATGCCTTCTCGCACCATGAAGTGACATTTCTCCCAATTACGCACTAAATTGGATTCCTCACACCTTCTCAAAATCCTCTCAAGACTTGCTAGACATGAAGTAAATGAGTTCCCAAAAACTGAGAAGTCATCCATGAATACTTCCATACAATCCTCTATCATGTCTTGGAAAATAGCCGTCATGCAACGTTGGAACGTGGCCGGCGCGTTGCATAGACCAAACGGCATTCTCCTATAAGCAAATGTACCAAAGGGGCACGTGAATGTGGTTTTTTCTTGATCTAGGGGGTCAATCGGGATCTGAAAATAGCCGGAAAAGCCATCGAGGAAACAATAAAAGTTGTTTCCCGCGAGTCGTTCCAACATTTGATCAATGAACGGTAAAGGAAAATGATCCTTACGGGTGGCATCATTTAGCTTGCGGTAATCAATACACACGCGCCAACCCGTGACAGTTCGAGTAGGGATTAGTTCACCCTTCTCATTTTTTATAACTGTCATACCCCCTTTTTTTGGTACAACTTGTACCGGGCTCACCCACGGGCTATCGGAGATAGGGTAGATGAGTCCCGCATCAAGAAGTTTAAGAACTTCTTTTTTAACCACATCTTTGACATTCGGGTTTAATCTCCTTTGCCTTTGTACACTTGGCTTGAAATTTTCCTCCATGAGGATTTTGTGTGTACAATAGGCGGGATTTATACCCGGAATGTCAGCCGTTTTCCAAGCAATGGCTTGTCTATGAGTTTTGAGAATTTTAATAAGATCGGCTTTTTCGGTGGAGGATAATTTAGATGAAATGATGACCGGAAGACTGGAATCACCTTCTAAAAAGGCATACTCTAAATGGTTTGGTAAAGTTTTAAGCTCTAGAGTAGGTGGCTCTTCTAAAGAAGTTTTAATTCGAAGGTTGTATTTAGGGTCAATTTTCTCAAACACAACTTCTCCTACCCCGGATTCCTCACCATCTACATGAAGCAAATCCTCGAACTCTTGGAGATCTCGGATTGTTTCATCGAAATCAATAGTGAAATCACCTTTTGTGGTGACATCATTACAATCGAGGTCGAGAAAGGAAGTAACCTCCTCATCGATACATGAATCGATAACATCAATGAAATAACAAGAATCATCAGATTTGGAGGTATGCTTCATGGCTTTCTCAATAGAGAAAGTGACCCTATCATCATCTATTCCTAGACTTAGTTGTTTCTTAGACACATGAAGCATGGCGTCCGCCGTGTTCAAGAAAGGTCTACCTAGAATTAGCGGGACTTTGGGATCCACATCCATTTCTAGGACAACGAAGTCTACGGGGAACACAAATTTATCAACTCTAACAGGAACATTTTCTGCTATGCCAATGGGATATGTGTATGAAAGGTTTGCTAATCTCAAGATCATCCTAGTCGGCTTAAAATCGGTTAATCCTATTTTTGTAGCTATCGACAAGGGCATTAAACTAATACTAGCACCTAAATCTGCTAGACCATTACAAACCGGTAAATTATTAAAGAGACAAGGGATTATGAAACTCCCTGGGTCCTCTAGCTTTGGTGGCATCTTGGATTCTATGATCGCCGAGCATTCTTCACTCAACACAGCTGAAGATGCTTCCTCCATTTGCACTTTATTTGACACTAAATCCTTAATAAACTTTCCATAATTTGGCATACCTGCCAACATATCAACCAAAGGCACGTTAATGCGCACCTGTTTAATCATTTCAACAAACTTACCGTATTTTTCTTTGAGTTTTTCCTTTCTCAACCGTTGTGGGAAAGGAACTTTAGGTAGGTAAGAATTTGTTGTTGCTTCCTTCTTTGATTCACTCTTATTCGGTTCATCTTTTTCTATAATCTTCTCAACAAGCACTTCCTCTTCATTCAATGGTGTCCCTTCTTCTACAAGTACCTGTTCACTAGAATTATTAGTAGTAATTTTAATCATTGGTGAACTTACCTCTTTACCACTTCGTGTGGTAATGGCTTTGACATCCCTTGAGTTGCATTCTCCCTTGGGATTCACTTGGGTAGAAGGGGGTAGATTGCCTTGAGGTCTTTCGGTTAAGGCTTGGGCAATTCTCCCAATATCTCTCTCTAAGTTTTGAATGGTGGCTTGTTGGTTTCGAATGCTTTGTTTCATCTCTTTCGAGTCTTGTTTGGTTTCTTCATTTGTTTTGGCTTGGCTAGCCATAAATTGACCAAACATGCTCTCCAGAGACATTTGCTCTTCGGGCTTAGAACTCGAGCCGGGTGTGTTAGAATTATTTCGAGGAGGGTAATTTGGTTGGTTATTTTGAGGGAAACCGGGTGGATGTGATGGTCTAGGGGGGGAAATTATTGTTATTGTTGTTGTAACCCCTATTGTTGTTGTATCCTTGGTTTCCTCGTTGATAGTTTTGCCCGTAACCTTGGTTTAAATAATTGACCTCCTCCTCGGTCATCATCGGTTGATATTGTTGACATTCCTTTGCAAGGTGGGGTCCACCGCATTTATCACATCCAACCTGTATCGCATGTAAAGAAGATGTTATTTTTTCTAATTTATGTTCTAACATTACCTGGTTATTCTTTATGGCGGCGACTTCATCATTTTTTCTATCGTCAACCGCATTGACCGAACCCGTTTGTTTTCCGGCTCTTCTATCGGTGGCCCATTCCGCATTGTGCATGGCCATATCCTCCAAAAGTTGGTATCCTTCCGTAGGGGTTTTATACATGAATATTCCACCACTCGATGAATCAAGGGTGGATCGTGCATTGTTAGACAAACCCCTATAGAAGAGATGGACGATATCGCTCTTCTCAAACCCGTGGTTTGGGCATCTCCTCAACATTCCTTTGAAACGTTCCCATGCTTCCGTTAATGTTTCCCCAGCTTCCTGTTGAAAAGCCATAATATCAGTTTTTAATTTATCCGCTTTCGCGGGTGGAAAATAACGGTGTATAAATCGACTTCGGAGTTCTTCCCAAGTCGAAATGGAGTGTGGCTCAAGGGATTTAACCCAAATTTTTGCCTCTCCAATTTGACTAAAAGGGAATAGTCTAAGTCGTATCGCATCTTGCGAAACGTTAGGAATTCTAAACAATTGGCATATGTCATTAAAGCACTCAATATGGTGATTTGGGTCATTTGTGAGTCTACCATCATAACCCAAGTCACGAAGTCTAATTGCCGGAATGGCATAAACCGGGGCATTTAGCCTCGTTTGCCACATCGGACGTTCCGGTGGTGGGTCTCGATCACCCATTTGGTTATCAAGAATCGGCTCTTGATTATTGACAATTGGTTCCGGGATATCAAGAATCGGCTCTTGACTTTCAAAACTTTGGACTTGAACTTCAAAAAGTGGATTTTGATTTTCAAGACTTGGTTCTCCAATATTCTGAGATTTCTTTATGGTTGCGGTGTATCTTGCTTCTAATTGAGTCCTCTTTTTCTTTCGAAAAAATTTCTCCGGATCAGAAGACGGTGAAGGTTGATCAGGTGTAGACTTTTTGCCTCTAAGGTTATTTTTATAGCTCATGCACCTGCACAACTCAAAGCAAAGAGTTAACACGCAACTGATTGACAAAATAAAGGAAAACAGGAATTGCAAATTAAATAACTTATTTAAGAATAAATTCCTAAATAAGGATCAATTAACTAATTAACTTTCAAAAACCTAAAAACATAAAACCGTTCCCCGGCAGCGGCGCCAAAAACTTGATGTGTTGGATCTAGTTATAAAATAAAGCTCCTAAATACCATTAATCTAGACTACCACATTCATAGGCAAGTATACCTAATCGTGGGTAATATAGGTTAGGTAAGTATTTCGGATTATCGAATCCACAGGGAACAGTTTATGTAATCCAATTAAAGAAAGTTAAAGAATTAATCAAGAAAAGATTTTTGTTCATGTTTTGGCTTATATGAAATGTAACTAATGTTTGAAATGACAAGAAACGCAAATTTGAACGTTTGAAATGATATTTAAGGGATATTCACTATGTATGGATTCATCTAGTACTAAGTATGGTTATTAAGCACCGACTAGTTTAATGTTCTAGAAGTCACGGTATTAGATTTCTCTCAATTCCATTTAATAAACTAATTACAACTAATAGGAATTTCTTCTCTCAAAAGTTATAACTAATCACACTTCTATTTGTTGAAATTACCGTCTTAAATTAACTAAGACCTCTAACCTAGAATTTTCATTACTAGGGTTGAACTTCTTGTTTAATCTAACTTATTGGAATCTTTTCTCTAATCCTCATTTCTGGTGAATTACCAACTAGGTCATAATGAAAAGTTGGGGAAGTAATCAATTGAACCAAATGTTGTCAATATCTAATTTAATCAATTACCAATGATTAAGAAACGAAAACTCATTAATTAAACCAAGAAGAGTAATTAAACATCAACAATTGTTTTGAACACAAACAAACCCTAAAATTAAACCATACTTAATCCTAGAATCATCCAAACATAGCGAATATAAAGATTACTAGCACATAGACATGCTAGAAATCATCAAACAAGAGTTAAAGTATAGAATTACAACCATAGACTTAATCCAGAATGTTTGAGAATCAATGATTGCTATAAACTTGACAAATCCCTTGATGAAATGCTCCCAAATTCGTCCAAGGTAACTGCCCAAAAACACACATAAAACACGATCAGAAGCGCATAGTTCACGGCTCGAACTATAGTTCGCGTCGTGAACTTCCCGTTTTGATGACATCCCGATCAGTAACTCTTGATAACGAACGTGAAAACCATACAGGGACTTTGGTGACTGATCGTGAATAGTTCACGATCAGTTCACGATCGTGAACTATTTTTGGCCTGAAATCTTGTATTTTTCTTTATCTTTTGGCCCGTTTTTGACACCTCTTTCGCTATATCACCTGAAATGTAAAATAAACACATAATTGAGTAATATCACATATATTTGCTTCTAAAACGTACTCAAAATAGACGATATTGACGGGTTTGAACGTGTCTAAAAATATCAATATCACATACATACACTTCTTCTTCAATTTTCCCATAAAGGAATGCACTTTTCACATCCATTTGATAGACTTTGAATTTCTTGAATGAAGCATATGCCAGAAATATTCTTATTGCTTCAATTCTGGCAACAGGAGCATATACTTCATCGTAATCAATTCCTTCTTCTTGTGTGTATCCTTGGGCTACAAGTCTTGCTTTGTTTTTGATCACTATACCCCTTTCATCTTTCTTATTTCTGAAGATCCATCTTGTTCCAATGGGCCTTTTTCCTTTTGGTAGAGGTACAAGAGTACATACAGATTTTAGTTTGAATTGAAGAAGTTCTTCTTGCATTGCTATGATCCAGTTTGAGTCTTTCATAGTTTGTTGAATCTTCTTAGGTTCTTCCTGTGACAGAAAATATTCATACATGCATTCATTAGATATTAAACTTATGTTACAAACATTTGAATTTAATGAAAAATTGAATTTGCTTCTAATCTGCATGTTAGAATTGACATCACTTAGGACTAAGTCCAAAGGATGATTCTTTTCAGTTCTGGTTCCAGGAACTTTGTCAACAGTGATTTGAGAATCTAGATTTGACTCATTAGATTCAGGAATTTGTGCATCTGTCCATGTTTCTTTGTTAAGGAAAAAAGCCTTGCCCTTTGGATCTTAAGATAACAAAACAACCTAGACTAGCTTTGATTAATATGTAGAATAAAATAGCTAAGTTTAGGTCTGATACTGAGTGATCAGTATTGGAACTCAGTATCAGAACTCAGTATCAGATAGTGATACTGAGTACAAGGACTGAGTAGAAGGACTGAGTTACATTTTATTATGTAACGGACTAAGATCAAATCCCTTGATCTTAGTCATTTTCCTAGATTAGTCCTTCGGTTACTCCTTTGCCCATTATGTAAGATCTCTATATCATTATAAATAGAGATCATCTTGCAAAGGAGAACTTACCAATTCACTTCACACTTTCATACCTTTTGTAATTGATCAGTGGTCATGTTATTCCGCAACAAGCCACACTTAGTGGAATTATACATTTGACTCATATCTTGTTCTTATACAATATTTGTCTTAAGTTATAATTATCTAATCAATTAACCATCTAAACCAGGGTGTTGTGACCTAACATTCTTCTTGATTGTTTGCATTTTGTGGAGTTTCATCATTGCTACTGGTGTCAGTAGTAACATTTTCTTCATTGACCTCAGGAGGGTCATTGTTGTTACTGACATCAGTATTGACTAGATAATCATCACAACTCTGAGGTTCGGAGTTACTACTGGGATCAGTAGTATCTTCAGAATTGGTGTTATTACTAGTATCAATGAAATTAGGGTTACCAGAGTTACTACTGTCCTCGGTATCAACTGTGGGATGAGTATCAACTAAGATATATTTCATGATTTCTTGTCTTCCACTTGATGATGGTCCTACTTGTTGGCTTTGATTGTTTGAATCTCCTGTATTAAGCTCATAATTAACATCAAAAGATTTGGTTAGATTATCAATATTAAATAACCAATTTGGACCATTTCCTTGTTCATTCATCAGATTTTCATTAAAGGATACATTTACACTTTCTTCAATGATCCTTAGCCTTTTGTTGAACACTCTGTAAGATTTGCTTTGAGTTGAGTATCCTACAAATATTCCATCATCTGCTTTGCAGTCAAATTTACCAATTTATTCTCTTGTAATTAAAATAGTACAAGGACAACCAAATGATTTTAAGAAACTTATTGATGGTTTTCTTTTATTGAAAAGTTCATAAGGTGTTTTAAAGTGAGGTTTAACTATTAATACTCTGTTCTGAACATAAAAAGCAGTATTAACAGCTTCAGCCCAAAAAGTTATTGGTAATTTTGAATATGCAAGCGTAGTTCTGGCTGCTTCAATTATGGTTCTATTTCTTCTTTCAGCTACACCATTTTGTTGTGGAGTTCTTGGCGAGATGTACTGCTTGTCAATTCCCTTAAGATCACAAAAGGCAATTAGGTTAGTATTTTTAAATTCAGTTCCATTATCACATCTAATTGCTTTCACTTTGAGATCTCTTGTATTTTCCAGCTTTACAATCAGATTCTTGATTATTTCACTTGTTTCATCTTTGGTCCTAAGAAGGAAGACCCAAGTATATCTGCAAAAATCATCAGTAACAACAAGGCAGTATTGTTTCTTTCCAATACTCATTACATTTGTAGTTCCAAAAAGGTCCATATGTAAGAGCTGCAAAGGTTTAGAAATAGAGTTGATTGCTTTGGTCTTATGAGAAGTCTTGTGTTGTTTGCCTTTTAGGCAGGCAACACAATGATGATCACACATAAATTCTTTTTGTGGTAGACCAACTACCAAATTCTTTTTAACTAAATTGTTCATATTTTTAAAATTTGTGTGACACATCCTTCTATGTCATAGTTCTGATTAATTTGTGTTTGCCTTATATATAAAACAGTTGATCTCATTTGAAGAAATAAGTTCTCCCCCTATATCTAGGCAATACACATTGTTTCTCCTTGGTGTTCTTAAAACAACAAATTTTTCATCTAAAATAAAAACAAGAGAAAGAATGATACACTCAACATCTGTAAAAAGAATTTTTTTCTTCTTATCACAGACTTGTGAGACACTAACCAGATTATATTTAAGCTCAACAACATAAAATACATCATCAAAAGTGATCTTACCATTTGATACTGTACCTTTACCTGTAATCTTACCACCTCTTGGATTTTCTCCAAAAGCAACATATCCTCCTTCAAAAGACTTGAAATCTCTAAGTATTTGAAGATTTTCAGTCATGTGTCTAGAGCATCCACTATCAATATGCCATGTTCTACCTTCTTCAGGGATCTGGATACTCTGCACATAAAGTAAAAGGATTAGTTAATTTTGGGAACCCAAGCTTGTTTTGTCTTGGGTTTTAATGGTGATTTTCGGTTAAAACAATTAACAAAACGCAGCGGAAAGTATTTATCACCATGAAAGGATCTTGATATCAATCATACAATTAAACTAAAAGAAAAATCAAAGAGAATGGTATAAGAATCATACCCTAGTTGCCTTTGATCAATGATGAATTCGGATGGATATTGTGAGCAACCGAAACCAAGGATTCCAATGGGGAATACCTCTAAAGCAAGTCCACACAACACTTGCAAGAACACCAATGTAATGGATGCTAGTCCTAGAGTTTTGAGAGCAAAAAAAAGAAAACAAAACACCTACCAAGTGTGAGAGATAGGGACGGCCAAGATGGATGGTCAAAAGGGAGTTTATGGACCATTATATCTCTTAATGGTGCCATTACAATCCTTTAATGATTTCCATAAATCATTAGTCTTATTTGCCCACAAGTCCCTATCTTTTGATTCTTCTAGTTTGCCCACAAGAAAGTTTCAATATTAACTTTTAATATTAAACTTATGATAGATAAGCTTATAGCTTATATATATATTAATAATTAATGTAATTACACTAATTACACTAATTATATAATGGTGTTTAGTGTTTAAGTGTGTGACCCTTTAGGCTCACAAACAACTAGCCATATAACTATATGTTATATACGTGAAGCATATTCCAACAGCTCCCACTTGCGCACGTGATAACATCAAGTAGTTATACAAGCAAAGGTTAGAGTCTAGCAACCCGCCAATGCCCCTAGAAGTACATGAGGAGTTTCATAAAATCTTTGTTCAAAGTTTTCGAGCAGTTATCCTTTTGTTACTGATACTATGTTGAATTTTAGACAAGGATAAATGTCAATCTAAAATTTCAACGATTCTGTTTCTCGATCTATACATTGAAGTTGATTACCAAAACCAATCAAGATTCATCTTGATTACCTTTTGGGTGTGGCCACACATACATCTATTCAAATCATCGAGGGGCCCAGTAGTATCTAATCCACATGTGTGGAGGAACAAATTCTTTATTGACTGCACGTGTCCGTCATATGCTTAATGACAAACCCGATAATGGTTGTTATAGCAGCCTTATTCAGGTCAGCGTTTAACCATATCAAAGTTTGCCCCTCTACATACACAAACCAACTTGCATCTCAAGTCAGAGGATAAGTGACAAAGCCTTTGTGAGATTCACTTGTGACATAAATCCATGAAGTGATTTCTCATAGGTTGGGTCAGTCCAATTGTGCATCATTATGAACAACATGTGAGTTTGATTTCATCATCCTTAGTCATACTAAGATAATGTCATCAATGCCCTCAGATTTGTCTTAATAATATTCCCATATTATTAATTATGACAATGGACAATTTAGAATATAAAACGCAGTAAATATTCATGGATATAAACATGCAAATATAGAACACAGTAGATATTCATATAAAAACGATCATATCAAATATATCAATTTATTCCAATAAAAACTGCTCAATGTTCCATTATCCAAATACTAAAACAGATTACATGAAACTACTAGCTGGTCGAAGCCCAATGTTTCTAGCATGCTCAATATGTTTGGTACATGGCATTGGCTTCGTAAAGGGGTCAGCTAAGTTGTCATCCGTATGAACTTTGAGCAAGCGTACATCTCCCATTAGGATCGCATCTCTAATGTAGTGAAGCTTCCTCCGATAATGTCTGGCGCCTTTCTGAACACCGGGTTCGTTGGCAATGATGATAGCACCTGTGTTATCACAGTACATATCCATAGGTCTTTCATTACTGGGGACAACTCCAAGCCCAGAAATGAATTTCCTCATCCAAACAGCTTCCATTGCAGCTTCAGTGGTTGCAATGTATTCAGCTTCTGTAGAAGACATGGCGATAGTACTCTGCTTCGCACTTTTCCAATCAACAGCGCCTCCGTTCAAAACGAAAACATACCCCGTTTGAGATTTGGAATCATCTCTATCAGTCTCAAAACTAGCGTCAGAATAACAAGTAACGCTTAGTTCATTTTGAGATTCACCACCATAGACAAGAAACATATCTTTAGTATTCCTAAGATACTTCAGTATGTTCTTAACAGCAGTCCAGTGACTCTCACCTGGATTCTGTTGATATCGGCTTGTAAGGTTCTGAGAGAACGCTACATCAGGTCTTGTGCACCGCACAGCATACATGATAGATCCTACTGCCGAGGCATAGGGTACATCACGCATACGTTTCATCTCATCAGGTGAGGACGGTCCTTGAGTCTTACTCAAGTGTACATTGTGTTGCATAGGGAGACTTCCACGTTTGGAAGCATCCATTCTAAACCGTTTTAGAATCTTATCAATGTACGCACTTTGACTTAGTCCGATTAACCGCTTTGATCGATCTCGATAGATCTTTATACCAAGTATATATGCCGCTTCCCCAAGATCCTTCATAGCGAAGCACTTCCCAAGCCAGGATTTTACATCTTGTAGCATTGGAATGTTATTTCCTATGAGTAGTATGTCATCGACATATAGGATTAGAAAGACGACAATGCTCCCACTAGCTCTTACATATACACATGGCTCGTCGGGATTCTGAGTAAAGCCAAACGATTTGACTTCCTCATCGAATCTTTTGTTCCAACTCCTGGATGCTTGCTTTAGTCCATAAATGGACCTTTGAAGCTTACATACTTTCTTTGGGTGTTTTGGATTAACAAAACCCTCAGGTTGAACCATATAAACATCTTCATCAAGATGTCCATTTAAGAAAGCAGTTTTAACATCCATTTGCCAAATCTCATAGTCATAGTACGCTGCTATGGCTATGACAATCCTAATAGCTCTAACGTCGGCAACAGGCGAGAAGGTTTCATCATAGTCAATCCCGTAGGTTTGAGTGTAACCTTTTGCTACCAATCGAGCTTTATAGGTGTGTACATTGCCATCCATGTCGGTCTTCTTCTTGAAGAGCCACTTGCTACCAACAGTCTTACTGTTAGGAGGAAGATCAACCAACGTCCATACTTGGTTATCTTTCATGGATTGCATTTCCGCGTTCATAGCATCAAGCCATTTGTCAGATTCAGAATCTGATAATGCAGCTCGATAGTTAGGGGGTTCATTATGATCCCCTAAACTTAGCTCCTCAGCATCGACATGGAAGCCATATCGTTCAGGTGCATGAGGTGTCCTTGCGGACCTTCGAACAGGGATTACATCATTTTGAGGTGCAACAGGAACAGTTTCGTGTTCAGCCTCATCTTGATGTTCGCTAGTCTCTACAATAGGTTGTGCATCTTCATCGCTTGGAATCTCGTCAAAGTCGATGGTACTCCCACTTGCTTCTTGTGAAATGAGATTGCTCTCAAGAAACTCAGCATAACGAGCAATAATTACTTTTTGCTCAGGTGGGTAATAGAAATAGTAACCCATCGTTTCCTCAGGGTATCCTATAAAGATGCACTTGACAGCTCTGGGTTCAAGTTTGTTTGGCGTGTCTCGTTTCACGAGAGCCTCACAACCCCAGACCTTCAAGTAAGACAAGTTAGGGACTTTCCCATGCCATATCTCATATGGTGTCTTTTCAACCTTCTTGGTGGGAACCATATTCAGTATGCGAGCAGCCGATTTGAGTGCATAACCCCAAAAGGATAGAGGCAGAGTGGTAGGACTCATCATCGATCGGACCATGTCAAGCAAGGTGCGATTTCTCCTCTCTGATACACCATTATGCTGTGGTGTATAAGGGGGAGTGAATTGTGAGACAATCCCACAATTCTTTAGATGGTCTTGAAACTCATGGCTCATGTACTCTCCTCCTCGATCGGAACGGAGAGCCTTAATCTTCTTGCCAAGTTGATTTTCTACTTCATTCTGGAAAGCTTTGAACGTTTCAAAGGTTTCATGTTTATGTTTAATCAAGTAAACATAACCATAACGACTAAAGTCGTCAGTAAAGGTAATGAAATAGGTAGCACCTTCCCTAGTTCGAGTTCTAAAAGGGCCACATACATCAGTATGTATGAGTCCAAGTAGATCATTGGCCCTTTCGCCTACATGGGAGAAAGGCTTGCGCGCCATTTTACCAGATATGCAAGAAACACATTTATCAAATGATTCAGAATCATCTGATTTTATAAGTCCATCCTTTTGTAATTTTAAAATGCGTTTCTTGTTAACATGGCAAAGGCGACAATGCCATAGGTAAGTAGAATCCAAATTCTTCTTGGATTTCTTATTGCTACATGTATAAATAGAACTACTGTTTGTGATACGATTATGCATGTCAATCTCAAAGATACCATCACGAGGAATAGCATTAAAGTAAAAAACATTATCCTTTGAAACTGAAATACCATAATCCGTAAACGTATGAATAAAACCATTATTCCACAAACAAGAAAGCGATACTATACCCCTAGTAATACTAGGCGCATAGTGACAATTGTCTAATACAATAATTAAACCACTAGGAAGGATTAAATCATAGCTTCCTATAGCTTCGACCGGTGCACGATTGCCATTGCCCACGTACAAGTCCAAAGCTCCATGGTTTAGCTTTCTACTTCCCCTTAGACCCTGCATGGTATTACAAATGTGAGTTCCACAACCAGTGTCATATACCCATGATTTCTTAGGGAAAGCATATAGTTCTATTGTGAAGATACCTGATGTGCCAACCTTGTTGGCTTTGTTCTTCATCAACTCTGCCAGGTAGGCAGGACAATTCCTCCTCCAATGGCCTGTTTCACCGCAGTGATGGCAAGCAAGATCCTTAGCGGGATGCTCCTTATGAGTAGGTGGGGGAACCTTTGGCTTGGGCTTGTAAACTTGCTTTCCCTTGCCTTGGCCCTTCGCAACTACTTGCGGTTTTGGTTTTTGGATCTTTCCTTGCCTTATAGCAAGGACAGTAGGGGCCGGAGTTTTCTTGGGTAGGCTTGCCTCCGTTTGTTTCAGCATAGCATGTAATTCGGCGAATGTCTTCCCCATACTATGCATATGATAAGTCATGACAAACGGTGCAAAATCCTTGTTTAGGGACGTTAGAATCAAGCTAATCCCAAGGATGTGCGGCATAGCGTAACCAAGCCTCTCCATTTGGTCTAAGTAGCTCTTCATCTTCAAGAGATAAGAGCTAACAGACTGTCCCTCCTCCTGCTTGCAAGCGTGGAAGGCTTTGACAGTGTCAAAGAGTTCCTGCTCGGCTTGCTTTTGATACATGGCCGTTAGTTCACGCATCATATCAAATGCAGTGAGGTCCTCGAGATTCTTTTGAATCTCGGGAATCATGCTCACTAGCATAAGCGCGGCGACTTCCTGTTGTTCGTTAAACCTTTTGGTATAGGCTGTACGAACAGCAGCAGTGGCGGTAGCAGCAGGGGCAGGGGGCAGCGCCTCCTCCAAATGGTGGTACTTGTGCTCGGCCCTAAGGACAATCCTTAGGTTTCGAGACCAGTCCACAAAGTTCGTTCCATCAAGTTTCTCTTTTTCGAGAACGGAACGAATGGTGGTATGTGTTAGGGTTTGATTGTTTGAAGTCATCTACAAAATTACAAAGTTCATTAATTAGTATTTTTAATAATAATTTCTTTTAATAAATTAACTACCCAATTAATTTTAATTAAAAGCTAAGATCCCATTGAGCTTCTATCATCGCATCAGTTGATCTGCTAGAGATGATAGATCCAATAGGTAGGTGACGTTCAACAATTGCATTACAAGTGCAACTCTTAGAGGTATGGGACTTCATGGCACCTAGTGAACAAGCATCTAGGGTCAAGTGGCATGTTTGTCGCATCTTCGCCTCGAGTCAAGGTCTCACCGTTAACTTGATTAAGTCATCCAATGTGAAATCATGTCAAAATAGATCTAGGTCTCACCGTAGAGAATAATGACCTCGGATCTAAATTCAAACCACGTCTCACGTGAATTCAAAAATAGAAGCAAGTGATTTACAACCGATTGGACGGCGTGACTTAAATTTTAGGTATGTTAAATTTTAATTTAATAAAATTTTATTTAAGATATGAATGAATCATGTACTTCATTCATACCACTTCATAAGTCTTGTAATAAACGGTAAAAACTTTTAGCGATTATTAAGTGATAAGTTTCAAATCATATTTAAACTTAGTTTAATCTCAAAACTATTGTTAGATTAAAGGTTTAATCATCAATGATTAACTAGTAATCATCGATGATTAAGGTTTTGAATGTTTTAATGTTTGTGTCTAAAAACCATTTTTAATTTGTTTTACTATTTGTATCTAATAGAAAAGAAAAACAACCACAAACATAAGAATAAAACATGCAACAAAATTTTGTGCAAACCTCGACCAATGAAATCCTAGGTTCGGTCACGTGAGTCATCACGACGGACCGAAGGGTCAAACTGGGGGACGGGCCAACATGAACCCAAACGGGCCTACATAAACCCAATGGGCTCCCACTTGCTCCAAGACATTCTTGAGCAAGTAGAACCCAAAATTGTGAAAAAATGTAATCTGCCAGAAAATTCCAGCAGACTTTTAAGCCCGAAAAGTCACTGAAGGAGTCTTCGTTGGTCTTCCCGGCCTTCTGGAAAGTTGTAGCCCACGACTTTGCAAGCATTTTAGGCTTTTGAATCGCCCAAAAAGGAGTCTGTATGCCTCTGGAAAACCTGTTTTCGTACAGCCCTCGCTTTTGTGACGGAAATTTGTTGTTTTCTTCATTAGTCTTCAATATTTTTTGTCAACAATTTACAATAAAAAGATAAAATAAATACAATCTATTCTATTACTTTTACATTACAAATTGCCCCAAAAATGGCACCAAAAATAAAATAAAAATAAATGAAACAAATTACAACAATTAAGCCAAAAAAAAAACAAGGCTTTTCCCAAACAACCAAACATCAAACACATTCATTCACAAATGGTCTAGGCTTTCATTGGTTTGCACAAACAAGCAACAATTGACAAGGCTTTGGCTTGGGATATGGCAAAAATACATGTTTTGCCATATCAACAAAATGGAATTAAAAATTAAATTCCAAGCCAAATAATCAAAAAAATACAATAACAAGATTAATTTTTTGATATGATTTTGTAACAAGTGACAATGGGGTTCCAAAAATACCATATTTTAACCCACATTTTTATAAAAAACCGAAAATTAAAATAAAAAACCCGTAGGGTTTTGTTTTTGTCCGATCGGAATTTTAACAACACAAAACCGGTTGATTTTTGCCACTTTTCACAAAATCTAGCTAATTATATGATTAATATAATGGCTCTGATACCACTAATGGTGATTTTCGGTTAAAACAATTAACAAAACGCAGCGGAAAGTATTTATCACCATGAAAGGATCTTGATATCAATCATACAATTAAACTAAAAGAAAAATCAAAGAGAATGGTATAAGAATCATACCCTAGTTGCCTTTGATCAATGATGAATTCGGATGGATATTGTGAGCAACCGAAACCAAGGATTCCAATGGGGAATACCTCTAAAGCAAGTCCACACAACACTTGCAAGAACACCAATGTAATGGATGCTAGTCCTAGAGTTTTGAGAGCAAAAAAAAGAAAACAAAACACCTACCAAGTGTGAGAGATAGGGACGGCCAAGATGGATGGTCAAAAGGGAGTTTATGGACCATTATATCTCTTAATGGTGCCATTACAATCCTTTAATGATTTCCATAAATCATTAGTCTTATTTGCCCACAAGTCCCTATCTTTTGATTCTTCTAGTTTGCCCACAAGAAAGTTTCAATATTAACTTTTAATATTAAACTTATGATAGATAAGCTTATAGCTTATATATATATTAATAATTAATGTAATTACACTAATTACACTAATTATATAATGGTGTTTAGTGTTTAAGTGTGTGACCCTTTAGGCTCACAAACAACTAGCCATATAACTATATGTTATATACGTGAAGCATATTCCAACAGGTTTATCCTTTGAAGAGTAAGTCTTTCTAACTGAATGAGCCTTATATGCAGTTTTGTGCTTTGTTGTTTGATTAGTACTGGTGTTCTTAGTTGCTACTGATCTAGGTTTATACCCGTAGTTTTTGGCTTTTGAAAATTTTACTACTGATGGACCAGTAGTGTTTGGGTAATATGAGTTTTGAGCATAATCAGTAGTGTTTTTTGTAATTATACCAGACAGCATTGTAATTAGGGTTTTTACCAGTAGTAAACCTGGAATAGTTTCTACTGATGTTTGAAAACTTTGAATATTGAGGAAATTGATTTTGTTTTCCATTGTTTTTGAAATAATTACTTCTGTTTGGACTTTTATACCTGATATTTTGCACAAATCTTTGTGCAGTTCTTCCAAATTTAGGAGTTTCAACACATGGTTTATTGAATTCTTTTTCTTTTGTTTCTTCAATTTGTTTTAATTTTAAGGCTTTTTCCCTTTCTTTGTTGATTTTAAATTCTTTAAATTCTTGACTGTTAATAGGATTGAAGTGACAGTTTTTAGATATGGGGTTAACCTTGTTACAAATTAAACATGTTAATTTTGTTGATTTAGAACTTTCAGGTTTTCTTTGTTCTTTTAACTGGTTCAAGTTTCTTTGATTTCCCCTTCTTAGAATTGTAGGTATATTTTCTGAGTTGTATTTTGGGGATTCAGTTTGACTTTGTGTTGTGTGAAAACTTGTATCATTTGATTCAGTTGTTTGATCATCATCAGAAGACTCATTTGATTCATTACTGGTTTCAGTTTCAGTTTGACTTTCAATTTTCAAATCATTTAAAACTCTTTATGTGCTTGATTTAAGAGGAGGAATAAAATTTGTTGGAGGTGGGACTACATGATATCCCACTCCATGAACAACCTTTTCTGTGGTTTGATTACTAGTTAATTCATTAACAGTTTTAGAACTTCTTTCAAATTTCTTAATAGTTAGTTTATTCTGTATTAATTCCATTTGACATTCTTCTAATTTGATCAAGGTTTCTATTAGTTTTAATTCAATATGTTCTTTTTCATAAGTGGTTTGTAACAATTCATCTTTTATTTTTTTGATCAGTTATTTTATAGATTTTAATTTTGTTTTCTAAATCAGCTATACAACCATTATATTCAATTCTTCTATTCTTGTTTAGAATCATCTCTTCAAGTGTTTCTTTATTAAGTTTTTCTAATTCTTTATAAGCTTTAATACATTCAGGAGTGCAAGATTTAGAATTTACCTCAGTAGTAGAAGGATCAGTAGTAAAGGCTATGAGAGCTTGGTTCTGTGCATGTTCTTCTGCTTGAAAGCTCAAGTTATATCCTTGTCCTTCTTGAGATACTAAAGCAGTTGAATTTGAGGTACTGTTTTTGTTGTAGGTTGATCTTTGATCTTTATTTGGACATTCTCTGGCGAAGTGACCCAGATTGCTACAGTTGTAGCATTTGACTTTTGTCTTGTCAAAACCCGCACGATCACCTTTGTTGTAAGATAGATTTTGCCTTCTAGTTCTTTTAAGAGACCTTTTGGTTCTTAAGCTCAGCATAGCCATCTGCCACTTGATGTCCATCTCTTCCAAATCATCAGGATTGAGTTGTTCTAAATCCTCACTAATCAATGCAGTATGCACATGACTAGTGAAGAAAGATTCTCTTGCTAGATCTTCAATGCCTGCAATCTTTGCATTGTCCTGCCCTGTTCCTGTACTAGACACAAAAGCAGCATTGTTTGAAGGTAAATTAGGATTTTTATTACTTACCTCAGATTCAAACACTCTTAGTTCATTGTAGAGTTCATCTAGCTCTTTCTCTTCCAGTGCATCTCCTTGTCTATATATCACAGTATACATAGACCATTCTTCACCTAGAGACCTGCGGAACTTCCTGTTGACATCATCATTGTCTGGTTTGTAACCAACTTGATTTAGTTCACCAATGAGTTTGTTGAGACAATGATTCATTCTTCTGCCCTTTGAAGTTTTCAAAGTCTTGCTTCAGAACAGACTTCGTGTTTTTTTTGTGCTCTTTGTACCAACAAACCTCTTTTCCAGAGCATGCCATAACTTCTTTGCATCATCATATTCAACAAAGAGATGTTGATAATCATTGGGAATGGCAAGCAAAAGAGTTCTTAAGGCTTTGAGTTCGATCCCTCTGTCCTTCTTTTCTTTCTCACACTTGAGTTTGTCAACTTCAGTTGAGGTGGTGGCTATTTAAGTTTGAATAGTTTTGTTTCCTTCAAGAACCACTTCCCACATGGAATAATCAGTAATTGATTCTGTTTTTCCACATCCCAAAGTTGTTGGGAGTGAGAATTGGAATCTTGTTCGCCTGAGTACTTTCATTGTTATCAGACATGATTAACAATTTTTGAGATCGAAAATATGAAACTTTTTGCTGTTCTTAATTCGTAGATCTATAACCGTAAAGCTCTGATACCACTTGTCAGGATCGATTAACCCAGATGGATTAATTAATCACAGATCTACAAACTATTAGAAGTTGCAGCGGATCAACACTATAGTTTAATTGATTAAGAACAATGAATACTGTTAATGAATGCGAATGTGAATAAGAACACAGTAATCACAAAAGGCTTCAGTGTATATTAATGTTATCGATCAATACACACGTATGTTTACAATTCATAAGAAACTATATATAATAGTCCTTGAAGCCTAAAATTCTAACCTAGTTATTCTAGGATTCGATTACAATTGAATTACATAAAGATATACATTCCTTAACTAACTATGCTAAAATCTCTAATACGATCAGCACCAAAATTAGACGTTAGTAGTGTTTGCCATCGTCAGTAGTAATCTTGAGATCAGTAGCATCAGTAGTAATTGCAGTTCTGCCTCATCAGTACTATTCTTCAGTATGCATGAATCAGTACTAACTGCAACATCAGTATTAGGATGTTATATCTGATTTACAACCCGACAATTCCGGATATCCAAATTTCAGATACATGATCTGAATAGTAAAAATTTACTATCCAAAGATCTGGAGACTCAGGTTTTGAACACACCTAATACTAGGTACAAAATAAGGTACATTTTATATTTAAGTGATAAAGTTGAGGAGGGTGAAAATAAGGTATATTCCATGGACCAATTGAACCATTATCTTACAGTGTCTAATAAAAATTTACGAAATTTAATAAGCTTTTGAGATATATGGTCTAAATAATAGTATTGTTCTAGAAACATTTTATGAATCCTAATTGCAAAATAAAACTATTAAATCATATATATATATATATATATATAAACTTACAAGTTAATATCTTCATATATTTAATTATTATGGAGTAATTAAAAATTTGATGCATGCGGTAGAGTCTCGAGGTATGTTATTTTGACGAGACAAGTCAAAGATTTGTGGTTTGGTAAGCTTCCATTATAATTATTTCAAACCAACCACCAAATTGACCATCGCATTATATTTTTATATACAGACAGAATTAGAAGTTTTCATCAGTGGTAACACATTTACGGGAATAAAAATATGCGGAGGTCAAGGGCGTTGCGCTCTCTTGCGAGGTCCTAAGGGAAACACTCCTATTGGCGTCCAAGGGGCAATGCGTCAAAACAAAAAACGAATCTATCATAAATAATTCTATTAGATAAACATCGTGTATGATTATATATACAAGTCTCCAACAATTAATTTCATAAACCTACAAGACAACTATTAAATTTATAGACCTAAACCTTAAAAACTACAAGACACGCTTTGAAATCTTCTTTATTTGGTCTAGATTTTCATTTGGACTTTAAGTTTGGACTATTGTTTAATACTTGAGTGTTTTTTTTTCTTTCTAAAATTGCTTTTAGGTTATTGGTAGGTTTTTTAATATGATAGTAGCACTGCACTGTAATACCGAAAAAGTTCTATAAAGTTACCCTATGAGAAAAATTTTAGTAGTGGCACGTGCCACTGTGGGACCTATATTAGGTCCGCCCCTGTTTATATATGTTATCTCTTAAGACTATTTGTTAGGATGAAAATTTCTCAAATAAAATACAAACTCGATATTAGATCGTCACGAATATAAACATATCAGGGGTGTAGGTAAAGAGATTTAATGTCAGTTTTGGATCGACTCAACTGACCCATTCATTAAATGGGTTAAGTTTGGGTTAATGATAATTTAAATGAGTCATCCCACAAACCCTTGTTTAGAATTCAATTTATTTATACTTTTATAGTTCATATATACATCTGAAATCACCTCTCATATTTAAATTATAGTTCAACATTTTCAGGTTCAACTAGGTTTTTATGTCCAACAAGCGGAGTCCAATCAAGCTATAGTCATCAATTTAACCGGTTTCATTCTGACAACCTACCTTCCTGTTTCCCGGTTCAACATGCCGATAACACAATAGTTATGAAACATCACACATTCACACAACTTGATCCAACAATTAGAACAATAGGATGTCCAATTACTTATGATATAATTAATCTTTTCTAACACGGCATTCAATTTATTGTCGGAAAACAGAGCAGGGCTGAGCATGGGCCAAAAGTGACCGGATCGGGCCAGGGCACGAAATGCAGGAAAATAGTAAGTATATTTATGTAGAAAATTTGGGCGAAGGACATTTGATGGGCTATCCCCAATTTTCTCAAATTTATAATGTATGTTTCTTTGGTTCTTTAATCATCCATTTGGGCCTTAGATCTGTATATTCAGATTGTGCAAGTATTTATGTACGTATATATAAACAAACCAATAAATATATCTATGTAGAAAATTTCTACTAGAAATCAACGAGATCTTCTACTTTTGTACTGAATTTTGAACTGTGTACTTACTACATTGAACATCAGTCCTGTCCGGAGACCGGACCGCGTCGTAACGGTTCAGGTCGGCCTGATTTTTGTTCGAGACAGGATTTTTGTCAAAAGGATACCCACTAACTATAGAGTTAACATTTATAACTAGAGGTGGAAATTTAAACTCCTTTGCTTATGAGTTGGTAGATTATTGATATTTTTATCTCTAACAAGTCAAATAGGTAAAATAAATTGAAAATATTAGCTAAAAAAGAACATGGCAAACATGTCAAAACTTGCCTAAACTGTATTTTTAAGGCACATACCCTCTTAAACCCATTTTTTATTAAATAATTTACTTTCGTAATAATATATATTTAGTGAAATGTTCAAGGTTATCCATTAATTTTATAAAGTCACGAGGAACAAATCTCAGCTTTGGATCAATTAACCCCCAAATCACCACCACCACCAGAATCACATGTGATTCAACACATCAACACCATCACCACCACCACCCATGTGTTAAATCACATATGATTCACACCGTTGACCACCACCGCCACCACCCCATGTGTATTAAATCACATGTGATTCAACACGGCCGACCACCACCACCAACCTCTGCCGGCCACCATGTCCACCACCGGCAACCCCTCGCCATCGTCGGCTGCTTGCAATCACATGTGATTGCGTATCCAATCACAAGTGATTGCACCGGCCGGCGGCGGAATACGGACGGAGGTGGTGGGCGGCGGTGGTGGTTGTAATTGAATCACATGTAATTTGATGATGGTGGTTATTGTGAATTTAATCACATGTGATCTAGTGATGGTGGTGGTTAAGAGATCTTTTGATCCAGTGGCTAAGATTTATCCATTATAACTTTATAAAAATGAAGGATCGTTCTAATTCAGAACGCAACTCTATATGTTTAATACATTAGTTATTAATAAGTTTTACGAAAAGAAGTGTTCTAAGCAAAGACGTATTTTTTTTTAAATAACCCTGATCCGAGCCCGCCAAGCTGCTTTGGGGCAGACATTATATGCCAATTGATCCATCATAATTTTGATTTCCCATTTGTAGATGTGCCCCAAATGAATTTTCGCCTTAATTAGTTAATTTATCAATTTCCTCAATTGCTTTTTGCGGGGTTAGGTACAAAGACATGAAATATAGAGGTAAACTTCCAATTACAAATTTACATATAGTAACTCTACCATCACAAGAGATATTTTTTTCCTTTCCATTTAGATATATAATTTTGATAATCACCGGTTTCCAACTCTTAGCTAAAATACCAAGGTACGTAAATGGCAATTTTGCTTGCTCACATTTGAGAAGAGAAGCGAATTGCCAGGCATCATCTTCTAAAATACCAATACCGAATACCTTGCATTTAGAGTAGTTGACCTTTAAACCCGATGGTAGATAATAGCGATTTTAAATTCTTTTCAAATTATGTACGTTTGAGACTAACCATTTCCCGGTAAATATAACATATCGGCATAAAGCAAGTACGAAACAATGACCATATGGTTTTGTAAATTTAGCCCCTTAGGCTAGTGGGTATGGGCACCACATGTGGTGGTGCCCTTTTCCGCCACATCATCGCCACCTCACACCCCCACACCACCACCACACCACATCATTTGGTGGAAATACCCACCACACCACACCACACCATTTTATTTTCCATCTCATCATTTCATTTCCATTTATTTTTTAAAATTAAACTAATATTTCATTTATTTTTTAGTTTCTGTCATATTTTAGTTTAAGTTTTTTTATTAAAAAAAAAAAGTTCATAATCTGTTATAATTAGATTTGAAAGCCCAAAAAAAATAAAATTTAAAAGCCCAAAAAAAATAAAATTTAAAAGCCCATATAAAACCTAAGCCCAAACTTAATACCTAATTTCTTCTTCTTCTTCAGCAAAAAGACGCAGACATATTCACAAAAAACGCAGACAAAAAAAAAACACCATTTTTCTTCACCAAAAGTTCAAAACACTGCTCTTTTCTTCTCCAAAATGCTTGCAATGGTCTTCTCCCCTCGAAAAAGCCTAAACCCACGCCGTTTCCTCTCGTTGCTCGTGGCCTCTCCCCACCACGCCCACCCCCACGCCGTTTGGGGGGGGCGGTGTTCCGGACCAGCACCACGTCGTTGCACTTGCCACCTCATCACCACGCCGTATGGCGTTGTCCCGTACCAACAAGCCTTAGAAAAGAAACATTGGAACCAACAACCTTGAATTATACATTATACCTCTATACCACCACTAAAATGCAAAAAGACAAATAACTTAATCTGACCATCAACAAAATGCAAGTTGCTTAACTTATTGCTCAACTTGGATGATGAAAGGCTTAGTGCCAAGAATCATAGTGTAATTAGAATTGGTAATCCCCTCAATATAGAAGCTATGCACCTTTTCTAAGTTGACTTTTCTTTCTAGAATTGGTGTTGTGGGTCATTGGCATAAAAAATATGAGGTGAGTGATGAAAAGAGTGATGTTTTATGATGAAAGGTCTTTACATTCATGTCAATTATGATTGTGGCTCTTGACCTTCTAGTACACACATGACAAAATGTTTGTTTAAATTAGGCCTATAACGTATATAGATTATATTACGTATTGTATGCAACATATGACATCTTTATCCGGTAATCGACTAATTAGTATATATGTTTCTAACCATATATAAGCCGCTAGCCCGCTACATCTTCATAGTTTTAGTCATGCTATCATATTATACGTTATAGGAAGTTAGATACATAAAGTTGCAATACATGAAAGTTTATTACACGCCTAAGATTATCTTGAAGTATCATACACACAAGAGTAAATTACACGGATAGTCCCAATGGTTTAGTAAGAGTTTTGGATTTGGTCCCTAACTTTAAGAAATTACACGGATAGTCCTTAAATATGAGGGTTGGTCACGCTTTTGGTCCCTAAGGTGGATGTCCGTTACAAATTTCTGTTAATTGTTTCTAAATGCCTAAAATACCCTTGACCTTTATTTTTCTAAATATGAGGGTTGGTCACGATTTTGGCCCTGGGACTCTACATACAATATAACAATAACAATACACGGTTAACTTGATGGATTTGTGTTCACCTATTTGGTAGCGTTAAAACAATAGAAACGTGACTTTTCAAGAATGCATAATTATAATATGTGAAAAAATAACATTTAGTCTAGAGTTTATGGTTAGGTATCGAAAAGATCAAGCAAGAATTCTACTTCTTCTATTACTTAGGAGCAAATAGCTGAATATCAATGGTCCATCTTGATCATGTTCTAAATCGGTTGTGCCTCAATTTTGAGTTTATTTTTTGTTTTGGGAGTATCGGCTTTGCAGTTAATTCTGTTGTTGTAATTTATGTTGATTTCTATTTCTTGTTTTTGTCGTTGCCCGATTGATGTCAATTGGTCAGTCGATTAAGTCTTTTGCTTTTGGTGGTCCGTGGGCCTTTTGCTACATCTCGCAGACTTTGAATGTTTATAAGTTTTGAGGGTTGCCCTCATGGTTTATTTTATGCAACGTTTAAAAAATTGAAAAAATAACCATTCGAAAAGGTTATTGATTTGTATTGACTTTTGTGGTACCGAAGAGTTATATATAACGAATCATATCGCATCTTTTTAACGTTTTTGTGTTGTTGTAAACATAAATGGTGTCTTTAAATGAGAAAAAAGATCTTGGTTTCAATGGCTAGAATAGTAGAATGTTGTAGTCATAGTGTCCAACCATTGTGCTTATGCACGCAATAATATGGTGGATGGGTTGGTTGGGTGAGGTCCATCTCAAAGCACTTACTTATTCTATCTTGCCACTTGTGTATGGATTTTGAGTTACGTGGTGTTATTGGTGTATTTTGTACTCCATCTGTCTCATTTTTATTATTCATGTTTTCTTTTTTAAATGTCCCAAAATAACCATCCACATAAAAATTCAACCAATCAAAAAACACTTAGGTGGTAAAGATAAAATTTTATTGTTTGCACAATGTAATAAATACACTTTTCTTAAACTGTGTGATTTTCAAATATGAACAATAATTTTGGGACATATGGAATAATAAAATTTCGTTGTATGTGTACATTTGTTGGCATCTTATAATGTGCATTTTGTTGTGACCGTCAAAAACATGCACCACTAAATTTACATTAATTTTGGCCTAACTAGGACTTGAACACAACAATATGATACACATAATGACTTTAATACCACTAGGCTATACGCCCTTTGGTATGTTATAATGTGTATTAGTATGGTTAATTAAAAACTTTATTTAATTTTACCATGGGTTTTATATTTTAATCAAAATTGTCCCACACGATCATATGTTCAAATTCTGTTGTGCACAGATTGATATATATATTTAAGGTGTGTATTAGTCGTTGAAAATGTATACTTATAATATGCAATTACGCAAACTGAGAAAAACTACAAGAAATTTTTAAGTTTTTGGTAGAAGACTTGAGGCCATGACTCATGCCTTGAATAGGAATATGCTCTAACCAACAAGGCTACATACCATGTCATTGGATCATAATTGACTCGTAACATATCTTTAAAGTGCCATAAGCATTAGTTGATAACCGATTTATTTAGAAGACATTACACTTCGTCAGCTATATGTCGGCTAGGTTTGACTATATGTAAGTCTTACCATGGACGGTTGGACAGTGCAAATGGTGTTTATTGGTCTTCAGTCGACGAGCTTTGGTTACTGACGCCATTGGCATGCAAGCTTTCTGTTGCTTCATCGGTGGTTAGTTTTGGTTTGGCGACTGATAGACGGACGAGCTCTTTGGGATGTTTGAATAAAAGTGAGAGTTCTCTTTTTATAATGTGTGGTAATAAAAAATATGAAATGAATGTGTATTGTTGATACTTCCTCCGTATCAAAATAAGTGACACACTTTCTATTTTGGGGTGTATCAAAATAAGTGACACATTTTGAGAAGTTTCCTTATTTGGTAAAAATAGTGGGACCCATACCCACTAACTATCTACTTTAATAAAATGAAATTATCCTTATACCCTTACTTTTACTTTTAAAACTCATTAATATCACTTTATTCAAGAAATGTGGGACTCATTCTCCACTAACTATGTACTTTAATCTATTTTAACCTCTACTTTAATTTTTTGCCTCAAAAAACGTGTAAGCCAATTTGTGTCATTTATTTTGATACGGAGGAAGTATAATTTTATTATTTAAATATCGATTGAAGTGTTAGCAGACGTGACGTTAAATTTTACAAAGACTGAAGTGTAATTACAAGTATTTTAATTCAAATTTGGAGAAAGCAAACAAATATTTACTAGAAAGATGATGTAGGCGTGTTTAGACTTAATTTATTTTCCCGCTTTATTAGAGCATATCTGATACATAAGTTTTTGTAATGACTTGTTAAAGTTGTCATATAAATTTTTCACTCAATATTAGTAGAAAAGTTTTCAAAATTTTTTTGCTCGCATATAAATATAGATAAAGTTTTTTGTGTATTTTGAAAAGATTTATGGAAGAAAAACTTTTAAAGCAAATTTTTTTACTAGAAGGTCATATATGTATTTAAATAACCTACACACAGATTAAAAAAAGTCTTTGTATTTCCTCCGATTCAAAATAAATGATACACTTTAGTTTCACGGGTTTTTAAGTAAAAGATTATAATTATAATTAAATTAGATTAATTAGTGGTTAATGGAGAATGAGTCCCACATGATTAAATGTTAGGTACTAAATATATTGTAAAAGATAGTTTAGGGGGTATATTGAAACATTGTATATAAGTTTAGAAAAGATTAGGATTAGTCCTAATTAACCAAGGAATTAATCCATGGTATATATACCAAAGTGTAAGGCTTAATTCCTAACTTTTGCTCATTAATCACATTTCAATTTCAAGCAATTGTTCTCTCACCATCTCTCTAACTTTCTCTCTCTAAAACCCTAATTCATCTTCTTCACTTTTCACACCAAAATCATCATCCAACATCAAGTATGGATTGATTTAGTGTTTTTATGCTTTTCAATTGGTATCAGAGCATAATTTCATCCTGAAAACGATCCAAATCCATCACTTGGTGTTAAAATCAGAATATCAAGAGGGTTTTTCAAGGTTTTTGAAGAAAAAGGGGTTTAAGATCAAAAATCGGATTTAAGGTACTATTTCTTGTTCTTATGGATTTAATAGCTTCTTTTTGTTGATATATTAAGCTTAGAATCGAGTTAGGATCGAATCTAATCCATTCTGATGAAGAATTTAGATTTTTAGGAAAAACCATTAAAGCTTCAAAAACCCTCTAAATTCAAATTTTCGAATAGATCTAGGTTGTTTTTGAGTATTATAGTAGTAACGGATTGAAGGAAAAAGGTTTTGGGTCAGTTTGCTATAAGAATCAAAGAATTTGGGCAAGAAACGAGCATTTTAGGATCAAATTAGTGGGTTTTCAGGGGCTGCTCGTAACTGTTCTGCTCAAGAACTTGTTCGGCCCGAGAACAGTAACAAGTTCGGCCCGAACATCAAAACGAACTTCGGCCCGAACTACACCACAATCTTCGGCTCGAACTTCATCACAAACTTCGGCCCGAACATCAAAATGAACTTCGGCCCGAACTACACCCGAACTTCGGCTCGAACTTCATCACAAACTTCGGCTCGAACATCACCTGAACCTCGGCCCGAACTATACTCGAACCTCGGCTCGAACTTCTTTCAAACTTCGGCTCGAACTCCTTTCAATCCTCGGCCCGAACTTCTCTCATACCTCGGCCCGAACTTCTACAAAAGTCTTCGGCCCGAACTTCTTTTGTTTTGTCAAACGTAATTTTTGTGCAGTCGTTGTTCTTACCACTAAGAAATGACTTCCAAGGACGCCCTGTCCATTGGTTCAGACACAAAACCACCTGTTCTCTACCGAGGAGAATACGGTCAATGGAAGAAACGGTTTCTCCATTTCATCCTGAGCCAACAAGCCGGTCCATATATCCTTGAATCCCTTACAACCGGACACGCCAAGTTCTATCGTGCAGTGGCTCCAGCCCCAAACACTGTACCAGCAAAACCTGGTGGTGTGATCGAAATTCCCCCAGCGGAATACACCCAGGAGCAAAAGGATATGGCTAGGGCTGAAGTGTACGCACACTCCTATATGCTACAGGGCATAACGAATGAAATCTACAGCAACCTTGATAGCTTCAGCACGGGGAAAGAGCTTTGGGATGAGATTCAAAAGCAAATGGAGGGTACCGACCTGGGTAATAAAGCAAAGATAGTTTCAACTCTAAACACCTATGGTAAATTCAAAGCTACCCCGGGAGAAGAACGGGAGCAAACCTATCTCAAATTCTGCAACATGCTCAATGATCTCAGAAAGAACAAACTCATCAAAGAGAAGCTTGAGATTAACATCAAATTTATCCAATCCCTACTACCGGAGTGGGAGATGTTTGGCAACTGTGCGATGCAGCACAAGGATTTAAGCTCCATAGATATTCATGAACTATATGAGTACCTACATCAAAACGAGCCTATGGTGAGAGGAATCGCCAAAACTAGGCAAGATACTGCAGACACCCTAGCAATGTTGTCCAAACAAAATCTGGCTCTCAACAAAGGTATCAACGAAGCAATGGTTGCAGCACAAACAAAAGAAGTGGTAAATGAAGAAAACCAGAAACTCTGATCCCAGCGGGGACACAGGATGAAATCGACTCAGTTCGTCAAGCCTTGGCTCTCATTTCTTCCTATAACAAAAAATACTATAAGAAACCAACCAACAACAACCTTAGATCATCCTCAAATTTCAAATTCAATTCCTCTTCTCAAACCCCGAACAACAAATCCTCATCTTCCTCCACTGAGCCACCTAAGAAATGTTACAATTGTGGTATGACGGGCCACTTTGCCAAAGAATGCCAGAAGCCAAAGGAAAATGCTCATGGCCAAACAAGTTGAAAATGGAAAAGTTCTATTGGCTGAGGATCAATAGTGGTTCGAGGACTCTGACGATCAAGAGGAAGAGGAATGCACAGCGAGCGTGGCTCTCATGGCGAGATCTAACGAACTCAGAGTTGCGCTGGGCATCCCTGAGAATGATGAAAATGAGGTACACTCTTTTTCCTTTGACTCTTTATTATCTGATTCAGACACTGATGAATCAGAGAATTCCTTGTTTAATGAAAAACTATTTACTAAAATTGATGAGAAATCACATTTGACAAAACAAATAACTGATTTGGAATCTGAAAAAGCACAACTCTTAAATGATTTGAGTGACTTAAGTCAATGTTCTCTTCAAATAACTCAAGTAAACAAGGAATTACAAAATCAGTTGTCTACGTCAAAATCAGCTTATCAATTTCAAATTACTGAATTACAAAATAATCTGCAAAAACAAGTAAATACAACTGATGCATCAAATACAAAAATCTTAAAATTAAAGGAAGAAAATTTAACCTTTCGTCGCCAACTTGAAACTCTTGTTCAAATCAAGAAACACAAGAGTTACAACAACAATTGTCAACATTTCATGCCGCTCACACCAGTGACGTAAATCGTCTAAATCACATTATTAATACAAAAAATCTTGAAATTTCGAACCTAAAAACGATGAAGACGGTGTCAAGTGATAAAGATGACTCCAAGCAGCTAATAAATGACTTAGCTATTCAACTCAGTCGAGAGCAAACATGGATGAAGTCTGCAGACATCAAGATGAAAGACTACCAAGATAAGTTGAAGACAGCTGACAACGAAATTCAAAAACTAAATGAACAAATCACAAACATAACAAACTGCTTTAAAAAGGAAATCGATGAACAATCAGCAACCATACAAAGTCTTACTGTCAGAAAAGAAAATGCTGAAGAACACATCTCAAAACTGGAGCAGACGATTGTAAAAGCTGGTCACACTGAACACACTATTAAATTAAACCAGCCAAAAGAGTTCAGATCTTTCAAATCAAAAGTGGGTCTCGGAGCTGAGAATTCCCGTCCTCTGGAAAAAGTTGTTGATGTTCTTCCCACACTATACAATTACGATTACATGAACTTGGGAATATGGCAAAGCTTCCTTCATATGCCTGATGAAGAAGCAGAAGTTGAAAAGTTCAACCGGGAAAAGGAAGAATATGCTCAAATTAGCTTCAATTATGATGCCCTAAACTCAACATACGAAAAGAAGAGAGCAAAATTTGAACACAACGAATATTTTCCAATCATCACACCTGCTAAATTTTCCATTCCTGAAAACCAAATTTTAAAACAAATCAAAGAGCCAAAGCTTTATGTTCCATCATTAGTTTTAGAAAAGAAAATTGTCCAGTTAGAAACTGAAATTGATGACACTCACAAGGCCTTTGATAAAGAAAAAGAAAAACTTCAAAACAAAATACATAATTTAGAGGACACCATTTTAGAATTAAAAACTAAAACGAACAATGATGTTTCCAAAAATTCTAAAGCCTCTTTATTAGGGCCAGCACCGACAAACCCAGTTCCAACCATCTTGAAGAGAAGCTCTAATCCACCTAATTTGAATCTTGCAGATGGAAGATTAGAGTCTGGAGGGAAGAAGTCCATGAAGCAACCCGAAGTCAACAGAGCCACACAGTCAAAGAAATCTATTCAGACTGGATCTAGTATGCTTAAGAAGCCTAGTCTATTTAAGAAGTCTAGTCCACCTAAGTCTGTAGTTTCATCTTTTTCTGTTCATAATAAATGTAATGACTCTAGACAGTTTATTTCTCCAAAAGAAGCTTATGGCATTGTTTATGATTCTGCAATTTATCGTCCAGTTAATCACGGTGTTAATGGTGTAAATTTAATTATTAAAACTGATAAAAATGGCAAAAAGATTTACTTTGATAAAAAGACCGATAAACCGATTTCTCAGTACGATGAACGATATTTTATTAAAATAGATACTCCTTGTGGTAAAAGACATGATGTTCTGGGTAAACATCGTGAAATCATTCACTCTTGCACAACTTGCTATCCAGATCCTTGCAAATCCATAAACTCTCGATCAGAAAAATCTACAGTAACACGTCCATTAAGACCAATATCTGAAAAATCTACATCTCGTCTTTCCCTCGTGTATCGGGAAGTTTCCAAACAAACATTGTCAAATCTAAAACTTCCATCCAAAGCTCAAAAGAAAACTTTCGAACAACAAAAGAAATCTTCTCAAACTCCACAAACTTCTGTTTCTCATAAAAGCTCAAAAACTCAAAAGCTAATCTCAAAACAATCAAAGAAGCCGTCTAAACAACCACAAACTTCTGTTTCTCACTCCTTTTCGAGTTGCACATCTCCTCAGGGAAAAGCTGCACAAAAGCCAAAACCGTCAGTTTTCCCCAAATTCGACAAGCCATCCACCAAAACGTCTCCTCATGTGAAATATACTTGGATTAAAAACGAAAAATCTCATTGGATTATCCAATCCTCTGAAAAATCTCTCAAATGGATCATCAAAACTGAACTGCCTCCTAGCAGTTCCCAAAAGCTCTAAATTGATCATCTCATAAAATCTGCATAAAACATATGTCTCTAATCGTTCTGGACCCATACAAGATTGGGTACCTAAAATGTTTTATTTGGTTTATGTAGAATTTGTGGTACCTTGACTCGGGCTGTTCGAGGCACATGACAGGAAACAAAAATCTCCTGACCAACTTTCGAGAAAAATACTTAGGAACGCTTAAATTTGGGAATGATCACTTAGCAGCCATCTTAGGACTTGGTGATCTTATCTGCCATAACCTGATAATCAGAAATGTTGCCTTTGTCGAAGATCTCTCTCATAATCTCTTCAGCATCGGAAAATTCTGTGACAAGACTCTAGAAGTAAACTTTCGTACAAAGAAGTGTGCCATTCGTACATATGACGGGGATGAACTTCTAACTGGAACTCGTGACACAAACCTCTTCACTATTGATCTTAATGACCTTAGTACAACCGAGGAAGTTTGTCTCGTGTCAAAAGCTACTGCTAATGAGTCATGGTTATGGCATCGACGTTTGTCTCATCTCAACTTTAAAACAATGAACAAACTTGTAAAAGGAGGTCATGTGTCTGGATTACCTGATGTTGCCTTTGACAAAGATCACAAATGTTCTTCTTGTGAAAAAGGGAAAATGACCAAAAAGTCTCACAAACCTAAACCTGCTCCAAGTACTTCCAAACCTCTTGAACTCCTACATATGGATTTATGTGGTCCAATGAGCGTTCACAGTCTTGCAGGAAAACTCTATGTTTTGGTTATTGTTGATGACTATTCCAGATACACATGGGTTTATTTCCTTCGTTCAAAGGATGAAGCCGCAGAGATCATCATCTAATTTATCAAGAAAACTCAAGTGAACATGGAATTAAATGTTCAAACAATCCGTACCGACAATGGTACTGAATTCAAGAATCGGGTCCTTGACTCTTATCTTGAATCTGCTGGCATCACCCATCAATTTTCCGCTGCACGAACTCCTCAACAGAACGGTGTTGTTGAAAAGACGCAATCGTACTTTAGTGGAAGCTGCTCGTACGATGCTTTCATTTTTGATACTTCCTCTGTCGTTATGGGCAGAAGCCATTAGCACCGCCTGTTTTACTCAAAATCACTCAATCATCAACAAAACATACAACAAAACTCCTTATGAGCTAATCAACAATCGAATACCAAATGTTAACTTCTTCCACATCTTTGGTAGTCGATGCTTCATCCTGTCTGATAACGAGAAACTCAACAAGTTTGAAGAGAAAGCCAAGGAAGGAGTCTTTATAGGTTATTCAAAGGATTCAGCCTCATTCAGAGTATACAACCGCTCCACAAGAATGGTCAGAGAAAGTGTCAACGTATCATTCGATGAAACATTCATGCTTGATTCAAGCTCAACTGGCATTGAAAGATCTCTACCCACAACCTCCACTAACCATTCATCCTCTCTGAATGATCTTGAAATCCTATTTCAACACTTCCATGATGAATATCACAACGTCAGACATCCACCCCCACCTCCACCCCCACCCCCACCTCCGGCAGATGTTCAATCAATCACTGCTCCGGAAATCAACACTCCTTCAACAACTGAATCTCCATTCCCTACCTCACCTGCTCCAACCTCACCAATACCCACATCAAATGCAGGTCCTTCAACATCGACATAAGGAACTCAATCTACACCAGTCGATCCCCCACCTCCTTCAGATATTATCGCTCCACTGGTGATTGATTTCTCTAAATATCATCTTCCTCGTGTCGATCCACCACCTCAGATCAATCCTCCAAATCCTGAAACTGCAATCATACCACATCCTGCTTTCCCCGATAATTCCAACTTTAACCCTGGTCGACTCCCACTTCCTCATTCTACGAAGTGGACAAAGGAACATCCTTTGGACCAAATCATCGGAAACCCAGACTCCTCAGTCCAGACTAGAAGGGCTTCAGCGGATGAATGTCACCATGCATCATTCTTAAGTTCCACTGAACCAAAGAAAGTCAGTGAAGCGCTTTCCGATCCAGACTGGGTAATTGCGATGCAAGAAGAAATTAATCAATTTGAAAGATTAAAGGTCTGGCGCTTAGTTCCTAAAACCCCGGGATCATCAGTCATCGGAACTAAGTGGATTTTTAAGAACAAGAAAGATGAAAATGGAATCGTCATTCGTAACAAAGCAAGGTTGGTTGCTAAGGGTTACGCTCAACAGGAAGGCATTGATTACGAAGAAACATTTGCTCATGTTGCCCGAATAGAAGCCGTTCGCATCTTCCTAGCTTATGCAGCTCACAAAAACTTTACTATCTATCAGATGGATGTAAAGACTGCATTATCAAACGACACGGGGAAGATATTATACTAATTCAGATCTATGTCGTTGACATTATTTTTTGGTCTACAAATCCAAAATATTGCAAACTTTTTTCCGATCTCATGGTAAAACGCTTTTAAATGAGCATGATGGGTGAGATGAACTTCTTCCTAGGTCTTCAAGTTCGTCAACTTCCAACTGGCATCTTCATCAATCAATCAAAGTATATCTCTGATCTGCTGAAGAAGTATCTCATGGACGATTGTAAACCTATTGCAACACCGATGTCCACGACCGCCAAACTAAATGCTGACCTGGATGGTAAACCGGTAGATGTCACAAACTATCGGGGTATGATTGGATCACTACTTTACTTAACGGCCAGTCGTCCGGACATCATGTTTTCAACATGCATCTGTGCTCGGTATCAGACTGCTCCCAAAGAATCTCACTTTCTGGCAGTCAAACGAATCTTCTGTTACCTAAAAGGCACCAGAGATCTTGGTCTTTGGTATCCCAAGGAGACCTCGTTTGATCTTTCTGCCTTCTCTGATGCTGACCATGCTGGGTGTATGCTGGACAGGAAGAGTACATCTGGGGGAGTTCAATTTTTGGGAGATAAGCTAGTCAGCTGGTCATCAAGAAAGCAAAACTGCGTCTCACTATCAACCGTTGAAGCAGAATATGTTGCAGCCGCTAGCTGTCTGTCCCAGGTGATATGGATGCAATCACAATTAAAGGACTATGGCTTTTCCTATAGCCGAATTCCATTATATTGTGATTCCAGAAGTGCAATTGCAATATCTTGCAATCCAGTTCAACATTCTAAAACTAAACATATCGATCTTCGATATCATTTTATCAAAGATCACGTTGAACTGGGCAATGTTGAGTTGTACTTCGTATCCACCGATTTTCAATTGGCTGATTTGTTTACCAAGGCTTTGGACGAAAAACGTTTCAATTATCTTGTTTCAAAGCTTGGTATGCTAAATCTCAAAACTTAATTGTCTTAAATTCGTATTTTACAATTTGTTAAATCGTTACATTCTTCGTATCATCACAATGGCTTTCAAGAAACTCGTCTTGAAACCCGATCGTCAAATAGTCGTCAACTGTCAAAGGAGAGATTTCACTCATCTCTTCAGTATCGGGGGAGCTGATGCAGCGTTCCTTAATTCCGTCTCTCGACAATTCTTAGAATTTTTTCTTTACTTTTACTTAATCTTTTTCTTTTTAATTTTTAATTTTTAATGATTAATTTTCCTTTTGTTTTATTTTCATTTAAATTTAAAAATCAAAATTTAAAAAAAAAAATTATTTTTCAAAAAAGTCTTCGGGCCGAACTTCTCACTGTTCCCGGCCCGAAGTTTGAAGTCGGTTTCAAGTTCGGCTCGAACTTCTGTCCTATAAATAGTCCACTCGAACTCCTTTACCTTTCTTTTCCCACAATTCTCGAACACACACACTCGATACACCGATGAAAACACACAGTCAACCCCGTTTCTTCTTCGATTCTTCCTCAACTTCGATCGAATCCATTCAAACACACTCGCAATCCATATCACATCTGATTCTGGTAAACTTCCTACTGTAATTTCATCCGTTCGATGTTCGATTTAATGTTTATCATTGTGTTTTCGTTCATCGCGACCTAGGTTTCTGTAAGTCTCTGATTTGTTTCGATTAAGGGTTCTTAGAATGTAAGTTGTTGCCTAGTTTGTTAGTTTAGGTATATCGATCCACTATTGGCCAGTATTTCTTATTTAAATCGATCTAGGGATGCCCAGATTTTAAGAACTGTTAAAAACCCCAAATCGTAAAAGTCTTCGGCCCGAACTCTTTCAAATAGAGTTCGGCCCGAACTTCTTAACAACTTCGGCCCAGACTTCTTAACAACTTCGGCCCGAACTTCTTAACAACTTCGGCCCGAAGTTCTTTTTAAGTGCTCGGCCCGAAGTTCTTTCAAAATGCTCGGCCCGAACTTCTTAAACATCTTCGGCTCGAGCATATCACTATTCTCGGCCCGAACACTTTCATTTCTTCTTGTTTTTCTGAGTTTTTTTTTTGTTTTTATTTTTAATTTTATTATTATATGTATTTTTTTTATAATTATAATTTACAAAATTTTATTTATTAATTATTTTTAATAAAATTAAAAAATTTATATTATTCTTATATTTAAATACTATATACTATTAAAATTACTTAGGACTTTCTCGTCTCGATCAGTGAAAATCATCAACGTCTCATTTTTTTTAACATTGTGCACTAACTTTAATTATTGTTTTGTGCCATCATGTTTTAGTGTATAATTCTCAGATGGCGGCGGAACATATCATTGACGAGAACACCCTGGTTCCTCCATACAGGCTCAAACCGCTGGCGGAGAACAACCCGTACTGGGCCCCGGAAGAAGAAATCTCGTTCACCATCAATTTCCCGGTTCATTCCCATGTTCTCCAACGTCATCCTCTTTTCTACTCGATAAATGCCAGACCATCCGTTCCAGCGGTGTATGTTCAACAATTCTTCGCAAACCTAACCCTGGTGACATCAACATCACCACACCACTTCGAAACAATCATTGATGAACAACCAATTCACTTCACAAAAGATGATCTTTATGACATCTTCCGGTTACCTCGTGGCGACTCAAGACCACCACTCACTACATTTGAACCACATCTGACATTCGAGGAAGTGTATCACGGAATACACGACCTTGGTCTTGACCTTCCTCGGGATACGATTAACCTCAGAGAGTTCAAAAAGAAAAATATGGCAAGGAGCTGGTCCCATGTCTTCACTATCTTCAACCTATGCATGACAGGAAAGTCAGGCGGTCACGACAGGGCCTCAAAGGAAGTTCACCATGCTTATCATGCCCTGTGCTATAACCGCCATTATGATTATGCTGCCTATTTGTGGGAAGAATTCAAGCTCTCCAAATCAAAGGAACCACAATTTCTGCCATACCCGAGGCTCTGGTCCATTATGATCGAACACTTCATGCAACGATATCCAAATATTCATATACGCGATGTTGCAAAACAATTCATACCCTCGACTGTTACGTTCCTAAGGAGAAACAGTGGTACAACTGCTGTCAATGAGGCCGCGATCCCTCTCCCACTCTTTAAAATTGCAAACTTCAATCTTGATAGCGTCAACCAATACCGGGCTCTTCATTATCCTGACTGGAGACCCGAGGGAGCACATCCTGCTCCTGAGCAACCAGCTGCTCCTGCACAACCAGTTGCTCCACTACAACAACCACAAGCACAACCACACCAACCACCACTTCAACCACGTCCTAGACGTCGACAAGCTGAACAACAATAACCACCGGCTCACCGACGTGCTAAACGACCTCGAATCTCATCCAGCGGTGCCTTAGGAAGTGGGTCGGTTGCCACTACATCTTCACAACAACTTCCACCTCCACCAACTCAACCCATCATACGAAAACCCAGACAACCAGCTGTACCTTCCTCTCCTTCCTCCTCAGAAGATTCCGCTGCAACTATCTCCGATCGACCAGATTCACCACCATCACCACACGGTCCACCTTCACCATCACCACAAGGTCCACCTTCTCCTGAAGGTCCACCGTCACCACCACCACAAGGATCCCCAAACCCCTTTGATGATCCTTTCTTCACGACTCCTTCTCCACCACAAACCCAACAACCAATCACCTCAACCATCCCAACTACCGTAACCACCCAACCACCAATCACAACCACCATTCCGACGTCAACAACCTCCGTTCTTGCAATCACCTCAACAATTCCCACTACCACAACCTCCGTTCCTCCTATCTCATCCACCATCCCAACTACCACAACAACAGTTACCCTACTAACATCCACAATTCCAGCTTCCCCAATCACTTCTCCACCATTTACGACCACCATTCCACCCATCACAACCACAATTCCACCAGTCACCACCACCACTCCACCAGCCACAACTACCGTTCCACCAGTCACAACCACCATTGCACCAGCCACAACTACCGTTCCACCATTGCACCAGTCACAACTACCGTTCCACCAGTCACAACCACAATTCCACCAGTCACCACCACCATTCCACCAGTTACAACTACAACACCACCAATAGACACCTCACTTCCCCCATTTTCCATCTTCACTGGTACTTCCTCAAGGGTCGTTACAACTCCTCCTGCAACAGTTGTTATGACCCTCCCTCAACAGACTACACCATCAAAGGCTACCACTACCACCACAACTGAAATGCCAAATCCTGAACTGCAGCTCATCCCTCATCTCACCTCAACAATCCAATCACTTAGTACGAGGTTGGAAAACCTTGAGGGTAGACTGGCGACTGTTGCTCCTCTTCCACCGGCTTCTGATCCATTTAACCGAGAAATGCTCCTGGAAGCATCCCGTTCATTCACAATAGAACAAATTAAATCGATGTTCAACTATCGCCTAGAAGAACTGGCGGAACCCTGCAATCCAGGATCCCTCATTTTCAGGAGACCGGGAGACCCTGAGGATGATCCTCATGGAGGAGGACATAGAAGAATACTGGAACACGGTGGATCCAGTTCTCAATCTCACGGAGGTGCGAGTCATTCACAACAACACCCCAGCTCCTCTCATCAAACACAGGGAGGAGGCCAACAAGACTTTGATTACATACATGACTGGGGTTGTTGAGTTTGATTACGATCAGGAGCTGCACGTTGAACCACTCAACCAGTGGCGTGTCGATGCAAGTGACGACATCTTGCGACAAAATAAACGTAAGTCAAGTGAGATGACTACAGAAGAAAAACTAGAATCTATGAGTCATCTCCAATCTATCAATTTTGAGGTTGAGAATCATCGCAAAGACAATGTTCAACAGGTTCTACGAAAAGAGGCGGACACATTTATTGATATACAAAGTGACCCGGAAGAAGATAATCTTGTGAAAGAGGCTTTTACCGAACCCCCTCCAACTGCCAACTCTCCTCCAAATGACGACTCTGACAGCGACAAACCAACGGAGGATGAACCATTTGATGCAAAAAGATACCCTTTCACTTGAGAAAATTATCACAGATACTTCCGAAACTACGATCAACTGGTTGCCGCCAAAACACCAGCACCGGAACCACCTACTGCCTCCCCTACACAAGATGTGCCGGTCTTATCCTATAGCGAGAAGCGAGTGGCGGATAGAGCTAACAAACGCCGCCTAAAGATCTCCAAAGAGTGCCTCTTCCAACAAGTTAAAATGCCATTTGTTGAAGATCGCTTCTCCGCTATGTTCCAGGAGAAAGAGCTGCCTATAATTTATCAGGATTTGTACAAAGAAGTGGTTCTGCCATTCAGAGAAAAGAAAATGTATTACCTCACAATGCATTACCTTAAGGGGAAAAACCGATCGATACAACAAATCTCCAATAACACAGCTCCTGGAGATAACGACCGACCATTTCTCAGGCTACTACTGGTACACCATCTTCCATATTCGCAGAGCAGACAATCAGCTGTACACGATTACTGAAGGAGACTTCTATATTCTCAAACCTCGAGATATAGAATGTCTTTACAACAAAGTACGCTTACTTCCAGACACCCCTCACCCAATTCAAAATCATGCGAGAAATTTCGCTCAGGCTGCTCTGAAGCGCTTCATGCTCGTTAAAACTCTAGCTGCTCGAATGGAAGATGTCCAGATGGTTGTTGAGAGTGGAACAGCAAAGGTTCACTTGGGTGCACCTTATAGATCACTTCCCTCCAAAATTCAAACTCGGAGAACAGTTGTTCTAGGTGAACCCAACTTGGGAATGACTTACACAAACTACTTCAACGAAAGAGTCTTCTACCGTGTGTCAGACATTGCCAAGTACTGTGACGGCACACTAAACCTCCTGAAGAAAAAACTGGAGAAAAAGGGGAGGCACATGAACAACGATCCTAGCAACCCAGAAAACACCTCTCTTCGTCGCAATATTGACACACTAATCACCGCCATTAAGGAAAGACTAAGCTGGCGAATAGTGATTAGACATTTTGAGGTTCATCTGGGTGTACGGGATAGAAGAAAAACGCCTACCTACACAACTGAAGTTAGTAATCCACCACTACAATTCGGTCAATATCATGGGCTCAGATGGCCGGGTGAATCAGTTGATCGCCAAAAACCATACGCGAGACGTGGTACGCGTTAACTTTCAAATGCTGGGAGGTACTTCACCTGTTCCGATCAATGGCTTCTGATCAAAACAGACTCAGAACCCGGTCATCTAAAGAAAGCAACAAGCTCAATCAAGCTTCACCGCAAAAACTCTCTTCCAACCCTCCGATGATGTTTAAGGTACGTCTTCAGATCTCAAAACTTTTTAATACTTTTGATTTGTCGAGGGGGAGAAATACTAATTCTAGGGGAGAATTACTATTTCTAGGGGAGAAAATTTAGAAAATCAAAACAAAAAATACCCAACATGAATAAACGAACGAAAAATATTTTCATAAAGACAATACCTCCCATGATTTGCCAGATCTGGCCTAACCTATCCCAGGAAAATATTTCAGCCAACTGGTAAATGTGAGGGTATACGTCTAGGGTATATAACTAGGTGAGTGCAATGTGATGTGAAAACATGATAAATCTAAGAAAACACACCTTTGATTGCATCTGAACCGCAAAATAAACCGGGCAACCACACAAAAAGGTGATCATTCATGCGTTGAATGTTTCACAAGACTTTACTCGCCCAGTAAAGCAAATGCACACCACCACCAACCACTCAAATTCCTCCCAACAGGAATTTGTTTCATTTCACAAGGGGACGTAGCACATAATCTACTGACTGCTCATTTGTAGTTTGTCGGTATTGAAAATATAACCTCCTACCCCGGGTTACGTCTCATTTGTATGCACAGTGTGTCTAGTTCTCACCCTCAAGAACCTTCCAATATAGGACACTTGCACTACAAAAATGGATCTCAGTGAATCCATCGGAACACTTGTAGTGGAATCACAATCTGATGTTTCACGAGGATCGAGTGGAAATCCTGCTAGAGCTAAAATCACGCCAACTCTAAACGCAGGTCACACATTTGAATCAACGGTTGTGCAAACAACTACAGATTCATACCGTGTGCCAACGTATACTCTATGTGAGTCCGGTGTTACCTTAAAAGAACAAAGTTGCTGTGCCTTAAACTTCAAAATCATTCATGCAACAACTTATACCGGAAACACATAAAATTCCGATGAAAAATCCATGTGAACTAAAATGCAACATCTTGAAAGCTGATTAAAATGCACATGAGCGTAATAGTCCACTCTCAAATTACTCCTATGATCTGCTAAACCCAACATGATCTTCCCCGGAGCCACCGACAATATAGGAACTAAAAAGTGAGGGTCCCTAGGTCTAGGTGAGCAGAATCAAGTATCATGGGATCTTGATTAGGGTGCGCTGAGGTAAAAATTGAGAGGGGGTATGAAGTATGGGGTGCAAATCAGCTTATCACATGGTAAAAACAAAAACGAGGGTGTGGTTGAAAATGAAAAAGTGAGTTGAGTGAGGAGCGTGTGTGAAAGGGTTAAAGAAAACGGAAAACCCTCCCTAAACCGAACAAATGACCGGGTAGCCACATCTATATCAGACTGCATAAGTTGCTTTCTGATTAAGACATCATGGACCCAGTGATGCAATGCACAACCCCCACTGACCACTCAAGTACAAAAAGTACTTGTTTCAAAATCACGGAGATTACCACATCCACTATCGACATCTCATTTGGAGATTGTAGATATTGAAAAAGAGGACCCACCTCCAGTCATCGCCTTCGTTTGTCCACTTATAGAGTCTAGAACCGAATTAAATTTCTCTAGGACACAGGCACTCCACCAAGCATATCTTTGGGATATTTCCGGAACATTCATAGTGATACCAAAAAATATTGGTATTCCACGATGATTGAATGGAAATCCTACCAGTGCTAACATCAATGCCAACACTGAACGTAGGTCACACAGTTTCTGTAACTGTTAACAGGCAATCTATGTGATCCTGGGTTACCCTGATACATTCCCGTGCGAAGATCAGACGACCGTACTCCATTCTTATCAACAACGGTCACTATGTCTGATAGAAAATCTGATGACTGTAATTCAATCTTATCAACAACAGTCAATACATCAGATAAGGGATTCTATGACCGTACTCCAACATTATCAACAACGGTCAGAAAATCCAAAACATATCAATATTCCGCACTGCTTCAACTTCAACAAACATCAGGAACCAAGGATCTACCGCAAATCGACAAATGCCACAACTTCAAGAAAGGACTTCCGCTGCTAACCGCTCTATATATGGGTCTACATTCAGTCGATTTGCATGAAATCTTCTGGAATACTTTATATTGGTTGAAAAGCCAATTAAAAGTATGTCTGTCACCGATGATCAAAGGCTGATGCTGTTTTATCAACATAACTGCTCAACGGTTCAAATCTCAGCTCCAGCCTTACAAACACAGAAGTCTTCAAAGATATGCAACCTAGACTATTATTACAAAGGAGGAGATTGTTAGGTACTAAATATATTGTAAAAGATAGTCTAGGGGGTATATTGAAACATTGTATATAAGTTTAGAAAAGATTAGGATTAGTCCTAATTAACCAATGAATTAAGCCATGGTATATATACCAAAGTGTAAGGCTTAATTTCTAACTTTTGCTCATTAATCACATTTCAATTTCCAGCAATTGTTCTCTCACCATCTCTCTAACTTTCTCTCTCTAAAACCCTAATCCATCTTCTTCACTTTTCACACCAAAATCATCATCCAACATCAAGTATGGATTAATTTAGTGTTTTTATGCTTTTCATTAAAACAAAACCAAACACTACAACACCCAAAAAAATTTGTGCAAAAGATACAAACACGGCTGCGAGATGAAGCAACCCAGTGATGCCTAACCTCAAACTAACAAAATCCAGTCCATGAAATACGTTGATATTTGAGATTCGATTTCGCATCGTAGACCAACTCAATTAAAAAAAATCATGCAGTATGCAATGTGTTTTAGGTGTAAAAATGGTCCACCATGTAAATTTTTTAATTTATACCCTTTTTTCAATAATTTATTTCTTTTAAATAACTATGGTGTTTCGCCATTAGGCGACTAATCCAAGAGTTCCGAGTCGATCACCACACAAAACGAGCCGAGAAAACCTAAAAGAAAAAGGGAGACAACTAACTCGAAACAAATCAGGACATAAACTAACAGTGTAATTTTTTAAAGTAAAAAACATAGTTGAAATATTGGGTAAACCATATTAACCATCCATATCATTTTATTTTATTTTATGCATGTTTATTTTTTCTAGTTAACATTTAGTTATGTGTGTATAATGCCATAAACATGTTTGCTTTAGATTTTGGAACTTGCTTTTGTTTATATGAGTTTTGGCAACCTTTCTATGTACATGGATACCCCATGACTCATGACACCAATGAGCAAAAAGAGTTGATATGTCATCTCATTTATAATCTAATAGTCTAGATTCTATAATTTCACAATTTATCTATACTAACTAATAAAATACTAACACTTTTAATCTATGGTATTGTTGTTTCGTGTTAGGTGTTGCTTATGGTCTAATAGTCATGATTTCAAATTTCGGTGTAGACAAATTTAAGTAGATTACATGTCATTAAAAAAAATACTAAACACAACTAAATTTTTTGTCATATTATCACACATTGAGTCTTACTTAAGATAGTTTATTTTGATAATGTAGTTTTTAGTTCTAGCCGGTTATAAACATGAAATAACCGGACCGAATCAGAACATATATTTCATATCAGTTATTAGTTTTGTTTTTTGTATTTTTCAATTTGAGTTTTTCAATACCAGAATCGAACACGTTTCTACTTCCCACATAATAATAATAACTTTTTTATTTAATTATTAAACTTTTAGAAAATTGACTTGGTGATGTGACCTAAAAGATGAGGTGTCAATAAAAGGAAGGGCAAACATGAAAAAATGTTTCAAAAATAGACATTAAAACAGAAAATGAAAATAAAAAAGATAAAGGAAAAGTAAGAAAATAAAGGTGTCGGATGAAACATCATTTTCATTTCCATACTCTCACCGACGACATCCCACTTTAGTCCTTACCGACACTTTGGCATGCCTCTCAATTCATTCAAATTTGAAATCAGTCATAGAAAAAATAACAATTAACTTCTTATCTAATTGTCGCTATACGTAAAAATTAACAATTAAACTTTAATCTTTTGTGGGACTCTATTATAGTTATTTTATTTTATTTGGTATTTAAATGATTTCTTTTTTTTATCTAATTAATTTAATTTATTTTTTAAAATTATTTTATATAATTATAGTGTACAAATTATGTAAATTGGAAACTAAACAAAATTATTTTATATAATTGTAGTGTAAAGATTAAGTAAAATTGAAATTAATCCAAAATGTTTGTAGTCTTTCAACAGTCAACTAGGATAAAAACGGTTCAAATTACCATAACGAATACAACAATATGTTAGTTTATAAATATAATGTGTATCTTTGCAATTTATCGTAAAACGCTAGTCTCAACTCCTCGTACTTATTAAAAAAGAAAAAGAAAAAGAAATATTAATTTTTCTAACATTTTCTTAATGAAAATTGATATTTACACTATAAAAATTACTTCACATACCACATTGTACATATTTTAAAGTAAATTGTACAACTATACTAAAACATAATGTGTAGTATAGGTATTAATTTGTGTGGTGTCAATATCACTCCCTTTCTTAATGGGTTTTTGAAAGTCATCTATTCAAGTGAGATGGTGTGGCATTTTTAAAGTCCCTGGATTATTATGAATTGTCTCATTAGTATTGTTTAAAATTCGACACAATATTGTGAGCTAACATCAACCTCATTGGGTGAAGCTAGAATTAGGTGCATCACATGTCTCGTTCCACATGCCTTTTTATTTTGTTACTGTTGTATGCAAGTTTTCATTAAAAGAAATGGTATTAATAAATAGTATTTGAGTTTATTTATGTGTCTATTTATTTAATCGAGACAAATGTCAAAATTAATAAATGATATGAGGAAAGAAAATTAATATACTACTCATGTTATTTTATGTTAAGTAACAACGTAAAATATACACAAATAATAAACATTAATATCATTTCTCTTTTATTAATTTATATTTGCAAGACCTAAAAGTCTATTATCATATATTATAGGACGAAACAAAAAAAATCTAACATTTTTAAATTTTTAAACTTGGAAGACTAAATAAAAAAGACGAAAAAAATTCAAAAATATATATATATAATTATAACGTATATATAACACGTTTCCACCACACAATTACACGTGCTTTTGTTGCCACAAATTGGCTTCAATATACCTAAGAATGAAACAAAACCCTAGTGCCACAATATGGACATCTAGTCACCGTTGTTGATGTCATTATAGTTGACTAAATATAAAAACAATGAAGAATTAGACTTTACGTAGTGTTGACCAAACCAAACACATAATAAACTCTAATCAAATTTTGTAATAGTGAATAAACCTTTTAATTTATACATATATTGCTTATTATACATAATGTGTAAGCCACATCAGCATACACCGCGACCTTCATCGGTCGATGCGGCAACCAAACATTAAAAGGACGCAGCAAAGAGGTCTGGCGTCAAGCGTCGCTCGAGGATGGACAACCGACAACCAAGGGGTCTGACGCACCATTACACACATTATTAAAGGAAGGTTTGCTATTTTATAAGGTAAGTATAATAAAATGTAAGACATAATAGTAAATTAATTTGTTTTAAAACATTAACTTCTTTATATGTAGTTAAGATAAGCGTATCCATTACAAGAAAACGAAAACACTTAGCTTTCTCACAAATTATATACTATGAAGCTTTTACCACTAGTATATATTCCATGAGTTATATTCTAGGAAGTCTAAAGGATGTCTAGTCCTAAGGGACAAATCCTAGCCATTGGATCAAGATGGACAAGATCAAATCCCCCACCTACAACCACCGCCGGCCGCCGCCTCCGGCCACCTCCGGCCGCCGTCCGCCGCCACCGGCCGCCGCCGACCACCACCGATCGCCGCCGTCCGCCGCCGCCGGCCACCGCCGATCGCCGCCGTCCGCCGTCGGTGGCCGGCGGCGGCGACCGGCGGCCGGCGGTGGTGGTGGTGGCTGACAGTGAAGGTGCTGGTGCTAATGGGGGTGGTGGTGGTATTGATGTATCGAAGCACATGTGCTTCACTAAATACAACATATTACTTCGAAACACATGTGCTTCAGGTTACGAAGCACATGTGCTTCAAGTCACCATAAACATGAGTTTCTAACACACACAAGGGAGCATACGAAGCACATGTGCTTGACGTTATGAAGCACATGTGCTTCACTACATGGAAAAAAAATCAAAACAAGTGACGAACACATCAATATGAAGCACATGTGCTTCATAAAGCCAAGCATATGTGCTTCATAAAGCCAATACTTCATAAAGCCAAGCACATGTGTTTTTGTTCCTGAACACATGTAACTTACAAACAAGTCATTTGTGTTTGAATCACGAAGCACATGGGCTTGACGTTATGAAGCACATATGCTTCACTACACGGAAAAAAAATCAAAACAAGTGACGGACACATCATTATGAAGCACATGTGCTTCATAAAGCCAAGCACATGTGCTTCATAAAGCCAAGCACATGTGTTTTTGTTCATGAACACATGTAACTTACAAGCAAGTCATTTGTGTTTGAATCACGAAGCACATGTGCTTGACGTTATGAAGCACATGTGCTTCACTACACGGAAAAAAATCAAAACAAGTGACGAACACATCATTATGAAGCACATGTGCTTGACGTTATGAAGCACATGTGCTTCACTACACGGAAAAAAAATCAAAACAAGTGACGAACACATCATTATGAAGCACATGTGCTTCATAAAGTCAATCACATGTGCTTCATAAAGCCAATGCTTCATAAAGCCAAGCACATGTGTTTTTGTTTCTGAACACATGTAACTTACAAACAAGTCATTTGTGTTTGAATCACGAAGCACATGTGCTTGACGTTATCAAGCACATGTGCTTCACTACACGGAAACAAAATCAAAACAAGTGACGAACACATCATTATGAAGCACATGTGCTTCATAAAGCCAATCACATGTGCTTCATAAAGCCAATCCTTCATAAAGCCAAGCACATGTGTTTTTGTTCATGAACACATGTAACTTACAAGCAAGTCATTTGTGTTTGAATCACGAAGCACATGGGCTTGACGTTATGAAGCACATGTGGTTCACTACACGGAAAAAAAATCAAAATAAGTGACGAACACATCATTATGAAGCACATGTGCTTCATAAAGCCAAGCACATGTGCTTCATAAAGCCAAGCATATGTGTTTTTGTTCCTGAACACATGTAACTTACAAACAAGTCATTTGTGTTTGAATCACGAAGCACATGTGCTTGACGTTATGAAGCACATGTGCGTCACTACACGGAAAAAAAATCAAAACAAGTCACGAAGCACATGTGCTTCCAGTCACGACTACCACCACCGGTCACCACCGCCGGCGGCCACCTCCGGCCGCCGTCCGCCGCCGTCCGCCGCCGCCGGCCGCCGCCGGCCGCCGCCCATCGCCGCCGGCCGCCGCCGTCCGCCGCCGCCGACTCCGGCCGCCGGAGAAGCACATGTGGTTGTAGTGGTGGTGGTGGTTTTGAATCTTGATCTTGACCATTAATTTTTCTTGATCCAATGGCTAATAAATATCCCTTGAGACTAGATAAAATTGATGGACTACCTTAAACATTTCACTATATTCCATACTAAAAATGTAAACAAGATTGTGACGATTATGGGTGGGAGGTAATAAGAAGACAAAAAAATGGAACCGACGATTTTACTTGTTCAAAGGTGTTTGTTCATATGACTTTTTGACGCCTACCAAATTATTTATCCATTTTTTAAGATCATGAAGTTGAACATGCATGTCTCACGTATTTTATGTAAATGACTACTATTATTTTTAAAATAAACTATTTTTGGTTTTCAATTTATTTACAAAAAGCCAAATATTAATTCAAGAATATTTTTTGAAGAAATTGATATCCACGAAACTGAAGCTGATTGAAAATATATTTCATATGTACAAATGTACAATACTAATTTATGAAAGAGACAAGATACACGAGTTGACATATTGATATAGCATAACAGACCAAAATATATAGATCCGTCCCATTATTTTTAAAATTCTCAAAAGAATTTATTTCAGAATCATATTAATTCAAAGAGTGTTGTGAATTTTGTATTCAAAGTTGATTTAACTAAAATTACAAGTTTTGGAAGAAAACTAACATTTATTAAAATTCAAAAAACCAAACTTAAAGAATTTCAAAGAAACCTTAATATGTCTATACATTGTTTGCCTGTTTGGGGTTTTTATGTATTAAAACAGGTAAACAGAAGTGATCCTTATTCTTTGAATTTGAGTATGAATTCGGAATTTAGATTCTTTGTAGATTCAAGTGTTAAACAATTAAAAGTTATTTTTCAATTTGAGAAAAACAAAACAAAATTGTTCAGTGTTTACTTGTTTCATTTGGGATATTAATTAAAAATATATAAAAATATACTACTTCCTTCGTTTCAAAATAAGGGACACATTTTCTATTTTAAGGTGTCTCAAAATAAGTGACACACTTTAAAATTTTCATTATTTGGTAATAATAGTGGGACTCATACCCACTAATTATCTCCTTTAGTAAAGTAAAATGACTCAGTTACCCTTACTTTTACTTTTAAACATTATTAAACTCACTTTAATTATAATATGTGAGACCTAACACTCATTAACTATTCAATTTAATTTAATTTAACATTCATTACAATCTTTTGCCTAAAAAATGTGTAACCCTATTTGTATTCTTATTTTGAAATGGATGAAGTATTTTTTATTATTACTTTATTTGTGTGTGGATATTTTGGATATTCTATTATCCAAAATTTACCAAAATTATTATCCGAATCCTAACTTATATCCACAATTTTATTTTATTTTACTATATATACAATAGGGATTAATTTGCACTGTTCATTAGAGGTGTGAACGGGACGCTTCAAACAAAACGGGGTTTTAGAATATGTTTAAATAATCCCTAAAATGTTGGTGATTATAATAAATATTAACTTTGTTTGTTTTCAATATTTACTCTCAAACTATTTACTAATGAAAAAAAATATAACCACTATCTTAATTTGACATTTATTTAGTTAAAAAAACTAAAACTAAAAAACTGTTATTAGTATCTTAATTTGACATTTATTTAGTTAAAAAACTAAAACTAAAAAACTGTTATTAGTTTGATTTATGTCATTTAAATATTTGTAAATGGTATATAAAATACTAAAAAACATTTAATTTTCCGTTTTGGTTCGATTTTTAGATCGAGCTCATTCCTAAATAGGATTTCTCGATTTCAAGTCTTCTGTCAACTTTAGTTTTTCTTTTTTGTGAAGTCATTTTTGTGACGTAGATATCACATCTCTTTTAGTATAGAAATAAAAACTAATTGAAATAAAAATTTACTCATTACATAAAAAAAATTAGATCTAAAATCCCGCCGCAACGCGCAGGTTTAACCGTGCTTGTTTTGGAAAATTTGGCATTAAATTTTTAGAAATTTAAGATAATGAATTTAAAGACGGATAATTTTAAACACCTATATATTATGAGCCGAGTAGTATGAAAACACTTCTCATATTTTCTGAATTTCTGTCATGAGCCCATATAAGTATGTACTTTTGGTGCATAATCTTTATTCGAGCAACAATGTTGACGTGAAATCATTACCTATTATTTAAAGACCATCTACAGAATTAGGAGTAAAAACCAAGATAACTGACATTAAGAGAAACAAAAGTAGCTTGCAAATGAACAAAATTCTAAATGCAGGGTAGAAAATGTATAGTGTGAAAATAAAGGGTTTAATCATGAATATTCAGCCTAACCTTGCCAAATAAAGTTTATTTTTTTTAAATGACAGTTAAACTACTTTTTTTTTTAAGGAAAATTGGTTATATATCCTTGTAAATATTATAAATTATTTGTATATCCTTGCATAATTTTAAAATTATATTTATATCCTTCTAAATCTTTTAATTACCTTCATATCCTTCCAAACTTTTAAGACTCACTTTTATGTCCAAAAACCTATTTTATAATTTATTAAATCATTTTAATACCAATAACTATTATCTTTAAATTTGTTTATTTAAACAATTACTATATTATCCTTATTCTATCTACATTTAAACCTAACCCTAAACTAAATTAATGATCCACGTATGTAATTAAGAGTTGCCGACTAACAATGCGATTAATGAAAATTGCTGACTAACAAATGCGATAAAGGATGAAAAAAAAAAGATGGAAATAGATGGATCATTAATTTAATTTAGGGAAATAGATATATATCATTAAAAAAGCGTTAATACAGATCAAACAAGATACTCAAATACAAACAACATTCAATTCTACAAACTAAACAGCAACATCCTTGATAAGCATCTTCACATTCAAGTCTCTTCCCACTTTCAACACTTGTTTGGACTTTTTGACCTTCACACACATAATCTGCATTCTTAAATTTTCAATTATAATGGCAAGTAGGCTTTTAACATCCATACCACCATTGTTGAACAACCTCATGTTTCTTTCTTTCCAAATATAGTACACCGCTGCTGCCAAAACCATTCTTCTAACCACACTATAAATGTTATTATTGCTCTCAATTTCGTAGTAGCCACTCTCAATTTCATACGTAGATCATTAATTTAATTTAGGGTTAGGTTTAAGTGTAGATAGAATAAGGGTAATATAATAATTGTTTAAATAAACACATTTAATAATAATTATTAATATTAAAATGATTTAATAAATTATAAAATAGGTTTTTGGACATAAAAATAATTTTTAAAAGTTCGGGAGAATATGAAGGCAATTAAAAGATTTAGAAGGATATAAAAACAATTTTGAAATTTTGCAAAGATATATAAATAATTTATAATATTTACAAGGACATATAACCAATTTTCCCTTTTTTTTGTCCACAACGAAACTCGAACCAATTACTTATAAGTCATGCTCACACCAATTTCTAATACCACTATGCTACAAGCATAGTTCTAAAAGGCTCGTCTTGGCTTTCGCAATGGCACGCTAAGACTCGAGGCCTGACCATGCTGCCACGCCATGGTCTAAGGCTCAGGCGTAGGGCTTGCGTATGTTGACTTCCAACTTGACTCTCATTTACCTATAATAAGTTGTGTTAATTAGGCGTATTAAAACAACTTAGATATATAAACCTAACATATATAATTAATTAATTATAAGAATGATTAGATTATGCTAAAAATGAAAAAATAAAATGATTAATGAATTATGTTATAAATTTATAAATTTATATATTATATAATTATAATTTATATGTAAAATTATTATTTTACATTACATCCTAAAGAACATTATAATCTCGTCATGGCGCTTCAACGTTGTTTAAAACCTTGACTACAAATCTTAGGTTCCAAATAAAGTCAATGACGGCAAAAAAAAGCAAAGGGTCCACGGAAATAATAAAAAGTAAGATCTAAATCATCCACAAAATAAGAACAGCCCCGCGACCTTTTGTAAACGTGTCACATTTCCCCAATAATATGATTATAAAATTCTAATATTTTTTTTTAACGGGATTTAAATTTAATTTATAGATTATGAAGAATATCTTACACTAATATAGTAGTACTAGCATGGTACCCGCGCAATGCGGCGGCGGGTACCCTATGACTATATTTTGCGGCGAATAATCGTTGGGTGGGTGATGAAGGCGGTGGCGGTAGTGATGGTGGATGATGGTGTTTGTAGATGGTGTGATAGCGACACATATGTTAATGGTGTCCAAATTGTTTAAATCAAAGTTGTTAGTGTGTCCAATTGTTAAAGGAAACATAGTTTATTACAAACAATGAGGTTACACAAAAAATAATGACCGTTAACATGTCTTAGTTATCCATTTCCAAGTCAACAAATTGCTCTCCCTTTGACGCTTTTTTAAATTATCCAAATTCTGGTTTGTAATATAATTTAGAAAAAAATCCAGTAAAATCTTACTTAATAAATCCTGGTTACTTTTATATAATGATTTAAATATGTTTGAAGGAATGGAATTTCAATTGAGTAATCCGAAACAGGTTATTAAATGAAGATAAAAAAACAGAAATAAGCAATTATCACATGGCATATAAAACAAGTTATTACATGAAGATAAAAAACACAGATTTGAATTTAGTTAATTACCTCAATCATGTCAGCCGTTTGAACCTCATCAGCTTCGTTGGTAATGATAGTAGAGACCTTTTATGGAATAAAAACAAACACATCAGTAACGGGTCGAATTTGAACAAAACAGGGCAATATATAGTTATGATATGAAGATAAAAAAAGAAACATGAATTAAGATAATTACCGCAATCGTGTCAGCAGTTTGAACAGCATTGGCGTTGTCGGTAATGATAGTTGAAACCTTTAAAGGAATAAAAGCAAACGCATTAGTTTCTGTTTGACCAGTAACGGGTCAAATGGTTTGGCGGGCTTGACTTGCAAACGGGTAAGAGTTCGAACAGATTTGGTCAGAGATGGGTCAGTTAAGTTATGTTTGAACAGTACCTCTTAGTCTCCCAAAAACGGGTCTAACGGGCCAAATGGTTGTATGAATTGGTCAAATGTGTGAACTTGTTTTGATCAGAAGTGGGTCATGTATCTAAGGTTAGGCACACACTCACTTTTCCCTTTATATGTTTTCTTAAAAAGTAAATTTGATTTTTAAATATTATATAAAGTATAATTAATATGTCAATATATTTATTTTAAGATTAGTTGGTCTTACGTCAGCAAATGCAAAAATAGTTGGGGTAGTTTCCATTCTAATGGCCAACAAGGAACACAAGTCCAATACGTTTAAGCAAAACCAGCTAATACAAGTTGCCAGAATAAACCAATTCCTATTTCTGCTATTTTCAGAATACCTTGATTTTGATCTAAAAATTGATTTAATAGTATGAATAGTTGACTTGAATCAAGACACGCTCAACTTCCTATTGGGTTATAAAAACAAAACTGTACTTGATGGATGTTAAAACTCGACATCCAATATTGAATTAATTTATAATGTAATATATTAGTCTCCTAAAAATCTGGTCAAACAACAACAACATTTTCTAAATCTGGTCAATGTACTCAAACAGCAGCAACAATGTGTCAACGTGTCTTTGGGTATAATTTTGTAAATCTGCTCAAATTCTATCTTTTAGAAACCAAAAAGTGTGTCGATAATACCTCAAGTGTGTCGATGGTAGCAAGCATTATTTGAGCATCAGTACCATCCATATTACTATTTTGTTCCATACTAGAAACCAAAAAGAAGGGACATTAGTTACTAATTTAAACAATCTCAAAGAGGAACGAACACTAATTCAAACGGAAATGAAACCAAATACAAAGCATTAATTATTGATTAAGCAAATATCATGGAAACAAAAGATAAACCTGGATTTCGTTCAAACAAAACAGTAAGATAAGCTTGTGAAAGTGAACTGCTCTTGCTCTGTACTTCTTGCTATTCAAGGAAAACGGAAAAAGTTAGCAGAGATTGAGTATGTGCCTTTAAAATGAATTTCGAAATAAACAGATTTTTTGAATTGCAAGACTAAATCAAGAACACTTACGTGAGATTTCCCGGTGGAGATTGTGTAAAATGAATTTCCCATCTGCGTTTTCTTTTATAGGGTTAAGAAACGTGAAGGCAATTGCAGAATCGAGGGTACATGAATCGAGGGTACATGTCAGAAACGTGAAGGCAATTGCTAGAATCAAGGTGTCATTTGAAAGGGCTAATTGCATAATCGAGGAATTGGCGTGTTCGAGGTGGGTATTGAAAAGCCTGATTGAAGAATCGAGGTCATCATCGAGGGACATGAACAGCCGTGGTTGAAGCGTGCAATGCCTGATTGAAATCGCAGTTGTAGTAGACCAGGTGGTAAAGCGTTGGTTGTTGTAGCCCATGTAGTTGCAAAGCCTGATTGGTTGTTGTAGCCCATGTAGTTGTTGTAGCCCATCTAGCATTAAAATCGTAAGTCCGGTGTTTATTAGTCTGGTGTTTAGGATTGAAATCGTAAGTCATTGCTAGATCAGGTGGTAAAGCGTTGGCATTTAAGCGGGAGGTCTCGTGTTCGAGGCTTGGGTTCAACATTATTTTTTGTCAGAATTGAGAATCTCAAAATGGAAAGAAATTGGCTGAATTTTCAGTCTGCTATTTGTGGAAAGGCCTAAATGCATTATATATAGTAGAGGTTACTAAACTACAAATTTTGAATATAAAATCCTGATATATATTTTTGAAATTTTAAATTCTTATGAGTTTAAATGAGTAGAGTCGTATTCTAGGAAGTCTAAAGAATTTGTCTAGTCTCAAGGGACAAATCCTAACCATTGGATCAAGATGATCAAGATCAAATCCCCCACCGGCCACCTCCGGCCGCCGGCCGCCGCCGCCATCCGCCGCCGGTGGCCATCATTTGCACAAAACCATTATTTTTAACACAATTAAATCAAATCCAAGTCCAAATCAATTAACCCAAATACAATTCATTTTTCATTCTAATCCTTGAGTTTATACACAAGATCAAATCAGATAGATCTCAACTCAAAACTTCTCGACACGTGAACATCATTTGTACAAATTCAAATCATTTTGAAATGACTTCAAAAGACGCACTTTTAATCGGATCTGATCTCAAACCACCGGTTTTGTATAGAGGAGAGTATCCTCAGTGGAAGAAACGATTTCTCCACTTTATCAAAAATCAGGAATTAGCAACGGAAATTCTTGAATCTCTCAACAATGGTAATGCGGTATTGTATGAAGATGTTGTTGATGATCCAGATGTTATTCCTGCGGTTATTGGTGGCAGACGTCCTGTTAATCCTACTGATTATACTGCTCAACACAAACGACGGGTTAAAGCCGATTTACAAGCTTATTCATTTATGCTTCAAGGTTATCAAACGACGTCTATAATAGTTTGGATAGCCTTGAAACAGGAAAAGAGCTGTGGGATAAGATCTGAAAACAAATGGAGGGTATTGTTTTAGGAAACAAAGCAAAAATGGTCACTACCCTAAACTCTTATCAATCGTTTAAAGCCACAATCGGAGAAGATTTGGAAAGTACTTATCATCGTTATTGTACATTGTTGAATGATCTTCGCAAAAACTACTTGCGAAAAGAAAATTTGGAGCTCAATATCAAATTCATCAACAGTCTTCTCCCGGAGTGGGAAATGTTTGGGAATAGTGCCATGCAACACAAGAAACTCACTCTGATCGATATTTATGAACTATATGAATATCTGCACCAAAATGCACCTATGGTGAAAAACATAGTAAAAACCAGACAAGAGACTGCAGATACTCTTTCACTACTCACAAAACAACATCATCAGTATACTACAGCTACTAAAATGAAAGAAAGTGTTGAAGCACCTGCGAAATCTACAACTGAAGATATGGAAAAAGATCTTCAAGACGTACTTCAAGCTATGTCACTTATTTCAAACTATCAGAAGAAGTACTACTCAAAACCTACAAACAACAACCTAAGATCTTCATCAAACTTTAAATCTGCTCCAGCTGCTTCAGCTGCTACAAACACAACTGATAAGTCAACTCTTACACCATTGGATCCAACGAAAAAATGTTACAATTGTGGTATAGCTGGTCACTATTCACAAGATTGCAAGAAGCCTAAAGTCCGTGATTATGAGTATTTTAAACGGAAGATGCTAATGGCTAAGCAAATAGAGGCAGGAAAAGTGTTATTAGCTGAAGACCTTCAGTGGATGGAAGATTCTGAACCTGAAGATGAAGAACATGCAGCCAACTTGTGCTTTATGGCTCGAGAAAATGCTGAGGTTGCTGATAGAATCAATGAAGAAGTCGACGAGGATGGAAGGGTACTTACTTCTCTTCTCTCAAATGAAAATAATTCCACTAATTCTGATACTTGTTTTGTTCAAACTCAGATTTCTCAAATAGAATTGTTAAATAAAAAACTTTTAGTTGAAAAGGATTTAAATATTCAACTTCAAGATCGTTTAAACGATTTGGAAAAACAAAATGAACAAACTGCTCATCTAGGTGATCAACTTGTTCATTATATTCAACAAAATACAGTTTTCAAACAAGAGAATCTGGACTTACAAACTCAAATATCAGAATTAAGGCTAAGTATGATAACAATTACAAACTTTATACTAAAACATGGCATGAATATCAAATTAATAAAAATTATTTTGAATGTAAACAACAAGATTTTGATGATAATGAAAAACAATTTAAATCTTTAAACTCTCAAATTAAAGAATTAACTGAAAATTTACATGAACAACACATCATTTCATCAAACGAAATGAAAAGCAAACAGAATATCATACAAAAACTTAAAAATGAAAACAATAAATTGAACTCCCATATCAAACATCTTGAAGAATTGATTGTCAAAAGAGGGCATACTGATCAAACCATCCATTTAAACAAGCCTAAAGACTTCAAATATTTCAATTCACGGGAAGGGCTAGGAGTTGATAATCCAGAATATTTTAAAAAGGCATGTAAAATGGTTCCAACATTATATGATTCCAGATACATGAACAAAGGTATCTGGAAAAGCTTCATTCGGATGACAGACGAGGAAGAAGAAATTGAGACCTTCAACAGAGCTAAAAAGGAGAATGCCCAAATTAGTTTCAATTACACTGAATTAAATAAAACATATGAAACTAAAAATGAAAAATTTGAAAATGATGACTATTTTCCAATTATTACACCTGAAGAATTTGAGATTAAGGGTAATGTTGTGCTTCAACAAAAAGTAACACGAAAGATTTATGTACCCTCTTTAATTCTAGAAAAGAAAATTTGTCAATTGGAAAATGAAATCGATGAAACACATAAGGCATTTGACAAAGAAAAATCTCATTTACAAACCAACATTCATGAATTAGAAGATAAAATTGTTGAAATAAAATATGTTTCTAATCAAAAGGTTTCTAGTCAAAATGCTTCTCCAAAGCCAACGTCTCTCAATAAAAAAAAATCTTCTACTAAAACTCCAGTATTTTTAAAAAGAGATTCTAATTCGCCTGTTTTAAATTTTTCAGATAGAACCTTAGAATCCAAGCTTAAGAAGCCAATGCCCGGCGGAGTAAAAGAAGTTGAGCAGTTTACGAAGTCTAATTTGACCAAGTCGAGTATGCTTAAGTCCAAGGAGCTTAAGAAGTCTAGATCTCCGTCGTTTTTAGCATTGTCTTTTTCTAATTCAAATAAATGTAATAACTCAACAAAGTTTATTTCTCCAGCCACACTTTATGGAATTGTGTATGATTCTGCAATTTATCGTCCTGTTACTTACACTGTTAATGGTGTCAATTTGATTATTAAAACAGATAAAAATGGCAACAAGGTTTATTTTGATAGAAAAACTAATAAACCAATTTCTCAATATGATGAACGATATTTTGTTAAAATAGATGCTCCGTGTGGTCCTCATCATGATGTTCTTCATAAATCTGGTAAAATCGTTCATTCTTGTACAATTTGATTTCCAGATACATGCAAAACAATACTCTCTCGATCTCTAAAACCTATCACTACACGTTCATACCCATCAATCAGTGATAAATCTTCATCTCGCCCTCTTTTTTATCGAGTCGTTTCTGCACCCAAATCGCCAAATTCCGGTTCCTCGACTCCTTCTCACAAGCTAAACCAAAAACATCCAAGTTTGATAAATACAAATGGATTAAAAATGAACAATCAAACTGGATTTTACATTCTCCTGAGAAATTCTTAAAATGGACTATAAAATTACCAAAAATAGAACTGCCTCCTTGCAGTTCTCAAACTCTCTAAATTCATCACATTTTATAATTCTTCATAAAACATCATTTACTAATCATGTAGGACCCATATCTGATTGGGTACCTTTTTGTTTTAATTGTTTTATGTAGAATATATGGTATCTTGATTCTGGTTGTTCAAGACACATGACCGGAAACAAGAACTTATTACCGAATTTTAGAGACACATATTTGGGAACTGTTCGGTTTGGGAATGACCATCTAGCTGCCATCATGGGTATTGGAGATATAATTCGTCAAAATTTAATCATCCGAAATGTGACCTATGTTGAAGATCTTGCTCACAATATTTTTAGTATTGGTCAATTCTGTGATAAAACTTTAGAAGTAAATTTTCGAACAAAGAAGTGTGTTGTTCACACCTATGAAGGTAAAGACCTTCTTACCAGATCTCGTGAGACGAATCTTTTTACTATTAATTTGAATGACGTGGTCCCACTTGAAGAAGTATGTTTAGTTTTAAAAGCGACGGCAAATGAATCATGGTTATGGCATCGTCGTCTATCACACCTTAACTTCAAAACTATCAACAAATTGGTAAAAGGTGGCCATGTGTCTGGTCTTCCAGATGTTTCATTTGATAAAGATCATCTCTGTTCATCTTGTGAAATGGGCAAAATGACTAAAAAGTCTCATAAGTCCAAACTAGTTCAAAGTACTTCAAAACCGCTTGAATTACTTCATATGGACCTATGTGGTCCCATGAGCATTCAATCAATAGCCGGCAATCGGTATGTATTGGTGATTGTTGATGATTATTCACGATATACATGAGTTCATTTCTTACGTACAAAAGATGAAGCAGCTGATATCATTATCGCTTTCATCAAGAAAACTCAGACAAATTTGGGTTTAAAAGTCCACACCATTCGTATTGATAATGGGACTGAATTTAAAAATCAAACTTTAGATTCTTTTCTTGCATCAGTTGGTATAACCCATCAATTTTCCGCTGCCCGAACTCCTCAACAAAATGGGGTTGTTGAACGAAGAAATCGTACCTTATTTGAAGCTGCTCGTACCATGCTTTCATTTTCGAAACTTCCATTATCTCTTTGGGCTGCTGAAGCCATAAGTACGGCATGTTTCACTCAAAATAGTTCAATCATCAACAAAACCTACAACAAAACTCCATATGAACTCATCAATAACCGAATTCCAAATGTTAAATTTTTTCATATTTTTGGGAGTGGGTGCTTCATCCGGAATGACAAAGACAAATTGAATAAATTTGAAGCTAAAGCTAATGAAGGAGTTTTTGTCGGATACTCATGTGAATCTGCATCTTTCAGAGTATATAATCGGTCAAATAGGACAATAAGAGAAAGTGTCAATGTTACTTTTGATGAGACCTTTCCACTAGATTCTCTGACTACAAATGTTGAAATTCCTTTACATCCGCCGTCTCCTTCCACATCTGAAAATGATTTTGATGTCTTGTTTGAACATTTTTATGATGATTATCATAACATTAGACATACATTACTTGAGGAGGCTGGCGTTCCATTTCCATCAGTAGCCGATGTTCAATCCATCACTGTACCTGAAATGCAAAATTCAAGTTCTACTGATTCTCCAGCTTATACTTCTGCTGCTCCAAATACCAATCTTTCTCCTTCAGATTCTGCTTCATCCTTGGAAAATCAATCATCTCCGGATATTCCCCCATCTTCTGATCATGCTGCCAATACTTTAGATTTATCTTTAGTTCCAACACAAACTCCACCTTTGGTGATTGATTTCTCCAAATTCAATGTTAAACGTGTTGATCCTCCACCTTCTACATCAAATACTTAAACTGCAATAATCTCACATTCTGCGTTCACTGATACCTCAAATATAATTCCGGATCAACTTCCACTTCCTCATTCTCTAAAATGGACAAGAGAGCATCCTCTACATCAAATAATCTGTAATCTTGACTCTTCTGTTCAAACCCGTAGAGCCACTGATGATGAATGTCAATTCTCTGCTTTTTTTAAGCTATAATGAACCAAAGAAAGTTAGTGAAGCTCTCTCAGACCCAGACTGGATTCTTGCTATGCAAGAAGAAATCAATCAATTTGAGCGATTAAAAGTTTGGCGTCTGGTTCCAAAACCACCCGAGAGATCTGTTATTGGTACTAAGTGGATATTCAAAAACAAAAAGGATGAGAATGAGATTGTAATTCGTAATAAAGCATGTCTAGTTGCGAAAGGGTATGCTCAACAGGAGGGCATTGACTTTGAAGAAACCTTTGCTCCGGTTGCACGAATAGAAGCCATTCGAATATTTTTGGCATATGCAGCACATAAGAATTTTACAATATATCAAATAGATGTAAAACCTGCATTTTTAAATGGCATTTTCAATGAAGAAGTGTTCGTTCATTAACCCAAAGGTTTTGTAGATCCAAGTTTTACTAATCATGTTTATATTCTCGACAAAGCTTTATATGGTTTGAAACAAGCCCCTCGTGCGTGGTATGATGTGCTATCCAAATTCTTAGTTGAATCTGGTTTTTCAAAAGGAAAAATGGATACAACACTTTTCATCAAGCGACAAGGGGAAGATATTGTTCCCATTCAGATTTATGTCGATGATATTATATTTGGTTATACAAATCCAAAATTCTGCAAAAAGTTCTCTGATCTTATGGTTAAACGATTTGAGATGAGTATGATGGGGGAAATGAATTTCTTCCTTGGACTTCAAGTTCACCAATTACCTACCAGGATCTTCATTAATCAATCCAAGTATATTTCCGATTGAGAATTGATAATGCTACCACAACTTTTGATGGCTATACCACACTGTACAAGTTTTACAACTAACTGTACAAGTATATTAAGCATTGGATGTGGTACATGCCTTAAAATTTGTGGTAGAAAAATCACCCCCTTTTCCGATTTATTGAAGAAATATCAAATGGATGACTGTAAACCAATTCCGACGCCGATGTCACCTGGTTCTAAATTGCATGCTGATCCTGATGGTAAACTTGTTGATATCACAAATTATCGGAGGATGATTGGATCCTTGTTATATCTAACTTCGAGTCGACCAGACATTATGTTCTCTACTTGCATTTGTGCTCGGTATCAGGCTGCTCCTAAAGAATCACATCTTCAAGGGGTCAAACGTATATTTCGTTATCTAAAGGGAACTCGAGATCTTGGTCTTTGGTATCCCAAAGAAACTTCTTTTAAGTTGACTGCATTCTCTGATGCTGACCATGATGGATGTATGCTGGATCTAAGGAGTACATCTGGAAGTGTCCAATTTCTGGTCTTCACGAAAGCAAAATTGCGTATCTCTTTCAACTGCAGAAGCAGAGTATGTTGCTGCTGTAAGCTGCCTATCCCAGGTAATTTGGATGCAATCACAATTAAAAGATTATGGCTTTTCAAACAGCTGTATTCCTTTATATTGTGATTCACGAAGTGCAATTGCAATTTCATGAAATCCTGTTCAACATTCCAAAACAAAACATATTGATCTTCGATATCATTTTATCAAAGATCACGTTGAACAAGGTAATGTGGAATTGTACTTCGTGTCCACCGATTTCCAATTAGCTGATTTATTTACCAAAGCTTTAGACGAAAAACGTTTTAACTTTCTTGTGTCTAAACTTGGTATGCTAAATCTTAAATCTTAAACCGTTTTACTTTTCAATTTTTTTTGTTCTACTAACAATGGCTTTCAAGTACTTTAGCTTGAAACCCGGTTCTCAATGACAAATGGTTTCTAATCAACTATGTTTAGAACCCGTTCGTTACCAGTAAGCACTTAACTACAAAAAAAACTCTTCTCCACTCCTCTACTACTATTAAAGGTATATTTCTGAACTACAAATTTTTCACTTTCTTTGATTTGTCAAAGGGGAGAAATAATAATTCTAGGGGGCGAATTAGTATTTCAAGGGGGAGAAACTTTAAAAATCAAAATTTTATACCTGATTGCATAAATAAATGATACATATTTCAAAAGACAATACCTTCGTATGGTTTGACAGAACCGGCCTTACCTTCCAAAGGAATTTTTTTTTTAGCCGAATGGTAAATGTGAGGGTATAAGTCAAGGGTATAGATTTAGGTGAGTGCAAGGTGATGTGAAAACATGATAATATCAAGAAAACACACCTTTGAGTGCATCCAAATAACCAACAAACCGGGCAACCTCATAAAAGGGTGATCATTCATGTGTTGAACGTTTCACTAGACTTAACTGGCCCAGTAAAGCATCTGCACTCCACCACCAACCACTCAGATTCCTCTCAATAGGAATTTGTTTCAATTCATAGGGGACGTAGCACATAATCTATCGACTGCTCATTGGGAGTATGTTGGTATTGAAATCATTAACCTCCTGCCCCGGGTTACGTCTTTATTCAATGCACAGTGTGTCGAGATCTCACTGTCAAATATTTCCAATTTAGGACACCTACACTATTGAACATGATTCTCCATGAATTCATCGGAACACTCAGGGCGCGTTTGGTTCGTTGGAATCCTTGGGAATTTGTAGGAATTGGAATCCAATTCCTGTGGATTCCTATATTTGGTTGGACGGAATTGGAATCCTTGGTTGGAAAACATTCCATCAAACAAGGGAATGTGAATTCCATCCAAAGATGGAAGGATTTTGAAATCCCATGAATGAAGGAATGTGTAGATTACCATATTACCCTTAAACATCATTGAACCTTAAACCAACCACCACTCATCGCCGCCACCCACCACCGCCACCCGCCGACGACCACCACCCGCCGCCGCCACCCACCACCACCGCCACCCGCCGACGACCACCATCCGCCGCCCACCACCGCCACCGCCACACACCACCACCCGCCACTATCGTTGTCACCACCCACCACCTCCTCCTCAACCACCACCCGCCACCGCCGCCACCACCACCACCAGCCAACACCCACCGACTACCACCGCTACCCATCACCGCTACAACCACCCTCCACCACCACCGCCACCCACCACCTCCCGCAACCACGACCACCATCGCCACCCACCGCTACGACCATCCTCCACGACCACCCGCCGCTACCGCCGCCACCCACAAACGCCACCCACCTCCGCCACTACCATTGTCGCCGCCGCCACCACCACCACCGCCACCCACCTGCACTCACCGCTACGAACTCCCTCCACCACCACCCCCGACACCTCCTCCACCACCCACCCACCACTGCTGCCACCCACCGCCTCGACCACTGTCGTTGTTGCCACCACCTCCACCACCACCACCACCACCTATACGAATAGGGGAAAATTCGTCTTTTTACAAAATTCCAATTCCATTTCCTGGCAACCAAACATAATATTGAACTGAATTTCAATTCCATTTCCTGCCAACCAAACAGAGTACGGAATTGGAATTCAATTCCTACCAATTCCAATTCCTTCCTAGATTCAAATTTCATCAGAAACATTCCAGCGAACCAAACGCCCCTCATAGTGGCATCACAATCTGGTGCTTCACGAGGATTGAGTGGAAATCCTGCTAGAGCTAATATTGCGCCAAATGTAAATGGAGGTCACACATTTGAATCAACGGTTGTGCAACGAATACCGATTCATACGGTGTGTTAACGGTTTCTCTATGTGAGACCCGTATTACCGACATTGTTCAAGTTGTTGTGCCTAAAATTTTCAATCATAAAGGCAACAACTTATACCGGAAATACCCACATTTCCGATAAAAAATCCATGTGAATCATTCTTACAACGTAACATCATAAATGCTGATCAATTGCACATGAGCGTTATAGTTCACTCTCAAATAACTCCTATGATCTGCTATAACCGGCATGATCTTCCCCATGAGCCACCTACAATATAGGACATAATGTGAGGGTCCATAGGTGTAGGTGAGCAGAATCAAGTATCACGGGATCTTGATTGGGGTGCGCAGAGGTAAAATTTGAGAGGGGGAATGAAGTATGGGGTGCAATTCAGCTAAACACATGGTAAAATGAAATGATGGTGTAGTTGAAAATTCAAAAAGTAAGCTTGAGTGAGGAGGGTGTGACAGGGTTAAAGAAAACGAAAAACACTTACCAAACCGATTAAAATCCGGGTCGCCACGTCTCTATCATATTGCATATGTTGCTCTCTGATATTGAAATAGACATCATGGAACCAGTGATGCAATGCACAACCCCCCCAGCCACTCAAGTAATTCTTAAAAAGTACTTGTTTCATTCTCACGGAGACAAACTCATATGCTATCAACATCTCACTTGGAGATTGTTGATATTGAACAAGAGGACAAGTCTTTCCAGTCCTCGGCTCCTCGCCTTCTATTGTCCACTAATTGAGTCTAGAACCGACATAAACACTTTTAGAACACAGGCATACCACCCAACATATCTTTGTGATATTGCCGGAACATTCATAGTGATACCAAAATGGTTGGTATTCCACGATGATTGATTGGAAATCCTACCAGTGCTAACATCAAAGCCAACACTGAACGTAGGTCACACAGTTTTAGTAATTGTTGTGTTAACGGGCAATCTATATGATCCCGGTTTACCCTGTTTGATTATGATGTAATATCTGATGACTGTACTCCAACTTTATCAACAATAGTTGGGAGATCAAATGTTAAACACGAGACTGTTCTTTTATGTCATCAACAATGGTCATTGAGATTAATCGATAAAAGATTTGATTGTATTTCTATATAATCAACAACGGTCAGGTTTTCAATGATAGAATGTGATGTATATTGATTCATTCAAAATGTGAATATATCATTATTCAACACATTTGTATCAATGGGCTTCGAAGATTTTTCCTAATTTCACCTCGAAGAACTTCACATTTTACATGATGATTCAGATAAATCTTGTTCATCATGAGGGGGAGAATATATTACAGAAGTTCTTTTTATGAAGAAAAAATGCTTACAATATTTAGGAGATTATCAATACATAAGTCCAGTTTACTCCAGTTTAAAAAGACGTATGCACCGGTTAAGGGAGAGTAAACAAGAAACCGAAGATTTAACGGGGAGTAAATATCAATTCGTCTAATCCAACTCCCGCTAGGAAATAATTGTCTGTTTGAGGGGGAGCGTAAACTTTATCAACATTTTACCCTAACAACAGTTATCAATGATCACAAATCGACAAAGCCACAACTTCAAGAAAAGATTTCCACTATAAACAACTTTATCTATGGGTCTACATTTCGTCGATTTACATGAAGTAATTTGTGAAGAAAAAGAAATCGATTCCTCTATAGAAATTTCAAAACACAAATTCTCAACCATTTCAATCTAAAACATCCATTTCAATCCGAAATTTAATTGTATAAATCATTCTTTCCAAATTCCATAACAACCATTCTTTCCAAATTACATACAAAACATCCATATACATTCAAAACTTAAACTTTCAAATCATTATTTTCAAAATCCAAAACATCATAATCCTATCCTCACAAAAACCTCTACCACAAAATCCAAAACAAAATCTCCAACATCTGAAAATCCCAGTCAAAATCCTTACCGAACTGTTATTCCATTTCTAGAACCTTCAAATCTTTAGTAAACCAGTTTTAGGACTTTCTTACACCAATAGATTCAACGAAACAAAATTATTTCAGTTGAGTGTCTGAAATCTCAATTTCTTCTCAAGCCAATCAGATGTAAACATTGAAGAGCAAAACATAGATTTGTTGATTACAGTTTTGTCGAAGAACTAAAATTGAAGAAAAGTAATTCAACTGTTTGAAGCACATTTGAGAGTTTATATATATCATTACGGACCATGAGAAGAAACTGAAGACGGAAGACTGGGATGAAGTGCTAAAGCTCAAAAAGGGGGAGATTGTTAGGACTAGTTTTGAGCTTAAATGAAATAATTAGTGTTAATCAACTAGTAAGTGGAAATTAGCAGTAGGAGGTATAAATACCATTTGTGATGATTTATGATGTAAGCTTTCCTCATTTGAATAGAATTACACTTAGAAAACTACTTCCCTCCATCTTCATCTCTCTCAACTACACACACTAAAATACACACTTGAATTCTCAAATCATCATCAAATCACCATGAATTCCTTAGAGCTTGATTGATTTAGCTTTATCAAAGTTCACAAAAAAAAATTATAAATATGTTTTTTATGTGATACAAATAAACTTATAATTATATGTATCATCATGTTTAAAAAAAATATTTTCAGAAAAATAATAATTCAAATTTCAGAATGCGCCACTAAAACACTCGTCATAACACGCATCTTACATCTGCTTATCACTTTTTATCTTAAACTACGCCGTACACTGTCACCATGAGCTATTTGTAAAGACGGAGTCGCACATTGACGTCACCATGACACATTTTTTCATAACCTTAATTAGGGGTGTTAGTGAGCAATTAAATTTTTAATATTTTATGCAAATTAGGCACGACGTGTCAACAAGTAAGTATGTCTACATGTCGTCATTTTAGATATGACATGTGCATAATAGTTGAGACATTAAATGAAGAAACACTTCTATAAATAGAAAATAAATGCATCGCAGTTAGTCACCAATCTTAACACATCCTTTAGATGAAATATGTTCTCTAACATGCTCTAGTAATTACACTTTCTAGTATTTTGTTTTAAGTATTGCAACTTCAGTTGAGTTTGTCGTCAGTTAGTATAGAGAACTAAGATTGTTGTGAGTTAGTGATATCATTAGTAAAGATCACCTATCATTCAATTATAAAATGTATATGTTAGAGTTTGTTCTCACTCTATTCTGCAATCCGCAGTGTATTATCAACAATAATTTATTACTGAAAAACTGGTGTGTTGTTTATACGTTTCACTATACTTTTGACGCACAAGTTTACGTGTGCATGCAATTGTTAATTGTTATTATAGAGCATGTGGTGTTGTCATGATCCAACACATTGCATAACCACGAGTTTCAGAAGTGTTAAATTTATGCCAAATTTACTCCATATTATCTCTTGTTAGTCTGAACATAAGAAATTTTTTTCAAAAATAAGCTTGTTTTTTTTGGATTTTCACAAATAGGGCTGTTTTTTCCGGGTTTCAAAAATAGGGTTACATGCCTCTTGGAGGCCGTTTTTATTTAAAAGAGGGCCTCCCGGAGACCGGCTTTAGGCCAATCTGACATGCACCAGAAAGGGTGACTCCTAGAGGCCGGTTTTACTGAATTAAGGCCTCCCAGAGGCCGGCTTTAATAAAATAATGCCTCCTGGAGGCCGACTTTGCCCTCCCGAATACTGGCTATAAATTCTCACTTCACACCCACTTCAAAACCACTACTCACACATTATCTTCTCCCCAACATATTTCACAAAAATGATCCTTATACATATACATTATCTAAAAATTGGGGTTGTAAAAAATGTGGCGCACTCAAGCAGTATCCAAAGTCACAACTTTCGTTAAATCTTTGCCCTCCCGAATACTGCCATATTTACCACTAGCCAAAGTCACAACTTTGGTTAAATCTTCGTAACACTTTAGCCTTAATATGAAACTCATAATTAGACGATATTAAATGCATTTTTGGAAACTGATATTAATTGCAGTCTTGTATTTGGAAACGTTTTTTTTATGGAAAAATATGTTACAACGCCATATTAATGTCGGCCCACACAAATCGGGGAAATATCAGTTTCGAGTCAACACATTTAAAGCCCTGCAGTCTTGTATTTGGGACGGTTTTTTTTGGAAAAATATGTGTTTCCGCCATATCCGCCTCCGATTGGCTTCATTCAAACGTTTCTACTATAGGGAATGATCACTTTCTTCTTCAATCCCCCCAAATCTGCCCTAAATATGGGTAACGGTTGCAAATTTTACGCACAACAATATGAAGATCTTGTACGGTATTATAAATCGAAACCGCCTGGTAGAGTATATATATATCATTTCTGACATGAATGGAGGTCGTATTCTTGCTTTCGGTGGCGTCAGTCAACCAAGAACCAACATCGTCTCAATAGTAACACCACAATCTTAGAGCCCTTTCTTTTTTTTCTTTTTTTAAAAAATTTACATAACGGAAGCGATATGACAAAACCATAAATTATAAATATTACAATTCATAAAATCATTTGCATTTTTATCAAAATATTAAAAGTATCCCAACGGTGTTACTAAAACGAGGCTCGACCCGGTTTACAAAGTCAGAGTACGGCCAGACTTCCAAAACCCGACTCTAGTCAACGCCAACCCAAGACAACCTGAAAAGAGTCAACAAATGAGGGATTAACACAAAGCTAAGTGAATAGAAATAATAATCAATTTGCATAACCACAACAAATTAGAAACCAAGAGAAATCAATCGGGAAAACCGTCCAAACTTCCACAAGCAATTGGACGTTAAGAGTGGACCGGCGGTCTTGCGCAGAGGCTTCGACTGTTGTTGGCCGAACAACAGTCTACCAATGGCCCCTTTACTATTGGGACGGTAATCCCTCCTTACGAAACAAATACGAAGGAGTCCGATCACCCCATCCAATAGTAACGAAGCGTAGCCAAAACCCACTATAGCTAACCTCTAAAAATCATGTGCACATACTACCATTAACATCCCACAATTAATGGCACAACTGAAAATCAAAAAATGTCAAAAAAATGCATTTTCCCAAAAATCAGTCAAAATAGCGTCGCTATCTTAGATAGCGTCGCTATTTTGAGGTAGCGTCTGCTATTTCGAGTTTCTGTTTGATTTTTCCCAAAACCAGCCAAGATAGCGCCGCTATCTAAGGATAACACCGCTATCTTCCCAGATGAGCCAAAATTCTGCAACTTTTCATGTAACTCTACCATTCCATAATTTTTGCAATTTACACAAGAAGGAAGGTTAAATCCACTCACCTTAGCTTCCTTTTTGTACCGAGCTCAGTAATCTTATATCACTGAGGCTCCTTCCCTTTTCCTGTACAAAACGAATACCGAATTAGTTACCTGAAATCACTAATTTTTGCAACAAGTAATATAAGTTTAAGATCACGTCTTTATACAACAACTTGCACTCAATTACTTGTATTCCAACACATATCAGTTACCAAAGTCTAGAACTTTATCTAATTAATTCATTATGCACCTTAATTCAAGTTACACCTTAAGCCCAAATGGTCAAAACGAGAATAATGAATCATGAATACAAACAACACCTTCCAATGAGTTAAGATACTAACTTAACTACAAAATCACATAACTAACAAGTTATTTGCGTCCAATTGCATGTTTAATCAATTTTGACCTTATTTAGGTCAATTTGCACCAATTGACAAGCAAACAGGTCAAGATCCGAAACTAACATAATCATACTTCCCAATTAGACAACTAGCACATCAATGACATGAAATTGATAATTAAAGTTTGCAAGACATACAAGACCAAAGTCAACTTCCAGGTTTGACCAAAGTCAACAATTCATGAATTCACTAGTTTATCACCAAATTCTTGCTTAGCCAAACACTACCAATAAATTTTCAATTCATAACAAGTTAAGTAGCAAGTTGCTCAATTATCAACTATTAATCTAGAATGAATGATTAACCTATCAAAACTTCAAGAACACTAGAATACACAATTCATCAAATTGGGAAGAATTCCATATTCTTCCCAAGAACACCATTGATGGAGCTTTTATGGGAGCTTCACCAAATGATCCATAACTAACAATAATGCACATATAACTTGCAAGGACTCAATTAGACACTATATTTTACATCAATTTCAGATTCCTAACAAGATTTGGCAAGAATTCCATCAAAACCCAATAATACAAGAACCCTAGTTCAACCAAACTCAAGAACATGAAACCCTAGAAGGAAGAAGACTTACTTAATCTAGCTTCTAATTTCTGAAAATCACAAAGAGTAGGCAAGATCTTCAAGTAATAGTCATCAATTTTGGGAGAAAAGCTTCAACTAAGAGTGTGTGTGTGTGTGTGTGTGTCGTGTACATGCACCAACTGATTGATTATAGGTTGGCTTAACTTTTTTTTTCTTCTTTGACCATCAAATATTTATGAAATTAAGATTTAGGCCTACAAACTATAAAGTAAAGTTATCTGACAATTTTCTATATCTTGAAGCTTTTTCTATCTTAAACGTCATTATAATTTGTTAGTGTTTCTAAAGAATTTTCCATAAAACTGTATTTGAACAATGCATAAAATCAAGTTGTTTTCTTATGTTTGCTGATACGTATCATGGATGCACCAGACCTTGTAGATGATTAGCATTTGAATCTATTGGATTGGGGCGACAACAATGATCTTGGATGTAAGCAATTGACCTTAGAAACAAAAGGTTGTAATATTGATTTAAATCAACCACTGAATTTTTTTCAACCTTTCTTTAACATACAAGAAATTACAACCATAAACTCTTTTTATAATTTTCTTGGAAAGAATCTTAATAAAATTTTAAACTTTAAAGGCATCCACAATCATTATAGCCACCATCGTTTGCAGCTACCGTCCATTATCACTACCACCACCTCCGCCCACTACAAACGAGCATCACCTCCACCCACAACACACGACATCCAGCCCCACCCACAATCACTATCGTCACCACCATCCACAAATTAGTTGACATAAAATATAGTTACAGGGTACCCGTCGTCGCAATGCACTGGTACCCTACTAGTAGTTCACAAATGGAGTTAAGATCTCCTTGTATTATGCATTTGCAAGTGTATTAAGTTGCTTATGTTAATATAACCTTAATCGTTGAAAACCGTATTAAGTTGCTTATGTTAATATAACCTTAATCGTTGAAAACCGTATGTTCGTGTTTACTTGCTTTCATTTACTTAGAAAGTTTATATTCACATTAAAAATATTCATTCTTAAGCACAAAGTATGATTACCTAACTTACCTTTATAAAGCCATGTTAAAGACTTTTTGTTCATCTAATATGATTTTAACACCACCTTAAAATTACCCTTTATAATTTATCATCGTATAACATTTTTTAGGACCCACAAAAAATTACTCCAAACCAATTACAATTTACAAAATAAATAAATAAATAAATCATTGGCGAGCCGTCGTAGTGACAACGGGGACTGGTATAACACCCAAGGTGGGTATGGTATATATAACGGTGTTATAAGATGTTTAACGGGGCTTTAACATCCTCACACCCAATGCTTAGTTGTTTGCACTGTCTTAATATAGCATTTCGTATTACTAGGATCCAACAATAACTTTAACTTTTATTTAAAATAAAAAATCGATAAAAGTAAAAGCTAGTTGAAATGGCTTTTAAAGTTACTTAAAAACAAAGTGCAACTTCTAAAAAAACCGATAAAATAATCACATTGCTTCCAAACTTAGAAACAAGGTGCAATCTTTTTCTTTTTCCTTTTTTGCCATTAAAAAAAATGACATTCTATATTTTCTTACTCAAACTTCATAATAATTTTGTGAAATCCTTCCGTACAGATAAAAGTTTATAACTCAAATAGATTGTCATGTAACAAGGTGCAATCTTTTTCTTTTTCCTTTTTTGCCATTAAAAAAAATATGACAATCTATATTTTCTTACTCAAAAATAATTTTGTGAAATCCTTCCATACAGATAAAGGTTTATAACTCAAATAGATTGTCATGTAACGAATAAAAAAAATAATAAAAGTAAATACAAAAATATCTTCAATAAAATCATGTGACGAATTACTTATTCTGATTCAAAATAAGTGATATAATTTGAGTTTCACGGTATTTGAGGTAAAAAATTATAATGATAGTTAAATTAGATTAATTGGATGTTTAGTTGGAATGTGTCACACATCTTTTGAATAAAGTGAGATTAATAATGTTTAAAAGTATAAAGTAAGGGTAAATGAGTCATTTCATTTTGTTAAAATAAATAGTTAATGAGTGTGGGTCCCACTATTTGTTGTCAAATAAGGTAAGAGTATCCCCAATGATTAATCTCACACAAGCTTATTACTTTTGTCGCATCAACATTTTTCTAATCAAAAACTCTTTTCTAAATGACATCTCCAGTGGTTAACCTTTACAAAAGGTTAGTGATTTTGGGACCACAAAAATTACTTCATCTACCACACTATATAAAATTTGACAATATTTTTAACATCTTACTAAATATAATATTTTTTTAAATGTCTTATACAAAAATATTACTTAATTGGCGTTAACTATTATATAATTTATTTATTAACTAATAAAAATATAATAAAGATTTTATATATAACATATCTAAGGTTTAAAATGAAATGTTATTAAACATAGAGGACTAAAAAAGACAAACATCGAAAGATGATTAAAAAGTTAGTAGAGAATAAGTCTTTGCAATAAGCTTTTCAAAAAGCTAGGTATTTCAATGGTAAAAAGTCTTTTAAAGACTTATTGTAATAAGGGATTTGCTAACCATTGCCCTTAGGGCAATGGTTAAGAATGGATAAAGTGGTTTTTGTACAATTAATGATGCATAACTAACCAAATGTGGTTATTAAAATGCATGGGGGTGGTTTTTTATTAGTTAATGTACAATGATTTAAAGCCAATAAAAATTTCTTAAACATTGCCCTAAAGGCAATGGTTAGCATTTTCCTTGTAATAATAATAATAAGTTTTAGAAAAGCTATCATTGGAGATGCTCTAAGTTTTCAAAGTGTATCACTTATTTTGAATCACCTCAAAAAAGAATGTGTATCAGTTATTATAAATCGGATGAAGTATAAAAAATTCAAAAATCTTAATTAAACATATTTAATAATCAATTTAATTTTTCTTACGCGACGGTGAGATTACAAAATTAAATTCTCGTTATTGCACAAATACTCATATAGCACCACCACGTGTACACTACGCTTAGCCACTTGTACATCACTCCCCTCTATAAGCTTTCTTCCCTTCACCCACACTCATTTATCTCTGTGCGTGTATGTGAAAATTCTACTGTCTTATATCACAAGAGACTACAATTCCAAGCAATCTCTATCTCTCTCTCTAGATCTCTTTCTCTCTCTAGGTTTCCTTCTCTTTCCCCTATAAATTAGGAGGGAGGAGAGAGAGACGATTGAAAAAGGAACAGTGCTGGCCTGGTTAAAGAGTATTGTACCGAGTCAACTCAGGAGACGGAATCGGAGGAAAAGTAAAGGAAAAGAGAAACGGAAACGGAATTTTATGAATTTGTTGCAGAAAATGGTGTTTCCAGTTAGGCGTGTTTGGCTTGCAGTTGCTGCTCGTGTTAAATCACGTAACAACGGTTAGTTTCTAATTTCTAAATTTGAATTTCCGATTTTCTGAGTTTTTTTTACGATCTAATTTGCTGCATCGATTGATCGATTTGTGAGAATTTGAAGAATAATTTGTTGAGATTCAAAATTTTGTCCGAATTATGATGAACGAGTATTTCTGTGCTTAATTTACCGATCGAGCTAATTGTAGGATTAACAAATTACGTTTTAAGCTTCAAATTTTGGTTAGAATCGAAGCTAAGCTTCAAATTACTGACCGAGTGAATTATATGATTCGAGCGGGTATTGAAACTACAAAATTTTGGAAGAAAATTGAAATTCTTAATTCGACATGAGGAATTTCGATTGTGTGAAAAATAATTTTGATTATTGATAATATATGTGGTTTTCAATTAAATAATTTGAGGCTAAATGAAAAGAATTGGAGGTCTTTGAAATATTAATTATTTAATTAGCTTGTAATTTAAAACGTTATTACTCCGTATATCTTAATATAATTCATTGACCGTTAACTTTTTTTCTATAATTGAAAGAATGCTAAATATTTATTCTTATACTTTGACAAAAATCTAATCTAAAATTCAGTCGGTGCTTTTGAATTTATTACTTTGAAATAATATTAATTTTATTTATTTTTAATTGTTAAATGCAGCTATAATTAGAAGCACATAGTCTCGTGAGTTTGTAGTAGACATACACACCTTTGTTATGCATACTTTAATGCGGGTATACGTGCTTTATTGGTGGTTTTATTTTTAGTCAAAATGATTTTTCTTTTTCTTTTTCTTTTTTTGGAAAATGATTTTAAAGTTTTTCTTGAATGTTCTCTAACTTTAACCCGAAAAGAAAAGATAAAGATTCTACATTTTGTTTGTATTAAATAAAGTAGTGGATTAAAAGGATAATAATTCAATAAATTTTAAAACACGAAATAAATCCGTTTATTAAATACAAACCAAAATAATAAAAACCTAATAATTAAGTGAGATTTTCTAATATGTGGATAGGTGTACATCATGATATTTTTAAACAACTTTTATGTCTCTGTATTTAATTTATGAAAAACTTTATTATCAATTATAGTATTGATAAAATTATTATAATACAAAAGTATTAATTACTTACAAATATCAATTTACTCTAATCAAAGAAATTTTAATTTATTAAATATTCATTATCGCACATGAAGTATGTATTAGCAAAACTCATAATTAATAACAAAATAAATCAGTGAATCAATTTATTAGACTTTTTGAGAGTTTTACTTTCTTAAAAGATCAAATTCAAATACTTCATTAAACCACCACTTATAGTTACAAAATCAAATACTTAAATCAATTTGAAAATAAAGTTGCTAGCATCCTCTCTCAATTCATTTTCTTTCTTCTTCTTTTTTTTTTGGCCCATTTAATTATGCATAATTAGGTGGTTGTTTATTTTATTTTTATTATCTATTTTTATTGGACAAAGGTCACCTTTTTCCAGAAGGCGAGTACAACAATTGTTCCAATTGAAAATCAAAGTACTAGTAGAGAACCACATAACCAAATCTTGTTTTTAGTTGAGAGGTTTAATTTATTAATATATTTAGGCCACATCATTTAAACAGTAATTAAATTAAAACATTTTAGGCAAACTCATCATTTTGTTTATATAATATTTGTAAGTTAACTAATTTCTCTCTTAATTTCCTGCTAATCATCAAGGCTAGTCATCAAGCATGATGTGACACATGACCAATAACTAAATAAAAAAAACATACACCAAACATATGTCAAAAGAACATTTTATATACAGTATATGATGTTTAATTTTAACTTACTAAATTAAATGATAAAATAATTAAATGCGGTAATTCATTCTCGGTTTTCATTAATTTGCTACACAAATAAATAAGGATGAATGAAAAGGAGTGTATGTGATCATTCTTGATTCTAATAACCTTAAAAAGATAAGATTAATCCAAACAAATACCAGAATCGAACTGGTCTCGTACTGATACTAACTTACGGTACTTGGTCGGATCTGGATACCAGTACGATACCATGTTCATCCCTACACCCTAGTATAAATCAATACTTGATTGCAATTTTCTCTTTAATATTTCTTTAACCATAAAATATCTTCAAAGATTCCTCTCATGCTACCGATTTGTTGATTTGTAACTACACTTCTAAGTTCTAACAATCATCTAGGGTGATCTTACCAAACCTTCATAATACCTCACATAATTCGTTTAGACAAATTTCATAATTTAATATTATACTTTAGAAATGGTTCACTTATGTAATCTAATATTTTATATCCAATTAGGTAATTAAAGTATTTCCTTGTCTTGCCACTATTATCCAATAACCAACCTAAATGATTACTACTCGTATTTGCATACATCTATATTCGTAATTATCAAACTAGTCCATCTTAAAAGCTTTAAATTCCAGATATAGTCGAACAAATATGTAGTTATCAAAATTGACCACTTTGCGATGAATATTGTACTATTCTATTGTGTGACATTTGTTCCAGAATTCAATACCCTTTTTATTTGGATTCTTTACCTCATTTGGACCATGTCGATGTAATCCAAGGGTATAATATATGATGAGATAATTTTAATAGCTTAAACTTGATTGTCTAGGTTTTTTAGGCCAAAAAGTGTAGTATAATACTCTGAACTTAAAATGGTCAATTCGGTAACATAACTTAATAATTTGATAATATTTTCTTACTTATTATTGTTAGAGCTTTTGGTGTACTAAATAATATACGTCATTGTCAATATATTGATATTAAAAGCGAATCACACGAAAAAACAAGACCAAATTAGCAAATCAGTGTACTAAATCAACTATTTTTTAAGGATATCATGATGTACCATTAGTAGTTCAGAGTAGTTATACATCTAGTTAACCAATTTCAGGATACTATAATATATTTTCACCAATATTATATTTCCTCCTTTTCAATTTTATTGTCCATGTTTCCTTTTTTTAAAAGTCTCAAAATTATTGTCCACTTGAAAATTCAACCAATCAAAAAACAATTTGATGGTAAACATGGACAATAAATACACTTTTTTTAAACTGTGTAATTTTATTGGCTTCACAATGTAATTAATACACTTTTTTTAAACTGTATAACTTTTGTTTGTTAATAATAATTTTTGGACGGAGAGAGTATATGTCAAGTACACATAGTGCGCTATGAGTTAACGCTTCATGGTTATATCGTTATTATTCGTAGCCCATGTTTAACTCTTAAGTATAAATTTATAACAATTCCATACAATAAAAGTGACTAAAAGTACATTCCTTTTACAATTTACTCGTATCATAAGTTCATAACGATATCTACTATAACGTTATAGAAAATTAAACTAATATTATTTTATTTTTTTTGGTAGGTGGCGGGCTTTTGAAGCTACACGATGATATACAAACATGCGGGTACGAGGATGTACAAGTAATGTGGGAAATGCTTCATAGAACCGAATCCGAATTAACATCAAACAATCAACAAAAACGTAAAACAAAATCATTTTGGAAGATTTTCGTATGGCACAACAATACTTGTTCATCACCTTTCACCATTGACCATGCTTAACAAAAAGTCAAAGTCGGTGTCACCTTACTACCCTGCAAAAGAATATTACTATTACTATTACTATTATCGTATAATATCGTATAGTATGATTTTGATATGGTCTCGATTGGCTATATGTGGAACTAGTGCTAAATGGAAGTACTAGTGCCGTGATGGTGAAGTCGGCTTTTTGTAAATATATTATGCTTTTTTTTCTGAAGATCGAAATCAAATCATACAAAAAAGAAACATAAGTGAAAGGTGTAAATGTTGGTTATGCAACATTTTACTTGAATAAAACATGTGATGTCTTTTCTGCAACATAATCACTTGTGTTAAATCTCGTTTTTTGTTTTAATTTTTGTGTGACCCGATTTAGTTAACGACACTTGGATTTACCCGCGGCACAAACCAATGCAAGTCAACCTTGGTCAATATTGACATCCTACGGGAGGTCACCTTATTATTGATACAACTTTATAGGCCATCTAAATATGTATCAGTTTTGTTTTATACCAAATGTAGAAAATAACAAAGATGACGTTAAAAAATTTGAATATACGGAAATATCATTGGATACTTTTTGCATTTTGTAAAGTAAAAAAATTATGGAACAATCAATAGCAATAACGCAAGAAATGATACGTGTGAACGTTTCATACAGATAATTTAAATTTCATAAAGTAATGTTAACATATTATAGGCAAAACCCTAGCCCTAAATTCCTAACAAAAATGTTGAGCAGAGTGATAAATCCCTAAACCTAAATTCCATAACAATGTTACCATAAACTAATATGACCAAAAACTGTAGAATATTCGTACCATTAAACAGCTGCTATACAAGCATCTGTTCCATATTTGGACATAAGTCAACACCAAAAAGTATCGGGTCAACAGTAATTCATGTGCCTGCAAAAAAAATAACATAATCAAAACGTATATCTTAAAATTAATAAAAACAAATGAACAAGCAAATGTACCTTATATATGTACAAATTCAGGCAATATTTCTTCATCTACGTGTTCACGGGCAAAAAAATAGTTAAACACTTTGATTAAATTTCTTTAAATTACCCGATTGACTAAATTACAGTTAAAGAAAACAGAAAATGATGCTAATCATACAACAGAACAATCAAATATGTGCTTTCATTTTGCTCATAAATGTGGTATTTTTTTATATCAATGCCGTATTCCTCACGGACAATAACTTCAAAACGGGCCCCAAATTGAGGCATGCTCTGTGACCCTTTAAATACCACAAGCCCACATGAAAATATGAGATACAACAGTGTAAGTAGACAAATTTACATCATTCCTCAAAAGCATCTGTACATATTTTCTCGAGCAAAACGGGCCAATCTTCCCCAAGTGCTCTAGGGTTTAGCTCCATTGCAACCCTAAAGTCTAGTAAAGATATCGGGCTTTTTGATTCGTGTACTTGCATTTGATAATGATGACCCGTTCTCACACCATTGAGGGGTCTAGGGTTGCTTTTAACCGGCCCGTTACCCGATGCTGACCGTGCATCGTTAAGTTCACAACAAGACCGTATCAAACCCTTTAAATACGCGTCGAGCCCGTTATTGAGCGCGTTTGCGCAATCTGTTGACACAGGTTGGAGCCCGTGAGCTGCAGCCACGGGCTCCATGCGTGCCCGTAACGTTATTGTGTCTTGTAAATTGCTGGTGTCTGGTGCACCAGCAGATGTACTAGTAGGTGGGGCCTTACGGGCCCCACCTACACTCACTGGGCAGAATGGGATCCCGAGTGGAGCATGTAACAAATTCCTGCTCCCGTATTTTGTATCTAATAATTTCGTTTGTTGATCCCCGTTCTCTACATACTTTGACTTTTCATTTGACCCGAGATCACATTTACGGTCTATAGATCTTCTTTCACGGGAGCCCGTTCTCGCCTTTCGCGGCGATGGTAATAAAATGTCTCCATTTGATAAAGCGGGTGGGTTTGACCCGTGGACTATCGACCCGTTTTGATGGTAAACTCCATGTGATGGTTTCTTGTTTCCAATTGGGATCTTTTCTGTGCATGCATTCCTTAAAATTGAACGAATTAACTGATTATGAAGTGGAATACCATCTTTCCCAATCGTTCTTAAACATATTTTATCAAATTCAACCTTACTTAACTTCAAACTCAAAAATTTATTCAAGTAAACGAAGTATTGTTTGGATTTCTCGGGTCCAACCTTCCTGATTATTTGACTTTTTAATTCAGCAAGATTGACCCATGAATGCTGCTGTGGTGGTTGCATTTCTCAATACAGAATTTCCATAAAACACTCAAAAAGGTTATCAATTTCTCAGTTCAACACATAAAAACTTAAACCCCTAATTTGATCAACTAAATTAGGGTTTCACACTTTCACTCTATCTGCAAAATCTCTGTCTTCCAGAATAAATTCAATCCGTTTAACAACAATCCGCACGATGAATAACGAAAACACATCATGAAAAAACCCTAATTAGAGTTTCAGTAGCCGAAAAAAGAAATAAACTAACTCTCCCTCCAAAATTCAGTCCCTAAATTATTCAAATTCAACTTCACCAACCCACAAACCCTAATCTCAATCGTATTTACATCACACAAAATCCATCAATTTTTAAAATTTAACCTCCTTACAGCTCGAACTACGTTCATAAATCACCATACTACAATCTTCCAATTCCAATAACCATTTGGAATTTATAATTAAAAATGCAAACGGAACTAAATTAATCAATCAATTGAGCTTTGCTGACTTCCAAACAACAAATTCGAAAAATTTAATCGGAATTGGGGGAATCAAAATGACAGCGGATTGAGGAGCTTTAAGCTTCTAATCAACTTTAACAAATATTAGAAATTGGTAAACCTGACCTTATTGTATCTGTACAAAATTGAGATTCAGAAAACCAAAAGTGTTGGATTTCACAATCTTCAAACTGATTTTGATCGTTCGAACGCAAACTAATCGCAATAGCTTTCAATTGTGGTATCAATTTGTTGAATTTCTGTTCAATTTCATAGCCCCATTTATGTTTTCTCCGGCTGATTTTTGCTTCCGTTTGATTTTGAATCAGAGCTTGAAGAAAGCCCTCTTTGTGTTTCTCTGATCGCTCTCTCTCTCTTCGCTTTCTCTCTCTACTTTCTTATTCCGACTCGTTTATTGAATTACAAAAAGGTCTTTCTCTTTTGATATATTCATATTACCCCCCTGTTATTTTCTCTTCAGAAGTGTTTGTTTTAGATAATTTGTCCGACATATTATTAGCTTATTTAAGTTTTGATAAGTACATAAGTCCATTATTTCCGACTTATGAGCTTATAAACTTGAACTTATTAACATAAATTAGCTGACAAGTTCAAGTTCACGAGCTCATAAACCCATATTAAATGAGCTCAAAGACTTCTCAAAAGTTAAATAAGGTAATATGTCGTAAAAATATCTTTGTATACGTTGGTATATAGTTGTGTCTGGTTTTGAACCGATGTTCTTTTCTAGCACAAAGGATAGAAAACCTAGTTAAACCATTTTTTGTAATTAAATTTCTTTAAATATATTTTATAATAACTTAAACAGTTTACACGCTTTTCATCATCGTATATGATCAAGTAAGAACAAACTATTAACTGACCATCAAGGGAAACCTCCGGGGGATCTTCTTCACAAGGTCTCGAGTTCGAGTCTTGTTGAAGGCTTTTTCTCAGGTGGATAAGTGGTGAGATTTATTCTCTATAGGCGGAGGGTTCGAGGAAAGACATACTGCTAATTGTGGATGTCACTGTCTAACTCGAACCACTAACTATAACTAGTCGTTTAAAAAAGAAAAAGTAAGAACAAACATTGTAACTATTTTGAGGTTTCAAATCCTCGGTGATCCTACATGAAACTATTAGATGGTTGTCTAATTATCAAGACACCTTCAAACCGGCTTGAACCCATGTCTTAAAGCGGCTTCCCAAACCGAATCAAGTCGGTCAACATCGATTGCACCAACTTCGTGGTGTGTCCAACCTTCGAGAAGATGGACGATCCCACCCGCATGACAAGCGTGAACCACACCTCTTTCCATTGTATACTGCACAAAGTTTTAAGGTTATATTCGTCATCCAACACTTATTTTGTTGATTATGTATACCCGAAATTACTGGCTACATATGTAGCTGGCCTATAAAACCATTTCACCGTATAACTCCCCTTAATGGAAAATATTGAATATCTGAGTGTTTGTCATTACATATTATCTCGTAAATCAGTTACTTCCGATTAAAATAAGTGATACACATTTTAGTTTTGACGATTTCAAAATAACTGATACACTTTGATAATTTACTTATTTAATAAAAGTTAATGGGCCGGGACCAACACTCACTACTTATTTTCTTTAATATAATAAAATAATCTTTTTATCATTACTTTTATTTTTAAACTCATTAATTAATATTACTTTATTCAAAATATGTGAAAACCATCCCACTAGTAGCCTACAAGGGTAGTTTTGTCTTTTCACATTACCTCACAAGCGCCTAGCCCTTGGACATCATCAGGAAGCTTCATGGCAGCAAGCTTACTATAAGTGCAGTCTCTTCGGAACTCGAACACGGGCGGAACCACAAATTGATGGAAATGTGCTCCCGGTGGTGCCCATCTTTGCTCTCTTGGTGTACTCCATTTGCCAAGAATCCAAGTCTAGTTACAACCACCAAAAATACATTCGAGTCACTACGTTAGTAAAATTACGATTTTGCCCCTTACTCGACTACCAACAAAGATCACTAATCAATGAACATAATCTAACCTTGCAATGCTTTGCTGCTTGAAACTTTGTTACTTGAATCAAATACTTTTGATTCTCCAATGAAGCTTCTTTTTGAATACTCGTAAATCTTTCTGTTGAGTGAGTAAGCATCTACACGAAGATTTAGTCGAACAAATCATGATCCGAGCATATGTAAGTAATTTGATGTAAAATAATGGACTGGAAAGCCGGGATGGGCAATGGATAAAAATACTACTGCAATTAAAGGCTTTTTATAACATCAAAGTTCATTAAATAAAAGCTAAAATTCGTTACAATAGAGAAGTAGGTGTTACTAAATCTAAAGTATATTGTAACGCATTTCATTCAATTGTGATGCTTAGTGCTACACTTCCGTTATATTAGACCTACATATTGTAACGAATTAAAGGCTGTTACAATTTTAGTGTTAGAAAGCCCTTAAATATAATAGTGAAAACATAAACCGTTTTCATGTATATATATCTAGTGTGTCAAAAATGTTACCAAAACTTACATTGTTAAAATGTAAATATAATTTTTTGAATAAAACAACATAAAAATGATTGTCACCTTATAAATCAGCCTAATCCTTTAAAAATTGGATATATATCTCCCACTTATTCTCTCTCCTTAATTAATATACATTTGATTCTAATATTTGCCTTAATTTCTTCTTAGGTTGATGATTTAAGTTGATTTATCGATATCCAGAAGTACAGTGTAACGTACCCGTTTATTTAACTACTTTTATTATTTGGCATGTCAGATATAAACCATAACCTGAATCTACGTATTTATAAAGATATGTTGACAATACTGCCATGATGAAACAAATAAAACATATTGACTTAATTTATTTATTACCAAGATTCGAACTTTACGCCGAGCTAAGTAAAGGGCAATCGCTCTTCCGAGCTTAGAAGTGGCTCCCGTTAAGAACACCTCTTTGACATCTTGAGGAATCTCGTTAAGAATAACGGCGGCGGTTAACGTGTTTCCATGGACTATACGAACTTTAAGATCGGGAAGTTTTGCGACGAAAAGTTTACCACCTCCATTTAGAGCTTCATTCTGTAAAACCACAAAGAGTTCTGTTAAAATTTTAAAACTAAAGCCTTTTGATGCTTGTTATCATGGCATCAGTGACGAATTTTGTCAGTTGAAAAAGCGTCGTTAATGACTCGTGACCAAGTGTTTCCGAGGCTTTATTTTATTTTCCAACGGATATTTCTGTTGGAAATCCATCGCTAAAAATGTAAAATTGGCTTTAAGAAAATAGTAAACGAGGAAAAGCGACAAGAATTCCGTCCGAAATCCATCCATACTGGCATACATGTTAGCAACCAACTTTCGATGATTTATCCATGACCAAAGGTGTTACTAATTTCCCGACGGTTTTCCAACGAAATTCCTATCCGTAATCCGTCGCTATTACAATACATTTTAGCAACAGAATTCCGACAGATTTCTCATTCGTTTAACAATTTTGTTAAATTTTTTTTATTTCACTGGGAATCCGTCGAAAACTAAACAACAAGAATTATTGATAATTTGAGAAAGAAAGTGATACAAACCTTATTCAAGGCCGCGAGACTAAGGACCCGAACACCAATCCGATTGGCCATTAGTATAGCTTCTTCAATTTGATTATTTATACCATCTTTCGCAAATGGTAAAAAATACTACAAATCATAAAACCAATCATAATTTAGAAAGATATAACTTCATACCAAAGGGCTTATAGCGCATTGGTATGTGGTGTTTAGGGGTTCGACAATTTTGTCGGTTCAATTCCTATTGTAGACAAAAATAGTGTAGAATTTAATATAAAAAAAGGGGCCGAGGTTTATAAGGTACCATGAAACCAAATCTTGGTACAATCCAACTTTGAAGTAGTTTTCCTCTAAGATGACAGAAAGTGAGCAAAAAAGCTTTGGATTTAGCCCACATAATCAACACCACCAATAATGCAAAGGGCCAAATTGGGAAGAAAATGAGTTTTGTGGCAAATGGCCATGAGCTTAATGATCTAAAAACAAATGGAACATGCATTGATGACATGATATCAACTCCATGTGCAAGAAACACAAATTCTGGTGCTTTAGCTTTCTTGCCTACAATAACAAGAGAAACATGTAATAGGTACTTGAATTCAAGTGTAGTTTTGACCTTAAAATATCTTTTTAAATTCTAGTGCAGTAAAAAATACACGGATAAAATCCGATCCGATTTTAATGAAAACTGGTTTTTGTACGTTAGGGAAAAACCGGATAGGATACAAATCCAATTTTGAGAACCTTTAATCGTGGCCAGTGTCGGCCTTGAGCATATCTATCATAGGCATGGGACTATAACCAACTTCAAAATTGAGGGCCCAAAATAGAAAAATTAATAAATTATATGGTATTTTATATGATTTACATTAACAAAATTTTTATTCAAACTGCGATTCATATAAAAGTAGGTCATGACATGTATTATTTTTTGTATCGATATTTATTTCTATAATTAGGATGGACCCTAAATACAACTTTCGCCTAGGGTCCTGACAAACCCTGATCGTGGCCCCTTAACATTTTAGTGAAGCATAAAGACCTCTAAATGCATTGAATTAAAAATTACCTTGATTTGAACTTATGTCTCTATGAAGATCCCAAGAAATCTCATTCATGGTCTTTCCCAAAGCATCAAAAATAGGCATAAAGAGGCAGAAATTAGTCTTCATGTCTTTATGGTGTATAAAATGGTACCTAAACAAAACAAAAACATTCAAATCTATAAATCTTGGTGTGCGTTTGGATTTTTAAGATTATAAAGCTTAACTAAAGTTTTATTTTGTAAGCTGAGTTTTTAAGCTTATAAACTTATGTGACTTTAAATAAGTCATGTTAGCTTAAAAGATATTTGTACACAAATTCTACCTGTATTAAATTTTAAAGAATATTGTGAAAAATTTATGGAAAAATATAAGCTTTTCCAAACACCCCTAAAACTCCTACTTTTCTTGAATAACAAGTACGAAGTACTTCTTTTCTTCGTAAAATATCACTATATTTTTATATTTGCTAATATTTTATGAATTTACATCCAATTTGGTTATTAATTTTTCTTTTTTGTCCAATTGTACTCATTTGACCAGAAAATGTAAGGAGTACACTGTTATTTTAAATAAAAGATCTATATATATAGATGAGGTATAAAACTTACGTTGGTGTATAAATAACATACTTGAGCACGGGTAAGGTATTGAAAATGTGATGAGGAACAACTTCGACATTACTATGCCCCATGCATCTAAGAAAATCGAATAACAAAATATAGCCGTAGAACATGATGACCGAACCATGACCAATCAAAGTTGTTCCAATAATCGGAACTCCTATAATCACACAAAGTAACAAATGCTCCAAGAATGTTGCATGCTCAGCTACACCAAAAATGGAAACCATATCCATAAATCATCAATTAAAGATAATAATACATGTAATATTAATGATTATGTTTTGTGGGGTCAATTTAGGGTGTGTTTGAGATCAGTGGCGAATTCAGGACCAAAGTTAACCGGACTTTTACAAAACTTTAACCAGGGACTATATACAATTTTTACACTAATTTTCTTTTATCAATTTTTTTCCCACATAGAAGTGTCCCACCAATTGGGGGCCTTGCACCCCCTTAATAGGCAATGGATCCGCCAGTGTTTGAGATCGCAATTTGGAGTGCTTATTGCGTTTTGAAAATGCAAATAATATAAAATGAGTGTTCGGCAGAAAGATTGAAAAACCGATTATTTGTGTTTTGGGCATTTTAATTGATTTTTGGAAAAACGGGTAGGGAGATGTTTATTGCTTTTGAAAACTAATTATAGCAATTACCGATTAACTAAACAAATCAGGTTTTCCAAAAACTAAAAGAAATTGATATATGATTATTGTGATTTCAAAATAACATAATTAAATCCAAATACTAGTATTTTGAACGACGTTTTAACTGCTGATTATCTAATATTCTAATTATTTATTTACAAAACACATAATATATTCTCAATAAGTAATCTCAAATACTGTTTTAATAATATTTTACCTGTGTATGGATGGTTCACTTTAGAACTATGGTGTAGCCAATGATATTGTTGGAAGAAATACCATGAATGTGATAATCTATGAAACCAATAGTATAAAGGTTCTGAGAGGGAAACATGGAAAATTAAACAAAAAATAATTCCTGTTGTTTTCCAAATTGGAAGTTTCATTATTGAAGGATTGACTAATAAGATTATTGAACCCACAATAGCTTGAAGAATGACGAAATTGTCCCTGTGATTTAAAGAAAACATATGCGTAAATAATGAAAATTGATTAAGATGTTAACTTAAGAACCCATATAATTCCATACAAGAAAAATTAAAATATTTGAATCAATATAATTTACCAATGCCATTCCTTGTCAATTTGATCGAAATCAATGCCTTTCTGAGATAACCGATGAATTCGATGTATAAAAAGCATGTTGTTATATGAACTCCATAGTTGGTGCACAATTCCTCTTAGTGAAGACAAGATTAGAATATGCAAACACCAACTATACTCACTTTGCCTCTTTTCATAGATTCTTGAATATATGAACTCAACAAGTAGTGGACCAAATAACAAGTACTGCTCAAACAATTAAAACTATTAGATCATAGAAATGTATTTAACATCCAACAAAAATGACATTTTTTTCGGAAAGCAAGAAAACTTATCCATCTCAATGTCTTATTGAAGCTGAAATGGCTGCTAGTTTTTTTAATAGTTAAAGTAAAAAAAAAAAAAATCAAATTTGGAATAAAGAGAAAATCAAGAAATACATGCCTTGTAACTCCCCAAATTCTGCCATGGCCAACCAAACAATGGAGCTCCCATTTCTCCGGAAGAAAAAAATCTTTCATGATTTTCGTCTTCTAAATCCTTTTCAATTTCTTCAAGCAAATTTCCTTTTTGGGTAACCATTTTCTGAATAAAGATTTAAACTTTAGACGAGATCTTTAAAACCCACTTTTGTTGGTGTATTCGCTCCTCTTTTGGAGCACAAGTGAGGACTATATATATACATACATGATAATACATATGTGTATATTAATATTAATATGGGCGAGTTATTTGCAGAACCTATTTTTTGGGTAAAACCCAGTAGAATCCATTTAAGAAAATTAAAATTTAGTCAATAAATATGCAAAACAATAACATGTAACCCAGATCAAGCATATTTTTTAAGAAAAATGTCAAAAATACTGAAAAACAAATATGTACAAAGAATACAAAAATAACAGTTATATATACATACATGAAAACATACATGCACAATAACATATATATTTACGTGCATAAATAACATACATGCAAATCAGTATTTGGGGGTCCCTCATCAAATCCTTTCACGTGTGTTCAATAATAGTTTAATTTCAAAAATCAATATTTTAGATTGAGTTCTGTTGGGTTCTACCCAAAATTTAGGTTCCGCATAGAATCACTCACATATTAATATTAATATTAATATTAATATTAATATTAATATTAATAATAATTATAATTATAATATATACACGTGTAAGGTTTATGTAATTTAAAATGGTGAGGATATCAGTTAAGGGTATCAATCATGTAATCAAGAGACTAATTCTTTTTTTTTTTTTATGACTACTAACACCAATGAATGATGTTCGATGCCAAGTAATTAATGAAGGGTGGGAAATGGCCAACGAGCTGAGGGTGGTGGTGGTTATTAGTTGAGAATGTTGGCTCTCTTTCTTTTTTATTGTTTTTTACAAGTTTCCTTGTTTGATTTTTGCTACATAATTGGTCAAGTAAAGTGTCCCATCGAAATGACGTAATCACGAGTTAGACCACTTCTAACCGTTATTAATAGTGATGATTTAGATTTTGTCACATTAACATCACGTAAGTTGACACTCTAACTGATACTTAATTAACACACTTATATCAACAATACACATTTACTTTAGTTTTCTGGGTCTTACGTGTTACAAAATACACTCACAAAATAATCACTTTTATTCGGACCGAAAGCAAGAGTCGACAGTAACAAGCACACACTCCATGCTAACGATTTATTTAGGGCATGTTTGATTGAGACTTCAGTTTCGGACCCAGACTTATATTTCGGACCCGGTCCAAATCGGATTGTTTGATAATTCACTTTTCTTCTGACTTAGTTAGCTATCAGACTCGGTCAGTAAGAATTCACTGATTTGGTCCAACATCAAAATGGCTTGGACTCAGCCAGCTACAAAGAAAGACATATTCAATCATTCAATACATTCAGTTTGTTATATAATCAAATATGGTTTTAGTTAAAAGTTTTGACTCAATCAAAAGCAACTAACTCAATTAGCAACTATCAAATAACCTCTTAAAGTGACAGGTGTTCAGCAAAAAGAAGCCCCATCGTTAGCACACCTCTTAGGATTACAAGAAAGATGATAACTACCTTGAACAATTAACTCTTAATATAATATATTACCAAATTTATGTGACATGATAAACATTAAAAAATAGATCTTCCTTAATTTATGCATATAATCATTTTATATCTGAAATTTTTTTATATCACTAAATAATTTACATAAAAGTTACTAAAAAAACTTTAAAAAACATGTAGAGTCTTAAACATTTTGTAGGTTTCTCAAAGTCAGTGTAGATGAACTCTGTATATTCAAGAAGTTTTTTTTTTTTTCACTCATAGGAAACATGTATTTTGTTTTTTAATATAACATAACAAAACATATAAATTTTGTATATTTATTTTAAAGTTGTGTAATCGAAATATCTTGGAATGCATATATTATTTTCTTAAATATAAAACAATCTCCTTACATGTAACGATCTGAAATTTTGAATCGAATAAATTATAAAAAAAATATGATAAATAAGGATAGATCATTTAAAACACAAGGAAATTGGTTTCGTGTCAATTAGACATCGTTTGATATGGTTAAGTACGAAACCAGGTTGAAATAAACAACAAAAAGTGCAGCCTTAGCTGCACCAGACAGTTCGCGACGCGAACGACAGTTCACGGACGTGAACTTTGGATAGAGATATTAGGTTTTTGATGCTTGGAGTTCAAGACACGTTCCCGAACGCGAAGAACTTTTGACCGGTGATATAAAAACGGGAAAAAGCTAGGGTTTGCTCATTTTCACCCCCCAAAACACTTGCAACCGATTCTAGAGAGAGAAGTGGCGATTTTGATGATTCCTAGCTCAAATCTTCATCATCTTTGGAGATTAAAACATCAAAGGTAAGATCTCTTGATTATTGATGTTATCTAGCTAGTTATGAGTTTTATTTGGGGAAAAATGGTGGTTTGGGTAAAATACCAAGTTATCTTTGGGGAAGATGACTAAGATAGGTGTAGAACACTCCTAGTAAGCTTAAGAACCTTGTGTTCTTGTTGAATTTGAGTTTTGTAGATAGAAATCTTGAACTAGTATAAAGACCGAACTCCAAAAATGACATTTTTGCATCATTTGCCATAAAATCCCATTTTCTAAACCAAAATACAAGGTTTAAAGACATAATTACTAAATACATACTTATATCATGCTAACTAACTAATTGGGATACAAACCAACTAAACCAACCCAAAACATAAAAGTATCAAAACACTACAAATCTTTACCAAAAGAGAAGCACTGCAAGGCTTCAAGATTAACTTAAAATGCCACTAACTTCAATTATCAACTAACTTGTTCTTGCCCTTTATCCTTTCCTGAAAAATGGTGACAACTAAACGGGTAAGCTATAAATCAACATAAATAAACAAACAATTGTTAACGGGTCAAAGTACCGGATTAGCACAACAATATCATCACAATGCATCACATATCAACACAGGGTCGACAACGATCAAAGTACAATACCGGATTCAACAAAGTGCGTCATTCCCCCTTAGGACATTAGGGAATGAGACCGATGAAGGTGACCAAGGAACCCCTAAATGAGTACAAGATCCAGCTTCACCACCACGGTCCATACCACTCCTCCGCCAGGTACTCCCGCGTCCACTGCCCGACTTATTACACAAAGTAATACTCGAGCCGCCATGGGTCCTCACGAAATGAAATATCACTCAAGGCATTCCACTCAAACGGGTCAAGGCAACGATAAGGTTTATCAAGAAGGATCTCAATGTTCTAAGCAACCGAAACAATACTCAAGGATGTCAATTGGAACAAATGTTAACTAACTATATATATATATAATTATAAGTATACACATTGCACATAGTGAACTCACAGTGTTGCTTAATCGGGCACGAACTCAAACCGAAAGCCTCAATCAAATATTGAGTTTCCATAGGGTAGACACTTGTCACAAGCTCCCAATATGTTCTATCTAACCCCTGGAGTATACATATGAAATATTATAAGCAAATATTACCATTAACCCTATCTATAATCTTTTCAATTGACAATTTGTTTCTACATGTTAAATAACCTTCTGTTTACTCAGTTCTGACCTAATTAATCTCAAAGTTACCGAATGAAATTTTTATGATTCGTTGTACTCTTTAATAGGTTTTATTATGCCCCTGACCTCATATTTTCTGATTTTTCTATGATTTTATATGAATTTTACAATACAGCAACATCATGCTGTCAGAAATCAGCATAGCAGCACTGTACAAAATGCGATTTTTACGTATCTTAGAGCCAAAAATTATTTTTAAGGCCAAAATAAGAAACATAGAAGAAATCAATACGGTTCAGATGCCACTGGATTCACCCCTAAACGATGGTTCTACAATTCTCTATGATGTTTACAAACAGTGCTGCATCATTTCTTACAATTTACCCATAGTTTTAGCTAAATAACTTGAATCCATCTTAACCTAATCATAATATCATGATATTAGAAAGTTTCTAACAGAATTTAAACCCTAATTTTATGATTTCTTGAACTCAAATGAAAGATTCTAGCAAAGATTGAAGTTTTACCTTTGAAATCTTCAATATTCTTGTGAGATTTCACCAATTTCTTGTTCAAATCAACCATGCATGAAGTTGTTCAAGTTTCCAGAATTTTAGAGAGGTTTTAGGGAAGAAATGGGGAAGAAAATGATGGAATTTCGTGGGTTTTAGGGTTTAAATCCGAGTTGGGTCGGGTTTGACCCGGTTTGGATCCATTTTGACCACTAAATACTTAAAACCCCATAACTTTTCACTCGGGTCTTTGTTTTTTATGAGTTTTTGCCTACGCGTTCGTAACAAAATTATCTATAATACTCAATAAAAATATTGTAGAAAACATTCCACAAAAATGACGTTTTTATATACCTTATTGTGAGCATTTAAGCAATTACCACATATTTACATATTTTTCGCTCATGCATGCTCTTCTTAATCATTCTATACTTATCATATTTATTCAAGTTACTTAAGAGTAATAATATATTTTAGGGGAAACGAAATCACGTATGTTACAACTAGGGTTTTGAGATTTCACCAAGTTGGATGAAATTGGTGGTTAAGAATGTTGTTATGAAGTTATTGGTAACTAGTTATGGATAATAACTAGATTATATGATGATATTGATGATAGGTCAAGAAGGCCTAAAGATTGGTGATATTTCACAAGTTGGAAAACAAAGATTCGTGTTAATAAACACGATTTGGATTTAGCTATCGCTAAGGTGAGTACATTAGACTTTTACTGGGCACATAGCAAATGATTTTGAAAACTATGATGTTTTATGAGTCTTTATTAATAAATGGATTTTTTTTTAATAAAGATATGAGTGAAAAGATAAGAAAATGCAAGTAATAGACTATTTAAGTATGTCTAAATGACTAATGATTTTGAAAGAGAATATGATAATGAAAAGTGATTAAAAACTCTTTATTAATATGATGCATGATTAAGGATAATGATTAAGAAAGTATGATATTTAGTTTATTAATAATATGTATTAATAAAGCTAATAACAATGGTTTTTAAGTAACGAGTAATGATTAGTATATTAAACTAATAAAAGTAGTGATTGAATTGCTAAGAGAATAAGTATAAAGTGAGTAGTAACAAATAAATATTCTAGTCAAAGAGAAGTTAAAGTAATATGATTTTGATAAATGATAAATATGTTTAATTAGTAAAGGACTTGGTAAAGTCAATATTGAAATTAAATAAGTAATTAGAGTGGTATGATAAACTAGAATAGCTATATTCTAATAACTGATGAATTTGATGAAAGGAGCTAATGCTCATATGTAATGAATGGAGTTGAGGCTCATAAGTGATGATTGAGATATCCAGAATAAGACCACCCATAAATGGGGGACCATGAGACATCTACTTGGGGTGATACCTCCATGCGCAAGCCGGTGAGCATAAAAACCGTCAAACCGAAACCAATCCGTTAAAACCGAAACCATTTCAAAACCGACGGTTCGGTTTTAAATTTTGAAAAAACCGATGGTTTCGGTTTGGTTTCGGTTTTTTCCTAAAACCGCCCCATTAAGAATCCGCCCCACTAATATTTAATATTATATATATTTTTTACTTTTATATATTAAATATAAGTCAATCCTTTTAAATATTTAAATGTCTAACTAGTGTAGAGTCCATTAGCTTGTTATTCCAATTGACTTTTAGGGTCTATAAACAATTAGGGTCCATTTAATATTATGATTATATGATACAAATTACGTGTAATTTTGGATTTTTTGGCGGAAAATGATATTAAATGTTTAAATATATTGTTAGACACTGAATTTAATATTAAATATTAGATATTGTTGCTTAAAGTTTTACATAATGTTTAGAAAATAAGAATTATTGCATGAAATTATATATTAATGTTGAAAACCATGTGGTTTCGGTTTTAAAACCGAAACCGAACCGTTTACGCCCAGAAACCGCTAAAACCGAAATCGATAGAAACCGAACCATTGGGTTTGAAAATCCTAAAACCGAAATTAGCGGATTCGGTTCGGTTTTAGCCTAAAACCGCCCCAAACCGCCCCATGCACACCCCTAGCGCAAGGAGTAGAATGTCAAGTTTACGACACCCAGAGTTGGGTGAGCATGCTGACCCGGAAACGCGGAGAGCTTATGAATCTTGGTAAGATGGGGGCTTCCCAATTACCTTGATTGTTTACCTATGACATCCCATATCGGGAGAGTTGGCTTCGGAGAGGTACGTTGCGTATGTGATAAAGATTGTGTAAGGTTGGAGATAGCTAACAAATATGTGATTATATGATGAATAAGCTTATGGTAAGCTTATTAGTTATACGATTAAATGAATAGAATATACGAGTAAATAGAAATGATAAGGATAAGTATTTATATTGTTATAAATATTATTGAGAATGGGTCGGAGACTCATGTATCTCACGAGACTATTTTGTCTCACGTGTTACTTTGTTTTTGACCTAGTGTCGTTTAGCTCGTGAGCTCGTAGGTAGATCTCGTTTATCCTATGGTTATGATATTATATTGTAACAACGGTTTTAATAATCTGATAAACTTTTAATGGTTATTGTTCAACCGTATTTGGGATATTGGAGTTTGTAATATTTTTATTTAAAGATATGATTTAAATGATATTTTAAAAATTAAGATGTTACATTACATGTCATATTAACATCAGTAATTAAATTTTAATTATCATATAAAAATCTTACACGTTATCACAATGAATAGTAAATACCTGCTAGTTAGGCCTCTCCCAACAATTGGCCGTCAGTATAGCCATCAGTAGCGCCACGTCAGCACATCCTTATTGACACGCTACTGACACGGTCGTGCCAACCCTACCCATCACTAACCCATCACTAAACTCATCATTTCCATATCATCATTTTTAATTAAACATAAATATAATATATTATTAAAATAAAAATAAACATTTATAATATTTTTATAAAATAGAAAAAAAAAACAAAGAAAAAAAAAGATTTTTTATAAAAAAATACAAATTGTACAAACTTTTAAGCATAAAGTACAAGTTAAATGTTATCACCCACGACGGGTTTAGGGACGGACTGTTGGCAGGGGTCTTAGTACACATATTTTGACTTTACACACTTCCGAATTAATGCCATAGATTTTAAACTACCAATTAATATGACGCAATAACAACGATCAAAAAGCATAAATGAACGTACATCACATGATATCTATATAGTACACGATTTTCAGAGAGAAATGTTGGTATACATGCGTCATTTTGTATGAGGGTTAATATTCGAATAATCAGTCAACTATTATTATTTTACAGGTTAAATGTTTTAAACCTTTTTTTTCTTCTTGTTTTAGTCATTAACTTGTTCTATTTTACTCAGACTTGTATATTTTATACCTATAACAGTACAACATGTTTAAGAAGTCAGCTTTTTGTGGTGTATTTTTTTATTATTTATCTAGAACTGGATCAAGAGTAATATTTTATATGTTAACAAAAACAAATAAAATCCGATTAATGTTTGACGGGTCCGGATCCGGTGAGAACTCTTTTCCTCGCGAGGACTGTGAGATCTCAAAAAAAAAAAAACTCTAAAAATGATCCAAAACAAACATTTTTCAAAAAATTCTTTTTTTAAACATTAAAATCGCTATGTATAAGATCCAAAAAAAAAAAAAAAATCCAAAAATGATAAAAAAAAAAATATGGATCATAATAATGATCCACAAAAAAAAATCTGGATCATTGTTATGATTCGCTAAAAAAAGTGGATCATAATTTTTTTTTTGAATTTTTTTTTTGTCAAATGTAGTATTAATCATGGTGGGTTATATATATTTTTCGGAATTTTTTGAAATTTTTATGAGGTGTCCTCGCGAGTCCTCACCGAAAAAAGACTCCTCACAGGATCCCACTTCAATGTTTGACATATAAAATATACTTAATTACTTATACTTATTACCCGCTATATCTACTTTAATATTGTTATGTGTTATAATCACATCCTTAAATATACATTTAGATCTATTTAATTAGACATATATATCCATTTTCCTAAATCAAACAAACAAATTACTGAGGGTGTATTTGGCAAGAATAATCCTTTATAATGGATTTAAATTACGAAGAAACTGAATTCTGAATGAATTCAATTATTTCATAAGTAAATTCCGTTGCGCATTTGGATACATATATTTTAGCTGAAAGTCAAATTCATACTTATTCATTTTATTCATTTTTAATTTTTTAGTTTTTTTAGATTTATTTTTAGATTTTTAATTTTTTTAACTTTTGTTTTTTAATTTTTCGTTTTTTAATTTTAAAATTTTACTTTTTAATTTATTTTTAATTTTTTAATCTTTTCAACTTTTTTATTTTTTATTTTTTCTAAAATGTTTTAGTTTTTTTTAAACTAATGATTTTAAAGTCTGTAACATACAAAATATTCAATTTTGTTAGTTAACTAAATGAATGTAATTGAATTCATAAGGTTTTGGGAAAGATTTCAATTACAACGAATAATGTATTTCAGATTTACGTAGGAATTTAATTACGAAAGAAAAATCCATCCAAACATCTATTCATAATGGAATTAAATTCCAATTACGAAGAATTACATAAAAAAACACATGACCACTGAGTATTTTAGTAGTTTAACCCGTGTTCTCTATTTTTGATTTATATAGACACTTAACATGTTTAAAACATCAAACCGTTTTATTGACAAGATATAAAACTTAACTGAGAACTGCCTAAGAAAATGTAAGACTACTCATAATTGCGACCAAGTGTGGGTTTGGTAAGCGTCCCTCATTATTTCCACATTAATTTAATTTCTCTAGACCAAACACACGACAAAATGCCATCAAACCACTTAGTAATGACCGTTCGAAGAAAAAGGGGGTGAGTGTCCGAGTCCGGTTGTGGAGATGGCCAAATCAAATGCAAAAAAAAGCAGGAGGGAGGGGTATGTGGGGGTAAGGAGACACACTATTTCGTTTAGTATAAGTGAAAAGTTTGTTGGTTTATTAAAGGATTAATTGATTATAAATTTATCTAACGATACTATTTTAATTAATTATAAGAACCAATCCAATGTTTTGAAGCACCACCTACAGGATCACCTCCCGAACCACCAAATTAATAGACAATAACTTCATTGGAAACCATACAAACGCCTAAAAATAGAAAAAATATATGGAAATCAAGTAAAAGATCCTTGACCATGTCCAGTCAAATACGGTTTGAAGTAGATAAATTAACTATATAACATTTGACAAATGATGAACAGTGTAATTTGTCTTTTAGTAAACTATGTCATTCTCTAATACAATGTAATTTGTCTTTTAGTGAACTCAGGCATTTCCTAATGCATATCCAGAAATGCCAAATGATACATGTTCACATGCTATCGGAGGTGGATGACGTTCTCTTCATGTATTCAAACAAGTCATACAATTGAAACTTGTTGGTTTAGTTTTTTTTTTTCTTAAATCAACTTTCCCCTCCTTTCTTAGCCCAATTAATACACCGGTTTTTCTTTCTTAGCTCATATATTTAAATTCTTTCTTCTTTTTTAATCCAGATATTTCAAGTTATTTTACTTTATTTTTCATTTTCAATTTTTTAAATTGATTTTTTTTCCTCTATAAATCAAAAGATGATATATTCAAATAATCTTATAGAACATATTTTATTTTTTAAAATATAATATATTTTTAAAAACTCTCATTTTTACACTTCAACGAGGATAAATAACATAAAATGATACCATAAATTTTTTCGTTAAAAAAACAAATTGAGCGAATCAAAGTTAATATAAAAAGAAATGTTTTATGTTCATGTAAAACTAAGCGTACTAATAAGTGTATATTTACTAGTTAAATGTAAGATATATATAAGGTTTCCCTCATCTTCAAAAATAAGTGTACGTTCTAAGATTCTCGTGACAACACACAGGGTATATTTACTAGTTTCTAACATTTAATATAATTGCGAGTATCTAAAAAAGTAACATTAGCTTGTTAAATAAGAAATGCATGTAATATGTATTTAGTAATTCATTACTAGCTCGATACATAGGATAATTATCATTTTGTTATACTTCCTCCGTTTCAAAATATATTATATATTTTTTATTTTAAGTTGTTTCAAAATAAGTATACACTTTGAAAACTTACCTTATTTGGTAAAAAGTAGTATACTCTACACTCATTAGGTATCTGATCTTATTTAATATAATGAAATGACTCATTCATATTTACCTTTACTTTTAAACATCATTAAACTTACTTTAATCAAAATATATGAGACTCATTTCCCACCAAATATTAAATTTAATATAGTCTAACCTTAATTATAATTTTTTTACTTTAAAAAAATGTGAAACCCGAAAACTAACACTTATTTTGAACGAAGGGAATATAAGGTCACATTTGGTAGCACAGAATAAAGGGATGAATGAGATGCGGGATTCTTGAGGAATACAAAATAATATGTTTCGAGAAAGGAATTGATAATTACTCGTGGGAACTCATTCATTTACACTGTGTTCCACACTTTTTAAATGAAAGAAAGAAAAGAAAGGTAGAGAAGAGAATTAAAGAGAAAAGAAGAGATATTAAGAAGAATTTTTTTTATTCGTTTTGTGTTCCCGGGTCGGATAGAAAAGAAAAGAAAATCATCATTTTTTGTGTTCCTGAGTTGGATAGAAAGGAAAAAAAATTAACACATTTACAATTTTGTCCTTCAAATATAAATAAATTAGGTAATAATAAGGTTAGTTTAGTAATTGCAATTAATTAAAATTTCTCTTCTCTCTAAATCTTCCCACTTTTGGGAGCAAGATTAGGCGAGAGAAAATGACCATAATTTATTTCCCCTTCTTTTCCTTTCTTTCATAAAAATAACAGTATGTCAGGATCGATTAACCCAGAAGGATTAATTAATCACAGATCTACAAACTATTAGAAGTTACAGCGGATCAACACTTATAGTTTAATTGATTAAGAACAATGATACTGTTAATGAGTACGAATGTAAATAAGAACACAGTAATCACAAAAAACTTCAATGTATATTAATGTTATCGATCAATACACACGTGTGTTTACAATTCATAAGGAGCTATATATACTAGTCCTTGAAGCCTAAAATATTAATCTAGTTATTCTAGGATTCGATTACAATTTAATTACATAAAGATATACATTCCGTAACTAACTATGCTAGAATCTCGTATATGATCAGCACCAAAAATAGACATCGGTAGTATTTGCTGTCATCAGTAGTAAATTGAGATCAGTAGCATCAGTAATAATTGCAGTTCTGCCCCATCAGTACTATTCTTCAGTAATCTTGAATCGGTACTAACTGCAGCATCAGTAATAGAATGTTATATCTGTTTTACATCCCAACAATCTCCCCCTAAACTTATTAATTCTATTTGAATTAATCAAGTTTCTTTTTGCTCTTCATTCTTCTTAGCTTGTTCTTCTAATAATTTAGCTCTTCTTTGTCTGCCTTCAATTGTTCTTTGATTTTGCAGCTTTCTTTGAGCAATAATATACTTGTTGTTTCTTTTGATAAAATAATTAAGTTTGTTATGGAACATTACAGCATCATGGGGTTTCATCATTGTGTTTGTATACAACTGATACATTTTTTCTTCAGAATGAGGATATTCCTTTTCATACAAGTACAGTTCACAGTTCTTGCTTGATCTTTCAAAGAAATACATATTCACTATGGGTAGCACATTCCAAGCATATACGTTTTCTTTGGTTGAAAATATTTCAGGATATTGGTCTGGATAAAATGCAGCATCTAATATTTTGGTCAAGTATCCAGCTCCTGAATTCTTCCATGACTTCTTAGTCATTCTTGGTTTGCCTATGATCAGGACTTTAATGATATCAGCTCAACTACAAGACATAACTAATGGTTTCCAACCAGTGAATCTTTGAACTGATTTGTCTTGTCTTATGATTTCAATAGCATCACCAACCATCCTCCAATTTATGATTGGATTATCTTCAATAGGAGCAACAGGAGTATCAAATACATGTATTTCATATTTCTTCTTCTTTCTTTGTTCTGTTTCAGATTCATCTCTTTTTCTCTTCTCAGGAGGTATTGAAGGTTCTCCAGTTGTTGGTATTCTAGTGAGGATTATCATGGGATCTATTTTAACTAATACTTTTTCTTTTTCAGCTTCAACTTCCAATTCAGCTAATTCTTTCTTTTTGGCAGTACAATATTTGTCTACTATTGTAATCATCTTCATTCTACCAAAAGATTTAGCACTATGTCCTTTTGACTTCAAAAAGTCAATCATTTTCTTTTTCTGTTAAAATATTTCATCTGGTAGATCAACCTTTTCTCGTTTACATTCAGCTACAATGTCTTCAAGACAATTTAAGTGTTCTTCTTCAATCTTTCTTTGTCTTTCAAATTCTGCTTTTTGACCTTCTACCAGGACTCCTTTTATTTGTGGGATTTGTACTTCAGCTTCTTGATTTTCAGGATTGTTTAATTTTTCTTTTTCATTACCTTATCCTGTTCACCTTCCATTTATCTTGTTTAGCAGGTCTCACATGGTTCATTTTGTTGACCATGTAGTGACCTAAGGGTCTGTTTGGATAATCATCATCAAACTTTTCTTTTCCTTTTCCAATACAGGCTGCTAATGGAGGTGGAGTATACTTATTATCAAGAACAGTAGTGAACACAATTGATGGAGAGAATAGATGAATTTTATTCTTTGGAAGTATTTTAGGGTGAGGTGGAAGTTCACATTCATCAACTTCATACCCGTTCACATTGTCATCAATGTCAGGTATGACAAGTGGTTGTTCTGGTGTTTTAGGTTTTGTAACAATTATGAACTGTTCTTTTTCAAGAAGCTCTGGAATTTCTTCATCTTCTTCTTCAGTAGTAACCAAGGTGGTTGCTACTGGTGTGATTGTTGTGGTTTCTACTGGTGTGATTGCTATGGTTTCTACTGGTGTGATTGCTATGGTTTCTACTGGTGTGATTGGTTTGCAGACACAAATACATCTTCATCCAGATTTTCCATTTCTTTATACAGGTTCTCACCAACACTTTGACCTGTTTCACCATGGACCTCTTTTAAGTTTAGAAGGGCTGCTGCTGCTATTGATTGATCAATCATCCCTTGAATTTGATCTTTCTCCCCCTTAGTGATCTCAACTTGTTGAGCCTCACTACTTGCAATCTTCCTTTGTAATTTTCTGATCAAATTGGATTGCCTTTGAAGCCTGTGCTCAAACCTCTTCTGCCTTTTGTTCAAAGTGTTAATATAGTGCTTCATGTAGGTCATGGTTTTCCCTTGATTGTTTAATAGAGTCAGACAATGTTGTACAGTGGGTTTAAGGTTTTCCTTCCTATCCGTCAATTTAGTTTGTTTAATACTGCCCTCAGCCCATTTGGGTGGATCATTGGGCTCATTTGGTACATTGGTTTGAAGGTTTTCCATCCTATCCATCAATTCAATTTGGTCAGTTCTACCCTTATCACTTCTTGGTGATAAATTGGGTTGTTTGGACACTCTCTTCTTCCTAGAAGAAGCAGTAGTGCCCGCCCTTGTGGTTTCTTGGCACCGGGGTCCTCTCAGTAACTCCTAAAATTCTGATTCATCACTGAGAGTTGCCGAGGTCTGGGTCCTAATTATGTTCTCACTAGCCTGTGCACCCACCTTTGGGGCATCAGTAGTGAGAGCCCTTTCCTCATTCCCTCTCTCCTCCTTGGAGGACAACTCTTGGAGTCTGGGGTGTGACTCAATTGGTCCCCTGGTGTCCTTTAAGGAAGTTCTCTTCCTTTTATAAGTTTTAGAAATGTGTTTGGCTATGATCTGGTCTTCCTCAGAGTGAAGAGTAGCACTCTGGGGATTAATCTCATGTACCTGGGACACATTCAGGACATCTGTTGGTTCATTTAATTGAGTGGACTGAATGGGTTCTGTTTGGGCTGTATTTGGTGGTGGAGTTGGTTGGGGTTCAATGGGTGACTTGAACCTTCTCCAGTGGGGGTTGATCGTAGATCATGTTTGGAAATAATGGAGTATCTTTACCAGAAAAATTAAACTTTTTTCTCATATTTGCATACACCTTTTTGTTTAATTCTGGTGTAACAAAAATGTTTTTAGGAATAGAAAGATTTTGTAATTCACAATTTATTATATGAGTTAGGAATCTTGGATACATTAAAAATTTTGAAGTTGACAAATTTCCAAGAATTCCTTCAAAAATCATATTTGAAAAATTGAAGACTTGTCCTGTGCTCAGACAAACAATAACAGAAGCTATTGACTTGTTGAACTCATTCCAAGTGCTTCTTTTTGGAGAGATGCAGTGTTGAATAGTATGAACTAAAAACTTACATTGGGGTGAAAGAAGACCCTTTTGAAATGTTACAATATCTAATCTTCCTTCATACCCCATTTTTTGTAAAACTTCAACAAGATCCTTCTTTGGTAAAGAAAACATACCTGGCTCATCATTGAGTTGAAGATGGTGTCTGATTGTTTGTTCAGTTATAATGATAGACTTTCCATCTACAATTGATTTGATCTTAGACATGGTTGAATCTTCAGTTCTTTCAGCATTTGACCAAAAATCAACCAAGTGTTGTTGATATGCTCTAGGATTGATGGTGAGAGAAAACTTTATATATGAGTTCTTTAAGAACATTACAATGGGACGAAAATCCTTTGTACCATCTGGATTTCTCAAGAAAGCACACATGTTGTGGAATTCGGAAAATTTAAGATCAGTTTTGATTTCGAGTGATTTTAGGGTTGCCATTTGGATTGATTTTGATCTTTTGTTATGAATCTTTCAGAGAGAGTGGTCGTTTTGGCAAGAATTTCAAGTTTGTGAAAGGAATTGAGTTGTTACTGATGCAGGGTTTTGATCGGTTTTGCAGAGATTAGGGTTTAGCGTAGGGTTTATCGAATCGAGGAAAAGATAATGCTAAACTAATCTCAGTCTGCTATTTATATTTTTCGATTTAACCTGCAAAAAGACCAAAATATCCTTCGAATAATAACCCAATGGCTATTTTCATGAGGGTCAGTAATGTAATTTATGTATTTTCCAGATAACGGTCTACCAGTAGTAACTAAGTGCCAGTAGTAGAAACATCAGTAGTAACCATTGTTTTTTCATACTTAACCTAATTCTACTGAGAACCCCTATCAGTACAAAATTATAGTAGAAGCATACAATCAGTAGCAAAATAACCAGTAGTAAAAAAAATAAAATTTGTACAAAACACTTTACACATGATTTTCTTTTTAGACTTAACTTATTAAAATCATTCCAATACTGCTAACCAAAAAGCTGAATCTTCCTACATCAAATGTTTTTTTAAAAAGATCTGCCAATTGATTATCAGTATGAATTTTCTCCACTTTAATTAATTTCTTTTCATTGCAATCCCTTATAAAGTGAAATCTAATTTCAATGTGTTTTGTTTTAGAGTGTTTTACTGGATTATTCACAATACTGATAGCACTTTGATTATCTATAAAAATTGGAGTTTTAAGGATAGAGATACCAAAGTCTAGTAGTTGATTTAGAATCCATAGTACTTGAGCACATCAAGCAGATGCAGCTACATATTCTGCTTCAGCAGTTGATGTTGAAACATTGGTTTGTTTCTTGCATTGCCATGACACCAATCTTGATCCAAAGAACTGACATCCACCAGTAGTAGATTTCCTATCTTGACATTCACCACCATAATCACTATCAGTGTAGGCCACTAGTTCAAATGGTGATGCATGTGGATACCAAATACCAAGAGAGGGTTTTCCTTTCAAGTATCTGAAAATTCTTTTGACAGCTTGTAAGTGTAATTCCTTAGGTCTTGCTTGATACCTGGCACATACACAAACACTATACATAATGTCAGGTCTTGATGCAGTTAAGTACATTAATGAACCTATCATAGATCTGTAAAGGTGTTCATCTACATCCTCCCCCTCAACATCAGGATGTAGGTGTTTGTGAGTTTCCATTGGAGTGCTTGCACTTTTGCTGTCTTTCATTGCAAATTTCTCTAAAATGTCTCTGACATATTTAGATTGATTTATCATGATGCCATCTGATCTTTGATTGATTTGGAGTCCAAGAAAGAAATTCATTGGACCCATTGAACTCATTTTGAACTTGATCTGCATTAACTCTTCAAATTCTTTGCATAGAAGATCATTTGTTGATCCAAAGATGATATCATCTACATATATTTGGACCAGTAGTATATCATCTTTGACCTTTCTTGTGAACAATGTTTTGTCAATGGCACCTCTCTTAAAGTTGTTTTTCAGTAAATATGAGGACAATGTGTCATACCAAGCTCTTGGTGCCTGATGTAGGCTATATAGAGCTTTGTCTAGCTTGTACACATAGTCATCATGTTCTGGATCTTCAAAACCTGAGGGTTGGCATACATACACTTCTTCTTCGATTTTACCATAAAGGAATGCACTTTTTACATCCATTTGGTATACCTTGAATTTCTTATATGAAGCATATGCTAGAAATATTCTTATGGCTTCAATTCTGGCAACAGGAGCATATACTTCATCATAATCAATTCCTTCTTCTTGTGTGTATCCTTGGGCTACAAGTCTTGCTTTGTTTTTGATCACTATACCCCTTTCATCTTTCTTATTTCTGAAGATCCATCTTGTGCCAATAGGTCTTTTTCCCTTTGGTAGAGGGACAAGAGTCCATACAGCTTGCAGTTTGAATTGAAGAAGTTCTTCTTGCATTGCTATGATCCAGTTTGAGTCTTTCATAGCTTGTTGAATCTTTTTAGGTTCTTCCTGTGACAGAAAATATTCATACATGCATTCATTTGATATTAAACTTATGTTACAAATATTTGAATTTAATGATGAATTAAATTTGCATCTTGTCTGCATGTTAGAATTGACATCACTTAGGACTAAGTCCAAAGGATGATTCTTTTCAGTTCTGGTTCCAGGGATTTTGTCAACAGAGCTTTGAGAATCTAGATTTGACTCATTCGATTCAGGAATTTGTGCATCTGTCCATGTTTCTTCTTGATTGTTTGCATTTTGTGGAGTTTCATCATTACTATTGGTGTTAGTAGTAACGTTCTCTTCATTGACCTCAGGAGGGTCATTGTTGTTACTGACATCAGTATTGAGTAGATCATCATCACAACTATGAGGTTCGGGGTTACTACTGGGATCAGTAGTATCTTCAGAATTTGTGTTATTACTGGTATCAATGAAATTAGGGTTACCAGAGTTACTATTGTCCTCAGTATCAACTGTGGGATCAGTATCAACTAAGATATATTTCATGATTTCTTGCCTTCCACTTGATGATGGTCCTGCTTGTTGGCTTTGATTGTTTGAATCTCCTGTATTAAGCTCATAATTGACATCAAAAGATTTGGTTAGATTATCAATATTAAACAACCAATCTGGACCATTTCCTTGTTCATTCATCAGATTTTCATTAAAGGATACATTTACACTTTCTTCAATGATCCTTAGCCTTTTGTTGAACACTCTGTAAGATTTGCTTTGAGTTGAGTATCCTACAAATATTCCATCATCTGCTTTGCAGTCAAATTTACCAATTTGTTCTCTTGTAATTAAAATAGTACACGGACAACCAAATGATTTTAAGAAACTTATTGATGGTTTTCTTTTATTGAAAAGTTCATATGGTGTTTTAAAGTGAGGCTTAACTATTAATACTCTGTTCTGAACATAACAAGCAGTATTAACAGCTTCAGCCTAAAAAGTTATTGGTAATTTTAAATCTGCAAGCATAGATCTGGCTACTTCAATGATGGTTCTATTTCTTCTTTCAGCTACACCATTTTGTTGTGGAGTTCTTGGTGAGCTGTACTGCTTGTTAATGCCCTTAAGATCACAAAAATCAATTAGGTTAGTATTTTTAAACTCAGTTCCATTATCACATCTAATTTCTTTCACTTTGAGATCTCTTGTATTTTCCAGCTTTACAATCAGATTCTTGATCATTTCACTTGTTTCATCTTTGGTCCTAAGAAAGAAGACCCAAGTATATCTGGAAAAATCATCAGTAATAACAAGGCAGTATTGTTTCTTTCCAATGCTCATTACATTTGTAGGTTCAAAAAGGTCCATATGTAAGAGCTGCAAAGGTTTAGAAATAGAGTTAATTGCTTTGGTCTTATGAGAAGTCTTGTGTTGTTTACCTTTTAGGCATGCAACACAATGGTGATCACGTATAAATTCTTTTTGTGGTAGACCAACTACCAAATTCTTTTTAACTAAATTATTCATATTTTTAAAATTTGTGTGACACATCCTTCTATGCCAAAGTTCTGATTCATTTGTGTTTGCCTTAGATATAAAACAGTTGATCTCATTTGATGAAATGAGTTCTCCCCCTATATCCAGGCAATACACATTGTTTCTCCTTGGAGTTCTTAAAACAAGAAATTTTTCATCTAAAATAAAATCAGGAGAAAGAATGATGCACTCAACATCTGTAAGAAGAATTTTGTTCTTCTTATCACAGACTTGTGAGACACTAACCAGATTATATTTAAGCTCAGCAACATAAAAGACATCATCAAAAGTGATCTTACCATTTGATACTGTACCTTTACCTGTAATCTTAGCACCTCTAGGATTTTCTCCAAAAGCAACATATCCTCCTTCAAAAGACTTGAAATCTCTAAGAATTTGAAGATTTCCAGTCATGTGTCTAGAGCATCCACTATCAATATGCCATGTTCTACCTTCTTCAGGGATCTGGATACTCTGCACATAAAGTAAAAGGATTAGTTAATTTTGGGAACCTAAGCTTGTTTTGTCTTGGGTTCATCCTTTGAAGAGTAAGTCTTTTTAACTGAATGAGCCTTGTATGCAGTTTTGTACTTAGTACTGATGTTCTTAGTTACTACTGATCTAGGTTTATACCCGTAGTTTTTGGCTTTTGAAAATTTTACTACTGATGGACCAGTAGTGTTTGGGTAATATGAATTTTGAGCATGATCAGTAGTGTTTTTGTAATTATACCAGACAGCATTGTAATTAGGGTTTTTACCAGTAGTAAACCTGGAATAGTTTCTACTGATGTTTGAAAACTTTGAATATTGAGGAAATCGATTTTGTTTTCCATTGTTTTTGAAATAATTACTTCTGTTTGGACTTTTATACCTGATATTTTACACAAATCATGGTGCAGTTCTTCCAAATTTATGAGTTTCAACACCTGGTTTATTGAATTCTTTTTGTTTTGCTTTTTTAGATTCCCTTTCTTTTGTTTCTTCATTTTTTTTTAATTTTAAGGCTTTTTCTTTTTCTTTGTTGATTTTGAATTCTTTAAATTCTTGACTGTTAATAGGATTGAAGTGACAATTTTTAGCTATGTGGTTAACCTTGTTACAAATTAAGCATGATAATTTTGTTGTTTTAGCAGTTTCCGGTTTTCTTTGTTCTTTTAACTGATTTAAGTTTCTTTGATTTCCCCTTCTTAGAATTGTAGGTATATTTTCTGAATTGTATTTTGGGGATTCGGTTTGACTTTGTGTTGTGTGAAAGCTTGTATCATTTGATTCAGTTGTTTGATCATCATCAGAAGATTCATTTGATTCATTACTGGTTTCAGTTTCAGTTTGACTTTCAATTTTTAAATCATTTAAAACTCTTTCTGTGCTTGATTTAAGAGGAGAATAAAATTTGTTGGAGGTGGGACTGCATGATATCCCATTCCATGAACAACCTTTTCTGTGGTTTGATTATTAGTTAATTCATTAACAATTTTAGAACTTCTTTCAAATTTCTTAATAGTTAGTTTATTCTTTTCTAATTCCATTTGACATTCTTCTAATTTGATCAAAGTTTCTTTTAGTTTTAATTCAATATGTTCTTTTTCATAAGTGGTTTGTAGTAATTCATCTTTTATTTTTTGATCAGTTATTTTATAGATTTTAATTTGATTTTCTAAATCAGCTATGCACCCATTGTATTCAATTCTTCTATTTCTGTTTAGTATCATCTCTTCAAGTGTTTCTTTATTAAGTTTTTCTAATTCTTTATATGCTTTAATACATTCAGGAGTACAAGATTTAGAATTTACCTCAGTAGTAGAAGGATCAGTAGTAAAGGCCATGGGAGCTTGATTCTGTGCATGTTCTTCTGCTTGAAAGCTCCAGTCATACCTTTGTCCTTCTTGAGATACTAAAGCAGTTGAATTTGAGGTACTGTTTTTGTTGTAGTTTGATCTTTTGTCTTTGTTTGGGCATTCTCTGGCAAAGTGACCCAGATTGATACAGTTGTAGCATTTGACCTTGGTTTTGTCAAATCCAGCACGATCACCTTTGTTGTAAGACAAATTTTGTCTTCCAGTTCTTTTAAGAAACCTTTTGGTTCTTAAGCTCAGCATAGCCATCTGCCACTTGATGTCCATCTCTTCCAAATCATCAGGATTGAGTTGTTCTAAATCCTCACTAATCAATGCAGTATGCACATGACTAGTGAAGAAAGATTCTCTTGCTACATCTTCAATCCCTGTATTCTTTCTATTGTCCTTCCCTGTTCCTGTACTAGACACAAAAGCAGCATTGTTTGAAGGTAAATTAGGAGATTTATTACTTACCTCTGATTCATACACTCTTAGTTCATTGTAGAGTTCATCAAGCTCTTTCACTTCTAGTGCATCTCCTTGTCTATATATCACAATATACATAGACCATTCTTCGCCTAGAGACCTGAGGAACTTCCTGTTGACATCATCATTGTCTGGTTTGTACCCAACTTGATTCAGTTCACCAATGAGTTTGTTGAACCTATCAAATACTTGAGATCATGATTCATTCTTCTGTCCTTTGAAGTTTTCAAAGTCTTGTTTCAGAACAGACTTCATGTTTCTTTTTGTGCTCTTTGTACCAACAAACCTCTTTTCCAGAGCCGGCCATAACTTCTTTGCATCATCATATTCAACAAAGAGATGTTGATAATCATTGGGAATGGCAAGCAAAAGAGTGCTTAAGGCTTTGAGCTCGATCCCTCTGTCCTTCTTCTCTTTCTCATACTTGAGTTTGTCAACTTCAGTTGAAGTGGTGGCTATTTGAGTTTGAATAGTCTTGTTGCCTTCAAGAACCACTTCCCACATGGAATAATCAGTAACCAGCATGTATTGCTTGATTCTGTTTTTCCACATCCCAAAGTTGTTGGGAGTGAGAATTGGAATCTTGTTTTCCTGAGTACTTTCATTGTTATCAGACATGATGAACAATTTTGAGATCGAAAGTATGAAACTTTTTGCTGTTCTTAATTCGTAGATCTAGAACCGTAAAGCTCTGATACCACTTGTCAGGATCGATTAACCAGAAGGATTAATTAATCACAGATCTACAAACTATTAGAAGTTGCAGCGGATCAACACTTATAGTTTAATTGATTAAGAACAATGATACTGTTAATGAATACAAATGTAAATAAGAACACAGTAATCACAAAAAGCTTCAATGTATATTAATGTTATCGATCAATACACACGTGTGTTTACAATTCATAAGGAACTATATATACTAGTCCTTGAAGCCTAAAATATTAACCTAGTTATTCTAGGATTCGATTACAATTTAATTACATAAAGATATACATTCCGTAACTAACTATGCTAGAATCTCGTATATGATCAGCACCAAAAATAGACATCAGTAGCATTTGCTGTCATCAGTAGTAAATTGAGATCAGTAGCATCGGTAGTAATTGCAGTTCTGCCCCATCAGTACTATTCTTCAGTAATTTTGAATCAGTACTAACTGCAGCATCAGTAATAGAATGTTATATCTGTTTTACATCCCAACACACTAGAATATGAGAATATTTTTATTTCTTTCATTTTCTCTTTTCTTCTCTTTAAATTAAAACTCTCGAACATAGTGTTAGTTACCCTTATTTTCATTCTTTGGCAGGGATGAGTTTTGTTCAATTCCAAGTAGAAAATGAATGATAATTATAAGATTTACTCATGTACAAATAAACCCACCGTTGAAATTTATGAAGCAATTCTCTTTAATTAGTATTTGTATTTATTTTCTACTTTTATATGTGACTTGCCTTAACATAATTTTTAATAAAAACATATAAGCATTATTTAATTAGAATAAAAATTTAATTGATATATTATTTACTTTAACAAATTAATTATAAAATACGCTTTTAGTAGATTTTAAATTTTTTAATATTGTTTATTATTTTATTTTTTGAAAACTTTAACCATAATATGTTTTTATCTAAGTTATTAACTTACAAAAATTTTCTATATCATCTGCATTCTCAATAATATTTTGATAATAATTTTCATTCATCTATATTAACCAAATGTGATATTAAAATGCAATGTATCATTACATTCGGCCACTTATTCTATTACCATATACATTCTATTCCTTTTATTATTCCATTCTAACCAACCAAATAGACCCTAAAATGACTTAATTAAAATTTTCAATATTTTTAGGCTTGGCTAATATTATATATATATATATATATATATATATATATATATATATATATATATATATATATATGACTCCAAATAAACTCTAAAAATGATCCAAAATAATTTTTTTCCAAAAAATTTCTTTTTTAAACATTAAAATCGCAGCATATAAGATAAAAAAAATAAACTTTTTTAGAAAATGATCCAAAAAAAATATGGATCATAATAATGATCCACAAAAAAATATGGATCATTGTTATGATCCGCAATAAAAGTGGATCATAATTTTTTTTTTAATTTTTTTTTTTTGGTCAAATGTAGTAATAATCATGGGGAGTTATATATATTTTTTTCGGAATTTTTTGGAATGTTTTTGAGGTGTCCTCGCGAGTCTTCACATGATCCCACTTCTATATATATATATATATATATATATATATATATATATATATATATATATATATATATATATATATATATATATATATATATATATATATATATATATATATATATATATATAGGGGAGCGTTCATGCGAGAACCTAAGTTATTGCGAGAACTGCGAGAACCGTTTATGACCATTGGTTTTTAAGATGTGTGGATGAGATTAAAAAGGGAGTTTTTTACGTTTGGGTGCCTAAATTAAAAAAAACGTGCCTTCAAGGGCATTTATGTCAATTTTATAAGCCGTTCAATATGGAATTCATTCAATTCATTCAATATGCAACAAACAACCCCACTTTCCTCTCTCTCTCTCTCTCTCTCTCTCTCTCTCTCTCTCTCTCTCTCTCTCTCTCTCTCTCTCTCTCGCTCGTGAAGAACTGAAATGGAGTCGCTCTCTGTCAATTGATACAACGAACGAAAGCACCTCAATCAAACCTAGAAATACTGGAAAATGACAAATTTGAAATCTGTATGCACCGGAAGAAAAAACTATAGGTACGATTTATGTTTTGTTCACCACCATTTTTTGGTTTTCTTTTCATTTTGATTCATTTTCAGCGATATTGAGGTTTTTTTCCCCTGATTTATTGTTATGTGTCGAACAGATTTCTTGTTATGTGTGTAGTCGCTCTAGGGTTTTCACGATTTAGGGTTTTTGTTACGGCGATTTAGGGTTTTTTTTCGATTTAGGGTTTTGTTTGTACGGATTTAGGGTTTTTTTTTTCACGATTTAGTGATTTGGTATATTTTTTGGGTTATAAATCTTGTTAAAATGTGAATTGTAATGATTAGACACGGTTTTTGGGTTATAAAAATGACATTTTTTATTTGTTTTTGGTTTTGTTCATCAATATCAGCAACTAAAAAGGGGAAAAAAACCAGAGAATGTTAATGAAATGGCGAACAACAGTGAACATTCTGGTATGTTTTTCCTTTTTATTTTTTTTCAATTAGGTGATTAATGAATTTGTTCATTAATGGAAGTTTTGATCATGCAATATGTTTTTTGTTGTTGTGCAAACAGGAAACATAGAAAAGGAATGAGGAATTCATTCATCGCGGATTCCTAGTACCGGAGGAGTAGAAAAAAAATGCAGGCACAAACGAACAAAAAAACAAAAGTGCACCAACAGTTCGGCGGTGGAAAAAAAAACCTAGGTATGTTATTGTGGATTTTATAGCTATATTTGTACATTTAGAGTATTAATATGTATTACTATATGGATGAAAATTAGCTGCTAGATTTCCACCTGGACTAGGAACACATAAGAAAGGAGAAAGTTCTGGAACTAACAAGGGTAAGTTGAAATTCAATTAATACAAATTTAAAACTTTATGGACTATTAATATTTAATTTATTTGTATAGTTACTGCAAATGAAAATGTTGGTGAAAAAGAGCCGGTTACAAGTGAACAAGAAAGGGTACGAAAAGGGAAAATGAAGCGAACCGAGTTAGTGGATGAATCAGATAGCGACTTAGAAGTTAAAAAACCTAGCAAAAGAACAAAGAGGCCAAACACAAGTAAAAAATCTGAAAAAGTTAATAAACAGACAAAGAATAAAACAAAATCTAATACTGATGTGGGACACATAAAGGTGCGTTCGTCGCCGAAACCTCTGTTTACTGCAATTCGTTCGATGAACAAAAATCAAAAAGATTGCCTAGAGAGACTAGGATTTGGGGAATTTGTTGATTTTAACATAGATACCTTACCATGGCATCTTGGGTTCTTTGTTGTAGATAACTTCGATGATAAAAAAAATGATGATAAAGATGGAAAAGGGAAGTATAAAATTAACAAAGAAATCTGTATTTGATATATTAGGAGTACCTTTAGGTGGTAGAACATTAGATCAAATAGAAAAGAAAAAATGGAAGGATAAAACAGTTGTTAAGTGGGGAAAACAATTTGATTCGGCTGATATAGCAAAGAATGAAGTAATGCACAGAATCGTTACTAGTGAAGTTGCGGATTGGTATTTTGTTCTTAATTTTCTGGTGTTATTTACAATTACAATGGGAAAAACCAAATAGAGAGGAAAGTGTGACCTAGATACACTGCGTTATTTCACAAGTGAAGAAGATTTAAGAAGAGTTGATTGGTGCAATTATATTTACAACTGTGCGAAAGGATGTAAAGCTGACTGGAAAAAAGACAATAAAAATAGTTGTTTTGCAGGGCCAATAACATTATTAATGGTATGTATTATATTTACACTCCAAACATGCGTATATTTAATTATATTGAACATTTAGCTAACTCATATTGAACAGATTTTGATGATTTGAAATTGGTAAACAATTATCTAAATGCTGAACATGCTTATAATTGTATCCATTTTTAAAATTTTTATTTCTAAGACTAACATATTTGTTTGTATTTTGTAGTTATTGTACGATGATGGTACATAATGGAGGGAAGGGAATGTTAGTAGAAGGAGGTCGGTTATTACAAATTGGAGTACCGAACTACTCAAAGAACGTGAAAAGGTTGGTAGTTTTGATATAGCTATTATTTGCAAACCATATGTTCCACCATCTGATAGTGATGATGAGAGTGATGGTGGAAGTATGAATTCTGAAGAGGGAATTGAAGGGGAAGTTCCAGTTAACAATGAACAGGGCCAAAAAACCGAGGAGGTAACATTTTAATATTTAGATTAAGAAAACACTATTAAAGTAGATATAAATAATTATAAATGAAATGTAATGTAACATGTGTACATGGAACGTTTGGGAGGAATATTCAACAAATTGGTTGAATATAGCAAGGAATTGTTCAACACCTCAATATAAGCTAGTGTGGCTTTTGAAACCAACGAACGTTTTGGGTTATGGAATGATAAGGCAGGCAACATTTATGACAACTTGAAAGACATGAACGAAAACCTGAATGGTAAGGATGAAGAATCTGGTTAGAGTAGGGGACATTTTCTTTTGGTTAAATATGTAATAATTAAATACTTATGTAATAACTAGTAAGTTAGGGGTCGTTGGTGGAAATGTGGATATGATGAGATTAAGGAATCGTTGGAATTACCGCGGGTAGTACCGTTTTATTAAATGGTAAATTTTGTGTATGTGTTTTAATATGCGTAAAAGTTTAGTGTATTTTTTAGCACAATAAGTTTATTAAACGGTAAATTTTGTATATGTAATTTAAATGTTTAGGGTTTACTGGGTTGATTATGCAGTATAATTCAAACAATAAAATTATTCAGTAGTGAACACTAATGTATTCTGTATGTTTGTTTTTTAAAAAATTAGGTGATGAAGAAAGGGTCGATGCTTACCATGAAAACGTTAAAGAAATTTGATGATACTTTTAAAACACCAATACATGGTAGAAATGTTGGAACCCAAATAGTAGTGTCACCAGCGACTTATAAGGCTATAGAAGAAGCAATGGACAACGCAATGGAAAGACACACAAGTGGGAAAACACATAATAACGAAGATGTTTCTAACGCATCGAGGATACCGGTGGAATATGTGTCACAAGCTACTTATATGGCTGAAGAACACGCAATGGAAACAGCAATGAAAGGCAACACGGGGGTGCATGTCAATGTTAAAGACCCATATTTACCAAGCTTTAGTCTTGGTTTAACACAATAATTTGGAAAATTAGAGAACAGTGATTTAAATTTACCAAATAAAGATGGGGAAAAAAGTGTTACAAATAATGTGGTTCAACAACAAAATGTGGATGCGCGTATACAAAACAATGTTATTCTCACAAGTAGATCAAAACGACAAGTGAACATAGCTGAACCGCTTCGTTCTCCGTTTGCACAGAGAGTAGTTGATTTGAACACAAAAATTACTGCACATGAAAAAAGGTGCTTAATTACATCTCGAAAAGGATACCAAACAAGTTGTAAGTGAACAAACATAAAGTTGTTGCATTACAAAATATTTAATTAAATAAACTAAATTGTGTTGTTTAATGAGATTAATATTTTCAGGAATGTTTTATTTGCGACGAAGGAAAATATTTCAATGAACGAAGAATGTATAGATACTCTTGCAACAACGTCTCCAATTTATGGAAATGTGTTAGAAGCATGGTCAGCATTGCTAAACTATGATGAGGGTATTCGATCACCAGAATCACCGTCTCGATTGTTTCTACCGGTTTATACCGGACAGGTTAATGTTAATGTTTTTTAGTATGTAATATTAAGTGTGGCGTTTATATGACACTAATGAACGTATTAAGTGCAGGGCATTATGAACATTGATGACAGAGTAAAGTGGCTTACAAATTCGTTTGGCTTTTTAATGAATCAAAATGCACAGAAAATTAAGGACAGTTGACATGGTAACTTTTTTAACTATTTTTATTAACCCTGATTGCTAATAAATGTTCCGAAAACTTATACAAACAATAACATTTGTTCACTGGTGAATGGAATTCAATATGTGTTAAACTAAATAGTTTGTGATATATTTAATTGCAGGTGTTAATTCTAGTTATGTGTAGAAGTTATTATTACCTAATTTGCTTGGACATAAAAAACGGTGCAGTTGACATAATTGACAGCGCGGTTAACCTATTTGCGCTAGATATGATGTATAAATGGATTACCAGACAACGTTGTAAGTGAACAAATCTATGTTTGTATATAAACGTCTAAATAATCATTCTCCTAATAATGTTTTTTCATAGCACAAGGCTTTTGTACGTTATATGAAGTTCGTTGACCATCCTAAAGCTAATATGATGGAAAATGCAATACCCGAAGTTGTAACGATAAGTTGGGGGACAAAGGGAGACAATGTAGATGAAGGTATTTTCTTAATGAGACATATGGAGACGTACATGGGCGATCGGTCAGGAAATTGGAGTTGTGGACCGGAAGCTGGGGTGCGACGTCAAAAAACATTGATGAAGAGTTTAAGGGAAAAATATGTTTTAAAGATGTTGCTGTCAGAACATAACATGTTACGTAACACGGTGGTGCAGAATGCTGAAGATGCAATGAAAAGAGTTAGAAACTGAACATTTCAATTTTTGCCTTATTATCACATGGTTATTTTTAGTCAGGCTGATAAGACCCGATTTCACTTCTTTTTTTAATTTGTTTATGTTTTTTATTTTTTCATTGACACTGGATTGAAGGGTTTTATAATTTTTTTAATTAGTTTTAGCTGACGTATGGATGTTGTATTCATTTAAATATAGTGATAAACAACTGGTGAACAAAAAAGTATATAACTAATGCACGAAAATAAGGGTTGATAGAAAGCTTGATAATAAACAATAATATTACTCATTATTAATATTAGTGCACATTAAACAATTTGAACTTAGCCAACAAAAAGTTTAAAACCTTAATACATTTTTTGTTAACCTATACAAACAATAACATTTGTTCATTGGTGAACGTAATTCAAAATGTGTGAAAATAAAAATGTTTGTGATATAGGAATGTGTTCAACATCTTTGAAGAAAGAAACAAAGTGTTTGAACATTAAGAATGGCATTGTATTGAAGGGTTTTAGAATTTATTCGAGTTTAAGCTGAAGTATTGTTGTCGTACTCATTTAAATATAGTATTCAAAATTGAACATTTGGGGATTTGAATTTGTTAAACCGGTGTAGATGTGATTAAATTGTTTGTTATTAAGTAATAATAAATAGTGAATAAATAATGCATGGTCGTAAAACAATTTGCAACTTACCAACAAAAAGATTGAAACATTAAAACAATGAGTTTGAACATTAAGAATTCATCAGAGAACAAAACTAATCAAATGTAAAAATATAGTGTTAAACAGAGATCATTTTGACATCATTTCTTTTGGTGCTTTGATGATGATGCTACTTGGGTATTTGGCCCTGGGCATGTTCGCGAGTTCATTGTGACCGACTCCTGAACAAACATGACAATGGTTGGGATTTTTTCTTGCCTTTTCTTTGGCTTTCTCACTAGCACCTCTCAATCTCTTATGCGTACCACCTCCTTTATTTCTAATACCTTTAGGAGCACTCATATTGGCATCTGTAGGCAAATCAAGTCTTGTTACTTGTGTAAAATCAGATTCTTTGTTACAATTTTGATCTCCTTCATCAGGTTCAATTTGTTTAAACTCACTTGTGATTTCATTTATCTTATTAAGATATTCATCTAGCGTTTCTGGAGATGAACGAAATCGAACAATACATGCTTCAACTGCTTTCATTGCTTTGACGACTTTTGGGTTTGAACAATCTTTCTCCATTCCATATCGATATCCACCTTGTTGTAAATCATGAGGCATTAAATTAGACTTCCATCGCCTCAAAATGTATTTCTCGGGTATCTGTTTTATGTGTAAGCTGTTGAAAACGCAGAAAACATGATGACATAAGTATCCTAGCCTCCCAAAACGATTACAGCTACATACTATATTGGCTTCATTTGCATTATATTTTACATGCGATACAATTATAATCATTAATAAAATTTAGTGAACAAAAAAAATGTAACTGCGTAATATGGATGTGTGTGAGATAGAACCTTGAATTCACCAACAAACTTATCTTTAGCTGCATAATGATTAATGATAAAAACTCCAGGTCCTTCATCAGACATTGTTGGCTTAACTGAACATGAGTACATACCTTTAACTATTTCTTTTTGTATCTTCCAAAAAATTGTCCTCGTGTGTATAGATGCATCATGCAGCTCAATAGGAAGACGAGTCTCCATTTTCGGTTTAATTGTGGTGTCTGTATGGTCATAACCGCGTTGATGGTACCTTTGTTTATCCATTGCAGCCTCAAAACTTAACATAAACTGGACCAAGGAATCCCCACTACATGACACGGTACGAAACATTGAATTCGAGCTTTCTGATCTAGAAGTTGTTTTCATCAAATCACTTAATGGTATGTGTTTAAAAAAAGAAGGAATCCACTTATCCCGAATTTGGTACATGTCGTCCAACCACTTGTTTTCATGCAATGAAAATTCAGATATTAGGTCATTCAATTGCCTCTCAAATGTTTTTGTGCCTATGTTAACATTCCACACAAGCTTGTGCAAACGTCGCCTGATCTCTGTATTTACTTCGTTAACACCGATAACCTATATAAAATATTAAAATTAGTAAAATGTTCATTGAGGAATGAACTTTAATAATTATAGGTGTACAGAAAGTCGATCTAAATAATGGAACAAATGTAAAAATGTTCAGTGCTGAAATAGATTACCTTTGTAGGTAGTTTGTTCATTATATGCCACATACAAAATCTATGGTGACATTCGGTAAAAACAGTGGGAACAGCTTGTTTCATCGATGGATCTTGGTCTGTGAGAACAAGCTTCGGTTGCTTGACATGCGCTTTCAGGAAAGCATTTAACAACCAAACATAAGATGCAACGGTCTCGTTTTTTAGAAGCCCAGCACCAAATATAACAGACCTGTAGTGATTGTTGACATCAGTGAATGGGACAAAAACCATTCTATACCTGATATTAAACATATAAAAAACATGATTAATAGTTTGTATAAAAATGTTCATTAAATAGTAAACATGAGATGATTACTTGTTGGTGCGGAACGTTGCATCAAAAGACAAAACATGGCCAAACTCGATGTAGTTAAACTTGGATATTTCATCAGCCCAAAAAAGACCGGCAATTTCGTTATTATCGCACATGTATTCAAAAGAAAAATTAGGGGCATGCAATTTTCTGTTTGTAAGCATGTCAACTACCATTTGGGCATCTTTATCACCTATGACTTTGTTCATGTCTCGCCTACAATTTCTATAGTCATTCTCAGTGACACATAGGTTATCATACCCACCTTTTAACGATGCTTGTAACCTATGGGCAACTGAAGGACCAATATTCATAATCGATGCTCGATGTACCAAAACTTTATCCTCAAATGCTAATTTCCCCTATGGCGTGAGAATTGGTCGTTGACATGGCTGTCTAGAGGATGGTTATGTGACTCGGTAAATTCATACATTATATATGAAGATGTGCCACTTACCAACTTAAACTTTACCCCAGCCGTACAACCTGTGACACTAATATTAGACCTACGACGTTTAACGACATCAACGTCCCCCTGTAGAGTGTCGACTCGTTTTTCCTTCCTTGGTGCACCTGCTTTATTACACAGAAAGTACCTAACCGCGATATCATTACGGTTGTTCATTTTGGTTGTTGATTTACGGGTAACAACCCCAGCATGGGAAGCATATTCGATATACATGTTTTCTGCTTCACGAAGAGAATTAAATTCGGTACCTAACCCTAGCTTTGCGTCTTCCGGAATATCTGGAATCCAATACTTTGTACCGTGTGGCGATAGAACATTATTGGTACTTTGTGCCTCACTTTCATAATCTGCGTTATCATCTAAATATGATGAAAATGTTCAAAATTAGTATATAAATTACTGATTACCAGCAAAAATAGATAATTCAAATTAATGTTTGGCTAAAAATATTCTTCAACAGAAACTTTCTGTTCAATATTGAATGATAGCAATGAACAAACATCCGAACATTCTGAATAGAAAACTAAGTATGAACAAACATAATACTCATTAAATCATAACTGGAACTTAAAAAATACACTAAATAGCATAATATATGAATGAAAAAAAAATGAAGAAAAAAACTCACTGAGATCACCAAAATCATTTTGCGCAGAATGTGTTTGATTCGACGGAGAGCTGCTATAATTATAATTATTTTAATGTTCAATTGATACTGACATGTTCTTGAATTCGCAACTCTTTGTAAGGAAAAAATTACAAAAATTGGTAGGCGCAAAATGATAATGATGATGAAATAACGTATTTTATCTTACCTGAATAATACTAAAACGCTAGGAAGAAAACAAAATCGCTGGGTAAAAGAGATGACTGTTGTGAATTCGTGAATCCAGTGTTGAAAGAGACGATCGTGTAGGGTTGAAGGAGACGATCGTGTAGGGTTGAATGAGACTTCAGATCGTGTAAACTGAAATTACCAGAAAAATAGGAATGTTGGTTATCTAATAATCGGTTTATTAAAATAATGAATGTAAATTAATTAATAAAAATATGCATGGACAAAACTACCCCTATCAGTTTGAATTTGAATTAAATTAATCCTATGGCCAGAATTGGTTCTCGCAGTTCTCGCAATTATTTTGGTTCTCGCTAGAACGGTCACCTATACATACATATATATATATATATATATGGATCAAGAAAGAAGCATCCTTATTTGAAGAAGCTAGAAAAGGGTTGCATTTTCGTCAAATATACATATAAACACACATATACATACATATATGTACATATACATAAATATTTAGACCATAGATATATATATTTTCACATGTATACCCTCGATATGTATATATAGTGTAGAATTAAAATCAGAACCAATTAAGGCTACAGAACCAGCAGAACTCAATCTAAACCATTGATTTTTGAAATGAAATGATCATGGAAGACACATTAATGTATTTGATGAGGGACCCTCAAATATTGGTTTGCATGGATGTCATTCATGCATGTATACATACATGTATAGATAACACTTACGTATACATACATGAAAACATATACATATATGTATACATGCATGAATGACATTCATGCAAACCAATATTTGGGGGTCCCTCATCAAATACATTAATGTGTCTTCCATGATCATTTCATTTTAAAAATCAGTGGTTTAGATTGAGTTCTGTTGGTTCTGTAGCCTTAATTGGTTCTGAAAATAATTCAACCCTATATATATATATATATATATATATATATATATATATATATATATATATATATATATATATATATATATATATATATATATATATATATATATATATATATATATATATACGATATGTATATGCATTTTCGTGAAAATGCAAGTTCCGATATGAAAATGCAAATGCAAGTTATGTAAAATGCATGTGTATATATATGTGTATATATACATATATATAGGGCATGAATATGCATATATATAATATATATGGTCTAATTATATATGTATATATACATACATGTATGTATATGTATACATATATGTATATTTTATGAAAATGTATTGCTTCTTCAACTTCTTCAAATAAGGACCCTTTTCTATGGATCCATACCCTATATATATATATATATATATATATATATATATATATATATATATATATATATATATATATATATATATATATATATATATATATATATATAGGGTCCGGATCCGGTGAGGACTCTTTTCCTCGCGAGGACTGTGAGGACTCCAAAAAAAACTCTAAAAATGATCCAAAACAAACTTTTTTCAAAAAATTCCTTTTTTAAACATTAAAATCGCTATGTATAAGATCCAAAAAAAAAAATCCAAAAATGATCCAAAAAAAAATATGGATCATAATAATGATCCACAAAAAAAATCTGGATCATTGTTATGATTCGCTAAAAAAACTGGATCATAATTGTTTTTTTTAATTTTTTTTTTTGTCAAATGTAGTAATAATCATGGTGGGTTATATATATTTTTTTCGGAATTTTTTGAAATTTTTATGAGGTGTCCTCGCGAGTCCTCACCGAAAAAAGAGTCCTCACAAGATCCCACTTCTATATATTAATATATATATATATATATATATATATATATATATATATATATATATATATATATATATATATATATATATATATATATGGTCCGGATCCGGTGAGGACTCTTTTCCCGGTGAGGACTGCGAGGACAATTCTCGTCCACTCATCTTAAAAAGGGCATAAAGGTCATTTTTGAAACCCCCCTTTTCTCCTTTTGCAACTTGTGCTCTTATAATTGGAAGTTAGTTTTTTCCCCGCACTTTGTTTTTCGCCCATAACTTTTTTTTTTATTTGTAAAATAAAAAATCTAAAAATGCCAAAAATTGTAAAATTAAATTTTTCTACAAATTGAGTATAGTCATGAAAATTTGGAATTTTTTTATCACAATGATCCAAAAATTAAAAAATGATGCAAAATTAACAAAATGATCCAAAAGTTAACAATGATTTAAAATTAACAAAATGATCTGAAAATTTACAATGATTCAAAATATATAAAATGATCCAAAATTAAATAAATGATCCAAGATCAACAACATGATTCAAAATTTAATATAGATCCAAATAGTTTTGAATCCTATAAACATGTATTGGATCATTGAGTCGTGTCATTTTAGATCATAAATATATTCGAGTTAATAAAAATATTGATTCACTATATTTTAATGGTGATTTTGGGTTAAAACAATTAACAAAACGCAGCGGAAAGAATTTAATCACCATGAACGGATCTTGATATTAATCATACAATTAAACTACAATCAAAATCAAATAGATTAGATGAACATTTCATACCCTTGAAGCCTTTGATCTTGATGATTCATGTGGATGAATATGGACGGATTGAAACCAAGTATTCAATAGGAATACCTCTAAAAGTAATCCACACAACACTTGCTAGAACACCAAAGGAGGATGCTAGTCCTTTTGCTTGCAAAGATGAAAACCAAAACCCTTGAAAGAGAGAGAGAGAGAGAGAGAGAGAGAGAGAGAGAGAGTGGACGGTCAAAGAGGGGAGGGAGCAAGGAGTTTATGGACCCATCAACACTCTTTAATGGTGCCATAATCACCCATCAATTATTTCCATAAACCATTGTTTTATTTGCACTCTAGTCCCTTGTCTTTTGTTTCTTCAATTTGCTTACAATTAAGTTTCAATATTAACAATTAATATTAAACTATTTTATATACAAGCATGTAACTTATATTAATATATAATGTAATTACCCTAATTACACTATATATCTTATGATGTTAAGTGTTTAAGTGTGTGACCCTTTAGGCTCACAAACAACTAGCCATATAACTATATGTTATACGCGTGAAACATATTCCAACATATTTGATCATACATGTTAAATAATATAGTTTTTGGATCATTATATTTTCAATTAAATGTTGATCATTACAAGTTTTGAATTGTTACAAGTTTTGAATCGTAACATTTGTAAAAAGAATCATTTTTTAAATTACCACATTGTGTAACGAAATAATCCAAAATTAGCAAAATGATCCATAAATGGAAAAATGATTCAAATTTAACAAAATTAAAAAAATAATTTTTTTTTTCAAATTTTCATGACTATGCTCATTTTGTAGATAATTTAATTTTAAGAACTTTGGTTTTTTCAGAATTTTTTTTTATCAAAGAAAAAAAAGTTACAGCCAAAAAACCCAAGCGGGTGGAAAAATAAAAAGACCCAGCCAATCAGATGGCGACACGTGGCGAGAGTGGAGATATGTAGCTTCATGCGCGTGGTGTGGATGGCTGTACATGATTATTCTTATAATATAAAGATCAAAAAGCCCTTAAGTATTTTAACCTTTAGAGGAAAAGTACAAAAATGTGTATGTTATTTACAAAAATACCATTACGAATTTTAAGAATAAATGAGATGATCTTAGTCATACATATTTGAGATCAACGGTTGACGTTTGTCCTCGCAGTCCTCACCGGAAAAAGAGTCATCACCCGATCTCATTTCATATTTTAAACATATGCTTGTCTTGTGATATTTATTAGTAACTTTATTGGAATTTCTATTTTAAAAAAATTCTTAAAATCTTTACTATATTTTAGAAATCAAATCGTTTGAATTTAAATTCTATTCAAATTCAAATTCATTAAAAATTTTGTATTTAAAAGCTTTTTAAATTCTGTTCAAATTTAAATTTAAAATTAAATTTTGAAATCACCCAAATGACTAAAAGGTCATCTGAGTCAGCATCACACGTCATCAAAGATCAATCAAACGATGAGGAATGGATATGTCATCATAAAATTGCCATGCTTAGCTTCATATATAGGTGGTAGATTGTAATTTGGTTTGAAATTATGTATATATTTAATGTGATTTATCTTTCTTAAGATTTATGTGATAATAATCAAAATGTTACCAAATTAATAAATAATGCTATATACTTGGTCCGATGTTTTCAGTCAATAAAAATAGATATCTAAAACTTTCATAATCAATATACCCGATAATTAAACATTTAATAATACTAATTATTTAATTGAATGTTGATGGATATATAAAATAATAAACAATACTCATTTTATTTAATTACGAATATAACATTTCCCGATCATACAAAATTTGTATCATTATTTTGTATTTTATTTGTGAACAATATATTGTGTTTTGATTTGCATTTTTTAAGATTTTTTTAGTTCTACATTCGTAATTTTATATCTCAAAATTTAAGGGATTAAAAGTTGGATTAAATGCTTTATAAGTTTTTTATTTTTTAAAAAACTAGTTAGGTAATGGTTCGAGTCGGATTGTTACATGCACAAATGGCAGGTTATCTTCCTTAGAACCCTCCACCTATGTGGAATAAACCCCACCATCTTATTCACATGAGGAGATACATTCAACAACACTCAAACCTGAGATCTTGTGAAGGAAAGCTCTATAATATTTTTCTTACTGGTTAGTTGATCTACACCAACCTCTTAAATGCTTTATAAGTAGTTATAGACTCCAAATATTTAAAAAACAGATTCTGATTATACGACTGACTATTTATAACGTTGTGTTTTATTGAAATCATTTTCAGTTGGTTCTGTATATAATATTTTACTCGCAGAATTAAGTTTGTGTTGATCTGTTTATTTCTTGTTTATCGGTTACCAAAAATGTATATGCACATTAGTAATTTAAATATTGAAATTTAAAGGATTAAGGAATTGGATTGAATGATTTATAAGTAGTTATGCATTATAGAAACTTTGAAGATTAAGAACTACTCCGTATACAAGCTTTTAAAAAACACAAGGTGTAAATACTTTATATAAGATCATGATATTCACAAATTTTCAAGTAATTTAAGAGAATTGAAATGTGAAAGAAGGACACAATTGTGTTTCACGGGACTCAACTCGTTGCCGACTCTATTATCCAATCACAATGAACTAAATTAATCTCTTTAATGTCTTAATCTTTAAGCCCATGTCCCTCTCCGATTTCACGTGATCGTGAAGCAGTTTTGCTCAATGTTTAAAAACCGTTTACGATAGAATGTCACCGGCGGCGGAGGTAAGGGTTAAGGTTGGATTGACTTTTAAGAGGAATTGATGTCGCCGACGATAATAGTTATTGATTGAGGTTCGAATTTAAAGAGATAGATGTGAATGTTAATATGCATTTGGTGGAAAAATATGGATAAAAAAAAAGAACAAATAATCAATTAATAGAGTAAATTTCACAGATAGTCCCTGTATTTTATCACTTATTACATTCACAGTCATTTATATCCGCTTTCTTACAAAATGACAAAAAAGTATTTTGGTCATTTAAAAAAATTTACCAACAGTAAGGACCATGGGTGTAACAAATTCTATATACCATAGACTTCCAGTGTAATGAAGGAAATTTAAGGACTGAAATTGTAATTAATAATATACCACAAAGACCTACTGTGTAATTCTCTCTTAAAATTTTGCCAACTTTTAAGATTTCAATTTGTGACATTGATATAACCTCTATAGTACAATGTTATACTTCCTCCGTATCAAAATAAGTGACACACTTTCCATTTTGGGGTGTATCAAAATAAGTGACATACTTTGAAAAATTTTCTTATTTGGTAAAAATAATGGGACTCATACCCATTAACTATCCACTTTAATACAATAAAATTACCCTTATACCCTTACTTTTACTTTTAAAACTCATTAATATCACTTTATTCAAGAAAAGTGGACCCTTCTCCACTAATTATGTACTTTAATCTATTTTAACCTTTACTTTAATCTTTTACCTCAAAAAACGTGTAAGTCAAATTGTGTCACTTATTTTGATACGGAGGAAGTATAAGATTTTATTATGTAAATGTTGAGTGATAGCACACTTTTTAAATATGCACTTTACTTATTTCTCATCTTCATGGGCCGGCTTGACTTGTAGCATGGGTTCCGGTGGATACAACATGGGCTCACTAATGAGAGTACGAACTCTCTTTCATGTACTTCTTGTGTGTCTTTTAAACCATTTTCAATCCATAACATCATATTTTTCACCAAAACATATATAACTATAATGTAAAATATAGAATCGACATTAAACCTCTCCAACCCAATAAAAAAATCTTAGTTTTTGGATTAAAATATTTCTTTAACCACCATCATCAAATCACATGTTATTTAATTCACAACCACCACCGCTGGCCACCACCACCACCACCGCCGCCGCCGCCGCCAACCCCTACCATCGCCGCCAGCCGCCGCCGTCGCCGATCGTCGTCGGCCGCCACAATCACATGCAATTGAAAGCATCCGACAGTGGCCAGCGGTTGATGGTGGTGGAGATGGTGGCCAAAAGAGGTTAGTAGTGGTGATGGTGGTGGTCGGCGGTGTTAAATCACATGTGATTTAATACACATGGGGTGATGGTGGTGGTGGTCGGCGATGTGCAATCACATGTGATTTAATACACATGAGGTGGTGGTGGTGTTAATGTATTGAATCACATGTGATAATGATGATGGTGGTGGTGTTAATGCGATGAATGTACTCAACATTTATTTATACTTATTTCCATATTTTATATGGGTTTTTCTAACTCATGCCCCAAGGGCATGAGATAAGCACCACTAAATGAACTACAAATTTCCTTAATACTTAAAAATGCATTTAATGCATCTCATATATTGATTAAAAATGGAGTTTATTGATGGCTAATAATACAATTTTAGGAAATTTGTAGTTTATTTAATGTGTCTTATATTGTTAGGTACTAAATATATTGTAAAAGATAGTCTAGGGTGTATATTGAAACATTGTATATAAGTTTAGAAAATATTAGGATTAGTCCTAATTAACCAAGGAATTAAGCCATGGTATATATACCAAAGTGTAAGGCTTAGTTTCTAACTTTTGCTCATTAATCACATTTCAATTTCCAGCAATTGTTCTCTCCCTTCTCTCTAACTTTCTCTCTCTAAAACCCTAATTCATCTTCTTCATTTTTCTTACTAAAATCATCATCAACACCAAAGTATGGATTGATTCAGTGATTATATGCTTTTCATATATCATGTCCTTAGGGCATGAGTTAGATAAACCCTTATATTATTATTAATTTACAAAGTTGGTTTGATGGAGCCTAAATTACAAAACTAGCAAATTACGGAGGATATGAAAGCTTCAGCAGCATCGCGTGGATAAATTTTTATTAGTTATATTATATTATTGAAACAAGCATTATCCTTTTAATAAATAAAACAAAGTTACACATGCATTATGAAAATAGAGAAACGCTCAAGGATGCTCATTATTTTTACGTAGTTTCGAGGAATAAATATCAATCATTGATCAATAAGATTCAGTTGTCAAGATTAATTACATATTCTATACATGAAGGGTATTTTGATCATTTGGCACTTAAAAAAAGTTTCAATTTTTCAATTTTTTTATTATTATTATTTTATTTATTTAATTTTTTTTAAAAATAATATATATTTGATAATTACACGTAGTACTTAATCACATGTGATTTTAGTGTAAAATCACATGTGATTGTATATTTAATCACATTAGATATGTTAGTACAATCACATGTGATTAAGTATACAATCACACGTGATTCAGTACGCAATCACATGTGATTCAATATACAATCACATTATGTGTTATTAATAAAAAATAATAATTTTTTTTATAAAAATTAAAAAATTAAAAAAAAAAATTCTAAAATAAAAAATAAAAATAAAAAATGTTTTTTAAATAAAATGACCAAAATAACTGTCCATATATAAAATATGTGCTTTATCTTGACAATTACATATAATTAATATATCAATGGTTGATGAGATTTATCCCTTAAGACTTTATAAAAGTTAAGGAATTCCTTGAATATGACCCTATGAAAATATCAAGAGTAAATTACACGTATAGTCCATGTGGTTTGAACTGAGTTTTGGATTTGGCCCATAAGTTTCAGAAATTACACTGATGGTCACTAAGTATCGGCCTTCGTATTGGTTTTGGTCCCTAAGCGTAACGGGTGTTAAATTTTGCCATTAAAACTTATCATGTGCGATGCACATGAGGGTACATTTGTCTTTTTTCTAATCCCATTTCCCTTTAAAATCTTGAAAAATGCTAACCATTGCCCTTAGGGCAATGTTTAAGAAATTTTTATTGGCTTTAAATCATTGTACATTAACTAATAAAAAACCACCCCCATGCATTTTGATTAGTTATGCATCATTAATTGTACAAAAACTACTTTATCCATTCTTAACCATTGCCCTAAAGGCAATGGTTAGCAAATCCCTAAAATCTTTGATCGCTTTCTCCCTTTACCAATCAAAGCAAAACCATAAAAAGGTACAGATTTTAAAGTCAATATACAAAGGTACATAGTTTAAAGTCATCGTGAATTTAAAAACATCATCGAATAGAAACAATGAGTTAGGTGTTACTGATTTTGTGGGTGTCGCCAGAGATGGTCGGACCACCCCCTTCTTCCCCTTCCACCGCCTCTGCAACCGGCCACCTTCTGCGGTTAGGGTTTTCATTTGAATCTGATTTACTGATTTTGTGCATTTCAGAGTTTGAATCAAGCATAATTAACAACAAAAATTAGTTATTTAGCGAGAGAGATGACCTGATTGACGTTTATGTGGTAGTGATCATGAAGAGTGTATAATAGTTTGAGTTTTGGGGAGTAGAAGAACTACAGTTAGAAGAACGTTGTTGGGATAAAAAACAGATATAAACATTCTAATACTGATGCTGCAGTTAGTACTGATCAACATATATTGAAGTTAGTACTGATGGGGCAAAAACACTAGATACTACTGATGATGCTGATCTTGGATTTACTACTGATGATCAAGTTTACTACTGATTCTATTTATGGTGCTGATCGAGTCCGAGATTCTAGTATACCTTGTTATAGAATGTTTATCTTTTGTATATTGATTGTAATCGAATCCTAGAATAACTAGGTTAATATTTTAGGCTTCAAGGACTATTATAAATAGTTCCTTACGAATTGTAAATGTACATGTGTATTGTTCGAATTATTCAATATACATTGAAGCTTTTTGTGATTACTGTGTTCTTCTTATTGATCTCATTCAATTACAGTTTTCGTGTGTTCTTAATCAAATAACAAGAGTGTTAATCCGCTGTAACTTCTCTTGTTAGTAGATCTGTGATTAAATAATTTGTTTGGGTTATTCGATCCTGAAAAGTGGTATCAGAGCTTTACGGTTCTAGATCCACGAATTAAGAACAGCAAAAAGTTTCAAACTTTCGAATCCATAATTGTTAATCATGTCTGATAACAATGAAAGCACACAGGCTAACAAAATTCCCATTCTCACTCCCAACAACTTTGGGATGTGGAAAAACAGAATCAAGCAATACATGCTTATTACTGATTATTCCATGTGAGAAGTTGTTGTTGAAGGCAACAAAACCATCTAGACTCAAGAAGCAAGTTCTTCAACTGAAGTCGACAAACTCAAGTGTGAAAAAGAGAAGAAGGACAGAGGAATTGAACTCAAAGCCTTAAGCACTCTGTTGCTTGCTATTCCCAATGATTATCAACATCTCTTTGTTGAATAAGATGATGCAAAGAAGCTGTGGAAGGCACTGGAGAAGAGGTTTGTTGGCACCAAAAGCACCAAAAGAAACATGAAGTCTGTTCTGAAACAAGACTTTGAAAATTTCAAAGGCCAGAAGAATGAATCATTATCACAAGTCTTTGATAGGTTCAACAAACGTATTGGTGAACTGAATCAAGTTGGTTATAAACCAGACAATGATGATGTAAATAGAAAGTTTCTTAGATCTCTTGGTGAAGAATGATCTATGTACACAGTCATATATAGGCAAGGAGATGCTTTGGAAGAAAAAGACCTGGATAAACTATACAATGAACTGAAAGTGTTTGAATCTGAGGTAAGTACTAAAACTCCCAATTTACCTTCAAACAATCCTGCTTTTGTGTCTAGTACAGGAACAGGTCAAGAGGCTACAAAGAATGCAGGAATTGAAGATGTAGCAAGAGAATCCTTTTTCACTAGTCATGTGCACACTGCATTGATTAGTGAAGACTTGGAACAACTTAATCCAGATGATCTGGAAGAGATGGACATCAAGTGGCAGATGGCTATGCTAAGTCTAAGAACAAAAAGATTTCTCAAAAGAACTGGCAGACAAAATCTATCTTACAACAAAGGTGATCGTGCTGGATTTCACAAAACTAAAATCAAATGCTACAACTGCAGTAATCTTGGTCACTTTGCCAGAGAATGTCCTAGCAAAGATCAAAGATCAAATTACAACAAAAACAACACTTCAAATTCAACTGCATTAGTATCTCAAGAAGGACAAGGTTATGACTGGAGCTTTCAAGCAGAGGAACATGCTCAGAACCAAGCTCTCATTGCCTTTACTGATTCTACTACTGAGGTACATGCTAAATCTTGCACTCCTGAATGCATTAAAGCATATAAAGAATTAGAAAAACTTAACAAAGAAACACTTGAAGAGATGATTCTAAACAGAAATAGGAGAATTAAATATAATGGTTGTATAGCTGATCTTAAAAATCAAATTAAAATTTATAAAATAACAGATCAAAAGATAAAGGATGAACTCCTACAAACAACTTATGATAAAGAATATGATGAATTAAAATTGAAAAAAACTTTAATCAAATTAGAAAAATGTCAAATGGAATTAGAACAGAATAAATTAACTATTAAAAAATTTGAAAGAAGTTCTATAATTATTGATGAATTAACCAGTAATCAAACCACTGAAAAAGTTGTGCATGGAGTGGGATATCATGCAGTTCCACCTCCAACTAATTTTATCCCTCCTCTTAAATCAAGCACAGAAAGAACATTAAATGAATTAAAAATAGAAAATCAAATTGAAACCAATGATGATTCATCTGATGATGATCAAACAACTAATACAAGTTTTCATACTACACAAAGTCAAACTGAATCCCCAAAATATAACTCATAAAATATACTAAAAATTTTAAGAAGGGGAAATCAAAGAAACTTGAACCAGTTAAAAGAACAAAGAAAGCCTGAAAGTGCTAAATCAACAAAATTAACATGTTTAATTTGCAACAAAGTTAACCACATAGCAAAGAAGTGTCACTTTAATCCTATTAACTGCAAAGAATTCAAAGAGTTTAAAGTTAACAAAGAAAAAGAGAAACCATTAAAGTTAAAACAAACTGAAGAAACAAAAGCAAAAGAAGTTAAAAACTCACATGTTGAAATTCCCAAATTTGGAAGAACTGCACAAAGATTCGTGGAAAATATCAGGCATAAAAGTCCAAACAGAAGTAATTATTTCAAAAACAATGAAAAACAAAATCAATTTCCACAATATTCAAAGTTTTCTAACATCAGTAGGAACTATTCCAGGTTTACTACTAATAAAAACCCTAATTATAATGTTGTCTGGTACAATTACAAAAACACTACTGACTATGCAAAAAATTCACATTACCCAAACACTACTGGTCCATCAGTAGTAAAATACTCAAAAGACAAACACTACGGGTATAAACCTAGGTCAGTAGTAAAACAAAACACCAGTACTAACCAACAACCTAAGACCAAAACTGCATATAAAGCTCATTCATTTAGAAAAACTTACTCTTCAAAGGATGAACCCAAGACAAAATAAGCTTGGGTTCCCAAAATTAACTAATCCATTTACTTTATGTGCAGAGCATTCAGGTCCCTGAAGAAGGTAGAACATGGCATATTGATAGTGGATGCTCTAGGCACATGACTGGAAATCTTCAAATTCTTAGAGATTTCAAGTCTTTTGAAGGAGGATATGTTGCTTTTGGTGAAAATCCAAGAGGTGGTAAGATTACAGGTAAAGGTACAGTATCAAATGGTAAGATTACTTTTGATGATGTATTTTATGTTGCTGAGCTTAAATATAATCTGGTTAGTGTCTCACAAGTCTGTGATAAGAAGAACAAAATTCTTTTTACAGATGTTGAGTGCATCATTCTTTCTCCTGACTTTATTTTAGATGAAAAATTTGTTGTTTTAAGAACACCAAGGAGAAACAATGTGTATTGCCTGGATATAGGGGAGAACTCATTTCTTCAAATGAAATCAACTGTTTTATATCTAAGGCAAACATAAATGAATCAGAACTCTGGCATAGAAGGATGTGTCACACAAATTTTAAAAATATGAACAATTTAGTCAAAAAGAATTTGGTAGTTGGTTTACCACAAAAAGAATTTATGTGTGATCATCACTGTGTTGCATGTCAAAAAGGTAAGCAACACAAGACTTCTCATAAGACCAAAGCAATCAATTCTATTTCTAATCCTTTGCAGCCCTAACATATGGACCTTTTTGGACCTACAAATGTAATGAGTATTGGAAAGAAACAATACTGCCTTGTTATTACTGATGATTTTTCCAGATATACTTGGGTCTTCTTTCTTAGGACCAAAGATAAAAGAAGTGAGATTATAAAGAATCTAATTGTAAAGCTGGAAAATACAAGAGATCTCAAAGTGAAAGCAATTAGATGTGATAATGGCACAGAATTTAAGAATACTAATCTAATTGATTTTTGTGATCTTAAGGGTATTGACAGGCAGTACAGCTCACCAAGAACTCCACAACAAAATGGTGTAGCTGAAAGAAGAAAATAGAACCATCATTGAAGCAGCCAGATCCATGCTTGCAGATTCAAAATTACCAATAACTTTTTGGGCCGAAGCTGTTAATACTGCTTGTTATGTTCAAAACAGAGTATTAATAGTTAAGCCTCACTTTAAAATACCTTATGAACTTTTCAATAAAAGAAAACCCTCAATAAGCTTTCTAAAATCATTTGGTTGTCCTTGTACTATTTTAATTACAAGAGAACAAATTGGTAAGTTTGACTGTAAAGCAGATGATGGAATATTTGTAGGATACTCAACTCAAAGCAAATCTTACAGAGTATTCAACAAAAGGCTAAGGATCATTGAAGAAAGTGTAAATGTATCCTTTAATGAAAATCTGATGAATGAACATGGAAATGGTCCAGATTGATTATTTAACATTGATAATCTAACCAAATCTTTTGATGTTAATTATGATTATAACGCAGGAGATTCAAACAATCAAAACCAACAAGGAGGATCATCATCAAATGGCAGTCAAGACACTATGAAATATATCTTAGTTAATACTGATCCTACAGTTGATACTGAGGACAGTAGTAACTCTGATAACCCTAGCCTTCTTGACATCAGTAACAACTCCAATCCTCAAGATACTACTGATCCAAATAGTAACTCAGAACCTCAAAGTTTTAATGATGAACCAAACCATAATGATGTCAGTAACTACAATGAACCACCTGAACTGAATGAAGAAATTGTTACTACTGATACCAGTAGCAATGAAGAATCTTCACAAATTCAAAACAATCAAGAAGAAACATGGACAGATGCTCAAATTCCTGATTCCAATGAGTCAAACCTAGATAGTCAAATTATTGTTGACAAAGTTCCAGGAACCAGAACTTAAAAGAATCATCCTTTGGACCTAGTTCTAAGTGATGTCAACTCAAACATGCAGACAAGAAGCAAATTCAATTCATCATTAAATTCAAATGTTTGTAATATAAGCTTAATATCTAATGAATGTATGTATGAATGTTTTTTGACACAGGAAGAACCTAAGAAGATTCAACAAGCAATGAAAGACTCAAACTGGATCATAGCAATGCAAGAAGAACTTCTTCAATTCAAATTACAAGCTGTATGGACTCTTGTACCTCTACCAAAAGGAAAAAGAGCCATTGGAACAAGATGGATCTTCAGAAACAAGAAAGATGAAAGAGGCATAGTGATCAAAAACAAAGTAAGACTTGTAGCCCAAGGATACACACAAGAAGAAGGTATTGACTATGATGAAGTGTATGCACCTGTTGCTAGAATTGAAGCAATAAGAATATTTCTGGCATATGCTTCATACAAGAAGATCAAAGTCTACCAAATGGATGTGAAAAGTGCTTTCCTTTATGGGAAAATTGAAGAAGAAGTTTATGTGTGCCAACCTCCAGGATTTGAAGATCCAGAACATGATGACTATGTGTACAAGCTAGACAAGGCTCTATATGGCCTTCATCAGGCACCAAGAGCTTGGTATGACACCTTATCATCATACTTACTGAAGAACAATTTCAAAAGAGGTGCCATTGACAAAACTTTGTTCACAAGAAAAGTCAAAGATGATATACAACTGGTCCAAATATATGTAGATGATATCATCTTTGGATCAACAAATGATTAACTGTGCAAAGAGTTTGAAGAATTAATGCAGATCAAGTTCAAGATGAGCTCAATGGGTCCAATGAACTTCTTTCTTGGACTCCAAATCAGTCAAAGATCAGATGGTATTTTGATTAACCAATCAAAATATGTCAGAGATATTTTGGAAAAAATTGCAATGAAAGACAGCAAAAGTGCAAGCACACCAATGGAAACTCACAAACACCTACATCCTGATGTTGAGGGGGAGGATGTAGATGAGCATCTTTACATATCAATGATAGGTTCTTTAATGTATCTAACTGCATCAAGACCTGACATTATGTATAGTGTTTGTGTATGTGCCAGGTATCAAGCAAGACCTAAGGAACTACACTTGCAGGCTGTCAAAAGAATCTTTAGATACTTGAAGGGAAAACCTTCTCTTGGTCTTTGGTATCCACATACATCACCATTTGAACTCATAGCCTACACAGATAATGACTATGGTGGTGAATGTCAAGATAGAAAATCTACTACTGGTGGATGTCAATTTTTTGGATCAAGATTGGTGTCATGGCAATGCAAGAAACAAACCACTGTTTCAACATCAATTGCTGAAGCAGAGTATGTAGCTGCATCTGCTTGCTGTGCTCAAGTTCTATGGATTCAAAATCAACTCCTAGACTTTGGTATCTCTATTCTTAAAACTCCTATTTTTATTGATAATCAAAGTGTTATCAGTATTGTGAATAATCCAGTAAAACATTCAAAAACAAAAGACATTGAAATAAGATTTCATTTCATAAGGGATTGTAATAAAAAGAAATTAATCAAAGTAGAGAAAATTCATACTGATAATCAGTTAGACGATCTTTTTACAAAAGCATTTGATGTAGGAAGATTCAGCTTCTTAGTTAGCAGTATTTGAATGATTTTAATAAATTAATTTCACAAAAGAAAATCATATGTAAAGTTTTGTATAATTTTTATATTTATAAGTATGTTTTACTACTGGTTATTTATTACTGCTGATTGTGTGTTACTCTTACAATTTAGTACTGATAGGGTTCTTAGTAGAATTAGGTTAAGTATAGAAACAACAGTTACTACCGACGTTCCTACTACTGATACTTATTTACTACTGAGCGACCGTTATCTGTAAAATACACAATTTACCATCCTGACCCCCATGAAAATAGCCGTTCGGTTATTATTCGAAGGGTATTTCGGTCCTTTTTGCAGGTAAATTCGAAAAATATAAATAGCTGATTGTGATTAGTTTAGCATTATCTTCTCCTCGATTCGATAAACCCTACGCTAAACCCAAATCTCTGCAAAATCCTATCAAAACCCTGCATCAGTATCAACTAAATTCATTCCACAAATCACTCACTCTTGCAAAAACGATTGAACTCTCTGAGAAATAATCAACTTCAAAGTTCAAGATCATTCAAATGGCAACTCTAAAGTCTCTTGAAGTCAAAACCGGTCTCAAATTTTCTGACTTTCACAATATGTGTGCATTCTTGAGAAATCCAGATGGTACAAAGGATTTTCGACCCATAGTTATGTTCTTAAAGAACTCACACATCAAGTTTGCACTCACCGTTAACCCTAAAGCGTATCAACAGCATCTTGTTGATTTCTGGGAAAATGCTGAAAGGATAGAAGAATCAAATATATCAAAAATCAAATCCATTGTAGATGGCAAGCCAATCATCATCACTGAACAGTCCATCAGACATCATCTTCAACTGAATGATGAATCAGGTTTGTTTTCTTTACCTAAGGAAGATCTTGTTGATATTTTACAAAAAATGGGGTATGAAGGAAGACTAGATATAGTTACTTTTCAAAAAGGTCTTCTTTCACCTCAATGGAAATATCTTGTTCATACTATTTAACATTGTATCTCTCCTAAAAAGAGTACTTGGAATGAGTTTGTTGGTTCCCAACAACACAAACGTGTTGCGTTATGACCGAGTAACGAAGATAAGATAAACGAACAACAAGATTTCAATGATTAAAAGTTTATTAAAACAACTTAATACAGTACAAAGTTTGCGGAAATAGATAGTACAAAACTAACTAAAACTCTATACTTGAAATGACACTTTAGATCGCTCAAGCTAGAAGAGTGCAAGCTGAGAGTTATATCGGCTGATACTAACAGCTGATATTAATGCCTTAGTAATAACTATTGAGAAGTTAATACTTAGACAAATAACTAACTCTCAGAGAATGTTCTTGTGCTTATGATTTCTAAAGATGTTGTAAATGCAAGCATTTACGTCTGTATTTATAGCCCAAGATCCATGTTCCTTAGTCCCCAAGTTTAACGACGTGTAAACATATTATTCGTCGATGTGGACTTGTCTATGGATCATTAAATGCTCTTGCACAAGTTATTGTCCCAAGTGTACTTTGTGTCAACTACTTCCGGTACCCTTTCTGACGCACAGTGAAAGGTGTACTACATAAGTACAGAAATAGTTGACTTTCTCTTTACATGCTTGAGGGACAAACGATGATAATGTACTGACATTATCTTCTATTCCAAAATAGAAGATCTTCATCGTTTTCTTCTTCTTTGAGCGGGAAAGGGAAATATTCAAGGTGTCAATGAACATTTCCTTTAAGTCTTTTTCTGCAGCAGGTACTATCAGCTGATTCCACAATCAGCTGAATAGTCTTCTTCTTGTCTTTGTCCTTTGGTCATAGACTTCGAATGAACTCTCGTTAATTGCTGTTGATTTGATTTGTATCCTAAAGCTAAGTACGTACTCAGCTGAAGGTTTATTGTATATACTTGCTTCAGCTGAGATACATACTTCAGCCGTTGTTTATTCTTCTTGGCTATCGATCATCAAATCTTATTTACTTAGTCTTGGGACTAACAATCTCCCCCTATTTGATGCAATCGAATAGCCTTATAATTGTAACCCTGTAATGATTCAGCTGATGAAGTCAGCTGAATACTTATGTGCTTTGACCCTTAGGGTTCTTTTGTATATGTTTATCTTTTTACAATTTTTACAAGTATATTACACAACTTATGATTTTCTATTGATAAGGCAATTAAAATTACAAGGAAAATAAAAAAAAAACTATAATGCCTTGGATATAGCTGATCCAACGACATTGCGATACAGTGAGTTGAAGGCTGAGTTTATTAATTTCTTCATTTCTCTTCCCTCTTCAGTGGAGGAACTCAGCAGCTTGTGATAGATCATAAGTTGATCCACATCGCATAGATCCAACTCATCTGCTCGCTGAAAGCACTGCTCCTTCTTTTTCTCCAGGTAGCAAAAGCCATGAATTGGTTCTTTTACGATCAGCCCAGGGATGAAGTTAACTCCCGTGGGGATGGCTTTTGTGATATTGGGTCTAGGTCATTTTGCAAATATGATCGATGACCCAATATCTAGTGGTCTGGAGTCAGCAAGGGGCTCGAGGAGAACGGACTTATGTTTCTCCCCTCTTGCTGAGGAGCTTTCACCAACAGATCCTCCGACAGCAGCTGTTTGAGATTCACACAATTCAGGAGGTATGCGATATACCAACTCAGGAGCTTGTCTCGTGATTGTCTCGCATAGAATCTTAAAAGAGTAGATTGCGAATTTTATCTCGTTTTCCAGATCTGTTATAGTCTGCGATGGTTTTGCAGATCTGGCAGCTACTTCAGCTTCTTTCCATTCATCGTAATTGAGAACGAAGTTGATCTTGTTCAGAGGAAACTTTTCTTTGACCACATCTCCTCCAGCTCTTATTATAACAATTTCATCAGAAGAGCTGGGATCGTATCTGGAGGCCCTTACGATGGTGATCTTTCCCTCTTGCCTACGCTGATAAAGAACTTTGTTGAACAACCTAATGTTCTCAGCTCTTTGGGCTTCAGCTCTTTGATACAGCTCTTCATGAGTTTTTCTTTGAAGGGCAATGGCTGTATCAAGATCAGCCGCGGTTCCAACCTCTTCTAGGATGAGGTTTTTAACCGCAACAGATGTAGGCTCCCCCTCAGTAGGATAAGGGATCTCCTGTATAATAGGCTGAGGTTTTTGGATTTGCGGGGCTTGGACTTGTGGGCCCTCAACTGATTTAAAAGAATCGACAATTTTAACAAAACCAGTTGAGGGTACAACTTCTTCTTCTTGTGTTCCAGCAGAGGTGATAGGTGGAATTCTTGAGTTATCACCTGCTGGAACGTCTTTAGTATTGGCTCCAACAGCAGAGGTGACTATAGGTTGTGAACTATATTGTTCACCTTGTTGTTCACCTGCTGAAGTGGCCTTTTTCTCCCCCTCAGAGAGTGCCCGAAGAAGAGGGGTACTCTCTGGTGCTGAAGCAGGACGGACAACAGAGGCACCCTCATTGAGCTTAGCAAGAATGAGGTCAATGGTGCCTTGGAGACCAGCGACTTGGGAAGTTAGCGAGCTGACTTCAGTCTCCATTTTGTCCAGCCTGGTGGACACAGCAGAAGCTGACTCCTCAATAGCCTGAGAGAGATGGCTATGAGTAAGTGTCAGCAAAGACTCTTGCTTTGACTGGGCAAGAGCCAAGTTGTCCCGAACTTCGGAGAGAAGTTGGTCTTGATCGACTCTGTCAGAATCGCGAAGGGAGTTCAACGCTTGACGCACGTAGTCGTTAAGAGATATGAACCCGCTGGTGTTGACGCGAATCTGATCAGAAAGAAGAGCCAACTGAGGAGCCTGAGAATGAACCTCAGTGTGCAGAGAAGTTATGCTGGAAGAGAGATTCTCAGCAGTTTGGGCAAACTTCTTTGGAACATCCTTGCGAAGGGAGTCCATCTGCTTACTCAGCGTGGCCATCCCAGGTCGAATATGGGATGTAACAACTCTAGACATCAGAGCAGCAGCTGCTCTGATGGGAATGCGTCCTCCAGCTTTGCTGGATTCAGCATGGGACACTTGGACGCTTTGGAGGTAGGGGTCCGGCATGTCTCCAGCTTGAGGGGTAACCTCAGCTGTGGAAGAAAGTGTTCCCGAGGTAGGAAGAATGGTTCCTATGGGTTCCTCAGAAACTTTGGGGGTGAGTTGGGTCCAACTGAAACTTCTTGGGTTGTAACAGAAGTGCCGACATCAGTTGTCAAAGCAATTTGAAGCTCAGAATGTTCTTCGTCAGATGACGAATAATGAGATTGAATGAAATCATCAGTCGATTCAAACATTAGATGAAAAGCTGTTTGAATCTCTGGAGCTTCTGTCTCACCAGTCGGCGACACTGGTATGGAGACTAGAGGAAGAGTTCCTCTGGGTGGTTGGTTAGCTGCCTCACAGCTCAGTTGGAGATTACTTTCGCGATCACTGGCAGCTAGGGTGGATGCCTCAGTAACAACTTGGTCTAAAGTTGTCTCTTCATTGGCGGTGGTGGTTTCCTTGATCACTAGTTAGTGTAAGCCGGTGACGTCGTGGGAAACAGAAGGGTCAGCTTCAAGATTGACTTGGTTTCCAGTCAATCTATCATCAGCTGAAGACTCAGGGAGTGATGAAGAAATTGGGGGTGGTGTGTGTGCAGCTGACTCGCGGGTGGCTTGGGTTGAGCCGAAAACTTCACCAACAGTCTGTTGAGAGACTGAGGTTTCTTGTGGAGTTTGTTCCCGTGTTACAACGACAGATAATGAATCGATCGAGGAGCTACTCAGAGGTGTGGAGCCGGCACTAACTCCTGAAGAACGAGATTGCCGTTTTGAAGTCTGCTGACTTGTTGAGAAATCAGCAGAGAGAGAGTGGATGATAGGAAAGGAAGATGAAACAGCCGAGAGTGTTCGACTAGGAACTCCGAATATTGGCGGAGTTCCTTGATAAGCACTGTCAATCTGAAAATGAGAAGAACAAAGATCAGAAGCTGATGAAACCTCTGATCGTAAGTGATCTTCTCTAGGACCCCGGCTGAGTCCAGATGCTGAATCTTTTTCAAGTTCAGCATCTGCAATCATCTTTTCTGCACCAATAGTAGCAGTCCCTCTTACCTCCAGCAGAGGGGAGACATAAGTACTGGTGGCAGAAGAAGATGATAAAAAGAATGAAAAAGAAGGAGGGTGATTAGAGGGTCGCTTAACTCGCTTCTTCACCACCAGAGGAGAGTCATCTGCATCAGCAGAATCCTCATTCTCAAGGATTGAGATCCCTGTAGAGGTGGTGGTTTTCCCATCAGCAGCTGAGGATGGACGCCAGTTGAGGGAAAACGCTTCAGATGAGGAAAGGACTTACCTTCTTGTAGGGCAGATTTCTTCGATGTTGCGCCCTCCCTTCGATCCCTTAGGGATCCGACTCGATCATCTATGATCTTCAGCATGTACGAGGTGAGGGGAAATGCCTTCTCATCATCCTTCTTCTGGAAGATGAGGTTGGAGATGGAACGGACCATCACCGATTCCCCAAGGATGTCCTCATAATCTATCTTCATCTTTTCAACCATCACATGTGCGACGCACAATGTGAAAAAGCGAAGATAGGGAATATGATTTCCCTTGCTTTGCAGCTTGGTCTTGACCTCCTCATACGCCAGTCTCCCGTAGTCGATCCGCTGACCGGTGACTAGGGCTTCATCAAAGACTTGCATGCTGGAGTTGCACTGGTTGAGAGACCCGGAATTGCCGCCTATACCCTGAATGATGTGGGTAAAGAAATAGGCCCAGGGTCTCGTCAGCTGAGACTTCTTGAAGATCGACACCTAATCTTTTTTCATTTTCTAATCTGTATCCAGTGCTACAGATTAGACTCGCTTTAGCTTCATCAGCAGATTTAGTCTGCTGATATTCTTCTCCAGGTTGTAGATAATCGAATCCGCAAGCAACTCGGAAATCATCAATAGAAATGGTGATTTGATGATTCCCTACTTGCGCAGTAATGTCGTCTCCAGATTCGGAGGCTGTCATCCAGAAATCACGCAAGAGTTCTATGATACTCTTGGTGACTCTGGTAAAGGCACCACGGATAGGGCAGTGACGCACAAACGTCACAACCGGTCGATAAATATCGACAAGATCATTCGGTGGGGAGGTGTTGGCTACTAGGTTAGAGTTCTGAGAGAACTCAATGGCAGCCCTAGTAAGAGTAACCTTCTGAGCTTTCTTCGTCATTTGGGAGAGAGAAGGAAGAAAGATAAAGGTTAGAAAGTAGAGGGTTTTTGAGAGAGAATTGTGGGAGAGATAAGAATAAAGTGGAGAGGAGAGGTGGGTATTTATAGGAGATTTATGGGTCGGTTTGGGTAAAGTTTGAATACAAACCGGGTCATAATTGGATAGTTACAAACCAACTATAGACACGTTGGTTATCGTGCAAGGGCGGTTGGATGTGACAGTGTGAGAAAGTGGAGCCGTTTCTGTGTCAGGGTAGTGGAGCCGATCTGTGTCATGGTGTCTTGTCCCTCTTAAATGCCAAATATTTCCACTCGAGTGGAAATATTTGCCACAGAGAACGTGTGGATAGGGTTGGAAGATGCCCTTTTTAGGAGAACCAAACGTTTTAACTTGTAAAACATGATAAGTTATCATTTAAGAGATTTTATTCGGCTGACTGATAAATTCAAAAATATTTTTAGTCAGCTGAATGTACTAAGTAACAAGGTGAGTCTTATCAGCTGCTAATAGTACTTCAGCAGTTGACTCAGGCATTTAACATACCCAGCTCGCTGATCAAAAAACTAAATCGTTTTTCATCTAAAGGCTTAGTGAATAGATCAGCCAGCTGAAGATCTGTTGAAATGAAGGGGAGTTCCACGTCACCTTGTTCAATGTGATCTCTAATGAAATGATACCTTATATCGATATGTTTGGTTCTAGAATGAAGAACTGGATTGTTGCTGATTGCAATAGCACTTGTGTTATCGCAATAGATAGGAACTTTGCAGAAGTTCATATTGAAATCAACAAGCTGATTCTTCATCCAAAGGACTTGAGCACAACAGCTTCCAGAAGCAACGTATTCTGCTTCAGCTGTGGAGGTAGAGACAGTACTTTGTTTCTTGCTTATCCAACTGACTAGCTTTCCACCAAGCAGCTGACATCCTCCAGTGGTACTCTTTCTATCCATTTTGCAACCTGCAAAGTCTGAATCTGAATAGCCAATTAGATCAAACCCGGAGTCTTTGGCATACCAAAGGCCTAGGCTTGGAGTACCCTGAAGGTATCTCAAAATTCGTTTTGCAGCTATTAGGTGAGATTCTCTAGGATCAGCTTGATACCTAGCACACATGCAAGTAGCAAATATAATATCTGGTCTGCTGGCAGTGAGATAGTGTAACTATCCAATGATTCCTCTATAGAATGTGACATCAACTGACTTACCAGTTATGTCAGCATCTAGATTGTTTGGAGGAGCCATTGGTGTTTTCATGGATGATGATGAATTCATATCAAATTTCGTTAAGAGATCTTTGATATATTTTTCTTGATTTATAACAATTCCATTTTTAGATTGCTTAACTTGTCAGCCAAGAAAATAAGTTAATTCACCCATCATACTCATCTCATACTTTGTAGACATAAGTTTAGAAAAGTGTCTATAAAGTTTTTCATCAGTAGCACCAAAAATTATGTCGTCCACATAAATTTGAACAAGAATGATATCACCTTTGATTTTGCGAATGAATAAGGTTTTATCAATCTTTCCCCTGGTGAAATCATTTGCTATGAGGAAAGTGGAGAGTGTATCATACCATGCACGGGGAGCTTGTTTTAACCCATACAACGCTTTATCCAATTTAAACACATAGTCTAAACATTTAGGATTCTCGAACCCTGGTGGTTGCTTAACGTATACCTCCTCTTGCAGCTTTCCGTTCAGGAACGCACTCTTCACGTCCATTTGAAAAACTGTGAAGTTTTTGTAAGCAGCGTAGGCTAGAAATATTCTAATTGCCTCAAGCCTAGCCACTGGAGAAAATGTTTCATCAAAATCGATTCCTTCCTCCTGTCTGTATCCCTGTGCAACAAGTCTAGCTTTGTTGCGAATAACCACACCTTCTTCATCCATTTTATTCCTAAATACCCATTTAGTACCAATTATAGTCTTTCCAGCTGGTGGGGGCACCAGCTGCCATACTTTGTTGACCTCGAATTGGTTAAGTTCTTCCTGCATCGCTTGAATCCAGCTTGAGTCTTCTAAAGCAGCTTTAATATTTTTCGGTTCTTCAGTTGCTAGAAAACAAGACCATAAGCAAAGATTGCATGATGCTTTACTTCTTGTAACAACTCCTTTCTGTGGATCTCCAATGATTAACTCAATTGGATGTTCTGAGGTCCACTTAGATTGAGGAGCAGCTATAGAAGAGGAAGATTCAGCAGAATTAGATCCTTGTTGAGCGGCTGATTGGTCAGCAGGATGAATTACTTCATTTCGAATGGATCTTCTTGAAGTATGAAGAGGTGGCTTAGAAGTAGCCTTGGATGATGCTCTAGCTGTTGGAATTTCTTGTTGAACAGCTGCGATATCTACAAGATATGTAGGAGCATCATGGTACGTCTCATCTTTTCATTTATGGGAACCTCGAAGAGATTTAAAGCATCGGAAAATGCTTCAGCTGTATCATCAGGAGATGGTTCAGCTGATCTCTGAAATGCATCAGACGAGTCTGCAGAGGTGGGGTTCATAGCTTTTGAGTGTTCTTCAAAAGTAACATTTATGGACTCTTCCAATGTTTGTCTTCTTTTGTTGAAAACTCTATATGCTTTGGATAGAGTGGAGTATCCCAAGAAAATGGCTTCATCAGCTTTAGAGTCAAATTTACTCAGCTGATCTCGTGTGTTTAGCACAAAACACACACGGCCAAACACATGAAAGAAACCTATGAATGGTTTCCTCTGACGAAAAATCTCATAAGAAGTCTTCTTGTGTCTCTTCACATAGAGAGACCTGTTTTGAGTAAAACAAGCTGTGTTAACGGCTTCTGCCCAAAATTGCTTAGGCATGTTTGATTCAGCAAGCATTGTTCTTGCAGCTTCTATCAGGGTTCTGTTCCTTCTTTCAGCAATACCATTTTGTTGAGGTGTTCGTGCAGCTGAGAAGTTTTGGGAGATCCCAACATCTGAACAGAAGTCTTCTAGAGTCTTGTTCCTGAATTCAGTACCATTGTCTGATCTCAGCATCTTGACTCTAGACCCATTTAGAAGTTCCATCCTTTTGATGAACTTGATAATCTCTTCAGCCGCATCACTTTTGTGACGAAGAAATATTACCCAGGTATATCGTGAGTATTCATCAACGATAACAAGTGTATATTTCTTTCCACCTAGACTTTCAGTACTCATAGGGCCAAAAAGGTCCATATGGAGCATGTGAAGGCAGCTGTCGATGGAGAAACATTGCTTTGATTTGAAGGAGCTTTTATGTTGCTTGCCTTGTTCACAGGCTGAACAAAGCTTATCCTTTTCATATTTGATTTGTGGCAGACCATTCACCAGTTGACCTCGAGACAGCTTCGATATGTTTTTAAAGTTCAGGTGAGATAGCCTCTTATGCCACAACCAATTCAGCTCTTCAGTAGAATGAGAAAATAGACAGACTTCTTGATTTTGAGGATACATGTCAAGTGTGTAGACATTCTTGGTTCTTGGAGTAACTAATAAAACCTTTCCATTCTTATTCGTCACCGTTCCTCTGTATTCGTTAAAGTTCACTGAGAACTTTGCATCACAAAGTTGGCTAATGCTGATTAGATTATGTTTCAGCCCATTTACATAACCAACTCTTGTGATTTTTATGGATCCATTTGAAATGGTTCCATAACCTTCAGTTGAGCCTCTACCGTTATCACCAAAAACTACTAAGGGACCATCACAAACTTCAAACTCTTCCAGCAGGGATTTGTAACCTGTCATGTGTCTTGAGCAACCACTGTCTAAGTACCAGACATGTTTGCTTTCGACACCCTGCACATAAAATAAAAGAGTTAGTTCTTTTTGGGAACCCACACTTCGGTGGGTCCTTGTGACTTCCCTTTGGGACTCACAGAGGTTGGCTTTTCAGTAGGCTCACATACTGAAGTCGGGGAAGGTCTCAGACATGTGTTGTCACACTCACTTGCCATGTGCCCACGATCTCCACACTTATAGCATTTTCTGTTTCTTTGCAGTGGAGTAGAGGGCGAGGTAATAGGATTGGGAACTGGACCCAAAATCCCTTTCATTTTCCGATTATCAGAGATAGTCAGAGTTTGAACTAGTGATATCAGCTTGCTGACCTTTCCTTTCAGCCATTTGACAGATACAGCTGAAGAAGGAATTGGAGTATTCTTAGGAATACTCTTACCTTTGTTCTTTGCAGCTCGAGTACGAACTCCACTGGCTCACCCTTTGAGGGTGTAAGAACAGTTTTTTTTCCTGCTGTCCTTCTAGTCTTCTGCTGAGATTTAGCAGAAGAGGTAGCAGGTGCTGAACCCAAGATAGATTTCCTTGCTTCAACAATTACTACAGTAGGTGTCCTGACTATCATGGTAGAGGAGTCAGTAGATGACTCTTCACCAGTAGTTTCAGAAGGATTTTCTGAGGACATCTCGGTAGCATAGGTTTTGGTAGACCTTACAATGGAACCAAAACCCAACTCTTCAGCTAGCACAGAAGCATCAGCCGACGAGTAGTACAGATCATCTGTACTGCTGTCAGGTACAGCGGTTGCAGCAAGGAAATCTCCTCCTAGTACAGCTTGAACTTGACTGGGAATTTGTGAGTTAACACATTCACTCACACGTTTGGATGAACGAGACCATGATTCACAAATCTTTTTAATTGCTTCAAGTTCTTTAACTTTTTCACTTAGATCATGTTGAAGAACTGAGTTAATAAATTTTGTTTCAGAAAGTTCTTCTTTTAAAGTTTTGTGGTCAATTAAACGTTCTTTCAAAAAAGCATTTTCACGTAGAATAGCACTATGTTTATCCAAACATTCACCTTTCAGCTGATTAATGAAGTGCAAGTCACAGATAATAGAATCAACAATATCATTGGCTTTAGTATCCTCAGCAGAGATTAGAGAGGTTACCTTTTTATGAACAATGTTGACCCATTTGTAGGAACTAGCATCATCAGCTGTAATACTTTCATCATCATCAGCACGAGCCCTCAAACACATTGTGGCCATTTGTTCATCGTCATCAGATGAGCTGTCACCAGAGTCAGCCCAATCATGAGTTTCAGCTACGAGACCCTTGTCAGCAGCTTTGCCTTCAAGTGCCTTCTTTCCTTCTAGAATTTTTTTAGTGAAGGCTTGTAGCTTTTTTGTATTTATCTTCAATGGACTCACCAGTTGAAGATGATGAACTAGCTTTCTTCTGCTTGCAGTCGTTAGCATAGTGTCCCTTCTTGTTGCAGTTGTAGCAAGTTATCTCAGAGATGTCAGGTGTACTTCCAGAGGGTCTAGAAGAAACAGCTGATGAGATAGATCTGCTACTCGAGCCTCTAGCTGAGGAGCCAGACTTGTTTTTGAAGAATTTTCTATTTTTAACAAGTAAGGCCAACTAAGATATAAGGGCATCGTTGTCTTCATCTTCATCGACTTCTTCAATGCTAACTTCAGGCATGTTGAACAAACCAACAGCCGAAGTGTTGTCAGCCTCATCATCTGATGGTGGATATTCGATTCTGCTAGGCTTTTTTAAGGAGACAAGAGCAGTCGAAGATCCAACCGAACTCACTTTAGAGTCCTTTGGAGGTTGAAATTTGTTCAGTACGGTTCTCTCATGGCTTAAAAACATACCATAGAGAGACGAAAGAGTATAGTCTTTCAGAGTAGGAGATGTACTCATGCAACTTATGATGGTAGCCCATTTAGAAGGTAAGGCTGCCATGAACTTACACATTTTGGACATATCGTCCTTATCAACCCCATGAGACTTCAGCTCGTTTAACAGAATGTTATAACGATTGAAAGTTTGAGCTATAGTGTCACTTGGTTTGGCTTTAAACAGTTCATAATCATGTATGAGCATGTTTTTGTTATGTTCACGCACAACAGATGTGCCTTCATAAACTTCAGCCAACCGTTCCCACATCTCTTTAACTGAGTCACAAAACTGAATATTGTGATACAGTTTATCACCAACTGCTTGAAAAAGCATGTCGCGACCTTTGTTCTCAAGATGAACAAGACTTTTTTCAGCGTCTGTCCACTGAGCCTCAGACTTCACCACATAGTGTTCTGGTATTTCAGAAGAACCAGGAATGAGGGTTTTAGGAACATATTTTCCTATCGTTATGTTATCTTGAAGTTTTGGGTGATAGGTAACCATGTGGGACAACATACGGGTTTTCCACATGGGGTAGTTGGTTTGAGTGAGTTTGGGAGGTTTTCCAGATGATGGAAGATCTTATGATGTAGGTTCAGCCATAACAGATGCTCAAAATTGATGGAAGACAATTTTGACACCTGCTCTGATACCAGTTGTTGGTTCCCAACAACACAAACGTGTTGCGTTATGACCGAGTAACGAAGATAAGATAAACGAACAACAAGATTTCAATGATTAAGAGTTTATTAAAACAACTTAATACAGTACAAAGTTTGCGGAAATAGATAGTACAAAACTAACTAAAACTCTATACTTGAAATGACACTTTAGACCGCTCAAGCTAGAAGAGTGCAAGCTGAGAGTTATATCAGCTGATACTAACAGCTGATATTAATGCCTTAGTAATAACTATTGAGAAGTTAATACTTAGACAAATAACTAACTCGCAGAGAATGTTCTTGTGCTTATGATTTCTAAAGATGTTGTAAATGCAAGCATTTACGTCTGTATTTATAGCCCAAGATCCATGTTCCTTAGTCCCCAAGTTTAACGATGTGTAAACATATTATTCGTCGATGTGGACTTGTCTATGGATCATTAAATGCTCTTGCACAAGTTATTGTCCCAAGTGTACTTTGTGTCAACTACTTCCGGTACCCTTTCTGACGCACAGTGAAAGGTGTACTACATAAGTACAGAAATAGTTGACTTTCTCTTTACATGCTTGAGGGACAAACGATGATAATGTACTGACATTATCTTCTATTCCAAAATAGAAGATCTTCATCGTTTTATTCTTCTTTGAGCGGGAAAGGGAAATATTCAAGGTGTCAATGAACATTTCCTTTAAGTCTTTTTCTGCAGCAGGTACTATCAGCTGATTCCACAATCAGCTGAATAGTCTTCTTCTTGTCTTTGTCCTTTGGTCATAGACTTCGAATGAACTCTCGTTAATAGCTGCTGATTTGACTTGTATCCTAAAGCTAAGTACGTACTCAGCTGAAGGTTTATTGTATATACTTGCTTCAGCTGAGATACATACTTCAGCTGTTGTTTATTCTTCTTGGCTATCGATCATCAAATCTTATTTACTTAGTCTTGGGACTAACAGAGTTCAACAAGTCCATAGCTTCTGCTGTTGTTTGTTTGTGCACAGGACAAGTATTCAACTTTTCAAACATGATTTTTGAAGGAATGCTTGGAAATCTATCATCTTCTAAATTTTTAATGTACCCAAGATTCCTAACTCATATTATAAACTGTGAGATTCAAAATCTCTCAACACCTAAAAACATTTTTGTTACACCAGAATTAAATAAAAAGGTGTATTCTAATATGAGAAAATAATTTAAATTTTCTGGGAAGGTTACTCCATTGTTCCAAAATATGATCTATGATCAACCCCCAACAGGAGAAGGTTCAAGTCACCCCATTGAACCCCAACCAACTCCATCACTAAATATAGCCCAAACACAACCCATTCAGTCCACTCAAATACCTGAACCAACAGATGTCCTGAATGTGTCCCATGTACATGAAATTAATCCACAGAGTGCTACTCTTCACTCTGAGGAAGACCAGACCATTGCCAAACAAATTTCTAAAACTTACAAAAGGAAGAAAACTTCCTTAAAGAACACCAGGGGACCAATTGAGTCAAACCCCAGACTCCAAGAGTTGTCCTCCAAGGAGGAGAGAGGACATGAGGAAAGGGCTCTCACTACTGATGACCCAAAGGTGGGTGCACAGGCTAGTGAGAACATCAATAGGACCCAGACCTCGGCAACTCTAAGTGATGACTCATCTTTTGAGGCAGCACTAAGAGGACCTCGGTGCCAAGAAACCACAAGAGGGGATACTATTGCTTCTTCTAGGAAGAAGAGAGTATCTAAACAACCCATTTTATCACCAAGAAGTGATAAGGGTAGAAAGAAACAAATTGAATTGACGGATAGGATGGAAAACCTAAAAGCCAATGTACCAACTGAGCCCAATGATCCACCCAAAGGGGCTGAGGGCAGTATTAAACCAACACAATTGACGGATAGGAAGGAAAACCTTAAAACCACTGTACAACAATGTCTGAATTTACTGAATAATCTAGGAAAAACCATGACCTACATGAAGCACTACATCAATACTCTGAACAGAAGACAGAAGAGGTTCGAGTACAAGCTTCAAAGGCAATCAAATTTGATCAGAAAATTACAAAGAAAGATTGCAGATATTGAGGCTCAACAGGTTGAGATCACTAAGGGGGAGAAAGATCAAATGCAAGGGATGATTGATCAATCTAGCAGCACCAGCCCTCCTAAATCTAAAAGAGGTTCATGGTGAAACAAGTCAGAGTTTTGGTGAAGACCTGTACAAAGAAATGAAAAGTATGGATGAGGATGTATTTGTGTCTGCAAATCAATCTCAAACAGCAGAACAAATAAACTCTCCATTTACTACTGAGGTCATAGAGACTACTGATCCTATGGATACTACTGAAGCAAAGGATCAAGAGGTTGTTACTACTGGTCATATTGAAGAAGAAGAAATACCAGTAGTAAATGCTCCAGAAGAAGATATCATGGATACTACAAATGCCCTAGCAGTAGTAACTACAACAACAACCTCACCAGTAGTAATTGAATCAAAATAATTGGTAGTATTTGAACCAGAGATTACACCAGTAGTAACTACCTTGGTTACTACTGAAGATGAAGATGAAGAAATACCAGAAGTTCTTGAACGTGAACGTGTAGTAATCATATCAAAACCTCAACTCCAGAACAACCACTTATCATACCTGACATTGATGATAATGTAAATTGGTATGAAGTTGATGAATGTGCACTTCCTCCACACCCCAAGATACTACCACAGAATAAGATACATTTATTCTCTCCATCAATTGTATTTATACCTGTTCTTGATATGAAATACACTCCACCTCTACTTTCAGCCTGTGTTGGAAAAGGAAAAGAAAAGTTTGATGATGACTATCCAAACAGAGCTCTAGGTCACCACATGGTAAACAAAATGAACCATGTCAGACCTGCAAAACAAGACAAATGGAAGGTGAACAGGATAAGATATCTGAGGAAAGTTTCAAAGACTCAAGCTCTTGAAGACAAGAAAAAGGCTGAAGAAGAAAAACTGAAAAATCCAACAATTCAAGAAGCTGATGAAACAATTCAAGAGGTAGAAGGAGTCCTGGTAGATGATCAAAAGGCAGAGTTTGATAAACAAAGAAAAATAGAAGAAGAACATCTGAATTGCCTTGAAGATTTAGTAGCAGAATGCAAAAGAGAAAAGGCTGATCTACCAGATGAAATTTTTGAACAAAAGAAGAAAATGATTGATTTCTTAAAATCAAAAGGACCTAGTGCTAAGTCCTTTGGCAGAAAGAAAATGATAACAATAGTAGACAAATATTGCACTGCCAAAAAGAGAGAATTAGCAGAAACGAAAGTAGAAGAAGAAAAAGAAAAGGTATTAGTTGAAATTGATCCCTCAATCATTCTCTCCAGAACACCAACACCTGGTGAATCTTCAAAGCCTTCTAAAAAGAGGAAAGAAATTGAATCTGAAACAGAATCAAAGAAGAAAAGAAAACAAGATATACAAGTACTTGATGTTCCTGTTGCTCTTCTTGAAGATAATCCAATTATCAATTGAAGAGTTGTTGACAATGTCATAGAAGTCATAAGAGAGGACAAAACAACTCAAAGATTTACTGGTTGGAAACCTATGGTAAGATCTTGTTCAAGAAGTGATATAATCAAAGTGTTGATTATTGGAAAACCAAGAATGGCTAAGAAATCATGGAAAAACTCAGGAGCTGGATACTTGACTAAAATGATTGATGCTGCTTTCTATCCAGACAACTATCTTGAAATATTCACTAACAAAGAAAATGTGTATGCATGGAATGTACTCCCCACAGTAAACATGTATTTCTTTGAAAGAGCCAGTAAGAATTGTGAACTGTACTTATTTAAAAAATAATATACACACTCAGAAGAAATAATGTACCAGATATTCACAAACACCTTCATGAAACCTTATGATGATGTAATGTTTCAAGAAAAATTCAATGATTTTGTAAAAGAAACAGCAAATACATAATAGCTCAAATGAAGAAGCAAAATCAGAGAACAATTGAAGGTATGCAAAGAAGAGCAAAACTGTTAGAAGAACAAGAGAAGAAGAATGAAGAAGAGAAGAAACTTGGTTAATTAAAGTGAATTAACAAGTTTAGGGGGAGATTGTTGGGATGTAAAACAGATATAAACATTCTAATACTGATGATGCAGTTAGTACTGATCAACATATATTGAAGTTAGTGCTGATGGGGCAGAAACACTAGATACTACTGATGATGCTGATCTTGGATTTACTACTGATGATCAAGTTTACTACTGATTCTATTTATGGTGTTGATCGAGTCCGAGATTCTAGTATAGTTTGTTATAGAATGTTTATCTTTTGTATATTGATTGTAATCGAATCCTAGAATAACTAGGTTAATATTTTAGGCTTCAATGACTATTATAAATAGTTCCTTACGAATTGTAAACGTACGTGTGTATTGTTCGAATTATTCAATATACATTGAAGCTTTTTGTGATTACTGTGTTCTTCTTATTGATCATTCAATTACAGTTTTCGTGTGTTCTTAATCAAATAACAAGAGTGTTAATCCGTTGTAACTTCTCTTGTTAGTAGATCTGTGATTAAATAATCTGTTTGAGTTATTCGATCCTGACAAACGTCGAACTCAGATGATGAAGATGACGATGGTTACCAGCTCTATAACTTTCACTTTCTAGTTGAAAATTACAATGTTTGACTTTTTCTAAAGTAAAAGTTAAATCATTAAAATGATCCCAATTTGTAGGAAGAAATCAAGGTTTTTACGTTTTGGATTTGTTGGATGATGAAGATTTTAATTTTCAGTAGATGATAGAAGATGATGACGATTTCAGCAGGTGGGTTTTTTTTTTGGATAATGCATTTGAGAGAGAAAAATGGTTAATAAAAATAAATAGTAATTTAATAATTAATAAAAGAGGGAAAATAATAAAATGAAAAATATATCCTCATGTGCATCACACATGACAGGTTTTAACGGCAAAATTTAACACCCGTTATGCTTAGGGACCAAAACCGATACGAAGTCTGATACTTAATGACCATCGATGTAATTTCTGAAATTTAGGGACTAAATCCAAAACTTAGGTCAAATCACATGGACTATCCATGTAATTTACTCAAATATCACACATACATTCTAAAAAAAACTAGAACCCAATTATGCAATGAAACTGTTACCCCACTAAGTGCTCAATTAAAACATTTTCATTATTCGAAATCCGCTTCTTCATCTTTGGGTTGTGTATACCGAGCAAAAAATTGTTTGGAACTAGGAATTTTGGTTTGTTGAAGTTAGAGTGCTGTTTGGTTGCATCAAATTTTCTCTCGTCTTTCGTTTAATAGTTGCACCAGATTTTCTCTAGCCTTTTATTATAGATTTTTTAAGAAAATGTTGGAAAATTTTTGGACACATATAATTATATATTTAAGTATATATAATTAATGGTTGGTATGTCCAAAATGGAGTGTGGTGAATGAGATATCGACTCTCAAAGTGGGTGTATGGAACAAAGAAATAAAACAAATGAACTAGTGGGAACTTGAACCTATTCACGCTCGTCTCCCGGGTTTCATGTTGGTTCGGTTTTGCCACTCGGTTTTGCCACTTGGTTTAGTGGAGTGTATTCAAATAATATTATTGATATTGATAATAATATTTATATTTTAATGTTTGTCATTAAAATATATATTTGAATTTGTGGTTTTATTTTCTTTGTATTGAATTGAAATAATGACCATAATGACATTAATGTAGGTCATTATACCCATGATCATATTCTAGTATAAATAGAGATGGTGTGGTTCATTTGTAAGACACACATTCACCAACTTGTCTACACCCGCTTACAAGCATCACAATTTGCTCTCTCCATTTTTAGTGTTCCTTAAACACGAGAATTTTCGATTAAGTTTTCGGGCTTGGATTATATTCGGTAGTGTAAAACTACTCGGTTGTTTTACCCTGGGAGATAGACGACGAATCTATTTTAAGGGGATCGTGAATTTCACGAGACTCAATCAAAACTTATTTCTTCTTCGTTTCTACATATTCTAGTTTCAATCTTGTATTTGTTTTAGTCATTTCCCAATTGTATTGTATTTTATTTAATGAAAATTGATATTAGCGCCTACAGAAAATGCGAGGTATTTTTTTATCTTTAAAAACTATTCAAATTTTGAAAATATTTTTAGATGCATTTATTTTTCAGTTTGGCAAACAATAGGGTTTATTATAAAATTTAGTTTCATACTTTTAGTTGTAAAATTGAAAAGAATGCAACATCTGTTTCTATAATTTCCCCCATAAAAGTCCAATTAAACAAGTTTAAAGTTTTAGTCAAAGCTTTACTAGAAAATGTTAAATCTTTTAAAAACCAAACAACTTCTTGTGTCTTGAATTCAAGTAATAGATATATACGGAAAAATGTCATATTATTATAAAACAATACAAGTTCTGGAATTAAAATAATAATAATAATAATATAAGTATGACGATTAATATTTTATGAAAAAGACGGGACACAAAGCCGCTGTAACATGTTCTCTTAGGGGTAAATATTACTACAAGTATTTGATGAAACATCAATGATATATAGCCTTGAGATCAAAGTAAGTTAGTAATTGTTAGTGTTGGGTTTTCTATGCATCTAGGCACATTTTAATTGTCGCGGAATTACAGCTAACTTGACCGAACATTAACCCGTTTTAGAAAAACGTTTGGACCGTTAGGTTTACAAATCTAAAGCAGCTAGATAATTTAATGAACTAATTAAATTGGAAATTCGAATACTTACATTATTGTTGCTCGATGAAGATGACATACCCTGTGATCTAGTACGAGCCAGATTAACAGCACAATGCAAGGATTCAAGTGGGAATCCCTCTATTGGTTCACACCCAAGGCTGATCACGAACATGACGATATACCACTAGGTAGTATAAAGGACATTGAGATAATGAGAACCGAAAGAAACTGAAATCGAAACAATTCGGTTTTCCCGCGGCGGCGCACGGCGAGCTGCGACGGCGGCGGCGGTTCGGCGGCGGCGGTTCGACGGCGGCGCTAGGCGGGGCAGTCGGACAGAGGTGGTGGTGTTCGGCCGACGGTACAAGGGAACAAGCAAAAAGGTGTTTTAGGTTAATACCCTTAACCTCTATATATAGTGTACTAAACCTAATTAGAGTCAAACTCTAATTAGTCTAAGCCCCTCACCATTAAGCCCGATCCGATTTCTATGCCAAGCCCGTTGTCAATAGCTAGTTAATTACCCATTAACTACACTAGCCCATTTAGCCCGATCGTCATTTAATTAAACTATTAATTAAATACTTCGTTAATTCTCGTGTTCATTGATGTGTTGGACACTATTTCCAACAGTCTCCCACTTGGACATCTCATCAACTATAAACGGTATGCGTAAGTGTATCCTTTAGAGTGTGCATAGCATGTGCAGCTGCTGAACTCTGAACTATCAGAAATAGTCCTATGATAAGTGATCATATGTCCTTCGTTACACGATATCACATAACTAGTGACATGGACTTGTCAATCACTCTAGTTACGATTATGTTTACTGATTCGAGATTTTTGATGACGATTTGACTATATAATTGAACTTTCAGTTTAGTTATGACCTGCGCAGGTACTTCAGTGTCACATCAAATCAACATGGGGCCCATAGATATCTCATCTCTCACTTTGATCAGAGGTAACGAATAAACCTTAACAACACCATCTCCTTCATAGTCATCACATGATACATGGAACTAATCTGTATAGCTACCAGTTACGAATAGTGTTGGAGTTAGACCAATGCATCACAAAATCGTATTAGGGTTACGATGCTTCTTGGTTTGAAGACTCATACGATATTATCGCCTCACTATTACCCATGATGAAGTCCATGGGGTAATTCTCTGAGCGTGGGTTAGTCCAACATTTAAATACACCTTTTAAATGCTCATGAGAATAGCAGCAATCTCCATGCAATGTTCATCCTTTTGAACAATCTACTAAATCTCCCATGACATCTTAATTCAACTCTTATTCCCATAAGAATGATTGACTGTGGACGTTTAAGTAATCTCTTAAGTTACTTTGGAATATATTCTAAACATGCAAAAGGTTGAAATGGAATAATTAAATACTATATGAATGATAAACACTTGCATATTATTTAATCTCCATAAATAAATCATCAATTCATACAATTTAATTTTCACTACAAATTTCAAATGAATAACACTTTATAATAAGTCATTATGAAATCTAATCCCTATCGCCCTCGCATGAGCATCATGCTTGGCACGACTTAGTACTTTTGTGAAAGGATCAGCCGGGTTGTTTTCCAACGATAATCTTGTCACTATCACGTCTCCTTCCTCAACTCGCTTTCTCACGTAGTGATACTTTCTGAGTATATGCCTGCTTTGACTATGATCTATGGATTCTTTAGTCAAAGCGACTGCACCTTCATTGTCACAAAAGATTTTCAACGGTTCCTTGATGGTTGTTACGCCTTGATGGATGTTACGACACCAAGATCACCAATGAAGTTCTTCAACTATGTGGCCTCTTTTGCTGCCTCACTAGCAGCAATATACTCAGATTCACAAGTCGAGTCAGCAACTGAGTGCTGCTTGGAACTTTTCCAAGTAACAGCTCCTCCGTTTAACAAGAACACCCACCCAGTTTGTGAGCACGAATCATCTCTATCCGTTTGAAAACTCGCGTCACAATAACCTTCCACAACAAGTTCGTCTTTCCCACCATATACTAAGAACATATCCTTCGTTCTACTTAGGTACTTGAGAATCGTTTTCACCGCAGTCCAATGATCGTTGCCAGGGTTGTCCTGCGACCGACTCACCATACTTAAAGCATATGAGACATCCGGACGAGTACATATCATGGCATACATGATCGATCCAATCGTCGAGGCGTAGGGGACTCGACTCATCTTTTCCAGTTCTTGCTCAGTACTGGGACATTGACTTTTAGACAATGTTATGCCATGGTACATGGGAAGATACCCTTTCTTGGAATCAACATACTAAAACGTTTCAGTATTTTATCCAAGTATGTACTCTGGCTCAATCCAATTAGACGTCTTTCACTATCTCTGTATATCTTTTATACCAAGTATGTACGCTGCATCTCCTAGATCCTTCATTGCGAAACATTTTCCCAACCAAGACTTTACATCTTGCAGTGTAGGAATATGGTTTCCAATAAGGATTATGTCGTCCACATACTAGAAACACTACAACGCTCCCACTAGCTTTGATGTAAACGTAGGACCCATCTTCACTCCTAGAGAAACCAAACTCCTTGACTTTCTCATGGAAGCAAAGATTCCAGCTTCAAGAGACTTGTTTCAATCCATAGATCGATTTCTTAAGCTTGCACACTCTATTAGGATATTTCTTGTTGATAAAACCTTCTGGCTGTGCCATATAGACATCCTCAGTAAGTCTTCCATTAAGGAATGTGGTTTTAACATCCATCTGCCAAATTTCATAATCATGAAATGCAGCTATGGCAAGCAATATTCTGATAGACTTTATCTTGGCTACTAGTGAAAAGGTTTCATCATAATCAATCCATGAGTTTGAGTATAACCTTTTGCAACCAACCTAGCCTTGTAGGCGTGCACATTCCCATCCATGTCTATCTTCTTCTTGAAGATCCACTTGCACCCAACGATTTTAGTGCCGGGAGAAGTCTCAATCAAGTTCCATATCTGATTGTCATACATGGACTCAATCTCACTCTCCATAACCCTTTTCCACTTTTCGGCCCCAGGGCCTTGCATAGCTTCCTTATAACTTGATGGCTCATCGTCATCAACTGGTAAACTATTACTAGTTGATGCATCACCTTCAGCAATATGATAATTATAATAATCACTATAATGCTCAGGAGGGCGAATAGTTCTAGAAGATCTGCGTGGAACGGTAGGAGTTACATCATCTTCCTCAACATGAGTCTCATCCTCTGGTTGAGTGCTAGTGTCAACTATAGGTGCCACTACATCTTCATTGGTTGACTCTTGACAGTCTTCAAGATTAATTTTGCTCCCACTGTCTTCTTTGGATAATAGCTCTCTCTCGAGGAAGAATCATCTTCGAGATATCAACACTTTGTTCTCTTTCGGATTATAAAACTGATATCCAAAGACTGTCGTGGATAGCCAATGAAGTATCACTTCTCTGATTTGTTTTCTAGCTTGTCGTGAGATTCATGTCTTACATAAACTTCGCAACCCAGATTTTCAAATGTTTGAGGGAGGGAGGATTCCCTTTCCACATTTCAGAGGGAGTTTTGGCAACCTTCTTAGTTGGTACAAGGTTCACGATATGTACTGTAGTTTCTAAGGCATATCCCCAGAAACTCACTGGAAGTGTCGATCGACTCATCATTGATCGTACCATGTCTAGCAAGGTTCGATTTCTCCTTTCCGACACTCCATTAAGTTGTGGAGTTCGTGGGGGGAGAGTTGAGATACTATTCCACAACTCTTTAGATAGTCGATGAACTCTTGACTAAGATACTCTCCGCCCCTGTCAGAGCGGAGCATCTTAATCTTCTTGCCCAGTTGATTCTCTACTTCCTTATGATATTCTTTGAACATTTCAAAAGTATCAGACTTATGTTTAATCAAATAAACATAACCATATCTACTGAAATCATCAGTAAACGTGACGAAGTATCGTTCACCATGTCTAGTGTTAGACTTGAATGGTCCACACACATCAGTATGTATGAGATCTAACAAGTCTTTGCCTCTTTCACACGACCCTGTGAATGGCGCCTTTGTCATCTTGCCAAGTAAACAAGACTCAAACACATCATTCGATTTTAGGTCAAATTATTCTAACACTCCATCCTTTTGGACTTTAGGTATGCGTTTCTTGTTTATAAGTCTTAAGCGACAATGCCATAGACATGACTTATCCAATACACATTTGGATGAATCAACATTTAATATTAGATTTCTATTGTTTACGCAACCAACATTTTCATATATACCAGCACAAGGAATAGCTTTAAAATAAAACACATCATTTTTATAAACCAAAATAGAACCATTGTCATTATCAAAAACGAAATTAAAACCATCCTTAAACAATGCGTAAAATGAAATAATGTTGCATGCCATAGGAGGCGAAAAACAAACATCTAATAAAAGTAAAGAACATCCACTGCTAAGCATGAGCTCGTAATCTCCCATCCTGGTGACAGCAGTCGAGACTCTGTTTCCCATGATCAGATTAAGCTCTCCATGCTTCAACTTCCTGCTGTTCTTAAGTCCCTGCATATCAGTGCAAATGTGAGTACCACACCCTGTACCTAGAACCCAAGAATTAGACATAGAAGTATGATGGATTTCAATCATAAACGTACCAGAGGTGCCAGACTTTTGGATCTTATGATTCTTCAAATCATCCAGGTACTTAGGGCGGCTTCTTTTCCAGTGACCCTTTCCTTGACGGTAGTAGTAGACAACCTCTTTCGGATCTTTGGTATGTGCTATATCAGAATCAGCCTTCCTCTTCTGGCCATGTTTGGCATAGCCTACTTTGCCTTTGCCACTGGGAGAAGGTCACTTCAGAACGAATAACCAAGATAGGAGCAGCAAGAGTGGAACCCTTTGCCTTTAACAGGCTAGCCTCGGTAGTCTTTAACATACCGTGCAGTTCCATGAGTGTCTTATCCATATCACCCATGTTATAGTTGACTATAAACTGAGAGTAAGATGGTGGAAGCGAGTTCAAGACCATATCAATGGTCAACTCCTTCGGTAAGGGGACACCCAAATTTCCAAGTCTGTCTATGTAGCCCTTCATCTTTTGGACGTGGCTACACATAGATTTTCCTTCTTGCAGTTTGCATCCTACTAGGGAACTTACCACATCGAAACGTTCTTGCCTAGCTTGGTTTTGAAACATTTGGTTGAGCTGTTGATTGATAGCATAGGCACTCATCTTCTCAAAATTCTTTTGGAGTTCAGAAGACATAGTGGCTAGCATCAGGAAAGCAACCTTTTCTGACTCAGAATGATGGAGCTCGTAGGTAGCTCTGTCTACGGCACTCGAAACATCAGTCAACTCAGCAATTTCATTATCGAGGACATACTCCTTGCCATCGTACCTTAATGTGATTCTAAGCGTACGGACCCAATCGATGTAGTTACGTCCAGTGAGCTTTTCACGATTCAAGGTTAAGATAAGAGCAAAGTTTTGCGGTCCTTGTGGAAGGGGGTGTGGTGGAGGAAATGGGACAGTGTTGTTGTTATTGTTATTGTTGTTGGAAGCCATCTACAAAAGAAACAATTTCTTTGTTAGTGTATTCATTAATAATCCTTATAAATAATTTTCCCAATCTTTATTTTATAAGGCTAGGATACAACCACTAGTTATTTGATGTGAAGAGGGATGTCGTATTTAAACTAAATAATTTCGTGTCGTGGGCAAACTATTGTCAATTTCAATCTTATAAAATCCCTAGTTCTTTGAGATTCATTCTCGAGTGAGAATGACATGTTAATCTCGAATCAATGCTCTTTCTAATCTATATGACAGGGATACCGTGGATCATATATTAGAAGGTGAAACGACCATAAAACACCCACGTAGACTCTCGGCTCAAGTTCGCTTGGGTATCGCGAGAATCGTTTCACTCATAAAATAATCTCACAATTAACGTATCGGTTAACCACACGAGTTCCGTTAATCAGACTATAATACGAGCGCGTGTTATTTTATGGAGAGCACACGATGTTTACATTTATATCAAACGCGAAGATTTGTTTAATTTTATGATTATACTTTTAATCTTGACATCATCCTATGCCCGTTCGGTAGCTCCATTCTAAGACAAGGGAAGCGGCGGAGCAGGTCAGCGCAAGGCGTGTTAAAAACGCAACCCCGTTTAGAGATCTATATCTCTTCCTTTTCATCCTTTATATGTCTTAGACTATGGGTGAGTCTACTAATGACATAAGCGACGACGTATTTAACTTTAGTTATAATATATATAAACTATTATATAATTATCTACTATGATAATTAAAACATTTTAATTTCATTTACTAAAGTTCTGTATAGTTTAATTAATTCTATTAAACACGCGAGGATGCGACGTTTTAATTATTTATTAAAACTATATATTATATTTAATATTTAATAATCTTTTATTACATAATATTATATATATATATATATATATATATATATATATATATATATATATATATATATATATATATATATATATATATATATATATATATAAGGGTAGAATTAGGAGTAGATTAAGATTTGTACTTCAAAAACAAAAATCAAATCATATATTTGAAATATAAAGGAATTTCGAAACTTATATATATTATAATATAGTACTTTTAATTATTTGATCTATTATTTATGTTATAAACTATTATAAATAAATAAGACAAATAATTAAATAGTCGAAAATTCAATCCCTTTTAAATTATTTAAGATTTCCGAAAATAAATTTTAAATATATATATTATATACCGAAAAACAATTTTCGGATATATATATATATATATATATATATATATATATATATATATATATATATATATATATATATATATATATATATATCCATATTTAAAATATCTTTTGAATCTTAAATTTATCTTATTTTAAGCTCTTTTAAAATTATCTCCTTATTTAAACTTTTAAACAAGTAAACAAGATTTGTCCAAATATTTTATTTATGTACATGTATTTTCAGAAAATGCATATACCATAAAAGATTTCTACTTCCAATTTTGTTTAAATACTTTTTAAATAAAATATATATATTAAATATATAATCCGAAAGTTATATATAAAATATACAATTTATTTTGAAATTCATTTAAATAATTAGAAGATATTGACAAAATCTTATTTTTCAAAATTCTAGATAATTCCAAACAATTTGAAATTATCTGAATTTAATTTATTTAATAAAAAAACGTTTTTAATATTAAATAAATATTTCCGAATTTTCAGATATACGCAAAAATATTTTCGAAATTAATAAAACAATTTTTATAATTACCGAAAATTATTAAAAAAAAATTAATGTGTTTTTCTCTTTCCGAAATACCAAAAAACAATTTTTGGTATTACCGAAAATCATAAAAAAATTTATGGATTTCGAATTTAACCTTTAGCACAATTAGATTTGTAAACCAATGACGCTCTGATACAAGTGTTGGGTTTTCTATGCATCTAGGCACACTTTAATTGTCGCGGAATTATAATTAACTTGACCGAACATTGACCCATGTTAGAAAAACGTTTGGACCGTTAGGTTTTCAAATCTAAAGCAACTAGAAAATTTAATGAACTAATTAAACTAGAAATTCGAATACTTACATTATTGTTGCTCGGTGAAGATGACAAACCATGTGATTTAGTACGAGGCAGATTAAAAGCACAATGTTATGATTCAAGTGGGAATCCATCTATTGGTTCACACCCAAGGTTGATCACGAAGAGGATGATATACCACTAGGTAGTATAAAGCACCTTGAGAAAACGAGAACCGAAAGAAACCGAAACCGGAACAATTCGGTTTTCTGGCGGCGGCGCACAACGGACCTGCGACGGCGGTGGCGGTTCGACGGCGGCGCTAGGCGGCGGCAGTCGGACGGAGGTGGTGGTGTTCGGCCGACGGTACAAGGGAACAAGCAAAAAGGTGTTTTTGGTTAATACCCTTAACCTCTATATATATTGTTGATATTGACAGATTTATACATACATTTATCTGCCAATATACCTATTTTTATATGTGTTTATCGATTAGAATATGATGTTATCACTCAAATTGTAGTTTCCATTGTGTTTTGCAGGCTATAGAAGAAAAAGTGACAAAAACGGATCAAAATAGCACAAGAAACGAAAGACTGCAGAAAAGCAACATAACACATTATCGTGTCATGACGTGATGTATAGAAACAAGTGATTTATATAGCATAATTGTTACTTCAATGATCTTTAATATTGTTAAGTATAGTTATGTAGCATAACAAGTGTATGACGTAAAAACTGTGATATATAAATCACCCATTTTATAACTTATCACACAAGGTTTACATATATGTACTCTGTTTTCTTAAGTCAAATACTCTCATTTATATTGATTAAATAGTGGTGGTTTATGGTTGTAGTCTAGGTTGGATTGTACTTTTTTTTAATATATATTTATTTGTATGTCAGAAAATGAATTGTATTAATTTGAAGGGATTTTTAAAGACTTGGTTGATGAGTTGAGTTTCATGAGTACTTGACGTTTTGACAATTTGGGAGGACAAAAGTCATCCGAATGATGTATTTAGGTATTGATCTTGCAACACCCAACTAGATGTAGGTATCTCTTTTGTATTTAAAATGTAGTAGTAAAACATTAAACCATCAAAGAAAATGAAACAAAACATTAAACCATCAAGGAAAATGAAACATAAACAACGCTCCGAATCATGATAGTCACTGGTATTCCAGTTTTTATAAAACCAACTAATATTCCAATTGCCACTCAACTGACACACCCAATACAAACAAAAATGCCCTAGACTCTTGTCTCGTTATCTCGTGATCGGTGTCTGCAAACTGAAGTGATACCAACCGAACCAACGGTTAGCAGAAATCTTAATTAAACTCACAATTAATTTTAAGAAAATGAGACCTAAATTGAAAAAGCAACGGTTGTTAATCATAAAAAGGAACTCATAATTTGCCAAACATGGTCTTGAACCACATTGACCAAATGACTTCAAGCCACGAATGTGATTTTCAACTTGAGATATATATTTGCCCCACAACCGTTACGATATTCCCGAATCGAGGCAGATTTGATCACAATTCTGAAATCGTGTATGCACTTATTCTCAATAAACTACGAAGGTTCTTCACGTAATTAGATAGTTTTCACAGCATATATAGAGCATCGATCTGCTCCTTTTTTAACACACATAAAAATGAAGAACACTCCTGCTATATCCTTTTTCACATATATCGACAACCACATGAATTGGTTTCAAGCGTTGTTTCCTAGGAAACAGACAATGGCATGTTTTAAGAGAATCGTGTTAAACACGGGAATTAATCCCTCTTCATTCTTCTTTCTTACTTTTATTTAATTTTATAATTAGTTTATAACTTGTGATAAATTTTGAATAATTTATATAAATTTTTATAATATTTTACTTTCTTAAGAATACTTTATTCATTAAAAAACATTTAAGGAAATTTTATAGTTAAAACATATTTCCGTATATTTTTTAACATCAATTATAGATTACATATTAAGTAAATTATCATCAATATATAAGTAAAATTTTAAAGAAATAACAAATGCTTAAATATCAATCTAAGTCACTGTCAAGTCCACCAACAGAAATTGTCCGGTCTACGTCTATACAATAGATTAAGAGAATTAATTTTCACACCACAATTTTTGATTCCCCAATCATAATGTACATATATTCCTGCAAACTGTATAAGTATATAAAGTGGTGATTGTGGTACAAAGCTGTGGATTGAGAATACAAGGATTAATCAATAGATTAAGCATAAACAATTGATAATATGGAAGATTTAGATGGAGAATTTCTTAAGAACACTTTGTATTTGATAAGAACAATTACAAATTAGGGCAAAGGTTGCTTGATAATTAGGTTACTACTAAATATTTATACCTAGACCTTGTTTCGACTAATTACATAATGTCCCCTACACTATTGGTTACAATAAATGTGACCCATCAAAAACTTAAAAGATGTGGTATGAAAATCATCCCCTATAGATTAAACATGTATTCTAAATAATGACATGTTTACCTCACATAACCTATATACATACACTTAAAACTAAATACAAATATGATATGAGAATACGAACTTTAAATACGAAATCTATCACTCTAAAAATATAATCTCTCCGTCCGACAAAGAAGTTCTCATCTGTCCTTAAAATTTTGTCCAACAAAAAAATTTCCATTTCTAAATTTTAAGGGGTACACTTAATAAAATAATATTGTTATCAATGATTATACCACTAAAACACTTTCTCTCTCCAATTTAATCTTATATTTTAACCAAAAGTATTACTAAGGTCCCCACTCCTCACCACTAACTATCTCCTAAAATCTTGTGCCAAAAGAAATGAGAACTTTTTTGTTGAACGGAGGGAGTATATTCTATTTTTCACATTACTAAATTTGATAGTGTTTACTCTCGAGATAAACAAGAACGCAAACTTAGATTTTGATTAATTTAGTTTATGATTACACTTTCATTAAACTAAAATTAGTTTGTTTAAGATTTAACCATGGAAAAAACTCAGAGACCCATGGGTGTCTTTGAGGAGGTGCAGGAGGTGTAGCCGCACATAACCTATATTTATATAGGGCTCAATTTATATATATATCTTATATATAATATTAAAATTTAAGCCAACTTAATAATTTAATAGAAAAAAAAATTAGAAAGTCTAAATTTTTATAAAAAAACTTGTATTTAAGCGCCTATTTTTATGTTTTCGCACATGGCTTTCAAAATCTCGAAGACGTCCTTGCAAAGACCTAACTTACATCCCAAAAACATTGTCCACTTATAATTTTTTCCTGTTACACTCACTACCCTAAATCCCTTTAAGTGGTATTTGATTTACGAAAGGGACAATAGAACCATAATTAATATAAAAGTCGTAGGATATATCGTACTCAGATATTTATATCCAAAAATAAAAAATTAGTTGAAGCACGAGTTGTCATGGTAATTCTAAATTAAAATGAAAATAACTGAAGTATTAGAGCATCCACAATGGTTAACTTCTTAATGAATTATTATATTTTTCACATCATTCCAATAACTTATTAATTAAAAACTTCTCTAATGATTAATCTTTTTAAAGAATTTTTCTTATTAATATTACTAGTTTACCTATATCTATATCAAATATTACTAAATGCCCCCTCTTATGTAATTTAAAAAATTTTAAGTATTTATAAAACTTAACATTTTTATTAGATATCTCTTACAAAAATATTATAATGCTTGACTTTAAAAAGTATTGAAATATGATAAAGTTATAATTTATAGTTATAAAAATAATAAATAATTCACGTATAAATATATATAGAGGTTTAAAAATGTAAAATTGTTAAATATATTACTAAATGAATCAAACATTGAAAGATGATTAAGTGGTTAAGAAATAATAAGTGGTTGGTGTAACACCTCAATTTTTAAAACACCTTTTAAATCATATTTTTAAATAAAAATATTACAAAGTCCAATATCTAAAAATACGGTTTAACAAAAACCTTAAAACATTTATCAGAGTTTTAAAATCCGGTGTTACAAAGATAATATCATAACCATAGGATAACGGGATCTACCTATAAGCTCCCGAACTAAAACATCTCTAGGCCACATCTATCGCGACCTTCTAATCCTTCAATCTCGAACCTGAGTACATAGCCAGAAACAAAGTAGTAGGTGAGACAAAATAGTCTCGTGAGATACATGGGTTTTCAACCCATTCTCAAATATAATAAAAGTCATATTCATCACTTTTCTTTATTCGTTTATTACTTATTAACTCGTGATCTTATCATTATTATACATATATACTAGTAAGCTAACCATAAGCTTACTCACATCAAAATCACATACTTGTAAGCTAACCTGAGCTTACACAATCTCTATCACATACGCTACTGACCTCTCCGAAGCAAACTCCCCCGATGTGGGTTAACTAGGTAAACTCCCCCGTTTCCGGGTTAACTGAAACTCCCCCAATGTACGGGTTGACTATTTCTCCCCCGTTTCCGGGTTGACTATTTCTCGACAGGCTACTCTTGCGCAGGGTGGTACCTCCCCAAGTAGGTGTCACTAACTCCCCCAACTTGTGGGTTGACTATGATCCGGATCCTTTTCTCAACACATATTGAAATCATCAAATACGGGCCTATGCCCCAATAATACATGCTCAAACATAAATTAGAATGTATCTATTCTAAATATCATATTATTCTCGTTTCTTATTCAATTTCAATATTGACTTTACCAAGTCCTTTATTTAATAAAACATATTTATCATTTATCAAAATCATATTACTTTAACTTCTCTTTGACTAGAATATAAATCCATCTCTAGTCACTTTATACTTATTCTCTTAGCAAATAAATCACTACTTTTATTAGTATAATATTCTAATCAATACTTGATTACTTGAAAATTATTGTCATTAGCTTTATTAATACATATTATTAATAAACCAAATACCTTACTTTCTAATTCATACTCTTAATCATACATCATATTAATAAAGAATTACTAATTACTTTTTCATTATCATAATCTCTTTCAAAATCATTAGTCATTTAGACATACTTAGATAGTCTAATATTTGCATTTTCTTATCTTTTCATTCATATCTTTATTAAACATTTATTAATAAAGACTCATAAAACATCATAGTTTTCAAAATCATTTGCTATGTACTCAGTAAAAGTCTCATGTACACACCTTAGCCAAGCTAAATCCAAATCGTGTCTATTAACACAAATCCTTGCTTTCCAACTTGTGAAATGTCACCAATCTTTAGGTCTTCTTGACCTACCGTCAATATCATCATAAAAATCTAGTTATTATCCATAACTAGTTACCAATAACTTCATAACAACCTTCTTAACCACCATGTTCATCCAACTTGGTGGAACCAAAAACCCTAGTTCAAGAATTCCATCATCAAATCCCAAATCCAACAAGAACACAAGGTTCTTAAGCTTACAAAGAGTGTTCTACACTCATCTTAGTCATCTTCTCCAAAGATAACTTGGTAGGTTACCCAAACCACCATTTTCCCCCAAATAAAGCTCACAAAGTAACTACCAACTATCAAGGATCAAGAATCCTTACCTTTGATGTTAAGATCCACAAGATTGATGAAGATTTGAGCTCTAGAACACCAAAATCGCCCCCTTTCTTCTCTCAAATCGGCTGCATAAGTTTAGGGTTGAAGAGAATGAGAAAAACCCTAAAAACTCGATTTTATATGAATCTGACAGATGTCGTGTTCGCGATCCACACCTCGCGTTCGCGAGTTTACGCGCTCCGGCCATTCTCGTGTCCAACTCGTGTCCGTGATCCATACCTCGCGTTCGCTAGTCACGATCTCTGATCCGCTTACTCGTGTTCGCGAGTCCATTCTCGTGTTCACGAGATGGGTGTTCGTGACACGAGTCCAATCTTCGTGTTCACGAGAATTCCTCATAAATACCATTTTGATTTCCAAACTTGTTTCCAACCAAGTCTTGACCCGATTTCGTCCATAACTTTCTCATACGATGTCCAAATGACACGAAACCTATTTTTACGTGTTTTATATGATTTATCCTTATTTATCATATTTTTTTATAATTTATTCGATTCAAAATTTCGGGTCGTTACAGTTGGAGTGACCCCTTAAAAAAATCATATACTTTAATGATAAAAAAAAGTCAATTTTAAAGTTATTCACATAATAATAACCTATTAAAAATTTATCATTAGAGATGCCTTAATAATTTGTCGAGAATGGCAATGCAAAATCTAAGACTTTAAAGTCACATCAAAGATATTAAATTGCACAAAAAGTTGCTAACCTTTTTCGTCTTTTATCATATGTAATAAACTATTTTATAGCAATGGCAGGTTCATATTCGGTTCAAATATTACAATGGTGCTTCGCTATAACGTTCGAAGCGTCTATGAATTTACCTCGCATCGCTACGAGTGATTTTTATATTATATTCAAAAAATGTTTAATAGTATTCATAAGAAACAGTCAAGGATTTCCATCATTTTTATAAAATCCCGAATAATAAATCTTGACCACTGATTAGTAAGATCTAATAATAAAGATTAAATACATATTTTATAATGAAGGGGTATTTTAGTCATTTGACACTTCAAAAAAATTTATTTTTTTATTTTTTATTTATTTATTATTTTTGTTTTTTTAAATAAAAAATAATATTTATTTTATAATTACGTGTATTACTTCACATGTGATTTTAATGTAAAATCACATGTGATTGTATATTTAACCATATTTGATGTTTTAGTTTAATCACATGTGTTACAGTACACAATCACATGTGATTCAGTACACAATCACATGTGATTCAGTACACAATCACATGTGATTCAGTACACAATCATATGTGATTTAGCATGCAATCACATTATGTGTTATTAATTAAAAACTAATAATTTAAAAATAAATAAATAAATAATAAAAATTCTAAAATAAAATAAAAATAATAAAAATTCTAAAACAAAAAAAAAGTTTTTTTGTTTTTTTAAATGACCAAAATACCCCTTAATGTTTAAAATATGTGATTAATCTTGACCATTAGATCTTGTTGATCAATGGTTGAGATTTGTTCCTCGGGACTTCGTAAAAATGAAGTATAATATAATATATGGATATAATAAATTAATAAAGTTTTGTTAATAACAGCCCATAGGGCTATCTCTAACGTGCAAAAAACGTTTGTACATTCATTGATGGAGTAGTGTTTCTAAATTCAGGGGGCGGTTTTATACTATTTTTACCTTCTTATTGACAGCTATAAGGGTTGTCATTATTGTTTTCCTAAATTAATCTAACTAAAATAAATAATTACGGATAATTAAATAGAAGATAATTGTGCACTTGTGTGAAACGTAAAACCAAACAGCAGGTAAAAGTGAACTGAGATGTGTGTCACGTAATAACGTTAGTGTTAAAAGCAATATTATTTATTTTTTAAAACTCAAAAAACAATTAAAAAAGAAAATTTTCAAAAAGTGAAAGAAAGTATATGTTAAAAATAAAAAAGTTGAATTTATTATTCATCATCTCACTTCTCACTTGGTAAATATATATAAGTTGAATTTGTTTTTATACAAGGAGTCCGTCTCGCGCTTTGCGGTGGATTGTAAAGATATATATCATATTTATAAATAACATATTATTAATTTCGTTAGGGTAACTTAGACAATTATTATCAAAGTCGACATTTAAAATATGTGCAAACAAATTGTATTAGTTGCAAATTTATTTAATATGTATATTACAACTATTTAAAATGATTTGGGTTAGTTGCAAATATATTTAATTTGCACACTACAATTATATTAAATAATTTCAAATAATAAAATAATTCGAATAAAATGCACCATAAAAAGAGAAAGCCGACAACAATAAAAAAAACAGTTTAAATGTAAAAAAAAATAACTACCATTATTTATCAACTATTAATGAATAGTATTTGATAAATGTTAGTTATACAATTTTATCATATGTTTAACTATTATTTCTTTTAGAGTAAATTACAAAAATTGTGTATGTGTTATATCTAATTCTACAAGTACATTTTTATTTTCTGTTTATTTGTCATTTCACCCACCCTGTTTAAATCCGGCCGTTAAGTTGCATCACATGCTCGGCACATGAGGCCATTTTAGTCATTTTCTCCATGTCCTTCACTTTCATCAAAAACCCCTAAAACAACTTGCAAAATTTTAATAAAAAAGCAATTTATCAAACACGTGTATCGGAAGTTAGCATCTTAATGGCAACATCTACAATCATGTACCGAGCATGGGAGATAACTTAGCGGCTGAAATTAAACAAAAGTGAACAGAAGGACATATAGACGGAAATTAAAAAAGTATAGGAATAAAATCATAGAATTGAGATACAAATATACAATTTCTGTAATTTACTCGTTCTATTATTAATTTGAAAGTTAGAGAGTTTGTAAGACATAACAGAAGATATAACGGTTGTTTAATTATACATCGAGACAATTGCATACATTCATAGATACTTAATTCTAATTATAATTGTTAGGACACTGAAAGTTTTCACTCACCTTATATATATATATATAATGCAGACAAACAGACTTGTGTCAAAAAACAACTTGAATTCAAATTTCAAATTGTAGAATATATTGAGCAAGCTAATTGACTAGACATTCAGCATATACATATGTCTGTCCCCTTCAATGTTACCTCAATTATCTTACTACTCAATATGAACATACAAAGTATAGGCATAACATACCATGTGTGGAATTAGTATGTTATCAACAATTCATATTAGAGTAGCAAGTTCGGTGTTTGCCTCACTAGTGCAACACTGAATCTAGAAGTCATTTGGAAACTAGCCACGATTCCTTGTCAAGACAATAAAATTGGAGAAATTAAAGAAGGATACACATTTTACTAAGACATTAAAAAATGAGTGACACATTTACATAATAACAATTTCCAATGGTAACGAATAGTTGATGAATAGTAAAATATTTTTTTAGACCAACTGATATTGATGTTTCTGTTTTAATGTTCCGACAACCAATTAATAACATGTTAGTTTATATAGGTGATGTGTATCTGTGCACACGCCGCGAATCACGGGGACTTAGTTCTCGTTAAAAACAATCAATATACATTGATTCTATTGGAGCATGGAAAACGCATGATTCTTTAAAACCAATGGAACTCTTACACATAACCAATCACAGTGTAATAAAATTTTCTTCAATCCAAGACTATAAAAAGAAGACTTTATGCAAATGTAATTGATACTTGAGAAATAGATTTTCAGAGTGTATACTAATATCAACTTTTACATCAATTATATTGGTGTGATTTTCAGTTTTTGTCCTTAACATTTGATTATTAGTTGATAAATGCTTGTTTTAAGTCCTTAAAATGTATTTGTTATTATCAAGTGTACATATTAAGATTTATGTTATTAATCTATTTCGCTACATTTGTAATCATTTTATAAAGTATTTTGATGACCACCTTTTTACACTACTCTTTATCAGAATTGAAAGGGACAGGAAACTCAAATGGAATCTTAAATTGTGAAATGCTTAGTAAAAATTAACCTGAGTGTTGTCTTTAACGAATGATGAATTAAATCAGGTTCAAGTGATCGTTGACAGCGGTTTGAATTTAACATTCGTTCTCTAAACCAATTTGAAAACATGATAATTTTGTAAGGTTTTTTTCACAATTCGAAACAAAAGTGTAAATTTGATTTTAAGTGGTAAAGTTATGTGCAACTAAATATCAGGTACGGATCTTTCAGTATGAGTACTTCGGTATAGAACAAATCGAATTTAATTAATGGAACTGAAATTTAATTAACTATTTATTTGGAATTTGTTTGAAATAATAATATTGTTTGATTTATGTTTATTACAAATTACTATTTTTAAATCATTATAATATTCTATATATAAACTAACAAATATGATATAAACACTTGAAATCAGCTTCAATTACAATTTACCCGAAATCATACTGGAACCGTATTATGTATAATGTTTCAGTTTTCGGGTCTACTAATAATCTAAGAAATTGCTTCTCGGATATTTTGAGTCCGGACTAATTCAGATCAATTTAGACCTAATCCCATCCCTAACCAAAATAGCCTTTTGGTCAGCTATTTTATATCGTGCATGCATAAATGAATACATTCAATAATTATTGGTATACTTGTAGAGTTGCGGGTGCCATAAATAGATTCATAAGAATTGAGGCGTAGCTATTTTCATATATTTATTATGATGACCTATAATATCTTACTTACATAAATGTGATTTAATTACTAATCATTTTACAATCTCAAGTAGGAAATTTTGGCTCTATCCAACCAAATTTATACCCAAGGTTTGTAGTCTAGTAGTAAAAACGTAAGTTATAAGATATTACTCATAATTTGTATATCATGAGTTTAAATCTCATTATGTACGAATAGAATATTAGGTGTCATTGAAAAAAAATACATTTAACTAAATTCATACTTAAAATGTTTTTAGTATCATGTTCCTTTCTTAAACGCTCAAGTGACACATGTCACCCTTAAAGAAGTTTTAGACTTTTTTCCCTTGAAATTTTATTTCAGAACTATTTTGGTACGAGAAATGATATTGATGTGTATTAATTATGTATATTTATGTGCTTATCCACTTGATTATGTCAAATATCAAAATCAATAGATGAGATTAGGAAATAAAATTAGTTGATTACACATATCACTTTGTGATGAGTAAATAAATAAAGTAGCCACAGTTAGTAAGCATTATATCATTTCTCTTTTGGTATATTTAAAACTAAATCTAAATCTATTCCCATGCAATGGATGTTTTTAGATATTTGTGTTAGACAATTGTTTATAATCGTCATATGTTATATTCTTAATGGATAAATCTTAATTATCGATTAATAATAATTAATTAACAAAATTTATCATATACTTTTTGCATAAATAAGTATATTGGTTATTTGACACCTATATAAATTTTAATCCAACAATTCTTATTTTTTTTATTTATATTTTAATTTTAATTCATTTTAATTTATTATTATTATTCTTATTATTCTTATTATTATATTTGTATATCACATGTGATAAGTATATAATTATATTTGCTTTTCTTTTGGTATATTCAAAACTAAATCTAAATCTATTCCCATGCAATGGATGTTTTTAGATATTTGTGTTAGACAATTGCTTATAATCGTCATGGATGTTTTTAGATATTTGTGTTAGACAATTGTTTATAATCGTCATATGTTATATTCTTAATGGACAAATCTTAATTATTGATTAATAATAATTAATTATCAAAATTTATCATATACGTTTTGCATGAATGAGTATATTGGTTATTTGACACCTATATACATTTTAATCCAACAATTCTTATTTTTTTATTTAAATTTAAATTTTAATTCATTTTAATTTATTGTTATTATTATTATTATATTTGTATATCATATGTGATCAAGTATACAGTTATATTTGCTTTTCTTTTTTAATGATAAAACTAAATAAGAAAATAACAATATAAAAATAATAAAATAAAAGTTTAAAATAAAAAGTTAAAATGATAATAAAATTGTTTATGTGAGTGTCAAATATCTATGTTACTATATAAAAATTAAAGATTATCTTGAACATATCTCATTTATGTTATTTTTTAATATATTTGTTTTAATAATTATATAGTTTTTTAGTAGTCATAATCTTTTTCGAATTTGTTTTTTTTGTTATTATAAGTTTATAATTATCATCCTGAACTTTGATATCTATGTTATTATTGACAATTAAATTCCAGTAATTACATTATAAAAGCACTTTTAATTTTTTACTGTATATTTAAGAAAATCATACAATTAATAAAAAAAAAAATTTGATAATGGAGTAAATTACACGGAAGGTCCCTTTGGTATACCACAAATTACAACCTCAGTCTTTAAACTTCATTTTTTACACTTGAACGTCCCTGGTTTATACTTTGTTACACACAAATGGTTATTGATTGATGTTTGAATTCAAACAGATAGAGGTGGGTGGTGAGTCTGAATATAGTGAAAAAATATGGATAGAGAGAAAAAAAAGGAAAAAAAATTCAATTAACGGAGTAAAATTTCACGGATGGTCCATTTGGTTTATCACTTATTACATTAACAGTCCCTCATCTTCACTTTATTACAAAGTGCTAAAAGGGTATTTTGGTCATTTAAATTTTTTTAAGGGCAACAGGGACCTTGGGTGTAACTAACTGTATACACCAGGGACGTCCAACGTAATAAATGAAGTTTAAAGACTGAAATTGTAATTAGTAGTATACCACATTGACCTTCCGTGTAATTTACGCTTGATAATATATAAATTACGTTTAATAAAATCACAATTAACAATTTATATTTTAATAATATAAAAGTTACATTCAATTCAATAAAATTATTAAGCACTCGTGAAATTTTTATTAACCAAAATAATGCTCAAAAAGATGTTAACACTGATTACTTTTGCTTCTTTTTTTGTTCGTATTATTGGTTAACCCTATTTTATGATTTTTAACTTGTATCCTTAACTCGTATATTTTTATGGTTGGTGTGACCCTTAAGTGTTTCGTAGGCATGGATGTATCATCATAGGTTGACTAACTGTGCACATAATTCCTTCAGACCTGTCTAATGACATTCTTTGATCAGATGGATGACATCAACCAATCCCAAAACTTCTCAATAGAAAACTATATCAACCAAAATGTTATCTTTGACGACGTTGAGGAAATGGAGGTTGAAGAAACTCAAGCTGATCCAGGCATTCGAAATCTATCAATGGAACAGTTTGTAAGACAGAACATCATCGTAGAAGTTACTGAAGAAATGGAAACAAACCAAAACAATAAGCTTGAAAGTGGTAAAAGAAAATGTAGTTATCACAAGAACAAAAACTGTTACAATCTCATTCATGAAGAAGCCATAGCCTCGAGCTCAAAAAGATCATCAGAAAATGGAAGGTATGCTTCAAAAGGGTCAGTTACTCTAAACAACAACCAGTATCCATTCTTCAGTGATGGATACTCAGAAATCCAACATTGAGCTGAAAAATAGTGCAGGGCAGACAACATGATGACATATGATATATGATCTGTTGTAAGCCCCTGCGACTCCACCACATCATAAATAAGGCAACAAAAAAGCTTTCCCATCAGATTCTACCTATCGCCAACCACCATTGCAGTTATTTATTTTTCATGAAGCTGTCTTTATTTTTCTCATCATCTACCAAGTCTGAGGACTAATCTTACATTAGGTATGAGTTATTTTAACTTTCTTCATGTTCAGCTAGTCATTTTCATTGTCATACGAGACTTTGTTCCTAAATGATCAGCTTAACGTTTTAAAATTCTATGATAGCTTAAGTCTGTCTTTATTGACATGCAAACATATTACCTGATTTATCAGCAATATTTTTGTATCTTATTACATTCAGATATAAGACAAAAAAAAAAAAAAACTTCATATCCATCTTCACGGCTCAGTGATTCAGCTGGTCAAATGATTTCAGATAGTCAACATCTGTTTTAAGCTATCTACTGATAATGATCATTTGTTGAAGCATCAGTTGCTACACTCCATCAGATAGTCATTAGGTGGAGCAAACTCATTGGACCTACCTTCATAACTGGCCATTGGACACGTCTGTCTCGCTGACATTAAATGCGACGACACGATGTTTTTTCCCGCCACACTACCCTGCCATTTGATTGAATTCCTCCATCATGCCTAGACTATCTATAAATAACTTCTCATCTCTACCACACGATCAATCTTAACGGTTCAAATTCTAACCGTCGATCAAAACCGTCTTCCCACGATCTTCCCCAAATCACTCTACACTACACCATTTCGAAAATTTTCACCAACACTTCCTCTCTCTCAAACTCTCAAAACCCTTTCATCATCCTCGGAAAACCTTTCTCTACCTGCAATCAATGGCGAATTCTAAAAGAACTTATCTCAGGGTTCCACTCCCCGCCTCCATTCGACCATCTCCAAACGTCCCTTACCCATCCAGCAACATTTATTACACGAGAAACAACTCGAGAAGCTTTATCAACTATCGTCTCAGGAATCTGAGACCGAAGTTCAAGGAGTTGTTTAAATTCTTCGACCAACACTCAATCAGAGACACGCTAAACTATGATATCCCTCTGTCGAAAGAAATGTTGCTCGAATTCTGGTATACCTGCACCATCTCCAAAGAATCGGGTGAAGACGTCATAAAAGGAACAATTTTACAAGGTAAACACACTATTTCCTTCAACCTCAATACATTTAGGGAGGCAATAAAACTCGATTACGTGAGACCCCCACAAGTTCATGAACCAACCCCGTCGCTTGAAGAAGCTAAATCAGCCATCCTGCCGTACATTCAATATCATGGAGACCACACAAGGGGCATCTCAAGGACCAAAATGGGCTCGATGTGGTCAGCTTTCTTTATGACCATCTCTCAATGCCTATCTTGCAAAACTGGAGGGTACGATTCCGTATACGGTTATGAAATGGTCATAAGAGCTGCCCTGTTTTCTGACACAAGGATTGATTTTGGGTCGCTGATTTTTGAGCAGTTGGTAAAGAAGGTTGGTGCTAAAAGAAAAGATGATCTAATTCTTTTCCCTTGTTTCCTGTGTATGGTCTTTCTTCACTCCTCGGGTGAACAAGAGTTTTATGATAATGTTGGATCCTCTCTCAAAGTCGGTATGGTGGGTAGCTCTAACTTCACTGGTCAGGTAGAGAAATTTTCTCCCGAGCTTCCCGAAGGTATGTTGACATTTACTAGATTCGCTCTGTCTGCCTCGTCTCAAGAGGATGATGTCGAATCTGATAATGATGACAATCAATCCTCTTCTGATGACTCACCACCACCACCGCCATCAAACCCATCAAACCAATCCCGCAATTATAGAACCAGAAGTTCCAACCCCAGAGTTGTGCCCAATCCAACCCCATTTGTGATAAGGGAAATCTCATCTTCTCCTTCATCAGTCCCAGAAAATGCTGATATGGACCATTCTCCGATTCATCAGGAATCCAAATTAGAAGTTGATCTCGATGAAGTTAACAGACTCATTGATGAGTTTGTAGACGAGGATGTTGCTAATGTGAATCAATCGGTGGAGCACACGAATGTCCCACTCAAAAAACGTTGGTATTGAACCCGAACAAGAATACCAGCTACCAGTCAGCTGGACTGAGAGCTCCGATGAAGAACCTGCCCCCACAGCCGAGCAAGTTCCATTACCCAGGAGAACTGCTACACCAGAGGGTCCGAGGGACCAGGGTGTGCCAGCTGCGAGAGATCTCCCTGGCATGATGGAAAACTTTAATGAAACATTCAAACAACTTGCTCTGATTAAAAGTCTTTGTGGGGTTATGAATACCAACATTAGGAATGTATCCAATCACCAGGATATGTCAGACAATGTTCAAGATTTCCTGGCTAACAATCAGGAGAATCTCCAGCGAAACGTGAATGCACACAACGGGCAGATTGAAAATCTTATCTTTGCAATAGAAAATCTCACGTCAAGTAACGATGTTCTGACATCTAAAGTCTATCATCTTGAAAGATTCGTTGGTGAAAGGATAGAACATATGTTATCTCGCATCTCCAATCTTGTTGGGCCATTGATAAATAACGAAAATGCTCAAGGTGTCACCCCCACCTCTCATTTTCAGGGGGAGAAATCGGTGTCCCATCAAGGCACAGCGGAGAGGGTCGTTAGACCAGCCGGAAAGGGAGGTGAAGACCAAAACAATCAGAGCAAAGGGAAGGGAATCGCTAGAGATAGTAGAACTCATAATGTTGGCAGTGGTTGGAATCGTGCAGCCGAGGAAAATGTTCAGGGTGGGAGAGTGTATCAGATGGCCTCAGAACGCTTTAGGGGGTCAGGTATCAGGTTCGAGGAATTCCCAGAGATCACAATCACTCATGCTGGTGGTACTACTAGAATCCAGTCGTTCCATCCTCTGATCCCCTTATCAGGGCTCCTGTAGATGCTCCCGCGGGCAAAATCCAAAATCTTCCCCTTGATAAAGGTAAGGGTCCTGCAACTTCTCCTACAAAAATGAAAAAGCGGAAGATTCAGATGACTCATGACATGGAAGAACTCAGGAGGACTGCCAGACGTCTTGGGATGCCAATTGAAGAGGTTGCTGAAGCCATGGAGGAAGAACGAAAACGGAGGGGCTAGGGAAGCCACAAAGGAAGAAAAGAGTGATTCGTTGGAGAATTATGGGAGGTACCGGTGAAAGAAGACCGGTGGTAACTTTATTTTGTTTATGTTCTAAAAACAATAGTCTGTAACCCTTAAAACAATTTACTTTTCTGCACACACCCCAAAACAATTTACTTTTTTGTCTTTATTTTGCTACTCTCTTGGTGATGCATGAATGTCATTAGTCCTTGATGATGATTTTGACATACCTGAGTTTATATGCTTGCTAGATTTTTAGAAAAACTCAAAAAGAAAACATGAGTTATAAGTTGTAGTGTGATCAGATTTTATCAGATCACCATATATTGTAATGTTTTCCAGGTACGTCGAAGACCCTTTGAATTGTGAAAAATATCCAAGGTTAAATTTATAAAACCTTCACATATTCAGGGGGAGTTGCCTAACTATTTGTCTACATCAAATAGGGGGAGATTGTTGGGTCGCTGAAAAGCATACCCCACTGAGGAGATTTAATGAAGACAAAAAAGCAAATAGTTAGAAGACAATATGAGGATTTGTTCCTCAGATTGTGGGTGGTTGTATCTGATCTAATCAGATTTCAGATACCCAGTTACACTATCTGATCACCAGCTGAAACAACGATCAGATCCCCGTGCGGAATCAGATACTGATCAACACATTGGATAGTGTAACAGGTTCAGCGCAATGGAAAAAACGCTGAACCATTGAACAGATACTTCTCTAAGCAAAACTCTTAGTGAAGGTCGCTGGAGCTGAAAGCCATCTGAAGAAGCATGAGTATCCGAAGACTCATGAGTACCGGAAGTGTATACAGGCTGGAAGCTTCATCGTCACAGAATGACACAAGTAACGCACAAGTTTGTGCATCGCTGATTATGGGAATATCTTGCAAATCTTCTAGAAGATATCAGCGATCACAAGACGACAGAAACTACTGTCAGAATCCGTTCGTTGTGCGCGTCCCATGATATATCCTCTGCACCAACGGAATTCTCACACGTGGAATCGATCGATCATTCCTTTTGCTCTACGTTTCCCAATGATATAAATTGAGGACTTACACGATCGATTCCAGTGTGCACCCAACAAGTTTACACGCTGCTGATTTTATCCCGGAACTTTATTCTCTTGAGCAGAGTGTAAACCACCAGTTAACTCTAGTTGTCTGATTCAAGAATTGAATTTGTGCAACGAAAGTGTCTGGTCTTGTGCTTGATCATTTGTTGATCATAAACTTGTCTTAGATAATATCTGTTGTTGTCTATCACATGCAAGCAGTTTAGTTAGGATTTGTTTTTAGCTATTCCGCAAAATGCTTGCATCTTTATTGTATCAATTATTGATTAATAAAGAAAAGTTTAAAAAGTGTTGAGTGTCTCCATAAATTTAAATTGGTCAGTGAAAACGTATAGGTGTTATATTCCATCTATTGTGGGACTAACCGTTTACAAATAGATGAACGAATTGTGGGCCCAGTATGAGTAATTAGGCTATGTACATATTGGGTTACTATCCCCATATAAATACATCCGCAATTGAAGCATATATAACACTATCATACAATACCACTAGTGCTACACCATTTTATTCGCCATCCAAATATGACAAACTTGATCACAGTTCCAAAACATAGAATTGAATCAGAATATGGAAAAATATTGCTCTCCGATGTGATCGTTACAAGGAAAAGAAACGTTTTCGTGGGTCATAAATGGAGGACCGTTGATGTCCAGATTGGTGTATGGATCTTATCAATCCATTTGCTTGCACTTTTCGCGCCATTTACATTCACTTGGAGTGCTTTTTGGGCTGCATTTTGTGGCAACGTATTATGCACCATGTGTGGCGTAACAATTTGTTATCATCGTACCCTATCGCACCATAGTCTCAAGTTACCCAAATGGCTTGAGTACACCTTTGCTTATTTTGGAGTCCTATCTGGCCAGGTTTGTTTTTGTGTTTCTTTCATGCATGTATAAGTTACGAGATGTTTGATAAACCCTTTTAATGATCTCATTAAGAAGCAACCTCTTAATCGGGCATATCCAGAGTGTAAGTAAAGCCCTCTTAATCAGCCATTGAATCGAAAATTGAACCTAATTTCCCTCTTAATCGGATAGATTTAAGAGGAAGTCTGAATTATTCAAACTTATACATCCTGGATCAGATATTAATCATCAAAATGTTATCAAATAGTACCTTCTATATATAATTTGAACTTACATTCACTATTTATGTTCATAGAGGGATCCAATATCTTGGGTGAGCTATCATAGATATCACCACCAATATGTTGATTCAGAGAAAGATGTACACTCTCCCATCTTTGGATTTTGGTATAGTCATATTGGTTGGCTCTTTGATAGTGCCTACCTCCTTGAAAAGGTACCTTTAATGTTCATTTTCAAAAAAAAAAAAAAATACCTCTTATTTTGTTATTTCAATAAATATTCTCGTTATAAGAGTTCTCCAATGTTAATGAGCTTATGCTCGTGATACATATTGTTCGACCAGCCTAGGAAGCCCTTATAACAAGAATACCCTTTTAAAAAAATTCTACTCACTTTACTAATATATATTTAAAATTTTACATTATGTTTTGCAGTATCAAGAACGAAACAATGTAGAGGATTTAAAGAAACAAAAATTCTATAAGTTTCTAAAGAGAACCTACGTAATGCATATAATCGGATTCGCAACCCTAGTTTATGCTATCGGTGGATTTACGTACCTTGTTTGGGTTGTGGTAAGAATTTGGTTACTTGTGTTTCAAGTAATCATAGTAAAAGAATTTTAAGTTATAAATTATATGAAAATGAATCTATTGAAATATCAACGTGTATGTAGGGAGTTAACACTGCATGGGGATATCACGCGATATTTCTAGTGAACTCAGCATGTCACATATGGGGAAATCAAGCTTGGAACTCCGGAGACCTCTCCAAAAACAATTGGTAATTATACTCAGACAAAAATCATTAGTACATGTTGAATAATGTCTCATATCTGACAACAAATTAATCGGTAATGTATTTATAAGTGTCATGAGTAACTACTTTCACAACCAATTGGTTTTAAGATGTAATACCACAAACTTACATGGTATCAGAGCAACATTCAGCCGTAGTTGGTCAAACTACCACACAGACTCCACGTAACCCATAAATAATACTCACATGTTAAGCGCAAAAAAAGGACGCCACACATGACGAGGTGTGTTGAATAATGTCTTACATTGGATAACAAATGAATTTTTAATGTATTTATAAAGATCTTGGTTTACTTCTGTTATAACAAATTGATTTTAAAATAGAATCTCACAAACTTACGATACCTGATTATGATCACATGAAAAAATTCTTAGACAAAGATCATTAGTACCAATAGATTATGATCACATGAAAAATGTCATTTGGGTTAAATAAAATACTTTATTTCAAATTAACGGTACATATTATCAAACTGATGAATGAACATGCAAAAAGTGTTAAAATAAATAGACGACTGTTTTCTATTTATTAGATTTTATGATTATCTTCTTTTTTTAACGGCAAATTTTAATCTACATCTAATTTTCACCTATGTCCACGACGAGATTTGAACACCCAACTTCAAGGTTGTGAGAGATACCGCTAGGTCAAAGGCCATTTGATAAAAATTATGATTATCACTTATTAGTTTTAAAAATTATGTTTTTCACATTGTATACGCTAATTAATAACGCTTTTCTCTACAAGATTTTACCCAAGTATCTATGACTTAAAAAAAAATTAGTACTTTCTCCTATTGAAATTAAAAAAATACATTTTTGTTTTACATTGTTTAGATAAAAAAAACTATATTGATGATTAAATTAGATTAAAAATTCAAAAATTAAAAGTGTATTATTTATTTTGAATCGAAGTGAGTATATATCATCTCCATTTGTCATGATATATATTTACAGGTGGGTAGCATTGGTGACTTTTGGAGAGGGATGGCATAATAATCATCATGCATTTGAATATTCTGCTAAACATGGATTAGAATGGTGGCAAATTGATTTTTCTTGGTATATGATATGGTTTCTTAAAGCGTTAGGGTTAGCCACAAACGTCAAGTTGCCAAGTGACGCTCACAAGCTCAAGAAATCATTTGCTACTCATAACACGTTCAAGTGATCGATTCATTCTGTTGTGTGTCGTGAAACATCGACCGAATCATAAATTTAAAATACTTAAAGGGACATTTTATAAGCGCATGTAAGCTACGTGATTTATGTTTGAATAATAACGATCGGTGTCGATCGAGTGTACTTTCAGTTTATTATGGTCAGAAAGTGTGATCACGGTGGGAATTTGGGAGCTTTTAAAATTTAAGAGTCCATGGATTTCTTGCCAATGCATCTAGTATTATATTTACCATTTCTTTGAAATGATTGATATTATTGTATTTGTTGTTGTATCTGGTTTTATACTTTGTACTACCATGTATTTAAGTTAATATTATGTCTCTCTTATATGGTTTTTCGTTCCGAGTACATGTTGCAAGCTTATAAGAATTCAAATGTTGAATGGTTTGATTATATAATTTATATTTTAAATTGGTATATTTTTAGTAAGTTTGTTCCAAAATGAACTCTACTTATGATATATTTGTCTAAATTAAATATGAAGTAATGTAACAATATCTACCATCAATAGATATCATATCACCATGAAACAATGTCATGATTATTTTTCGAAAAGGGGATTAATGATTTCAAAAAAGAAAGAATCTGTATCAATTATATTATTATGATTATTAACTTTATGAATTATGATATTTAGGGAGTTGTTTAAAGTTTTTTTTTCAATGATTATGGCCATTTTAATTAATAACAATAAGACCCCGTTTGTTTTGACGTAATCCTCCGTAATTTTCCGTAATTGTAATTCAATTACATTACAGAGGACGTTTGGATGAACTTTTTTTTTTGTAATTCAATTACGACGTAATTTCGAATTACGATATTCGTTGTAATTGAATTTCGTCTCAACACCCTATAAATTCAATTACGGTCATTTAGTAAACTAACAAATTTGAATACTTTTATATGCTTCAGATTTTAAAATCGTTTAAAAATATTTAAAAAAATTAAATATTTAAAAAAATAAAATATTTTATTTTAAATCTAAAAAAATAATTAAAAAATTTTAAAAGATAATATTAAAATTTTAAAAATTAAAAAATTAAAAAAATAATAATAATAAAATAATAAATAATAAAATTTTAGAAAAGAATTTAAAAAGTTTTTAAAAAAATGCATAAGTATTAATTTGAATTACAACTCAAAATTTTGGTAACCAAACGCGTAACCGTATTCAGTTACAACTGAATTCAATTTCAACCGATTTCAATTACATTACGGAAGATTACGTCGAGCCAAACGCCCCCTAAGAGTTGACTTGCTGTTTAGTCGGATACCATAAATACTAGGAACAAACTCTTCTAATTATTTTTAATTCAATAAAAACTGATAATCAAAGTTGTTGTGTAGCTGAAAGCTTTCCCCACTGAACAAGATTTAATGAAGAGAAAATGAAATAGTTAGAAGACAATCTGAAGATTAGTTCTTCAGATTGTGGGTAACTGAGAATCTGATTGGTTCAGTTCCATGTGCGGAATCAGCGTCTGATCAACAGTTCTGATAGTTGTAGTAGGTTCAGCGTATACTTGACAATAACGCTTAGTCTTTAAGACAAATACTTCTCTAAGCAAAACTTTTAGTGAAGGTCACTGAAGCTGTCCAGTACTCGAAGAAGCATGAGTATCTGAAAACTCATGGTGATCTGAAGCGTATCGAGGTCTGAAGATCTGGTGACACGGAAAGACATAAGTATTGCACAAGATTGTATGTCTCCGATCTTCTAGAAGATATCGGCGATCATAAGACGACAAAAAGTACTGTCATAGTTTCATTAGTAATGCTCGTCGCATGAAATATTCTCTGCACCAGCGGAATTCATACAAGTAGACTAATTCGTACATCCTCTAGTTGTCACACTTTACAAACACTATAAATAGAAGACTTGATGGACGAATTTGGTGTGCACCCAACAAGTTCTCACCTTGCTAAAAGCTTTCTCAACTAAAACCTTTTGAGTAAAGTGTGAACACCCTATTTTGTTATCATTATTGATTAATAAGGAAGAGTTTAATTTTGTTGAGTGTTGTCAATTTTAAATTTGGTTAGTAGAACTGTATAAGTGCAATTCATCACTTATCACAGAATTAACAATTTGTATAAGTGCAATTTATCACTTATCACGGGACTAACAAAAGTAATTTCAAACCAACTACATTATCTGTAAATATAAATATAGAGAAAAAAGAAATTTCATAAAACCAAACATTGAATGTCGCGACATCTCAATGAACCTTAAAATAGATTTAGATTTTCGAATGGGTCTGAAAAGACAATGGGATTGAAAACTTGCCAACAAATAAAGTTTAAGAACTAGACAAAAAAATAATAATAATCATATTCGGTTTCAGTTCAGTTTAGTTTGATTTATGGACCAAGCTCACCTCTAAAAACAAGTATATTGATAACCCCATTAATCAACAAAAGTGCTCCATAATTGACAACATTAATCGCATTTCACGTCAACTTAATTTTTTGATCATTTTCTACGTGGTTAAATATAAATCTAATCACCAATTAATGTCCACTTCAAACGCTTTATACCACTGATTATAGACCTCTATCTAATAAATGATAATACCTAATACATTTTGTCAGAGCCCAAGGGTGTTCAAAACGTGTAAGTGAACAGAGCCTGCCAAAATAAGGGGTCTGATAATTTTCTTGCATATGTATTAGCCTATGTTAATTATTGGCACAAGTAATGTTAGACTATATTATTAATAGCCAACGGGAGTCATAAGCGAGCTGGGAAAACCAAATATTAGAATTTTTTTAATTATAATTTTTAGTTGTTTAAGTTTTAAGGCCTAAATTTTCGAAAAATATATCAGGCCTACAAAAACTCTAGACAGACCTTTCCTTTCGTGGCACCTTAGCATGTCTAGTTCAACAAAAGTGCCTCATAAATGATTAACATTAATAGCATTTCATGTCAACTTAATTTAATCATTTTCAACGTTGTTAATTATATAAATTTAACAACCAAAATGTCCACTTCAAACGCTTTTCATACTTGATCCATTTTGTGACACCTTAATACGTCTATTTATAGATTAAAACGCTAAACACCACAAAATAATTCTGTAGTATTAAAAAATAACCTCCAACCACCACCACCATTTTATTCTAAAATCAACAACAAATAGTAAAGCCTAATATATTTGATAACTGAACGTGATGTTGAAAAAAATTACAGACTATTATATGTCACATATACTTCTAGAAAAGGCAATTTTCCATTTGTTTGCCATAAAATCGAGTCAACTTGTGAAAAACGAGTAAAATTCAAAAGTTCAGTTTTTTTTAATGGCTAGTCAGTAAATTAGTGGTTCGAGTCTTTACAGTAACATTCACAATGAGCAGTATGCCTTCCCTCGAACCCTCCACCTACGGAGACTAAACCCCACGTCCACGACAGTTTTTGAACATGGGCAAATACCTTATTATTTTCACCAATACCACTAGGCTAAAAGTCTTGGGTAATTCAAAAGTGCAGTTCAGAATGTAAATAAATTGTGTCACTGAATTGAAAGTCACCAACATTTTCTAACTTAAGATTTTATAAGTTTTTCCAAAATGATACTTTGATTTATAACATTCTCTCACAAGGTGGTCTAAATTTTTCTAGATTTTGACCGGACCGAGAATAGATTTGCACGGAAATCAGAACTGAGAACCAAACTGATATAACTAACTCGGTAGTTACATGCCAATGTGTGCACTACCATAGGCCCAGGACTATAGCAATTACTGTATTAAATTAAAGGCCCATAATTTTTAAATTATTCTTTATTTTATCCTTCTTTATCCTCTAGTGCTATGTGAATGTGAGGACGATTCGAGGAATAAGTATATATATTTATTTACAGTTCCAATAGGGGCCCAAAATCAATATTCACCGGATCCCGACAATCTTAGGGCCGGCCCTGAATGTGTGTTACCTATTTCCATGAACTAAAAGTCTTGATTATGGGTCTTCAAAAATGTGTTCAAGTGTCATTAAAGAAAACGCTAATCAAATATGCAACAAATCTCGAGCAAAAAATAATAAAAACTAAAATTACATATATATATATATATATATATATATATATATATATATATATATATATATATATATAAGTTCTCTAAATAACTTCATGAACAATTTGAACCTTTTTTATTTCCTAAAAAATGTTTTGAGAATAATAAGTTCCGGTTGATTACGTGGTGGTTGAAGATGTGATGCTACTCATGCCTGCAAATAACTTCACATAAAAGTTAGCACATCGGGAAATATTAAACCACGTAGATGCCACATCATCAATCTTACATTAACTGTCTTAAAAAAATTAAATTGACAAAAAAGTATTGCGTAACTTAACCTTTTCTAAAATTAAATTTGAAATAAATATTAAATGAAATAAAAGCAAATATGACCTGCCATTTCCAGATTTGTATTTATGGAGCTCCTCTTGTGCATATAAAAGCCTAATTACGTCATAATTAAATTAGTTAATGTTAATGAGCACTTAGCAAAAAACAGGTGTTTGTGGACTTGTGGTTTACCTCTTTTGTAAGTCGGTTATTTCGTTAAGTAATTCTTTTTCCCTGTCATCGCTTGCCTCTGACTGCAAATTAGTGAAGAATTAAAAGATTAATAAAATTTATTTATTTATTTATATCCGATAGTTTTTATTTAATTTGGGAAATTAGCCATTAATTAACGAAGTTGATTTAGACAAATACATACCTTTGAATTTTCTAGTCTAGTGATGCTGGCTGATGTGCATCCTACATCTAAGCTGTTGTTAACTGAACACAAGGCATGTATGAGTAACATTTATGAAACATAATGTGAAGAAGGATGCAAAATGGGCGGGCACGGGTCGGGTAACGGGTCAAATCGGGTCATTGATATGTGGGATGAAAACGGGTTTAGTCGTAATGGACACATGAGCACATTTTTAACAACGCCAAAATGCATTTTAGTACCCTGAACTTGGCTGACTAGGTTTTCTTCTAGAACTATTAAAGGTGCAACACTGTACCCTGAACTTGACAAAATGGTCGATTTAGTACCCTGACTCACTAATTTGATCGCGTTTTTTCATGTGATCTGCTTCTGATATCAATATATTGAGATGGACATATTATTTTTTTTAGTCCATCAAAAGCTCCGATGAAAGTAAGTCAAGTAAGAAAACACGATCAAATTAACGAGTCAGGGTACTGGATCGACCCTTTTGTCAAGTTCAGGGTAACATGTTGCACTTTTGATAATTCAGGATAGTAGAAAATCTAGCCAGCCAAGTTCAGGTTACTAAAATGCAATTTGGCCTTTTAAGTTTTAACAAATAATGTGATTATAAAAAGGGAAAAACTGTCGAGAAATGTAACTAAATCATTTAGCTTAACCAATTTGACCCGTTAGAGATTAAAGCTTTTGTCGGCTCTGAGGCTGAGGAAAGCCGCTGACCAAAACCTAGCGTTCGCACCCCTTTCGAAGCGGAATAAAGGGAAAAGTGAGTTGCAAGTCGAGAAAGTATACGGGTCGAGTAAACGGGTTGAAACTGCCACCAACATTTAATAATAAGATTAAAAATATATATGCCAACCTGCAGTGTCACTGTTAGAGGGTTGCTTTATGGGACTCAATGCGCCATTCTGTAAATAGCAATATGTAAACATTTAACTGATTTTAAGAAAATAAACAGCTTGCAGTAAATAATGTTGAATTGACAAATATACCCTTTGAAGATTATTTGTTTGCTGAACTGAAGGCGGGTGATTATGTGGCATAGAAGTAGTGGCATCAGTTTGAGATGGCTGAGAACCAATAGGATGTTCAATTATTACCTATACAAATAATAACAAAAATAACAGAATTATTAGATTATGATAAATATTAACATTTCAGTATATACACGTACGTACCCGCATGCTCGGACTCTTAAGCAGAACTGGAGATGAAGCCGCCTACAAAAAAATAAATAAAATTTTATATTTAAAATTAAATAAAATTTTGACATTAATATACAAAAAAAGTTACACTTGTTTATTGAATATGGTATAAACTCAGCCTGACCCGTAAAAAAAACTATCCATTTTGACCGGTTACCAAACCGGTCAAAGCCGGACATTTTGCCTCCAGTTATATTTACCTTATCATCAAAATTCTCAGATGTAACTTTAAATCGCCCTTTTTGTTGAATAACTTGTCCCTTTGCTTTCTCATCTTGTTCATCACTAACCACTGTTTAACCAATATAGCAAGTCAAAGAAAACAAGTATAATAATTAAAAATTAAAAATTAAAAAAAAAAAAACTTTTTGAGTGTTCGATCAAACTGAAAAATTACATGTTGGTTTAGAAGCTTTAGCAACAGACTCAGAAGTCGTTGCCACATCAGCTTTCGGGGGTGATCGGGATCCATTAGAGGTAGGGACCACAGGAATCTGACTGTGCAATTTCCCACTGAAATTTTCATTTGAAAAAACCAATAACATATATAATTATAAATTTAGATGTAACACTTTTTGTGAATTTGATACATATAAAATTATCATATAAAATTATAAATCAACAGATCTATGTGAACTTTATATACATATATATAGATTATATAAAAAAAATGTTGCAGCTCGCCATGGCTTGAGGCTTGATAGTGCCGCCACGCCGCGCCTTACGTTTTTTTAAAACCTTGAAATTTATTATATGTTTTCTCGATAAAAGATGCAAAAATCATTAATTAGAAATTATTTGTTTTTCTCCTATAATAACAACGTACTTTTACATTTATTCATGTTTGAGTTAATGAGTCATTGTATACACTTTTCAAAAAAAATATTGTTTAAAAAAGGATAACTATTTATTTGAAAGTGATAAATTTATATACTTCATAAAAAATGGAAGATTTATATACATATAATGATTTAGAATGATAACAGTTATATAAAATAATTTAAAATATATCATACTTATCAGGTGTAATGCTTCCGGAAGATGATTCCCGTGAGTGAGAACTAGAAGCAGTGCCATTAGAGGTTTTTCGGCTAATTTCATTTGTGTTGCAAAATTCACCAAAAGAAGAAGAATTCTGCAAACTCATGTGTCCATTGTCAACACTCTCGCATTTTCTTCTGAAAATTCAAATATAATAGAATGAGCACAATTGATAATACAAATTATAGGGCTTTGATAATGGCAAACAACCCTTAGGCATTACATGCATTAGAAAGTTATATTTTCATTAATGAATGAGTGACGCCTAAAATGCAGGGGGAGGTTGTTACTTATTATACAAATTCATATGCATGTAATAATTTTTTATATACAGCCTTTAGGACTGTCATTATCACTGTCATTATTAAAACCCTAAACTACAAATATATGAAAGAACGAATGGTGAATGTGTGATTAAAATGAAGTTGACATACAGAGAGGATGATGAAATTGAGTTGATAAGTGGAGTAGATCCTACCTGTAATAATAATAATAATAATATTAAAATTGTATTCTAAAAGCAAAATAAGCAAATATATAGATACACACACATATACATATATATATATATACCACATCTATGGTAGTTGAAGACTCTCCCGTGGGCGACAATTGATGCAGAAGTTCTATTTCACCAGCACCAGTGCAATTGAAAGAGCTCAAGATCCCTAACCCTAATTCATCTTTCTCGGGCATAAATTCCTCATCATGGATCTAATTACATAATAAAATGATTAATTTAGGCATTTTTTAATTAAATGAAGGTGATGTAATTTATATATGTTTTTTTTCACATTTGTAAGAAGTATATACCAAGGAAGCCTCAGCTTTCAAATCTTCAAGGTCAAAGTTCCAGCTGCTAATTCCTCTTTTATATTCGTTCTAAAACAAAACATAATTAGAAAATTAATTAATTATTAACATATATATATACGATTGAGCATGTTTCATATATATACCATACCTGTGACATTTCCTCCTTTTGTCCATCTGGAATTTTCTTTTGCACAAGCATATCTTCTTCCTTTTTCTATTATTAAAACACATCAACTTTAATGACAAAAAATAACAAATAATAAAAAAAAAATAGAAGAGAAACCTTTAATGCCTGAAGGCGATCACCAAGTGTCGGTAATCCTTCCAATAGTTTACGCACTATAAACTCATTAGATTTAGCTTGTTTGAAAAAAGAGTGTCGCAAAAGCTTTTTAGCAGAAGGACGTTTTGAAGGATCTTTAACCAAACAACTTGCAATCATCTGCTTAAAAGACTGTAAATGGAAAACAATATATACAACACAAATATCAGAAGAATAAAAAATATTAAAAATAAATAAATAAATAATATTTGAATACCTTGGAGAACTTATTGTCCCTCTCATAGTCGAGGCCAGGAGGTGCATTTTGTAATGTCATGAGCAAAACCTATCTTGTAATTAGCAGTAATTTCCAATTATAAATGGGACAATTTGGATTATTTTTTAATCTTTAACGGGTCAAATGGATAAAATCAAAAGAACCTTTCATTCAAGTATTCAACTTTTTCCATTAAGGCCATTGATATATTAATCTTTCATATAGGCATCAAGTGTGTATCTTGTGTACTTAATAACAACCTCAAACATAAGGGCATTTTCGTCATTTACCATGTTTTTTGTCAAAATTGGTTTGACACCATATACATATTTGAACAGCCTATATAAAAGTTTTAATGGATAGTGACCTTAACAAATATAAGTTGAATACTTGACTTAGAGTTTTTAAACAGCACAAAAGTTTAAATAAAAATAAATAAATAAACATAAAAATACAAAATGAGTGCACCTTCATTGGGGGGTATTTTGAAAAAGGTGCATGCCCGTGAGCAAGCTCTAGAGCTGTTATGCCAAAAGACCAGATATCAGCCCTGCAAGAATTTTCACGCGTTTATGAACCTTGTATTTTTATTTTTTTTTATTTAACAAGATAAAATATGGAAATTGATTAAATAATATTAAAAATAATAATATACTGACTTGAAGTCATAGCCATGCAATTGTTCCATAACCTCAGGCGCCATCCTGGAAAAATGTAAATTAATAGCAAATACAATTAACCGAAATAACAGACCCGCAATAACCAAACCACAGAAAAAACATGATTTGGTTTTAGGTTTTAGGATAAACCCAAAAAACGAACCGAAGTAACCGAAACCGACCCAATCTATAATTATACAATTTTTAATATATTTTTGTAACTTCAGAATTTAGTAGTTTATGTAGTATATAGAAAATGTGCACAATTTGACCAATTGACTATTTTACAAATTCAAAACAAGTCTTGATATTATTATGTTTTTCGATTTAAACCAAAACAAAGAAATATATTTGTTTGGCCAAAGACTACAATTCGGGTCAATAACTGAATAACCGAAACCAAATCAATGGAAAGCAAACGAATTTAAATCCTAAAAAAAACAAGCTTCTATTGGTCCCAAGCCAAATATGACTTATAATAGTCGTTAATATAGGGTTAGGATCCAGTGAGGACTCAAAATTCGGTGTGGAATCCAGTGAGGACTCAAAATTCGGTGTGGACTGCGAGGACAATTCTCATCCAATCTTTTAAGAATATTTGATGATTTTCAGAAAAATTTGATCTTTAGCAAAAAAAAACTTCAAGAAATTTGATCATTAAATTAGATCATTATCAAGAAATACTGGATAATTATCAGAAAAACTGGATCTTTAGCAAAAAAGAACTTCAAGAAATTTGATCATTAAATTGGATCATTATCAAGAAATATTGGATCATCATTAGTAAATATTGAATCATTGTCGGATAATATTGGATCATTGTCGGATAATATTGGATCATTAACAGTCCTCACCTGATATCACTTCTGTTAATATAAAAGTTATAAAAATATAAAATAAAATAAAAAGATTACCAGCATGGTGTCCCTACAAATGTATTCCTCATACGATGTCTATCACCAGAATCAAATAAGCAAGCAGAAACACCAAGATCTCCCAGCTTGATTGCACCACGATCACATATCAGAATATTTCCAGCCTATTAAAACAGCGAAATTACCAAAACGTCCTCAAAAAGTTATAATTACAAAAACGGACAACCAGTTATTGCTATTTTATGACATTTAATCAGATTAGAAACTTACTTTAACATCTCGATGAATAAGCCCATGATGATGAAGATAATCGAGTGCCTTTAATACCTCACGCAATATAGTTGCAATAATGATTTCCTCAAAACCCTCGGGATGACAAGACTTCAATATATGAAGGCAAGAACCACCAGGCATAAAAGGCATAACAACCCATAGATTATGGTCGTTAACAAACGAACAATGTGATTTAAGAACATTTGGATGATCAACCAAGATCATTGTTTGAGATTCACGTGATATATTGGTCTGGTAACATATTAACAAATAAAGTTTATTAGTCAAACATAAATTAGGTGCCTTCATACTCATAAACCAGGAGAGGTCAAGCATCAGTATTCACATAAATGTCATATAATAGTACTTTAGGCAGTGGTTTGTTTCGTTTATTATAAATTTGTAAGGTCCATTTTGGTAATTACAAGTTTTTGATGTGCAAACTTTGGTCAATAAAGTTTTTTTTGTCTCTATATGGTAGTTAAAGATTTTATTTTATTTTTGCTTACTTGGTCATTGTTTTTTAATTTGTTTAAGGCTATAATTACCAAAGTAGACCGCTCAAAAACTCGTAATTATCAAAACGAGTTAAAATTAACAAAAAATATCACCTAAAATCAGTTGCTATTTTATGACATTTTTTAACTATGTTAGAGTGTTTCACGACTAACATATCCCCTATCAATTGTAAAGAACAGATCAGATTCAAGAGCATAAACCTTTTGTTTTTTCAAAAACAGAGACAAACACTAACCTTTAAGCTTAGGTTTACAATCAACAGTTCTATCAACAATAAGCACAGATTTACTTAAACAAATTAGGCAAACTAGAACAACAGATCATCAAAAACGTTAATCAAAACAGTCCAAATCATCAAGCAAAACTAAATATAAAAAGAACAAAAAACAGAAATCGTTACCAAATCACTGTTTTCACGTTCGAAATCGAGAACTTTAATAGCAACGAATTCATTGTTCGGAATACACCTAGCTCGATAAACTGAAGCACTAACACCTTGCCCTACCTCCTCGTACAACTCATAGTTTTCTACTCCAACTGGATACTTCTTCCCCATCATCAACCACCAATCGGAATAACCAAATAAATATTTATATATTTATTTATAAAAAACAACTATTGAACATCGAACATCACGCAGATACAGCTCACAGGAGATCGTTGAATCCGAAATCTACAATAATTTCTCTTGAACAAAAAAAAACAAAAACACCGTACACGATTAATAAAATTTGCTCAAAAATTAAATAAAAAAAACTAAACAGAGCGCGTAAATTGATCTCCAAAAACTTAAATGCAAAGAAGAAAGAGAAATTCACGATTAATTTTGCGTAAGGCTCACAGGAATTGACTTTTGATCCATTGGATTTGAATATTGATAACTGCGAAATCAAGCGATTGTGAATTTTATCGTGAATTTTCAGGTACGTATTTATGAGTGAAATTAAAGGAAAGTGAATAAATGATGACAATGATGAGGTTGATGTTGATGGTGATGATGACGACGGCGACGGGGAGATTTTCCGGCGACGGAGGAGAGAGAGATTTAGAGAGAGAAAGCACGGGTAACGGAAACGCCGTACGAAGAGGTAACGAGTGCATGCTATAAGTATGGTATGCTAGAACTTCGCCACGTGTTATATATGTCTATACGACTCTACTACTCTCCGTGTTGGACTTGAACTTTTTGTCAAAATTTATTTTTGTTTATTTTTTACTGTAAATTAAATTAAATGAGTATCAAAGCATTTAAAGCCATGTCGTTTTCATTAAAAACTTTACTCTTATTACTTCCTCCGATTCAAAATAAGTGATAAACTTTGGATTTCACAGATTTTAAGGCAAAAGTTTATAATAATATTTAAATTATATTAATTAGATGGTTAGTGTGAAATGTGTCCCACATTTTTTGAATAAAGTGGAGTTAATGATGTTTAAAAATAAAAATAAGGGTAAAGGGATCTTTTCACTTTGTTAAAGTAGATAGTTAGTAGGTGTGGGTCCCACTATTTTTTGCCAAATAAGGTAAATTTTCAAAGTGTATCACTTATTTTGATATACCCCAGAAAAGAAAGTGTATCACTTATTTTGAATCGGAGGAAGTATTAAGATATTCATATTCAAATATTTATTGTTGATTTATTCTTTTTTCCTTTTACAAATAAAGATAAGAGAACTCATAAAATAAACATTTGGTTACGGTTTACTAACAAGAATATACAAAATGGTCTCTTAAAAGTCACGGATCTAGTCTTTTCTATAAATTAATATTTATCAAATGGTCAATCAAAATATATGAAAATGGTTTGGTTTATTGTTTTTTCATCTTTTTAGGTTCACTTTGGGTTAAATTCGGTTTTTTCTGCAAATAAAAATGGGTAGAATAAAAGTTTGTTATATTCTTATTTTTGCCCACAATATAGAAATCAATCACAATATAGTAATAAAATAACTAAAATTATATCATTATAGTATATAGTAATAAAGTATATTAATAGAAAAAGTAATAAGGCAAACTATCGGGTCGTGTCTGAAATCTTCAAGTATAAAATCTAAATCGGACCGAAAGTTTCGGTTTCTCAAATATTAAACCCCAAACCATCGGTTATTAGTATTGATTTGAGTTCTATTTTTTTCCAATTTTTGGTACAGTTTCTACCCACTGGCCACCTCAATATATTTATATATGATAGTATTTGTATATTATATGGTTCCTAATATATATTCTAAAGACATGTATTTTTGTTCATATATGCACTTAAAACATATATGTATGTTGATATAACTTGTGAAATTCGGGGATTGTATATTTTTGTTGTGACGTGTAAATTAATATAAAGCTTCATTAATTCCATGCAAGTTTGGTATTGAGAAGTAATGTTAGAAATGGGTGAGACATATTCTTTGAAGTCTGAATCATTTCTTTTAGTGGTAAAGTTTGGAGGACCGCCAAATATAAAACAAGAAAGAATGTTTATTAATATTTGTTATTGAATGATAATTATTATTTAGCATTTAAGTATCTTAAATAATCTATTAGTGGGTATACGTACCGGAAAAGGTTTAAAAACAGCCACATAACAGTTAGATTATATACATCACGAGTAAAATTTAAATACTAACAAGGCTCGTAGACGAAATAAAGAAAATAGATAGATTATATTTAGATATGTAAATGTGCACATGCAATTTTTTAAGCTGAATCAGAATCTTTGCACATGTGTGTCATTCTTTAGGGTATGTATGTGTCAATTGGTGATTACTTTGGATAATTTGTTAGCATATTGACAACTATCATGCATCTAAAGCACATATTTACACAATCACAATTGTCTCCCAAAGGCTTGGTGTACACTTTTCGTTTATTTATTAAAATTAATATTTTATTTTTATTTTACAGAATTGCCATCGAATTTAAAGTGTTGGTAATTTCAGTTTTATTAGTAGTCAGGTAGCAAAAAGAGCTCAAAACACCATACCAACTGGGGGTGTTTCGGAACCGATAAACCCAAAAGCCAAAAAGGGAATTTCAAAGACCGAAAATCAGACCGGTTAAACCGGTTCCAGGCACGGTTTGGTATTCAGGCTCGTTCAGAACAGGTAAACCTGATTATTTGTTTTGATTATTCAGTTATAGTTTTCCAAGTTCGTATTTTTATTTAAAAAAAATAAAACTCAAGTATTTTAGCGATTTTTTTAATAAAAATATGATGATTACAGGTGTTCACGAGTTGGTTCAAGTAAAATATGTTTGTATCAAAAACCTATATACCTATTATTTTGACATACATAGAACGAAGACTCGTAAGCCTATATACCTATTTAATTATTGGTTCCAAACAAACTCAATTTTAGCATAAAATGGGAACCGAAGTTCGTTTTCCCATTTTTTCAATACTATATTACTTTTACCCATTTCCTCCTCCACCTATCTTTATTACATGCATAAACAAAATAATAAACAGTTTCACAACATTTTACATTTTTATTCACACCATAAATCCACAAAGTAATTCACTTCAAACACAATTATCAATTGAAATACATACATATAACCAAACTCAAGGTCTCAAATCAAACCATCTGATTTACACCTTAAAACTCCCTACCGGGAAACAAATGTGGTGCGACCATTGACCAAATAAACAACCCCGCGGTGGCCCACGAGGTTATGATCCGGACCCAAACCGAAGGCCAACCGACATCTACTAACCGACCACTTTCGCCAACCGAAGTTGACCACCCGGTCAACAACATGGCTGAGTACATGCTGGCAAGTGAAAAGATGATGTGGAAAAAGGAATATGAATATGTAACGGGTTTATTGTTTTCTTTTTCTTCGTGTTCGTCTCTTTTGTCTAGTGGGAGTAACGGTTTTTCACCACCTGAATTATGGAAATTCAAATTTTTAGGGTTTGTTCAAGTACGGAATTTGTCTCCTAACATTATGAGATGTGTTCAAAGTAGTACTTAATTTTTTTTAGTCACAGGAGACACATCTCAACCAGTAATCAATAATAATTAATATTCAAGATTAATCACATATTTTACACATAGAGTGTTATTTTGGTCATTTGACACATAATTTATTTTTATTTTTATTAATTTTTTTAATAATTTTTTTTCGTTAAAATAATCGTGTGATAATCACATGTGACTATCACATAATATTTTTTTTAACAAAAAAAATAAAAAAAACTGGTTTAAAATTTATATGAGTGTCAAATGACCAAAATACACTTTCTTTTATAAAATGTGTGACTAATCTTTACCATTAATTATTATTGATCAATGGTTGAAATTTGTCGCTTGAAACCACAAGAAAAATAAGGACTACACCTTGAACAATTACTGTCTCCAGATACAAGTGAAAATTTTAACATAATTAACCCCTTTTAAGTAAAGTGGTTAAAATTTAAGTAATGGAAACGGGTCAAGAAAAAAAGTTACCTGCCCGAGGTGAATCAGGGGGTGAAGAAAGTAAAGTGGTAGAAGAGCCCGCCCGAACAGCAGAATATACAACAGAAAGAACAGTTGTGAGCAAACCAACAGTAAGTGTGCCCGTATTAACTGCTTTTGAATGTTTGTGGAGCCCGTTACAAGCATAATCTCTTGGTTCACTTGCAAGCCCGCTATAGCAAAGATACATACAGTATAGAGATATAACTGATGCTGGTAGAATGCTCCCACTTACCTGAAACAAAATAAAATAAAGATAAAAAATTAAAAAAATAAAAACATATAATTAATCCGTATTATTACTTAGAGTCTGTTTGTTTAGGTCTTAATCCATACCAAAATGACTTAACCGAAAAATCCATGAGATGAGGATTTCACCATTAAGTCACAGCTTTATTTTTTTGTATTTATACTTATGCAATTAATAACAACTATAATCTCATGTTTTTATAGGGTATGATTAGAAAATCGCTTACTTTCTAATGTTATTTTTTTAAATAAAATTTTATTTTAGATTTCAACTTTATTAGTTATATATATATAACATTTTTTATTATTATTAAAATTTTCAATTCAAAATTAAATCAGTTAATTATGTTTTTTTTACAATAATGAGGCCATGGAATTGTAAAAATTGCCAGATTTTATTATTAAAACTATTCATTCAGCATGTGAAACAAACGAGAGCATTAATTTATCCAGACAGACATTTTAAGCAGACAAAACTTAATATGTAAAAAAACAAACAAGGCCTTACTGTAGGATGCAATGTGATAACAGCAAACACAAACACAAGAATCAGAGTGATGACAATAAAGAAGGTATTGAGCCCACAATCTTGTCCAGATGGAGTAAATATATAAAATAGAAGTCCAGAAAATGAAAATGTTGCCACATAACACACCAATGAAACAATAAGCAGTGCTGCATACCTGCATCATTTCAAATATATTTAAAAATAAAAATAAAAAAACTAAAAAAGTTGGATTACCCTTCCTTACACGAGACGAACCTGATTTAACCCATTACAAAACCCGCCCGACCCGTGACCCGCCCATTTTGCTACCATATATGTATACTAATAAGAAATGTAGTAGAAAACTAACCAGAACTGCTCATCATATGCAACCCATTTATCATTCCAACTATGCACAAAGTCCAACAAGAGCACAACTTGAACTAGAAGAAATAACCCTGACCCAATTTTCGATGTTGACTCTGCATTTCACAACGTTTGACTTATTTTAAAATTAATACTAATAATCATATCAAAGAAAATGCAATATACTTGGTGGTTGGAATTTTCAGTTAATATTTCATTGTTTTATCCCTAAAGTTTGATCCTTCATATAATTGAAAGTGGATAAAGGTCAAAACAGATTAAAAAACTATAGATTGAAATGGGTCGGGTCGGTTCAGGTTGGCCCGAAACATTTTTTTTCCTAAATTTGTTTTTAGTATTATTGTGTCAAATATTACTAAAGAAACTATACTATTTCAATACTAACATAATTCTTTACATAAATGGAAACAGACTTACCATAAACACTGATGATTTCATTTGGGAGGAAAAACATAAGAATTACCAAAATACACCAACAAATGATTTTCATCATCCATCCACCATGATGCAAACTATCACGTGGGTCCTTTTGATTTTTCACTCCGATCATTAAAACCGACAAAATCGAGAAAAACAAGAAATTTCCCAAACTAACTCTCAAAACAGCATCAGTTTCAAACCACTCTCTATCCGGTGTTTCATAGAAATGATTAATCCCTGAATCAATCATGAACACAAAATCAAAAAAACACTTCGCCCGTATAAATTTTTATAATTAAATATAGCATTTTTTATTGTTAATAGATAAGTTTATATAAATAAATTAAGTAATCTTTTTAAATAATTAAAAAAAAATGACAAATCAAATTAAAATTATTAAAACATATGATTTTATAACGTAACTTGAGTTCACTAAAACCTTTTCGTGTAAGGATCTAGTGTACACATGAGAGCCCAAAGATTCCCTTTTTACACTAACATAGCCAAACATTGATAGAAATTGTGCATAAAAATTTAATTTTTTAGTAAAATAAAAAAAGATCTTACATGGGATTTTCTCCATAAGTGGTGCAGCAACTTCTCTTAAAATCCAAGCAACAATAAGAGAAAGAGCAAAAAGACCACAATATGCAATTCGGGCTGATTTACGGCTTATTCCCGACACCACGTTTTGGCATGCACTGCATGCACATGATGCACAGCACGAAGCTAGGCATGTAGCTGCCCACATCTTTAATTCTCTCTCTCTCTGATAATATATCAGTAATTAATATTCCCTGAAAACGATTTTTAATTCAACACCAATCATAATATTCGTCAAATAACATAACAAATAACAATAATTCATATTTGACAAATATGAGTCATATGATGATATGACATGCTAACTTATAGATATCAAAAGGGAAAATGTCATAAGATAGCAGTATACTTTAGGTGGTGAACCTTTTTGGTGATTATAACTTTTTAAGGTAAGTTTTGGTTACGAGTTTTTAGCCAGCCTATTTTGGTAACTATAGCGTTAAAAACATAAAAATAATAATAAGCATATAGGTTCAAAAATGCTTATTTAAATTGCTAGATAGGGACAAAAAAAACTTTAGTTTCCAAAATAGGTTGGCTGCAAACTTGTAATTACTAAACGGACCTTAAAAAGTTATAATTACCAAAATTATCATCGCCTCGATTATTTTAATATTTTATGATGATTTTCCGTATCAAAAGCGCAATAACTTCTAAATCTAAGATTAATAGTTTAATACATCTCAGTTATGCACAAATTTGAAGTGTTGACACATATTGATATGAACACGTGAAGCTCTATTTTATTGCCAAAAATAGGTGTCCACTAAAACTGGTGTTCGACATCAATCATCACAATAATCAGAGAAATTTTACATCAAATTACTTAAGTACATAAAGATATCAATGGTATTTGCAGTTCGACTACAATTATTTAACCCCAACCTTCAAAACACTAACCCTAACATCTTATAATTTTAGAACATAATCACGAGTAAACTGAAGCTACCGACAATTTGATCTCTTCTGATCAATAACCGATATTCAATTATTCACCGAGACTCACAATTCAGCGTCAATCATCTAACATCGTGATCAAAATTAACAAATTAATATGAAAACTCGTAGTTTGATGATTTAAAACATAGCGATTACGAAACCCTAACTTGCGAAATCCAAAACCCTAAAAATTAACAATTTCAAAACAGAAAACACGTAATACCTAATAAAGCATGAATTAGGGTTGAAAATTAGGTGGTACCTATTGCGATCGAATGAAGAACAACGATTAATTCTGATGACGATCGGATGGGATTACTGCGATATAGCTTTGATAAAAAGAATACGTTTACCCGACTGGTACGTTGGCAAGGAAAAAAAGTAAAGAGGGTGGAACGGAAAAAGGTATGGAAACTCGGAGGGTCGGTTTTTAAAATCTAATTTCCACGTAAATACGTTTATTTTATTTTTATTTTTTAACATATTACGTTTATAACACGCTAGTTAAGTTCTGCTCATAATGTATGTTATTTAACTGTTATTGTTTCTAGCCATTTATAAAATATTTACCTAATAGAGCGACTGACTTTAAGATTATTCCAAACATTTTTACAATTTTATATAATGGCTTATGTCACCATATATTAATATCGTTTAAACTCACTCTAAGTTTCAATATTGGTATGATACTAAATTTTAGGTAACACTGCTTCCACTTTCAATATAATTGTTTCATTTGGATAACTCGGTTTTAACCAAATTTCATGAATATACATTAACCATAAAAAATCAATCAACTATGCCTGTAAACGAACCGAACGTTCAACAAACCGTTCGTGAACCGTTCGACGGGAGTTCGTTTATGTTTGTTCGTTTATCTAAACAAACGAACACGAACAAGATTTTGAGTTCGTTTAGTTAAATAAACGAATACGAACAAGGGCCCGTTCGTTTGTTTGCGTTCGTGAACATCCGTTCGTGAACATCCGTTATTGAACATCCGTTCGTGAACATCCGTTCATGTTCGTTTGTTTACGTTCGTTTATTAGTGTTCGTTTGTGTACGTTTGAGTTTGTTTATGTTCGTTTGTGTTTGTTTAAGTTCGTTTGTATTTGTTTATGTTCGTTTGTGTTTGTTTCGTGTATGTTTGTATTTGTTTATGTTCGTTTGTGTTCGTTTATGTTTGTTACCCTCGTTCACGAACCATTCATGAACACTAAATTTTCTTAACGAACCGTTCGTGAACACAAAATTCCGTTCGATAAGTGTTCGTTCGGTTCGTTTACAGGCCTACAACCAACGCAAAAACTAAGAATCTTAAGAGGCTCAAGGTGGTTATACTTTACAAGAGTAAACATATTTGACTAAAATTTAAACGTGTAAAATCGGTCGAATGGACCAAAAGTTGCCCTAAGTTTATCAGACCATTGTTTTGCTAGTATAATATCTTTATCATATTTGCTATATATTTTATTCAGATTCAGATTAAAAATACTGAATATGTATAAACTTTTTGTGTGCAAGACGTAGCTAAACAAGAATCATGTGCCCGCACTTCGTGACGAATTTATAAAGATACACTAAACCCTATACATCATTAAAAAATATAAAAATAATAAAAAACTATTTATGTATTTTATCATTCCCTTGGTAAATGTTAGTATAGTTAATTAAGTGGAGTGTACTTTATAAGGCACAATATATTAATCAATCAATTTTTTATGCCAAAATCACAAAAATCATAGAACGGTGGCGCAAAAATCACTCATTCCAACAAAATAACAACTGTTCCAAACAAAATAACATTTTTTTATAGAACACTTATCTACTTCTACTACTATAATAAAACAACTTTCTTAGTGCCACATGTCACCTTTTTAACACCACAATATCCACGTGGCAGCATATTAAAATCACATAAAAAATTTTAGCCGTAATTAATGCAAAAGATTTAAGCCATTATTAAGTCAAAATCTATGATTATATTATATCACAATAATTCTATTCAAAATCAAATTACTGTAAAAAAAAATCTCCAAAATAATTCAAAATAAACAAAAATATGTCGGCTATATCATACCAAAAATAAACCAACGAATTTTCAAAATTATGTTAATATTTTATTTAATTTAGGACTGGAAACCAAAATTTTAAAAATTTATAGTCGATCAGCTGAAAAATAGCAAAACGTTTTTTTGCAAAAAAATATATATATAAGAGTTAAGAAATTTAATCAATACCCAAAATATAGATAATTTTCGGATTTTTAATTAACAATTTATACTTTAATATAGATAATTCAATTCCATATTTATTTAGAAATCAATATTAAAACTTTATGTATGCATTATTATGGATTTTTTTTAATTAACTGGTAAAATTAATAAATTCACGTCCATGAAAATCAATACTAATATTTCAGTTATAGATTTAATATTCAAGTATTACTAACAATTCAATTCTGTATTTATTTTATGGGTTTTGCTAATGACAGCCCTTAGGGCTGTCAATAACATGCATTAAAATGTTGTACTTTTATTACCGGATGAGAGATACCTAAAATGAAAGAGGTGGTTGTTGATTAATTTATAAGTTTTAATGCGTTTATTGACAGCCTTAAGGGCTGTCATTATCAAAATCTTTATTTTATATATATACCCCTTTTTTTATTTTTCACTAATTCTGCAAGGGTTAACTTATGAGAGATTTTAGGGATTTATTAACAGGAAAGTTTAAACTACGGGATTTTATTAATGTCAATAAATATCTCCAATAAATCGTTAATCCAAAATTCTAATCAATATACGCTATTTAATCATGTTAAAAAATTCAAAAATAATATAATTGTAAAAAAATATAAAATTTTAAACATAATTTTTTAGATTTCACGGTTTGTTTAAATCATTATAAAATTGACTTATGATTGTCAACTTTTCTAGCCATGTAATATTGTTATGCATCGATGCTTACAATTAAGGATGTGATATAGAACTAAAAAATTGTATACGCACTTATACTGAACTGGAATCGTAACCGGTTGGAATTGGATTGCTAAATATCAGGTCGGGTGTCGCGTCTAACTTTTATGTGAAAATTGGGTCTCGGATAATTTGGGTTCGAATACATCGGGTATATAACTAATCGGGTTTAGACCCGAACTGAAATTTAATTAACTTTTTTATGAGCTTAATTAATATTACATTAATTTAGTTTAATATGTAGTTGTTCTTGCAAGCCCCAATGATGCTTCTTTTTCGATCGACGGAAACTTATGTTTCAAAATATTAAAACTTAGAGCATCTCTAATGGTTAACTTTGCAAAAGCTTATTACTTTTGTCACATTAAAAATCCACTAACCAAAAACCTTTTTATAAATTACATCTTAAATGGTTAATGTTTCCAAAAACTTTTTCTTTTACAATATTTCTGATATACCTTTATCTATCTCAAATTTTCATAAATACCCCCTGTATATAATTTGACACTTTTTTGACATCTTACTAAATATAATATTTTTAATAAAGCCTCATACAAAAATCTGATAATAATTGACATTAAATATTATATAATTTATTTATTAACTAAAAATGACAAACATTAAAACTTAGTTAAAAGGTTAGTAGAAACTTAGTTAAAAGATTAGAAACCATTTGATCTATGAGTAATTGAGAATTTGTTTAACTATTATACCTTAGTATTCGGTTTATGTTTATTACATGATTGATATATGTAAAATATTCTAATATTAAATGTATAAACTAATAAATATGATGCTAACACCTGAAACCGGCTCTAATTACTATTTCGGTTCCAACCGGGTCTATACGCGATTTACCCGAACCATACCCGGAACCGAACCGGAATTTGTAAAACGGTTCGATTCTCGGGTCTGCTAATCCTCTAAAATCGGGTCCGGATCCATCCAGGTCAGTTCCGGACCCAATTCCATCCCTACATACAATTTTACTCGTACCGTTAAAGAATCAACTATTCTAATTTTGTCTTTTGATAATATAACTTTTATGATACTGTTAATTAAATAGTCAACCATTATATTGTTATGTTAATTAGTACTTAATAATTTGTTTTATCAACATATAGGTTTCTGTTAAAGAGCATTTTATCAACTGTTTAATAAATTAATTACCTTATAGAAATATTTTATAATATTTTATATGCTTACATTTAATGAACTATATTTGTATTATACTTCGTATAAAAATTATTTTCAGAAAATTACGTCAACTCGTGATTTTTCATGGGTCATAAACTAGTTCTCTATATATACAATAAGCATTAAAAGTTACTGTTCATTAACTTTCTAAAAACTCTGTTTTGAAAATGCCGTTCCGTTTTGTGAACTTTCTTCGTCTTTTTCTACTGACATTTAAGAGAGAGATTGAAGTTGGAAAGTGTAATGAGGAAAAAACTATAAAAGAATGCATGTAATTTTTCAATTTAATCACTCTTTTTTAGTAATTGTAATTAATACACCCCGAATGCGTAAGTAATAATTTATGTATGTAGTTTATTTGTATAAACAATTTATAAATGTCAAAATGAGTAAGTAATAACAAGTCGGTGTTTTGATGACAGAATGCGTAAGTAATGATGTTAATTTTATCATATTAATCTTTTAATATGATCAGTGAGTGGTTCGGTTTCAAATGGTTCGGTCTAAAATCAAAAATTAACTTAAAAAGTCAAGTAAACTTTCTCGATTTTTAGTTCGGTTCAGTTCCGCTCAATTCTCAATCTAATTCGATTCATTATGAGGTCAACCGAAAACATTTTGTTTTTTTGGTTTTTTTTATTTTGTCGATGTATTACTATCACTTCATATCACTACGTTTTCAATTCGGATATTATGAGTCAACGTACAAGAAGAGTAGATGAGATTGACAAAAGTTTTAAAATACCCCTTAAAATAGGGTTATTTTTATAAATAATTTTAAAATTTAAGTTTTCAACCCTCAAACTATATATTAATGACAAAAAAAATATAACTAATTTCGTAAGATATTTAATCATCAAAAATTTTAATCACGATTCCATTTTAATCGTTTAACCTCTATTTACAGTATTTTTTTATTAGCTTTAGTTTATCTTTTAAAATAGTCAGCATTATTAGTTATCTTTTTAGTTATTGTTATTATTATTATTACCATTATTATTATTATTATTATTATTATTATTATTATTATTATTATTATTATTATTATTATTATTATTATTATTATTATTATTATTATTATTATTATTATAAAGTTAATTTAAGAATAATGACTACTCCATCACTGATAATATGGTTGTTATTGTTATAATCCTAAAAAATTTTGACCAACACATATAAAAAAGTTATATATGATATAAACCAACTTTTTTGTTTTTCTTAAGAAAATAAACGATTTAAAATCCCGTAGCAACGCACGGCCCAACATTGCTCGTGTAAATACATGCCAGGAAGTTGCTAACAAACACATAAAAAATTACATTATTATTTCATGTAACATTCATACATTTGGTGTATTATCAGTCCATTTACAACTCATAGATATATAACACTAATTATATTATATAAACAATATATTTAACAGCAAATACACAAAACAGGATGCATCATCCATATAATTCTACCTTTACAAAACAACTGCGATATTTTTTTTCTTTTTTAATTTTTTTTCTTTTAAACACACACACACACATACTTACGGTTCTTGTGATCCATCGTCATCATCATGATCGCTATTTTCAGGATCTTGAAGCATATTCATGAGCATATCAACCTGATTTTGCAACATTGTATTTTGGCGTTCAACGTCTGCACGCTTGCTTCGTTCTTCAAGTAATTGTAGTTGCAGGTGTTCAAGAACACGTGAATCTTCATCCAACTGCTCGTTTAGACCGTTGATTTCTCTGTCCTGTATTCGCAGTTAGACTCGTAGTTTGTTTAGAAACGGGCGGGTTGGGTAAAGTGTTAAAAAAACCGGTTTGGGTTTGAATGGGTTTCTTGGTACGGGTTGGAGTTTGTTGGGTCGGGTTTTTACCCAAAACACTTTATGTGCCAAATATTGGTAAAACTTTAAGTTTGAGGGTTAAACGGCCAAATTGATGAAAGTTCAAGGACTAAACCATATCTAACCCTAACCCCAAGTAAAATTACACCTCAACAGAAAATTACGGTAATAGGTTAACATAAGGGTTAAAACACTAACTCAACCAAAGTCTAGGATAAAACTACTACCAACAAAACGTTTTGAGGATTAAAACACCAAAGCAATGAAAGTCTGAGGACTAAAAACATAATTAAACCTTTAAAAAAATTCTATTAATATACTTTATAACATTAGGCATCGGGTGAATAATTACAGGCAGGATGGTCAATTTATCTTTTTTAAATTCTAGCTGATATGTTTGACTTTTTTTTTAATTATAGTCTTACACTTAACATTTTTGACATTTAGGTTTGGAATACTTACATTTTAACCTCCTTTATTTTAATATGTTTAATATTTTTTTCCCTTAAAAATTGTAAGGTGCAGATTAGTAATACTAACATTTACCAACTTGATTTTATAGTTCATAATATATATAGTGTCCAAATTATTGAGAATATGAATTTATGGTTGTATGAATATCATTAAACATTCTTTTGGGTATGAAATGAAAATTCCCCGCGACATCGCGCGGGGTAAAAACCTGCTAGTTAAATACATAAAAAGGAAAACGGTACCTTTCGGTTCATTTCTTGTACTGCAATTCTCCGCATACTTTCAACAACATCAACATTTACAAGTTTTCTTTTTTTCCCGATTAACCATCCGCGAGGGTAACTAGCAGAATCAAAATCAGGTGGCGGGAGTAAAGATTCAGCTGAAGAAAGTTGTCTTCTACCATTTAAATCCATTATTGGTTCCAAAGGTTCAAATAAAGCCTTACGTTTCTCTGATAATATTGTTGGTGGTGGTGTCGATTCTTCCATTTTTTCATCGCTTAGTTGGTGGTTGTTGTTATTTTCAGATGTCTTGTTTTCATCATTTGGTATGTCCTTTTGTAAATTCTTCGCGCTAACTATAAGTAGAAACTGTTAAATCCATTTAAATCGTACGGGTCGTGTTCAGGTTGGGTTTAAGATAAATGGGTCAACCCATCAACCCCTTAAAAATTATAATTAGAGATAAAAATGTGGTTGGACAAATTCACAAAAAGTCAACCATATCATATTTCCTATCTACCAAATACATATAAAATCTGACTAGCTGTCCTTGTTTTCTCGCTGATATTTAAGTAAAAAGAGCAATGTCAAGTCAAAATGAACGGGCCTCATTGATGAACAAATATTATATTTATAATAGAGAAATGTTATTGATTCCTACTATTTGTGCCTACTCACTTGATCAAGAAAAGTGTCCAAATCAAGGGATGAGATAATGAGAGAGAATTAGTGGATTACACATGAGTAGACATCAATGACAATTCTCTCTGTAATATATTCATTTAGAATAACTTTTCATTTAGAATAACTTTTCGTTGTTCCACTTGACCAAAACAAATGGATGTTTGTACCTATTTTGACCTTTTTCCTAATCTAAAGTTTGTAATTAACGTTTATCGTTTCCGCTTATAAATTATAAAGCTACAGTTTGTTGTAATTCGATAAATTGGCCACCTGCTCCATTAAACCTTTTATCTAAATTTCCTCTGGTAAATATAATAATCAAACATTGAAACTGTCGCAGCATGTAGATAAACAGATCTACTACTTATAAGTAATTCAATCAACGGCAATTTAACAATCAATCATAAAATTACTCACTTCTGTTCAAATTATTCAATAATTACTCATGCCTAAAATCAATCCCAAAACTACTGAATTATGCTCAATATCATTCACAAAATTCCTAAATTACGCTCAAAGTCATTCACGTATGCTGGCAAGTCAAAATCATTGGCAAAATTAAAAATTACTCAATTATGCTCGAAATCATTCACAAAAACAATTTAACTCGAGTTACCTGATCTCTTACGAGATTTCCAGAAAACAGGAGTAGAAGACACCGGCGAGAAGCCATTAACGGTAGGTGAAGGTCTCTCCGTTTTATTATCTTCATCCATTACTCCGTCGTAATCTGCAGTTACAAAACAATAAATAGATCAAAATTCAGCTAATACTTTCACCAAAATTATTCTCTTAAACTTGAAGAACACGCAGTTAACGGTGAAAATACACACAGAAACAGCGAAGGATGATGCAGAGAGAATTTGTTCTGGTTTTTATTGTGTGACCAGAGTTGTTGAATTGTGTAACGTACATTTGTTGCTCACCCACACCAGATGACATATATTTTAACGGCAAGATCGAGGAAAAATGGACGGTCAGGATTGAACGGTGGGGTCTTTGTAATGTACACGGTGGACGGTGTGCTGACCTTTTAATTAGGGTGTTAAATTTGTACCGAACAAAACCAACCAATATGCTACCAACCGTATCAAGAATAGTTGGTAGCCAATATGTTGGTAGCCAGCATGTTTGGTTGGTAATACCGTACCAACTGTCTAATCATGGTACAATAATGGTACAAAATTTTAAAACACTATGGTATACCGTACCAACCAAGATATATATATTATATGATTATTAGTTAAATATAATGTACCAAACTATCAACCTATTTGTTCAAAACTCCATTTACGACAAGATAGCTACATCTTTTGTTATTTTATCGTATGAGATTATATTTATATAGCACGTAACATATTATATCATTTTGCTTATTTTGTTTTCTTGTTCGGAAAACTTGTTAATATGTTTAATTGGTCGATAATGATAAAATACAATTGTTATTTTGTTATTAATTTTTTTAATTTCATATAAGTTTGTGATGTTGGTATATATCATTACCAATTTGTACCAACCACGATTTTTGGTAGCTAAATAAATTGGTACCAAGTAAACTTGGTATGGTACTAGTAGCTAAATCAGTATACCAATTATAGTTGGTACGGTGCACGGTATGAAGAAAATATACATGGTACCGTACCATGTTCACCCCTACTTTTAATCGGGTTTTTATGATCAAATTACCATAACACCCTTCCGTTTAACGAGATATTACCAGAATTAAAGAGATTTCTTTCAGTGGCCGAACAGGAGATAAATTGGTAAGTAACCTTTAAATTATGGTATTATTGCAGAAAATTCCCTCATTATTTTGGATTTTTTACCTACAAAATGGATTTAATTTCAGTTAATTAAGATAGGCTTACGAAAGATAAACAAATAACAACATTATTTCTAGGAGATTCTTTTCCTTGTGCAACCCTACGATGATAATAGTTGAAGTATATGGTTTTTAGTTGGAGGCTATGATAATAGATTTTAAGTGATCTTAACGAACTAATAAAAAGTGCAAGGATGATTTATGAAAATAAGGCAATAATGTAGGGGGTTTTATAATAATTTACTCGAACAAAAGAATATACTCCACCTTGCGTTCTTGCCGTTACATTTTATAAGTTCATGCATTTTATATTTCCATTTCCACACATAAACATTTCTTCAACTCGTGATAATTCAAATTTGTAAATTTTCTAGTAAGGGTAAGCATAGTTGGGTACTTGGGTGCCCGTCGGTTCTGACCGAAACTGAAATCAAAATCGGAACCTTTAATATCGGTTCCTCAGTTTTCAGAACTGGAACCAGAACTTTCGGTTCCAATTACGGTTATTCTGTCGGCCTGTCTCTAAAATCGTAAAATTAAAATACGATGTAAAGCTTATATATTAATCATTTTTGTCATTTTATGTATCAATCTTAGAATAATCATAATCTCTAAACATTTAAACATATGTTCAATTAAAAGAAAAATGACTCAAGTTTTTAATTTTATTAAGAAGTTGATTAGAAAAAGTTCCTAAAAACTTTGTAGATATCTGATTAAAAGATTGCCTCTTAATTGGTACATTAAAAAAGGGACTTACTAAACAGTCCCTTAAACAATATCTAAAGTTGTATTGGTAGTCTAACTATAAAAGATGTTTAATACCCGACAATCTATTGCTTATTGGCAACATAACAATTCGATACGTTAGGTTATTGTCGGATCATTCTTTTAACGTATAATAAATTAAGAAACTAACTATTTGTTATAAAAACCCGTAATTTTACGAAAACCCAAACGTGAGCGTGTTCACGAAAGCTTGATCATGGCAAAAGGCAACATCAAGTATTTAATTTGATGTTATTAAACTATGAAATAAAATATAAAAAATAATATATTTCAGTTTCGTCTATATATAATTTATAATTGTAGGTGATTTCGTCTATATATAATTGAAAAAATAATATATGCATGTATGTTTTAGTTACAAGACACCGAAATTATAACAATAGTAATGGTATTTAGTCCTTTAATTTGGTTATACCCATTAGATGAAAACATGTGTTAAAATCAAACGATAATATTAAGAGAGAACTAGTGGATTTCACGTGTCTATCAAGTATGTAGGATTGTAGGAGATGAGTAAGGTGGCGTTTGATTTCGATTTAATCGACTTAATGGGGAGATAAGAAGTCTATTTGGTTACGTCTTAATCCGGAGAGCATGTCTTAACCGAAAAAGTCATGGGATGATGCTTTCCCCATTAAATCATAACTTTTTTTTATCTTTTCATATTTATATTTATGTAGTTTATACTAACTAAAATTTCATGTTCTATATAGTCTAGTCAAAAAAGTGTTTAATTTATAATTTTATTATTTTAAAATAAATTTTTATTTTAAAATTTAACTTTGTTATTTATATATCAACATTTTTTATTATTAAAAACTTCAATTTAAAATTATTTATCACTTAATTATGTTTAATTACAATAATGAGACACTGGAAATGGAAAAATTGACAAATTTTATTATTAAGACCATTCATTCAGCATGAAAAAATAAACGATAACACTAATTTATGCTGACAGATATAATATATCTAGATAAACACTTGATATATCTTGATTAGTAAAAAAAAACAAACAGGCCCTAAGACTAAATGACGTAACTAAATATTATTTTTTCTTGTAACAATCCATATTCCATAAGCATAGAAGAGATACATGAGCCTACGGCTCAATAAATTATCTTTGGGATTTTGCTATAAATGGATTTATGGTCCATATATGTAACCGGAAGTATTAGTTTGTTTAAAATAAATACTTTAAAAAACTAGATTTATAAAGTTAATATGATTGTTAATATACTTTGTTATGAGAAAATATCATTTTATTGTATGCCTTGGTAAGTCTTATTATAAACTAGCTTGTCAATATCTGGTTTTAATTTAATAGGAACGTAGTATTCATTCTTTATAGCATTTTGTCTCGTTCTAACTTAAAAGAACGTTATAAACTTTGTTATACAAATAACTTTATAAAACTTATCATTGTGCATGCTTATATAAATTGGGTATCATTAATCAAGAATATGCACAATAACGATTAATCATCGTGCATGCCCATACATGTTAACATCTTTTTAAATAACCGTACGGATGTCTTAGATTTCGATTTGGAAACTTATTGCATTTTGAAAACACAAATAATTTAAAATATATTTGACAAAAAGTTTGAAAGAATCAATTATTTGTATTTTGGGCAATCAAAATAGAGTTTTGGAAAAACAAGTAGGGCAATCAAAATAGAGTTTTGGAAAAACAAGTATAGAAGTGTTTATTGCATTTTGAAAACTAATTACAATTCTTTTTTAGGTTGGTTGATAATTTTTTAAACATCAAATAAGTAGTTAACCTTTTGCACTCGATCATACATTAAACTAAAAGTTGTAACCTTAAATATAAGTATGAAATGTTACATTATTTTTCAATCAACTAAAACAAAACTTAATACTGTACTACCAAACATTTAAAACCTAATTAGTCAATTATTCTTTTGACCAAGAATTACAATTCTTTAACCTATAAAATCCCCCAAAAGTTAAATAATCTAATGACGTGTGATGGCAACAAGTAAGACCGGTGCCAATGGTTTGGCAAACTGATACCGTCAATTGTTGCCAAATCAGCGCCACGTCAGCTCATCCTTCAACCGACACTAAACTGACGTAACCATGCCAACAATACCACTTCCCTTTAATTTTTTGGGACCCACCATTACAAAACACAAACACACAAAATACCCCTTTGGACCCACCAAAATCAACCGGCGAACCCCTCCTCCCCGTCTCCAAACCGGCTAATGCTCAACCGACGGAAAAACTGCAGGACCGTGCCAACGGTGTGCAGTACCGGCGTGCAACCGGTGGTGCAACTGCACCTACCATTGGCACCGGTCTAAGATAATTCGGTACATGCATTTCCACCCTCTATGCAAATAGACACCCTAAATATTATCCGTGTTGGGTCAAATGGTCTTGGAGGGGTTGGTGCATTTGGTGGCGTTCTAGGATCATCCATAGAATTTTCTGTAAAAAGATCGGACAATATTTACAAATGGATTAGAAGTTATTTTATTTATCGTACCATACTTTTTAATCTATGATTTTATTCTAAAACTTTTAATTAAAAGCATGACTATATACCTTCTAGTTCTTCTAAAAATGTGATTTGACTATTTGAATTCGGGTTATCCTGGCTGAAAGTTGTTTGACCCCGTGATGGTGCTACCCTTGGTGATGGTGGTGAATTTGTGTTATCTCGGCCATAAGTTTCATGGCCTTTCGATGGTGCATCCTTTGGCGGTGGTGGTGCTTTTGGGAGGATTCCTAGTCCAACATATGTAGTCCGATCTTGTAACAATGATAGTGGTGATTGAAATTCTTTTTCTCCACTTACCATTTGGATTACATCGGCCTCGTGAAATGGTGTTTGGCGATCAAATCTTCCATATATAAGCCCGTCTACAAACAAAACAACATATTAATTATGTTACTGGAGTTTAGGTGTCCCAAGGGCCACAAGGTTGTGGATTCAAATCATGTTGTAGACAAAATGATGTATATTTAGGGTGGGATGTGTGTTAGCCGTTCAAAAAATAATTATTTTACTGAACAATAGCGTCATGCTCGTATATTAAAAGCTATATAAACTAATTATAGGTAATTATATACTGTACCTTGTAAATGTCGAGCATCGTAAGCTCCAAGAATGGCAAAGAAAGTTAAGAAAATAAGAGCAAATTTCACGATCTCCTTTGTTATTGTTATGCAAAGAGACTATGAACTGAATGAATATCCAAGAGTACGTGCATCTATATATATATAATAACTATAACTATTTAGATACATAATAATGTAATACGAATAAAGTCTGAACTGATTGCAACTTATACAGTTGACTGATCAGAGAATCAATAACCACTTTCTGTCTTTCTACTCTCCCGCGTATCTGACCAATTCAATATAACGGTTTTTCAACATATGGATGTAAAATTAGGATGAGTGATTTATGTACTATAAAAATTACTTTGTACATCATAACTATTACTCATTCCGTCCTACAAAAAGTACCCATTTTTCATGGGCAAAAGTTTTAAGAAAATAGTTAGTTGTGGGGTAATTGGTACTCCCTCCGTCCCACAAAAAACTTTCCATTTCACTCTAAATTTTTGTCCCACAAAAAACTTCACATTTCCTATATATGATGGGCTCCACATAATAAAAAATTATTATTACTAAAGACTCCACCACTAATATCCACTAACTATCTTTCTCTCTCAAATCCAACCTTATATTTTAATCAAAAGTATTATCAATGACCCCACCACTAATTATCACCTAAAAACTTGTGCAAAAGCCAAATGGGAAGTTTTTTGTGGGACGGAGGGAGTATTACTTTTGATTAAAATATAAGGTTTGATTGGAGAGAGAAAGATAGTTATTGGATAGTTAGTGGTGGGGTATTTGAAAATTATATTATTTTATTAAGTGGACCCCCATTAATTTGAGAAATGAGAACTTTTTTGTGGGACAAAAGTTTAGGAATAAATGAATACTTTTTTATGGGACGGAGGGAGTATATTATAGTACTTGTATAGTTCATTTTAAATATTGTACAGTGTGATGTATATGGTAGTTTATGTGATCTAAAAATCACATCTTATAAATTAAACACGAAATTGTTTCAAAATGCATTTTTGTGGCTAAAAGGCCATTTTGTAGAATTTAACAACTTTGTAGTCGTAGCTGCGAGACGTTAGACATGTAAGATGTAATTTTATGCTGGGTTGTGACTTGTGAGGGTGAGCGTGGTCTAAAAATCGAACCGAACCGACCGATAAAACCGAAACTTAAAACGATGCATTTTTAAAATCGAATTCGAACGACTACATGTTTTCAGCGTTGGTTCAGTTCAGCTTCGGTCCAGTTCGGTTTATTTAGGCCAAATGTTCATCCTTATCCGAAAACCGGACCGGCGGACCGAATCGAACCGAAACCAATAGAACTGAAACCGAAAAATGATGAATTTTTAAAACCGAAACCATAACCGCAGTTGTGAGCTAAAGCTTAAGTTTCGTACTTAGTTGGTAGCCTCTTTAGAAAGAAAAAAAAAATCATTTGCTGAATTATGTAATTACTATTACTATCAAATAATATAATAATATATTTAAACGTTTTCTTTAATAACTTTTTCATATAAAAACAAATTTTGTAAAGTAATTAGGACTATACTATATCGTTTCCTAACAAAACGAATATTTCACCAACTACTACCGCAAGTTAGACCCATTGACTGGTGCTAGTCTCCAAGTCAGCGTTTACCTAATAATTTTGTATTAATTAAATTTTATTCATAAAATATATTTTATGTATATGAGTTTGACAAAATTCATTCTTGAAAATAAACTCTCAATATAAATAGTGATAGTGTGAACTAAAGAAGTCATGAAGACGTAAAGTTTATATACATGTTTGAATGACCAATATCTATAAGGATGAATTTTACATGCATCTTTGTAAACTTCATAAATTATATTGTTGAGTATGTAACTTATTGGTATTACTTGATCTTTTATACATCACGAGGCAGCATGGGCTTTATCAGGATACGGAGTTGTTGGTATCACATGTACGGTATAAACAAAGCAAATTGTGTCGTAGGAAAATAAAAAGTAAAAAACATGAGTTCTTATATTACAATAACACAAAACATGTTATTCATACAACTTTATAAGCATAACTATTATTGAGGCAAAAAAGGTTTGTTAAATAAATTAATTACTTATTAAAATACGTAGATATTTGATGTCATTAGCACTAATAAATTCTTCATAATTTATGATTAAAAATTAACTTTGCTTTTCTAAAAAGCTCTAGTATAACTGAAACTTACGTGAATTAGCTTTAGTATAACTAAACCTCTCATAATGTTTAACTGATTTTAATTATACAGTATAACGCTGGTGGACCAAATTAGCTGTCTGCTAGGCGGGGCCAAAGCCTAAGCTCAAAAGCAGAATGTATATGGACTGAAACGACCATTAGGCTCACATAATTAAGCTTAAACGCTTATGGGTTTAAAAATAGAGAAAACTTACACCATTTATAAATAATTAGGGTACGTTTGGTACAGAGAATGGAATTGCAGGGAAATGGTTGCAGAGAATAGAATTGCAGAGAAAGGGAATTAGTCTGGAGAAAGAGAATTGACTCATCTGTTTGGTAGCACAGAGACTTCAACAGAGAATTGCAGGAGAGAATCATTTCTCTTGTTTGGTATAACAAAACAAATCAGTAGATAATTGTACAAACTTTATAATTAGCAAACATATTTTTTTCCCACAAAAATCATTATTATAACATACAAAATTCATGGATAAATTAATAACTAAAGCGCTTTAATAAAATCAATAATAACATCCAAAAAACATAAACTATTGTCACTTTCAAAAACATCAATTCAATCATCTCCATGTTATCACACCTATTTTGGTAACTCATGTAATATTTTGTATGTAACGTTCTTGATTCAATAGAACGACGAAAACGATGACTACACATCATCCACCAACGGATCATAACATACATGGCATAAAATGCACTTATGACAACTATTCTTTGTCTCAAAAGTAATTTTGTCATCTCAACTACACAATATGTAAATTACTAAACTACTTAACAAAAATCAAATCACGAGACATATTAAGAATCAAGTCTTGATTTATAAACTAAATCACAAATAGGATTTATAATATTAAAAATCAAGTCTTGATTTCTATAAATAAATCATGATTTATGTTCTGTTCGCCATGGATCACGTGGTTCAAAAATTAAGAATTATCACATACTTAAAGAAACTAATTTAATTGAATCAAAATCAAGCATATAGAAACAAATTTGTGTTCAGTTCGACATGGGTGAAAATCAACCATATGGAAACGAATTTGTGTTCAGTTCGAGAGAGAGAGAGAGAATACCTTGTTGGAAAGAAGCTATGAAGAACGGAGGTTTTCTCCTTCTACGTACGTACGAACGAACGAAGGTTTCTAGGGGCAGCTACGTGTTTTAAAAAGACGAAGTGATAAAGTTGGGCTTTCAAGTCTCCGCTTTTTTTTTTTCCAATTCCCTACTTTTCAATTCCCACCTTTTCCCTTGCTTGCAAGGAGAAACAAAACTAGAGAATAGGAATTGACAATTCTCCTTCCTCTCCCTTTCTCTATGTAACCAAACAAAGGAATTGGGTGTCAATTCCATTTCTCTCCTCCCAATTCTCTGTACCATACACACCCTTAAAGGGAAACAGTTGGGCTGACGGTTTCAGTAAGCCCAGGTTATCCAGGAAGCACGAACACATACATATACAATTAAATGTGAATATACATGTGCTACATATTCTTGTTCCATAGATTTACTTGTTGCAACCTCTTGTTGTGCAACCACTTTCCATCCAGTAATCTCTTATTCAACTGCAAACGTAAGCCCATGTTTTATTTAGAGGACTAATTTGAAGCTACATTAAGCATTTGAAACACTTTGGTTGATTTTCAATGTGTTGATCCGTTTGAATTTAAGTTTTAAAACAACCCAAATCAACCCATTTATAAGCAAATCGGTCAAAACTTCCACCTCTATCGCAAAATTTTAAAATTCACCTCCATTTAGAGATGGTACTTCAAGTTCAAATATGTTACCAATTTGGAGGCATCATTCAACCATATAGATTCAAAGCTTTTTACATTCTCCCTTTTATTTGAATCACTTCATTTGGTATACTACAACAAAATCAATATAATAATATCATCTTAAATAAACAATTACCACAATTATCATGTTTTAATTTTCCGATGTCCTAATTAGCGTTCCTTTTTTGCTTTTAACGACATCGAGTACTTTGCGATCTGATTCTCTTGAGCCTCTGGTTGCTTCAGGATTTTACTTTTATTTAAGAGTATCATTTTAACGAATATCTGTAACGACAAATAAAATTCAATCAATGACCTTAACCCATAATAGTGTGTTAAAGTGTTAAACCACCAAACAATTAGCATTTAAATGGGAAAAAAAGTAACATCATCAAGAACCAAATATGATAATTAAAGGTGAATAAATATTGCGAATTTACATGAATTCAACATGTGTAATTGCTAGCGTAATTTGCTAAACAAAGATAAACTGTACCTGTATATCATACTTCAATACACCACGAATTAATATAAAAAAATGAAAGTGTCAAAGCGAAAACGGAGAAGGAAGGTGAAATCACTTATTTGCTATTTCTCAAACGGTCCTGAGTAAGTAAAAATCACTTACTTTTTCTCAATATCGTTTCCGAGTTCTCGCTTTTTAGTTGCAAAGAGAAATCATCATTCACATCATCATCATCTTCCCATTGTTGACTGATTTCTTTTCCTTCTTCCTTGTCATCCCACACTGCCAATTTGTTATTACCAAAAAATACTTAATTTTTATTAAATACGCAGATCAAAATGGTGACCAAAAGCCTAAAAACTTCAAAAAAGTAAGATATACATTATGTTTTCATATTAAATGAAAGTGTTATTAACCTTGTATGGATATATGGAGGAAGGTGAAAGTTGCCATATAATTGTCGAATGGTCTGATTCTATTTGCCAAGTAAATGAAGTCGTGATACATAATAGAAGGGAATTGATTTGTTCAAGGCATAATTTACTTATCTAAGGCAAATAAAGTTATTTAAGACAGATAAAGTTATTTAATTGCCTTGAAAAATTCTAATTTACATTGTATAAAATATAAATTGCCTTGAACAAATCATTTCCCATAATGGAATTAAGATGGAAGGAAAGTTTGGCAAGCCTTACTGGTATGTGAATATATATTGGAGGGAATGCACATTTGTGTAACGGCTGGAATTAACATGGAATTAAACCCAACGTTAAACCCGACGTAACTGGCCAAGCATTAATATAGGGTTGAGGTTATTATTTAAGGATGTTCGGTTGTAACCGTTGAATTTAAGGTTGGAATAAACGGATGGGTTCAATTTCGTTTGGAAACTCTGTTTTCTAATTTCCCCCTATATATTCCACTTTTATGATGGCTTTGATTTCACAAACCGTTATTTTCTGCTTCAATTTTGAGATCTCTCATTGACCCTAACATTTACTAACGTAATGGGGAAGAAGAAGCTCAATATATATAATATTGTAATTGTAATTAATATTGTATTTATTAATATCGTATTTATTAATATTGTAATTGTATAATATAATATTGAAATTAAAAACATGGAATTAATGCATGCAACATTAATATTGAAACTCATTTTTTATATATATAATATTATTTAAAAATACGTAATATATAATAATATTAAGTGTCGTTTTATCTTTAACATATTTTAGTTTAGAAAATATAAGATCATACTTTTACAAAGGGAATTAATTTTGCTACCACACTTTTTGATGCCTATACCACACTGTACAATTAAATCCGCATACTGTACAAGTAAACAATGCAATAATTGTGGTAGATAATTAAAACATGTGGTGTAAAAATCATCACCTTTTTACAAACCCCTAATTTTTTTTTTTTGTTTAAAAAACAAATTGAATGAATCAAATCTTTATATATATTAAAAAAAGTTTTGCCACTTAGACAATGACATGTCATAATAGCACCTAATCAAAGTATCATGTCATCAGCCAAATCATCAGTCCATATCAATGGGAATATGCCATTATAAAGTGACATTAACCCATCAATTAAAAGCTTACTTATGTGTATCATAAATTGATTCAATAAATCATCAATTAAAAGCTTTATGTGTACAAAAGACGAGTTATAAGACATAAATTAAATAGTTTTGAGAATTATGTTTTTTTTTGTTTAGTTAATTTTTCATTAATAAGTTTCATATCATCAGAGTAAAAATTAATTTTAAAAAATAAAGAGAACTTTAATTAAAATGAACTGTATTTGAATTCGTAAATTATCAAAAATCTACCTTTTACTTTTAGTTTGTTAGAAAATGAATTTACACTTGTTTTGATAACATCAAAAATTAACATACCTCACATTAAAATTTTGATACCAAGTTTTCTTTTCTTTCTTAACAAGGTCAGGGATGTTAAATCAAACAGCTTTTAATGTAATATGATCTTTTCATATTTAGAAAATAATAATTGGTAGTAAATTTTGTATAAAAAATATATATCTCATTGACCAGAGTTTATTTCTTTTCTTTTTACGATTGATTAATATACATCCTTTAATGGAAATTTTACAAGAATAATTTAATTTGTTAACCATTATACTTATAGCGTATTGTAATCCTTCATTATATTTATATTACAATAAAACAAGTACAAACATACCCAAATAAAAAAATAAAATAAAATCTGATTAAAGTTATTCTTCAATAAAATAACTTTAATTCGTAATTTGATATATCAACATTTTACGAGGCAAAATAATTAGCCTGTTATGACGTCGTTTAATGAACTCCACCACAAACGATCAAACATGATATCATTAGCAATATTCCGGTAGCCAATCTGTTTGTTTATGTTCCAAATTTTTTGATTTTAAGCTTTTCTTCCTCCCATGAATTCCTTCAGACACATATAGATACAAAATCTGTATCTATAGGTGTATTTATAGGCGGCAACTGTATTTTCTGATACTTCTGAATATCTAATCTCATTGATTATTGCTTCACCTCGAAGAAATTTACATTCAATTCAATACATGCATCTGTAAGTTCATCTATACTGATTTTCTATCTATATATTCTGATGATATTTTGATTTTGGCGAGTTTCTTTTTAGTGAAACGGTCAAGGATTTGGAAGTTCGTTTCGACATGAATGTGAGACAGAAAGCGGTTTTTGATTGTTTACGGGCACCTCATGCTCAGGATTATCTTCTTGCTATTCCCATAGACAGGCTAGGTCAACATATGTCACCTGTGGAATATTGTGCCATTCTTAAATATCGTCTCATGATTCCATTATTTCCGGTTGATGCGTTATGCCCTGTTTGTCGCAAGGCAAGTTTGCATTCCTTTGGGGAACATGCTATTCATTGTAAAGAGCTCACGGGTTTCAAGTACCGACACGATATGGTTCGAGATGTCCTTTTTGACATATGTAGGCGTGCCGGGATCTCCGCAAAGAAAGAAGCACCTGTGAACTTTTTGACTGACCCGTTGGATAGAAGATCCACACTTAGACCTGCTGACATTGTGGTTTTTGGATGGGTTGGGGGAAGCACGCGTGTGTGGATCTAACCGGAGTTTCTCCTCTCGTTGGTTTGAGTAGTCGGGGTGTTACGGTGGGACAAGCTGCTTTGAAAGCCGCCTCGTGCAAAGTGACAAAGCACGAGAAAGCATGCATTGAAAATCAACACGTGTTTATTCCTTTTGCATTTGACACTTTCGGTTTCCTTGCACCTGAGGCAGTGGAACTTCTCAACAGAGTCCAACGTGTTATGCATAGCAATCTTATGACACCTAGATCCACAAACGTTGTTTTTAAAAAAAATTGGTTTTGCAATTCAAAAAGGATAGCGGCGCAGCTTGTTGCCCGTTTACCTTCTTTATCCGTGTAAAAAAATGATCTTTATCAATAAAAAAGACATGTATCGATGTGTTGTTCTTTGAATCAATTGTTTGATAATAATACTTCGAATGTTACTTTTTCAGATCGTTTGATCATCGGCTACTGTTGTATTTGGGGTTTTTGTTAATTGAAACCCTAATTTCATCATCGGAGCAAGTAAATGGCTAATAAGTTGTTTTTTGCTCTCATTTTGACTTGATTTTTCGTTCATTTCATTAAGTGATTTCGTAAGCATATTTGATCGATTAAGTTCAGTTCATGGAAGATCGAATTGTGCAAAAACTTTAGGTTGATATAATTATGCAAAAATCAACATACGAATAACTGTTAATTGCAATTTGTAACCGTTTTACATCTGTTTTTATATAGTTAACTCTTGAGCAGCGGTCCAATTAATTTTGCTACCCCGGGCGAAGTGGGAAAAAAAATAGCCCACTTAAACTTAATGACGCATGAATTAACAAGTTCTTGTTCTTTTTTAATAGAGTTTTTCTAACATGTGCCCCCTAGGCACATGATAGGATGCATTAACTCACTCATTTTTTTTATAAAGTGTTATAATTATCAATAAAGTTTATAAGTTATATTTTGAAAGACATGTATTCAATGCATTTTGAAGTTTTAATCAAATTTTTAAGTGAGTTAATGCACCTAAACATGTGCTTAGGGGGCACATGTTAGAAAACCATTTTTAATAAGGCATCAAAACTAAAAATAGAAATAAAAAAAAACTTATTCAGACTTAGATTGCTCCCAGTGGTGGTCATCACTGATACCGTCAGTTGTTGCCAAATCAGCGTCACGTCAGCAGACACACTAACTAACATTAAACTGACGTACTCATGCCAACAATACACATTCCCTTCAATTTTTTGGGACCCACCATTACAAAACACACACACACACAAAATACCCCTTTTGGCCCCACCTAATTAAACTAACGCGTTACTTCCTCCGTCTTCAAACTCACGAGAATGCAAGTGGCGACAAACCGGCGGGAAAAGAGACGGACCATGCCAACGGTGCCCCAACCGGCGGTGCCAACCGGCGGGGGCCATTGGCACCCGTCTTATGAATACTAGTGCAAATAAAAAACTAGACCAAAGTCCCCAGCCTCCCGGTAATGACAGTAAATCTTGGTAGACCCCATAATTTTATACCTAAATTGGACAAAACAACAAATTCTTAGTAATTTTTACATCCAACATTTTTTATTTATCTCAATTGTGATAAAATAGTATATTGCCTGAATTTTGCGGAATTGTGAAGGAATAACAAGAATTAAAGTAAAACAATGTCCTGGTTGAAACACATGAGCCAAAGCCCAAGCCAAACCATTTTTTTTTTTTTGGAATTTCTTTAGATGCTTTAACTGCAACAATAACTGTTTTACCAACATCAGAGCTATTCTCCTGCTTCATGATTCGGTTACCATTTAGTCCAGAAATAAAATAAAAAATACATTATGTGTGCTTGAACTTGTTGGGCTATTTAGTATAGTTCTTGAATTCCAATACTTGTAAATACGAAATAAGAACATTAGGAAAAAAAGCATGTCACGCTGGTCAAAGAATAGGTGCTAATTGCAAAATATTTTGATTGCAATTATAAAGCACCCAAATCGTTCAATAATTTAGTATCCGAAATCGTATGAAACTAGTCCTTGCAGCTCAAGTCAGGTCCATTCAGTTTATTGTTCTCAGCCCACATTAAACATTTCTACACCACGTGATAAAATTATGAGTTATATTCAAACGTTCGTAAGTTTACTATTTAAAGCACACCATTTGCATCTTCATATTCCGATAATCTACTAGAATTAGAAGCTTATATGTCATTTGAATAATTAATATTTGAATACAGGGTTGTTCATGAGCATGGGCGACAAGGGCGACCGCTCAGGGCCTACAATATTTAGAGCTCACTTTAAAAAAAATAGTTGACGTATACATATGTGTGAACTCATTTGAATCAAGATAAGTCCAACGGAAATATAAAAAATATGTGGAGATTAGGGCGACACTTTTAATTTGGCGGAAATTTTTTAGTTATTTGGAAAAAAATTACTTTAGGGGCATATTTTTAAACTTTTGCACAGGGTCTAAAAATTGATTGGACCGACATTGTCTGAATAATACAAGATTATGAATGTTTCCACTTAGATTTGTCTGATTAGCAGGAAAAAAAGACTTAAATTTTTTATTCAGATGTTTATTAAGAAGTTTTACCAAAAATTTTACGTTTATCCGATTAAGATGCTAACTCTTAATTATATATATAATTATATGTGTTCAAAATTAGTGAAAATTTATTTTCAATACGTAATTTTCCAACAGTACTATCATTATCATACATTCAAACCTAAGTAGCCAATTATTCTTTAAGAATTACAATTCTTTGACCAATAAAAATTCAAATTACACTTCATCCCCTAAAGTTAAATAATCTGATGACATACGATGGCAACAAGTAAGATAATTCGGTACATGCATTTCCACCCTCTAGGCAAATAGACGCCATAAACCTTGGTCGTATAGGGTCAACTCGACCATACATCTCGTGCCCGTATGAAGTACCAGGTTGGTTCAGATTGTGTGGCGTTCTAAGATCATTTCGGCCATATACAGTCACATCCATATAACCTTTTGGTTTGTGTAACACCATAGTTGGAAGATCTGTAAAGTTATCGGACAATATTTACAAGTTGATTAGAATTTATTTTATTTTGCGTACCATACTTTTTAATTTATGATTTTATACTAAAACTTTTAAAAGCTTGGCTATATACACCTTCTAGTTCTTCCGAGAATGTGGTTTGACTATTTGAATTCGAAATATCCTGGCCAAAATTTGTTTGACCCCGTGATGGTGCTACCGTTGGCGATGGCAGAGATTTTGTGTTATCTCGGCCATAAGTTGCATGGCCTTTCGATGGTGCATCCTTTGGTGGTGGTGGTGCTTTTGAGGGGACTTCTAGTCCAACATATGAAGTCCTATCTTGTAACAATGATGGTGGTGATTGGAATTCTCTCTCTCCGGTTACCATTTGGATCACCTCGGCCTCTTGAAATGGTGTTTGGCGGTCCAATCTTCCGTATATAAGCCCGTCTGCAAACAAAACAACGTATTAATTTTTCTACCGGCGTTTAGATGTCCCATAAGATTATGAGTTCAAGTCATTTTGAGAAAAATAGTTCAGATTTATGTAGTGTCTCAAAATAGTTCAGATTTATGTAGTGTGTGTTAACCGTTCAAAAAAGATTCTTTTACTGAACACTAACGTCATATTAATATATTAAAAGCTATGTAAACTACTTATAGATAATTATATACCTTTTAGATGTCGAGCATCATAAGCTCCAAGAATAGCAAAGAAAATTAAGAAAAAGAGAGCAAACTTCATGATCTCCTTTGTTATTGTTATGCAAAGAAGACTATGAACTGAATGAATATCCAAGAGTACGTGTATCTATATATAAACTATTTACATCTACATATATAATATAATAATGTAATATGAATAAAATACTTCCTGATGATATACTTTGAATTTCACGTTTTTTAGGTAAAACATTATAATAAAAGTTAATTGGATTAAATTAAATAATTAGTAGAGCGAGCAGGTCCAACCACACCCAAGTTCAATAGTGCTAATGAACAGGGCCCACTTGTAAATAGGGGCCCAAAATTTTACTAATGTCCAATATTAATGACAGTCCTTAGGGCGATTTCTAACGTTCTTAAAATGTTTGTACCTCCACGGATAAAGTAGTGTTTCTAAAATTCAGGGGTAGTTTTTACATAATTTTTGTCTTCTTATTGACAGCCCTTAGGGCTGTCATTATCATTTTTCTATTAATTAGGCACAAATTCTTAACTAAGTTAGAAGATTAATCAATTATGCTAAAACCTATTTTTTATTCTTTTCTATGTTTTAGTATGCCTCTTAAAATTAAAAAAACATGAATCTCGTAATTAATGAAAAACATTAGAAAAAACGAAAATTCTAAGTTCTCCTTTTAATTATATTATGAGATTAAATAAATATAAGAATGTTATTGTTTATATTTTTCAAAGTTTTAGGGTTATTTTTAGGTAAATTGCACAGGGCCTTAAAATTCTCAGGACCGTGGATTTCCTAAATTTTAATTAAAGTGAAGTTAATGATATTAAAAAGTGTAAGTAAAGGTAAATGGATGTGGGTTTCCAAATAAGGTAAGTTTCAAAGTATATCACTTATTTTGAAACTTTCTAATGATGGAGGATGTATCACTTATTTTGAAACGGAGATTGTAACGGATTACAACTTATATAGTTGACTGAGAGTCATAACAACTTTCTGCCTTCCTAATATCCTGCGTATTTGACCAATTCAATCAACGGTTTTTTACCATATGGATGTAAAATTAACATCGGTGATTTCTACACCATAAAAACTATATTGTACTTCACAATTATTATTTTATAGTACGTGTATAGTTCATTTTAAATGTTGTACAGCGTGGTGTGGATAATAGTTTACTTAGTTCAAATATCATCTCATTAAAGTTAAACACAAAATGTATCAAATTGCATTTTTGTGGCTAAAAGGCCCTTTTGTAAGGGAATTAATTTGTGTACCACATCTTTTAATGTATTATGTATACACCACACAACAGAAGTATTACTGCAGACTGTACAAGCTTATAATGTAATTATTATGGTATACGGATTAAAAAATATGGCGTAAAAATCACCATACTCTTTTATAAATTTTAACTACATCATTAAGATTCAATTATATATTGAGTTGAGTGTTACAGCTTTAAGTTCCGTCGGAAAAATCGTACCGACAACTTAGTTGGTAGGCTTTTTACGAAGGAAAAAAATCATTGTCGAATTATGTAATTATGTATAAAATAAAATAATTTAATATAAATATATTTAATCGTTCTTTTTATATTTATTCATATATAAACATATGTTTTTAAAGTAATTTGGACTATTCTTTATCGTTCCCTAATAAAACAATTATTTCACTAACTACTACAGCAAGTTAGACCTATTGACTGGTGCTACTTGCTAGTCTCCAAGTTAAAGTTTATCGAATTGTGTATTAATTTAATTTGCATTCATAGAATATTTTCTATGTATTCATTCTTGATAATAACTATCAATATAAAGAGTTAGGGTTGTATCTTAGGTAGTTTACCTTTAAAATATAGTCTTAGCGGACAAATCTTAGTCATTGCATTAAAAAATCAAATGTGATTTAACACACAACCAACACCACCGGCCACCATCACCACTGTCGGCCACTGCCGCCCGCCGCCTCCAGCTGCCGCAATCACATGTGAATGGATACACAATCACATGTGATTGAAAGCAGCCGACGGTGACGAGGGGTTGCCGGTGGTGGAGACGGTGGCCAGCAGAGGTTGGTGGTGGTGGTCAGCGGTATTGAATCACATGTGATTTGATACACATGGGGTGGTGGTGGTGGTAGTAGTCGGCAGTATGTAATCACATGTGATTTAATACATATGGGATGGTGGTGGTGTTGATATATTAAATCACATGTGATGATGATGGTGTGGTAATTTTGGGGTTTGATTGATCCAAAGGTTGTGATCTATCCATTAGAACTTAACAAAAAAGATAGATTATATTGAACATTTCTCTAAAAAGTTGTTGTGTGAACTAACAAAGTCATGAAGACATACGGTTTATAAATATTTCTTTCATTGGATATAATTCACATTTCTATGTTTGATGGAATATTTTCAATAAAGAATTTCAATTTCGTCCAACCAAACATAAAAAAACCGTAACAATTAGATTTCAGTTTCTTCAAATTCTCAACCATTTTAGCAAACCAAAACCCCCTAAATGAACAATATAATTGACGATGTTATCAAAAATAAAATTAAAGTAATTTGTAATTAAAATATGGGTTAGGATTGATCAGGAGTTGGAACATGATGAACTATCACCAGTCAAGACGAGGAAGATTACGAGGACGATGGGAACCATGGTATTATTCTTTCTACCAGCAATGGATTGGGATAGTCATCCGAAAACGAGAAAATAGAGGCGCCGGGACACTCTATTATATGACCCCAGGCCTTGGCTCAAGTAGTATACTGGGCATTCCTTCCTATCGCAATGCCCCACGAGAAGTAGAAGTGAGATAAAGCTGCAAGGGATTGGCCGTTTCGTTCTTCTTCTGTACCGTCGCTTGAATGAAGACACCTGATCAAAAACCCCTCTCGACGAGTGTCAGCTCCTTCCAGGTACGCTGGTTGGCTAGTGTTATGAAATAGAGAAGTCAAAGTAGAGCAAGTAGAGTGAGGCCTTGACCTCGCCCTAGGGAGTGTGTTTATTTTTGGCATTATGGCGAAGACTGAATTTAGCTTCCAACCCTAGTCAGCAAGCTTCAAAAGTCCTTTCTATCCAATCTTGTAAATTTCTATTCTTTTTGCGTAACTTTCATGACTTCACACAAACCTAACCGGAATATGGAATAGGAAACTCTCTCCTTTCATAGCTCTCGGGCCTATTCTACTGATTGGTCTGCTCAGCAAACGTACAAAGTGGACCGCTGTTTGGCTGACCCCCTTCTTCCCATGTCCCTATCCCTACCCTAGAAGGGCTTGAAGATCGAACTTATCTTTCTTATTTAAGCAAAAGGCGATCCACTATCGGTTGTAGGCCCTTCCCCATAAGGCCCCACCGTCGGGGCATAAGCGCCCTCTTGCTACCCATATGCGAGGCGCCGTCTTAGCCTTCCCTGACCAGGATCGCTCCCACACCTATAGCGTTCGTGATCGGCCTACAGTGATTCGGGTGGTTGGTGGCCCCTTCGAGAGTTGCGGGTCCTTGTCGCTGCATGAGTGGTAGCTCACGCTCAAAAGTCCGCGCAGAGTTGGACAATTTTTTGAAGCGTGATGCTGATAAGTCCACTCGAGAAGATAAGAAACAAATAGAATCATGAAAACCAGAAGAATGAGTGGGATAATCAAGCTGCAATAAATCCTTACACCAGTGCTTGACTACCTTCTTTCCAGCGAAATCTAAGTTTTTTGAGGTCGCACATTCAATGACTGCTCTAGAGACGTCCAAAAGTATAAAAGAGGGTACTGGGGGAAGAAGGACCACTGCTTTGTTCCAGGGGTGAAGTAGCTGCTTCGATTCAACTCCCAAGATATATCATATAATAGAGCATGTTGCCCTGAAGAAGGATTGGCAAAAACTAGAAGAATAAACAAGAGATAACGCGCATACAAAGAGGATTCTTTAACCGGCAGCCTTCGGGCTTTGCCTGCCCTTTCTAATAAAGAATTATGGCTCGGCCCGGGAAAGCGCTGAGTCCAGCTATCGACGCAGGGGAAAGGGAAGCAAGTAAGCCATAGAGTCAGGCATAAAGCTAGGCCAGCTGGGGTAAGTGACCCAGGAAGCTACTGTTAGAAATGAGTGGGTATTTATAGATGTAAATGAGGTGGGATTTTTTTTTTTTGAATTTTTTTGAATTTTTTGAATTATTACCGTTTTTTTGTATTTATTACTATTTATTTCGAATTATTACCGTTTTTTTAAAAAAAAAGCTTTTTTTATTGGTTGAAAGGTACGGCGGGCCCCACTCGCACGCTCCTCCCTCCGTCTCTTCTCCCGTCTCGAAATCGGCTGGCGGCAAACCGGCGGACCAACCGGCGGTCCGTGCCAACGGTGCCGGAACCGGTGGTGCCCAACCGGCGGACCGTTGGCACCGGTCTTAGTTCATGTGTTATAATTACAGTGTTGATGTTGGCCATTTTCTCCAAGGCCTATGTATAGATCCAAAGATTAATTGTTTTGACTTAATGTCTTCCACTACAGGTTAGCAAATCTTTTCTAATGGTATATATAAATTAATTATACATAATATATATTGTTTAATTAATATTAAGGCTATTTAATTTAAAAGGTACGAATTGCTGCCTAAATGCATCAACCATGGAAGTCTTCTTACAAAACGAGCCTCAGCCTACCTCGACTAATAACATGGTTCATCTTTCCCAAAGTACGTTTATTCATAATTTATTTGTTTATAATTAAATACTAATTTTAAAATTCGTAAATTTATAAAACTCAACGATATTGTTGCAGCTGCTATAAATGGGATTGCAGTGAAATTTAACTATGGATTTCCTGCCTTGAATATGGCACGTTATGGTGCACTAACGCCGCCAATTTATAACTTCTCGAACATTCCGAAAGATTTTCCTCTGTTTCTCACTTATGGTGGTCTAGATGTTCTCTCGGATCCGACGGATGTCGCTGCGTTGCTTGAGGATCTCAAGATGCACGATGAAGGGAAGATTAGGGTGCAATATGTGAAAGTATATGGGCAATGCCGATTTCATCATGGTTGTAAATGGTAAAGATGTTGTTTATGGTGAAGTTATGTCGTTTTTTCAACAAAATCAATAATTATGACGTACAAAGTGCGTTCTTGAATGATTTTTTTCCCGCTTTTAAAAAAAGGGTTTGGCTAACTCATACTCTTGGGCATGAGATAAAAGTCATTTAATAATCTTGAACTTTCCAAAAAATGTATATTTAATCATTAATGAAGTTTATTTTTTATTAATTCATGAGATTCATTAAATGCAATTTGAATTGTATAAGGAAATTGTTGTTCATTCAGTGAATCTTGTCTCATGACCTTAAGGTATTATTAGAAAATCCCTTTAAAAATAATAATAATTAGTGTTCTAATACACAATCTTTGCTACGTGATATGTTTTACTTACACGATCCATAGATTTTGGTGGTATTTTAGTAAAGATATAATTTCTACCATGTGCAGATACATCCAATAATCAAATATTATTATTAAGGATGTTGATAATAAAAGTAACAAATGACCACAAAATTGACGATACATTTCATTGATAAGTTTCTTATCATTTTTATTTTTAGAAAGATATAGAGAAAATTTTATTAAAAATGAATTGTATTTAAATTCATAAAGAATAATGATATTTAGGCCTACCATTTAAACCTACTCATAGGCCTACTAATTAGACTAGCAGGATACCCGCGCAATGCGGCGGCGGGTACCCAGAAACCATATTTCGTGGCGAGCAAGTGTTGTTCGTTTACACGGTAATAATTGTTGCTAGAAATAAATAATTAAACGGAAATGTGGATTTTGGTAAGAGTTGATGATTTACAGCGTCGTATATTTAATGTTATTGGGTAAAATGGTTTTCGAGTAACAGACTTTTGTTATTAAGTGTGGGTGGTGTTACTAAAGTGTAATGTATAGCAAGTGGTTAACACATAATGATAAGTTAGGAGAGGTCTTGGGTTCGAATCTTATTAGTCGCGATTTTTTTTAAGGTAGAGAACTAACTAACAAAAGTGGAAAAATCCTTAAAATCAAGTTTAAGGAGCTCCTTAAACTTGCCTAATGGGGTAGGCCTAAATGCTTTATATATTAGTAAGATGAAGACACATGTCAAAATCAAGGGATAATATTAGGAGAGAGAATTAATGAAATACACATGTCATCCTATCAGGTGAGTAGGCCTATGAGTAGACCTAAATGGTAGGACTACATATCATTTCTCATTCATAAATTGTCCAAAATCTACCTTTTTACTTTATATTTGTTGAAAATAAAATATTTACGCTTAGTATGTTATAAAATATATCCGCTGTCACATTTCACATCTGCTAGTTTTTCTGAAAAAGGTTAGGGCATTAAATCAAACAACTTTTAATGTAATTTGATCTTTTTATATTTAGAAAACTAGCTTCATAACCCGTCCGATGGGCGGGTATGCTTCAAAATTTAGTACGTAGAAAAATACCAACAAAGATTAATAATTTTAAAAATGACAAATAATGTTGTAGCTATAATGATGAGTTTGTACAAAATTTGATAATCTCTTTTTACCTATATTATTTCTTCTCTCAATAATTGATAAATCCATAAATTAAATATATAACTAAAATCTCAAAAACATTACTTATCAAAGATGTCCAATGAAGGAAAGATGAATTCCAATTTGGTGGGGCCTACCAGATAGAATCTCTACCTACTCACACTCACACATAACCGTAAAAATTACAACTTTTTTTTATGTCCAACTAAAAAACATTTTCTTACACTTCAACTCCATACAAATGAAATGTTTTTCTTCCTTAACTTGTTGCCCACAGCTACTGAAGTTTTGTCAGCAAAAAGTGATGCTACAAATTAGTATGCAAAGTTACCCGATAGGTCAACTCCACCTAAAAAAATCAGAAAAATCCCATAAATTCTCCAAAATTCTGCTGCATTTTTAAACCGAAAATATGCACCAAACAGCAACAACAGCAGAAAAAAATCGAAAAAATCCCAGAAACTCCAGAAAAATGGGAATTTATGCAACTAAGGCCCACAAAAAAATTCAGCTTCAAAAATCCACCCCAACTGTCTAAAACTGACCAAACACTCCAGAAAAAACCCATTCGGCCCATTTTCAAGAAAAAATTCAGAAAAATCCCAAAAAAATCTGAAAAATGGGAAATCATAATCCTAAGTCTAAACCAAAAAATCAGCTTAATCCAAGCAACAAAACTGCCAAAAACTGTCAAAACAGTCCATTTTGACCCAATATTTTCCAAGTAAATTAGGGACAGTCTTGAAGTGGTCAATAGCATCCAGAAAAAACCGCAATAAATCTCATAAAATCCCTGAAAATGTAAACCATTGTTCCAACACTGTATAAAACTTTGCAGGCTGATCAGACCACCAAAAATACCGAAAATACCCCTCTGATAGTGAAGAATTTTCCCGAAATAATTCATTTAAAATGCGCCCAAAGTTTTAGACATAGGTATAATTCATTTGTGAGCAAAATTACGCACATTTAAAATAAACATTTAGCTTCAAAGCCCGCCTGATTGGGCGGGTATGCTTCAAAAGAGATATTAAAGAAAAATAACAAAAATATTAATACAGTTTAAATGACATGGCAAAACATAGTTGTAATGATAAGTTTGTACAAATTTTGATACATGAATAAATGTTACAGAAAATTTATAGACGAAATAAGATTTCTTTGTAAACGACATTTGTTGTTGAATTAGTATAATTTCCATATTTGTCCCAACAAATAACCTCCAATCCGTTCTTCTTCTTAACTCGTGATACAGCGACACAAAGTTGACCATGTGAGAATACTTGTTTTTGAACAAACAAACCAACTTGCGACAACGTCTGACCATGTCTTTTATTAAGAGTCATAGCCGTCCTACCACCTTCCAACAAAAGGTCCTCAATACCACTTGAGGCAACATTCAATACTATTGACCCTTGCGAATGTAATATTATTTTGGTAGAATAATGATAAACCACTTTAAAACTGAACATGAATGCATAATCATGAAAATCATGAAATTAAAAGTCAAATAACATATGATAAAATCATGAAAATAATCTTTATTACAACATCTTCCTTTTTCACTTGATCTACAAATTTCATATCTTAAAAAACACAAGAATAAAAATAACTTCAAAAACTTCAATTTTGTTTATATTTAAGTCCTAGGCTTGCAAAGTATAGAAAATTATTACGGAAAAAGTTTGTAAATATGATTTCTCAATATGAGAACTTAAAAAACTATTTGCAAACTTAAATTCCATATCTATTTTTAATACTATAACTTTTCATTTTGAGAAGTTGGGGACAAATATGATTAGTCGTTGCAAATATGAGAAGTTGGGTCAACCTAAACAATTTTTTGTAATGATGGTACAATTAGGGTACCTTGAAAAGACCAGATCTAAATATGTAAGTTAAAAGCATAAAATAGAAGATTATAATAAAGAGAACAAAAGGGGCCATTGAAACTAACACAATTGTTGATAAATACAAACCATCTATAGCTTTCAAACCATCTAATATACATACGATACTTATTTAGGTGAGACTCCAAATCAGTGAAATGTTGAAGATTAAAAACAATTAACCCATTATGTTTGGCTAAATTTCATCTAACTTATATATAATTTGATGATGATGATAATAAGTAAAACCTTAGGCATCATATCTGTAGTTGCAATAATTTTGTCAAATTCCACAAATCCTTCTTAAATTTGCTCTATCAACTCCTCTGCATCAACTACATCTGCTCCCACATTTTTTGCATCATCGATCTTTTCACCTATAAATTTAAATAATAATTCATAAATGTTACAATTATACTACAATTTATACCAAATTAATTAGTTAGAGAAATAACCTTTAGTCAAAACAGCTACCCTAACAACATGTCATATACCCTTGGGAAATTCACCTACAATACAAAGTTATAAATATAAGAAGAAACTATTAAAAAGCATAATACCTTGTATTTTAGTTAAAAGAATTAATAACTTACTGTTATTCTGAGTTGTCTATCATTATATTTTGGGCCAATATTCAGACGAAAATGTGCTTCTGCACTTTCAATAAACTTTGTGTTTGCCATTTGCTTGAGCAATGATACTGCAGTTTTTACATCATAATTTTTCTTAATCTCCCAAAATTTTAAATTTCCAAGAATCTCTTTGACTTTGTCTTTTAATCAAAATTAAACAAAATATAATTCAAAGTCAGCAACTTGCAAGTTGTAAGCTATGATGAGGCTCAATTATAAATAAGCAAAACATGGGCATTCAAAATCGACAAGGTTCAACTCTGGTTATCTAAAACTGATCGTTTGACACTAAGGCAATCAACATGCAGGGATCATCTCATTGTTGATTAATAGTCTATTACTACTTTAGCCTCAGTTAAAAGTGAACATTTGACTTTGGGCATGTTTGGGAAAGCTTATTAACGGGGCTTATGAGCTTATTAGCTTATTAAGCTCAAATTTACAAATGTATTTGAGCTTAATAAGTTAATAAGCTCATAAGCCCTGTTAAAAAGTTTTCCCAAACATGCCCTTTGTAGTGTGCAATGACCTATATGTTCAACATTAAATTGACAAAGACTACTTTTTTGTACAAATTAAAATTGACGATAAATTAGAGTCAAATAACTAAATTCAAGATTTACATACCCTGTCACTCTTTAGATGCAAAGGAACTTTCCCTTTCTTAGGTTTAGTAGGTGTAGGTCAATTGCATTTTGAATTAAGTAACCTGCATTGTTGATAAATATAAAACATCATCGAGAAACCATAATTGATGAAATGGGAAGACTAATTTGACGAAATGTTTTCAAATATCAGTTAAGAAGACTAATTTGAGTTAAGCTTACATTTCTTGTTTCTCAAGAACCTTTAATCAATTTTAAATTTATATAAACCAAAATTGATAAAGCAAGCTTACTGTTGGATACAGTCTGTTTGAGTACAACATCAGAAGCATCTCAAAATCATGTTAAACCTAGGATTGGTGTAGTTATCAAGAATTTTGAAATTAAAATTGAGGAATGAAAATGCATTTCATCGAACACCTAATATGCAAGCTTGATGTTAATCGAAAATGAAGATGCAGTGGCGATCGACATTTAAATTGAGGGGATTGAATGAACCATAATTTAAACACTCTTATCTCCGGATATATAAACCCTTTGGTTTGTAAATAATACTATCGAAATTGTTGGATAGGTCAAGAACTATAGAAATTACCTTATGTAGTGGAAGACTCCGATCGATTATACGGCCTTGGCCTTACATTGCATCAGCATGAAGCATGCCAATAGGAATCTGCGGGAGGTTAAGATCTGAGAGCAGATGCAGAGGGTTTACCGGCGGTCGTTGAAGATGCTGCGGGCGACGGGTTTAGGGCCACGAGTTGAGGAATGATTGTATGGTTGGACCAATGAGAGATTTACAGGTGGCATTTTCGGCCAATCGGGATCGAGCATTGTGCTGAGGTGTCGTACAATAATGGGGTGTAGCCTCATATATAGGTTAAGATAATACTCCCTCCGTCCCACAAAAAACTTCCCATTTGACATGGGCACAAGTTTTAAGGTGATAGTTAGTGGTGGGGTTATTGGTAATAATTTTGATTAAAATATAAGATTGGTTTGGAGAGAGAAAGATAGTTAGTGGATAGTTAGTGGTGGGGTCCTTAGTAATAATAGTATTTTATTGAAATGAGAAGTTTTTTGTAGGAAAAAAATTAAGGTCAAATGAGAAGTTTTTTGTGGGACGGATGGAGTAATTGGTAGTAAATTTTGTATAACTGTTTTTATATTTAATGGACCATAGTTTATTTTCTTCCTTTTTATTTAATGGACCATAGTTTATTTTCTTTCTTTTTACGATCATAATATATCTCTTTAATTAAAGCTTTACCAAAAATAATTTAATTTGTTTTACCATTATACCTAGGGAGCTGATTCGTACAGAGTAGATTTTATCCATGTAGAGCAACTTTATATTAAATTACAATTATACCCTTTCTCTTTTTTACCATATTTTACATTTAACCACCTCTCACCAAAACTCTTCTTCCCAAAACATCCGTAATCTAAGAACCAAATACAGTCACTGAAGATTGCTTGTTACTTCCATTACTATTTATGATCTTCCACTGCTGGAAACTTTAATTTAATGTACAACCGGAAACTTTAATCAACTGTTTGGTATATACAATTGTTAGGTATAGCTAAAAACAAAATATACAGGCGGATGATAATTTAATACGAGTATTTAAAATCTATTCATGATTCCATGCAAAAACCAAAATTAATAACTTAAAACTTAAGAATTCATGTACGCCAACAATTGTATGGACTAACAGTATTCACCAACAACTGATTCTGGCAGAGATGAAAGTTTCCGGCGTGATCGGCTGCCGGCGGCTGTCTACAAGTGATTCCGGCCGGATTATGCACAGAGATGGTCGAGAAAACCCGAAAAATACTGCAAAGACTGCTGAGAGCCGAGAAGGCGCTGGAAACACGGATTCCGGCTAACTTTTATAACTCCGGCTAGATTCCGGCGGCGTGATTCGGCGGCGATTCGGGCAACGAAGAGTACCATAGTGATCGTAAAAACGAGCTGGTTTCAATGGTCGATTTTTTGCTTCCTGATTCGGCTTAAAAGATGGCCAAAATAAAAGGTAAAGTTTGATGGTGAGTTTTAATATGAAGAGAGAGAAATAAATGGGTATGAGAGAAGAAAGGACATAAAACGTTTGAAGAGAGAGAGAGAAACGGCTGGTGCTTTGGAGAGAAGTAAAAAAAAGGCAAAAATATATAAAAGGGTAATCTAATTTCCATCAAAGTTTATTTAAGGGTATATACTTTGATTTTGATCACTAAAGGGTAACCTACTTTCCATTAAAGTTTATTTAAGGGTATGTACTTTTGTTTTGATCACTAAAGGGTAACCTATTTTCATAAAAGTATATAAAAAGGTAAAATGTGACTTGCGAAACTTGTTACCGGTAATCAATTCTTCCATTTGTTCCCCACGTGACTATTTAATGCTTATATGATTAGTTTTGTTTCACAGCCTTCAAACTAGGTCAAAATAAAGTCGATCAATTCTTCGTTCAAATTCTAAAATTCCATCTTTTCTTGAACTAATGGTTAAGGTATGGAAACAAAACTAATCTAGTGACCCAAGTTAATCAAGTTCAAGACTCATCTCAGAAGCTCAACTTTAAGAACCAATACATGACCATTTTTTGAATTTATTGTTTGAGTAAAATGATTTAGAAACGAAGAAGCATGTACACTTTAAAGTACATTTTTTTTGTAACCATTCATTTTGGTTGGAACAGGTAAATTAAACTTGTTGAGTGGGTCATTTCCCCTTTTTATATACCTTTATGAAAGTAGGTTACCTTTTGATCAACATTTATGAAAGTAGGTTACCCTTTGATCAACCTTTATGAAAGTATGTTACCCTTTAGTGATCAAAACAAAAGTACATACCCTTAAATGAATTTTGATGGAAAATAGGTTACCCTTCTATGCATTTTGCCCTAAAAAAAAAAGGGTATAATTGTATTTAAACATTAAATTGCTCTGCATTTCTAAAAAACGCTCTGTATATATCAGTTCCCTTATACTTATAGCGTATTATAATCCTTCATTGAATTTTTATTACAATAAACAAGGCACAAACATACCCAAAATATATAATTCTAATTGAAGTTATTCTTCAGTAGAATAAGTTCAATTTGTAATTTAATACTCGTATATCAACATTTTACAAATGCTAAACAATTAGTTTGTTACGACGTCGTTTAACGAACTCCACCACAAGCAACCAAGCATGATATCATTAGCAAAATCCGGTAGGCAATCTGTTTGTTTATAGTTCAAAATTTATTGATTTTAAGCTTTTCTTCTTTCCATGAATTCATACAGTCACATATAGATACAAATTCTGTATCTATAGGTGTATTTATATAGGCGGCAACTGTATTCTCTGATACTTCTGAACATGTACTAATCTCATTGATTATTGCTTCACCTCGAAGATATTTACATTCAATTCAATACATGCATCTGTAAGTTCATTTATACTGATTTTATATCTATATATACTGATGATGCGTTGATGTATCGATTTATCGTTCTTTGAATTAGTTGTTTGATAATAATACTTCATATGTTACTCTTTCAAATTGTTTGATCATCGGCTAGTGTTGTATTTGGGGTTTTTGTTAATTAAAACCCTAATTTCATCATCGTAGCAAGTAAGTGGCTAATTAGTTGTTTTTTGCTCTCAATTTGACTTGATTTTTCGTTCATTTCATTGAGTGATTTCGTAAGCATATTTGATCGATTAAGTTCAGTTCATGGAAGATCGAACTGTGCAAAAACTTTAGGTTGATATAATTATGCAAAAATCAACATACGAATAACTGTTCATTGCAATTTGTAACTGTTTTACATCTGTTTTTATAGGTAACTCTTGAGGCAAATAATTATACTGCTGATTATATTTTATTGTAAGTGGATATGACATGATTTTCAAAATTTGGCGAGTATTTCCATTTTTTGGTATATCATAAGTAGATGCTTTCTCGACACTGTTAATAATATGGTGTTTGGGAATATGCATATTTTCAGCTTAAACTTTGAAAAAGTGTATTTTCTTCCCAAATTCAGCAAAAACGCAAACAGTTTTTTGTATGTTTATATATTATAGTCACTTTCAAAGAATACAACCATGCCCATATTAAACACTCGTATAATGATTCATGCCTATTATGCATCAACGACTTTATGTATAATTGTATAAACTAACAAAACATTGTATATCTATTTATTTTATTTTTTGTTGGTCAAACATCATAAAATATCGATATACTTAGGTATGAGTTTTTTGAACTGAAAACCGAACTGGAATCGGTTGGAGCCGATTTATGGTTTTCGGGTTAATTCTTTGATCTCCTTTTTGTCTTTTTTCGGTTGCGGTTTTTTCGATTCTAGAACCAGAATTTGACAGTTTCGACTCTAACATATCTTCTCAAAACCATGGTAGTTAAGGTTGATGCTGTAGTTTTCAGCTCTAACTGGTTCTAAACCTGAAAAAACCGGACCGAACCGGAACCATTATTTCGGTCCAATTCTTGGTTCTTGTTTTTATTCAATTTATGATTTTGGTTTTTTCATTTTTTCCGGTTCTAGTCCGATTCAAGAAGCCAAACACGTCCCTACTTTAGGTGGTCGTCCGTTTTGGTAACTATACCTTTTTAAGATCCGTTTTGGTAATTACAAATTTTTAACTCGTCTATTTTTAAAATAAGAGGTAATAACCATATAGGGCCAAAAAAAACTTCTTTTAAATTACCAGATAAGGACGAAAAAAAGTCATTACAGAACCAAAACGGGCCTTAAAAGTTTATAATTACCAAAATGGACCACCACCTAAAGTATACTGCTATTTTACGACATTTACGCCCTTTTTTCCTGGATAAATTTTCCAATTTACTCATTACTCATTACACTTTACATTCATATTCTGCAGTTAGACAGTTAAAACAGTTGTTAAACCACTTCAATGGCAGACCTAAAGAAACCCCTACTCCCACCAAGACCAAACTCATCAACAAATCTCAGAGATCCATCTTACCGACCATCTGCATCTGGTCGCCAACCCGTTGACCTTTTAAACCTCAAAAAACGCGGTCAAAGCCTCCGTTCATGGATACGGGTCGATGCCGAAACCGCAAATTCTCAAATAATCGAAGTCGACAAATTCACAATCATGCGTCGGTGTGATCTTCCTGCCCGAGATCTTCGGTTACTTGACCCGTTATTTGTCTACCCGTCAACGATTTTGGGTCGCGAAAAAGCGATTGTTGTGAATTTGGAGCAAATTCGGTGTATTATAACTGCTGATGAAGTTTTGTTGTTGAATTCTCTTGATAGTTATGTGTTACAATATGTTGTTGAGTTGCAAAGACGGTTAAAAGCAATTAGTGGTTGGCAAAGTGAAGGGCATAATAGTAAAATTGGTGATATGTTTGGGAATAATTCGCCGGATTATTTGCCGTTTGAGTTTAGGGCTCTTGAAGTTGCTCTTGAGGCGGCTTGTACGTTTTTGGATACACAGGTTTGTTATATAATTGTCGATTTTTTTACAGTTTATAACAAGGAAAAATGTTTATAAAATATTTATTTTTTACCATCAAATTAATCTTTTAATGTAACAAACTTCCAAAACTTACCTTTTGAAGTAATTAAATTATTAATTTTAACCATTTTCATGTAATTAATTTACTTCGATTTTTACCATCTTCTGTAACCAAATTACAACAAAAGGTTATTTTCATAGTCAAATACGTACAATAGCAATTTGTGTATAGTTGATAAAATTCTTCAATATTAGTAGCTTTATAGTAAATTATTACACTTTGTGAGCTGTAAATATTTTCTATTTGGTGATGACATTTTCTTATTATTTTTTAAATTTATATTAGGCTGCAGAATTAGAAATTGAAGCATATCCATTGCTAGATTAACTTACATCAAAGATTAGTACTTTAAATTTGGAACGTGTTCGAAGGCTAAAAAGCAGACTTGTTGCATTAACCCGAAGGGTTCAAAAGGTGATAATAAATGGTTTGATTCAGTTTTTTTTTTTTTTACCTCTAACGAGTCAAAAAGTGAAAAAGGTTAAATATCTCCCAAGTTTATTTTTTAATGAATAAAACCTCCAAAATCATTTTAGTCAAAGCACAACTTATTACTAAAATAATATAATTTTTTAAATCATATTTGACACACTAGCTATTTAGTTATTTACACTTTTTTTAAAACTTTGGACAGAAAGTGTTATGGGTCAACCCAACCCGAACCAAAACCACCCGTTTTGACCTGACCCGTTTAACCCGTTACCCACAGGTCCGAGATGAAATAGAGCAACTAATGGATGATGATGGTGACATGGCTGAAATGTACCTAACCGAGAAAAAAAGACGTATGGATTCATTATTCGACAATATAGAACAATCTGTAACCGGATTCCGGTCAACCGACGGTCAACAATCGTCAGTTTCTGCTCCGGTTTCGCCCGTTTCTTCACCTCCAGAAAGCCGAAAACTTGAAAAAACTGTGAGTGTTGCAAGAAGTAGACATGATAGTATGAGGAGCTCACAAAGTGGTACAGAAAATATTGAAGAATTGGAGATGTTGTTAGAGGCTTATTTTGTGGTTATTGATAGTACTCTTAATAAGTTGACATCTGTAAGTCATTTTTATTATTAGAGTAAATTACACAAATGGTCCTTTAGGTTTGTACCATATTACGTATTTAGTCCTTTAGTTTCATAAATTACACTATAATCCTTATTTATTTCTGACACTATTGACATGTTTGGTCCTTTACTTAAACAGACGGGAAAAGTTAACGTATGTATAGGTAAAGGACCAAACGTGTCAATAGCTTCAAAAATAAGGACTACCAATGTAATTTCTGAAACTAAATGACCAAACATGTAATATGGTGTAATTTTCTCTTATTTTTATTTGTAACGGGTAAATTTTTGAAAAAAAAAGTGGCCGGGTCAAACTGGTTGAAAAGTTCTTGAAGTATGTTTTTTGTGATCATATGTAAAAATTATTTTTTTTGGATAAAAAGTGTTTTGTAATCATATTTGACACACTAATCACGTATAAAAATAAAACAATGTATTAAACAAAAAGTGTTCCGGGTCAACCCAACCCGACCTGTGACCCGCCCATTTTGCCACCTTTAGTTTACCTTGTATTGTTTAGTGGTTCGGTTGCAATTTTGTTAACAACCTCCTTTTGTCTTTTTGCCAGCTTAAGGAATACATTGATGACACTGAAGATTTCATCAACATCCAACTCGTATGTTTCCTTTCTTTATTTTTACCCTCTTTAGATTTTAGCAAGATTAGTAAAAGACCATTTTACCCTTTTTTAGAGTCTTAAGTCTATAACAAGCGCAAACTATACATGTTTACAATTGTATTTGTCGTATTTCAAAACTTACCTTTTGCTATAATTAACCATTTTTATCTACATTTTTACCTAACCAACTTACCATCATATTTCACTTCTCAATACATACAATTATAAGAGTGATCTGTCTAAACCATGCTTACCTTTTCTTATTTATGGTTTTTTAGTAAACTATAGAAATTGTCTCCGGAGTCTTCCGAATTCTACGATTTTGTCCCTATACTTTTAATTTCGTCTTTTTTGTCCCTGTATATTTTAATTTCATGATTTTTGTACCTATTATCTTCAAATTTCATCCATTTTGACCTAAAATGACCAAAACACCCTTATTTTTATTTCCCCTCCTTTTCTTATTTTATTTTTTTATAAATGATAAATATTTAAAGTGCAGGATAATGTGAGAAACCAGCTTATACAATTTGAGTTGATACTAACAACGGCAACATTTGTTGTTGCCATATTTGGAGTAGTAGCAGGAATATTTGGCATGAATTTTGTGATTCCATTATTCAATAATCCATCAGCATTTACATGGGTTTTGGTAATCACGGGTGTTACCGGAGCCATCATATTTACTTCCTTTTTATGGTTTTTTAGATATAAAAGACTCATGCCCTTGTAGAATGATTATGAACCAAAATTTGTTTAAAAAATATAACTTTTATATCACAATCCAAAAGTTTTTTTTTTTTTTTTTTTTGGAGCTCTCTTGTAAAGAAAATTCTGCTTGATGAGCTTAAAATGCAATTGATTTCTGACTTCTTTTTATGTTGAGAATACTTGCTTGCCAGTCCAATAACCAAACCGCTTGGAAACGAACCGAGAACTAACAAAATGCTTTTTGACTTTTTCTGACCTTTTTTTGATTTTGGACCGGATCGAATCAGATTGAGAACCTATTTTGCATGAAAATTAAAATTGAGAATCGAATCCGTATAGCTCGGTTCGCTCTGGCTAGGTTCATTCAGTTTCCACAAGCCTAATATATATGTACTGTAAAATCAAATGATGAAAATTTTGCTTGTAAATCCATGTTGGGAAAATAGTTTGCTTACTTATTTTGGATCTGGGGGCCTAATATTACGCGAGTTGTATAATACAGGGGCTATTTGAAAAAATAGTTGTCTTACTTAATTGTTTTCTTAATTTAGTCTTATTATTTGGTCATCTTCATAACTCGTACTCATTAGATGAAGATATGTGTCAAAATTAAATAATAATATTAAGAATAAAAATTATTAGATTACACATATCATCTTATTAAGTGAGGGTCTAAATATACAGATTCGGTCTAAGGGCATGTTTGGGTAACCTTTTGAAAAGGATTTTATTGACTTAAGAAGCCAAAATCAAAAAAGAAAAATCCTTTACTTCTTGATATTAGCTTTTTCAAAAAGCTAATAAGTCATTAACATTTCTAAAAAGCTTATCCAAACATGCCTGGTATGACTAAGGGCATGTTTGGGAATGTTTTTAAAAAGCTACTTATTGATTTATTGGCTTCTTGAGAAGCCAAAATCAAAAAGTAAGGGACTCATTACTTCTTGATTTTGACTTCTCAAGAAGTCAATAAGCACTTTTGAGAAACTTACCCAAACATGCCCTAAATATTAATTTTTCTTTTTGTTGTTGTGAGTTTTCGATTTCCTAGGATTATGTCCCTCCATCAAACTCCTTTTTCTAAGTTTTTCCCCTCCATTCTTCTTTCTTCTTCCTTGCAAAACCTACCACATTTTGGCCATCGCCATAGCTCAACAACATCATCCTCCGAACAAATCACCAACCTTCCACCAACATTTTTGTTTATAATTTTCGAATTATGATTATGGGTGAAATTGGAAAACCTGGTGATGAACAAGCAATCACAATCAAAACGATGTCAGCTCAAATTCCTCCAACAACCCGACAATTTCTTCTTCAATCAGGCCCCTGCACAAATTCAAACGAACCCTAATTAAAGACCTAATTGACACATGGAAAAGACCTAATTAACAACCCGACGATTCATGATTCTTCGGCGACTCTGCAAATTCAAACGGCGGCGATGCTACAGGGGTTCAAATCCTCTGCAGCTATCCCGGAGAATTTGACAAAGACGACGTAAAATGAATCCACGAAGACGATGAATTTGACGAAGATTATAAAATTATTAAAATGGTTTAAAACTTATGAATAAATAGAGATGGATATTACCTTGCTTTCAGGCATGTTAGTGAAGATTTATTGAAATGTTAGAAGAATTCAAGAGAAATATTGAATTCAAGTTAAAGAATGTGTGTGTTTTATAAGGAGGGTTTATAGAGGTGAGGAAGGGTTAATTTGCAGATTTATAGGGAGAAGAAGGTCGGAAGAAAATGACCAAAATACCCTCATGTGTTTGGTATCTGAGGCAACTTAAGAGTCTAATTTAGACGGACAAAGAGACAAAATTCCTGGAAATCGAAAATCATACGGACAAAACCCATGAAAAGAAAATTCAAGATAAGATCATAGAATGCAGTAAACAAAGGGACAAATTTTCTACTTTACTCTAACTTTTATCTAACACTTACCAACATACAAAATCTAAAGTTTTTTTTAGCATAAATTTAACAAAAAAAATATTTCTTCCGTATCAAAATAAGTGACATAAATTGGCTTACACGTCTTTTGAGGTAAAAGATTAAAGTAGAGGTTAAAATAGATTAAAGTACATAGTTAGTGGAGAGTAGGTCCCACTTTTGTTGAATAAAGTGATATTAATGAGTTTTAAAGGTAAAAGTAAGGGTATACGGGTAATTTCACTTTATTAAAGTAGATAGTTAGTAGGTAAGTGTCTCACTATTTTTATCAAATAAGGAAAGTTTCAAAGTGTGTCACTTATTTTGATACACCCAAAATGGAAAGTGTGTCACTTATTTTGATACGGAGGAAGTATATGATATATCCATTTCTAAAACTATTATTCTGTTCTTTTTAAAGGTATCCTCATTGTAAGGGTTTTCCTGAGTGGCGGTGTTTTGCTCATGATATATACGATCTAAGCGTTACCGTTTTTGAATCATCATTTAACCATTTGGTAAATGTTTATCTAAGAAAGAATCAAACCCGTTATCTCTAAGAAATCTCTTTTTATCAATAATTATTCATAGCCTTGCCATATATGATAATTGAAGACATTTAAAACCATCGTTTGTTAATAAAATTAATTATTTAATGACCAAAATTTGATTGTTAAGCTAACCATAGCCCTTAAGCAATGTTTAAAAAGAAATCGAAGCTTAAATACATGGGTTTTGATAATGACGGGTTATCAATAAGTGCATAATAAATTGTGTACATTTTTCTATAGAGGGAGTAATTCCTATAATGCAGGAATCGGTTACAATGAATTTAGAAGTTTATTATGCATGTCTTTTGACAGCTCTTAGGGCTGTCTTTATCAAAACCCTCGAAACTTATACTTATAATGTCCTTATTGCCCTTTTATAAAACAACTAGACCAACGGCTAACCGTTTTTTGCGATCCATCTACCCATAACACCTCTTAAATTATTCCCCCTCTTTCGCGCCAAAGTTTCCCCCAAATTATACCCTAATCTGTATATGGCGCGTGCGAAACCCTTGTTTTCCGTTTTGTTTCATTGATTTTGATCCTTTGTCAAACAGAAAGCATCTGATAGAATGCAATAATCGATAATATTCTTAAGGTATGTGTGTTAATTCCTTGAATTTGATCTATGTTTCTTCGTCGATAGATATGATTTTCGTTTGGTGGTTTAGATTTCCTAATTTCTGACGTCATTTTCCGAAATTATGTTCAATAATGGCTACATGTTATAATTTTGTGGTTGCTTGAGATTTGAATTAATAAAACAATTATAATGTTTGATTGCACGCGTCAAAAAACCTTATAATCTGACCTTTTCAGCTCCATGATTTGCGATAATGTGATTTTGAGCTGAATCGAACAAATTATTTAATATATTGATTACATAGGTGCAAAATGTCTGATATGTCGTTTGATTTTGTCATAATACAGATCGGTGATCAATTGCAGAACAAATTGAAATATTGATCTTATTTTTTATCGCCTGCTATTCATGTGTGTAAATTGGTGTTCTTCGTGTAGTTACAGTCTTCATATGGTAACCCAATGCATTTTAACTGCATTTAATGGATGATTCAGAGAATTATTGTCCGGTGAAACATCTTGAACACCTTCTCATTTGTATAAATGTTCAATAATGGTTACAAAACAACATTAATAGGTTGTTAAATTCATCTAATAATCATTATGATGAAAAGATGTGGATTCAATATCGAAGAAGGGGCCAATACGGGCCTTCCACCTCGTCCAACTGCATCCAAATCCATAAAATTAGGAATGAGACGAGGGTCGGAAGGACTTATGAATATCGGTCAAACCTTAAAAACGGGAGTCACACGGGCCGTTTTTCCAGAAGATTTAAAAGTAACCGAGAAAAAAATAATTGATCCTCAAGACAAAAATCTTCTAATATGGAACCGTTTGTTGGTTTTATCTTGCATTCTTGCAGTATATGTGGATCCTTTGTTCTTTTATATCCCTCTTTATAATAATAAAGACTATTGCTTAAAAATACATAGAAGTTTAGCACATTCTATTACAAGTGTAAGGACGTTAGTTGATCTTTTTTATCTCGTTCGTATCGTGCTACAATTTCGTACGGCGTATATCGCGCCGTCTTCTCGGGTTTTTGGACGTGGTGAACTTGTTATAGATCCTGCACAAATTGCAAGAAGATATATGCAACGTTATTTTGTAGTGGATGTTTTGTCTGTGCTACCCTTACCACAGGTTAAAATATAACAGCATACTTTTACATTTGTCACTGTTTAGTTATTGTACAAATATATGTCTGAATGGGTCATTAAAAAATGGCTTTTTGTCTCATTTGGGTCATTTTGTAACCGCCACATTGTCAGTTTATAAGGTCCCCACGTTCTAATGACCCAAACAAGATACAAAGCCATTTTTTAGTGAACCAACTTGACAAAAAATTGTACAATAGGTAAACAAAGACAAATGTAAAATTAAAAATTAAAAGTATCCTTTTTTTGTTATCTTACTTGATGGTTTGATGTAGATTGTGGTATGGAGGTTCCTTCACAAATCACATGGTTCGGGTGTTTTGGGGACAAAAAAGACTTTATTGTGGATTGTAATCCTGCAATATGTTCCAAGATCCGTACGTATCCTACCACTATTTTCGGAGCTCAAAAAAACCGTCGGTGTCATCACGGAAACCGCGTGGGCCGGTGCGGCGTATTATTTAGTTTGGTTTGTTCTCGCTGGTCATGTAAGTTTCTTTGATATCAAACTTATTACTTTTGTTTTTTCCTAAAATAACAACGTACTTTTACATTTTTCCATGTTTTTAGTCATTGTATGGGTGAGCATTTGGGCCGAAAAAGCCGAACCGAAACAGAAAACATGTAATTGGTTTGATTTTCGGTTATGTAATTTCATGATTTTAGGTTTCGGTCCAGTTCGATTCTGTCCTCGGATAAGGGTGAGCACTTGGGCCGAGAAATCCATAACAAATCGAAACCGAACTGAACAAAAATCGAAAACATGTAATCGGTTCGATTTTCGGTTTTGAAAATTCATTATTATCGGTTTCAGTTCGGTTTTTGGACCGCACTCAGCCCTAAGTCATTTTACAATATTTTTGTCCAATTGGATCATTAAAAGATGATTCCGTACAAAAAAGAAAGTTTTGTTACAAAAATGATAACTTTACAAAAAAAGGTTATCTATTTATATCATCGTGCTAGAACTTTTTTTTGAACGGCCAGTTAGTAAGTTAGTGGTTCGAGCCTAGACAGGGTCATCCACAAGGGGCATTATGCCTTCCCTTAAACCCTCCACCTATGGGGAATAAACCCCACCATTTTGTCCACGACGGGACTTGAACCCATTAACTACAAGTTATGGGCAACACCTTATCTTTTTCACCAATACCACTAGGCTAGAAGCCTTGGTTAATGTGATAGAATTATATACTACAAAATATCTAACTGGGTCACAAAACCATCTTCCAGTGACTAAACAGTGCCAAATGTAAAAGTATGCAGTCATTTATGCCAAAAAAACCTATGTTATTTTGATGTTGTGACACATAATTTAAGCGACATTAACAGATTTTTGGGGCGTTTTGGTATCTACTTGCGGTTGAACGTAAAAGTTCATGTTGGGAGGCAGCTTGTATAAACGATAATATTTGTGAAATCGAGTATCTTTATTGTGGGCATAAACACACAGACGGTTACAAAGCTTGGATGGAAGTTAGTAAATCTACACTTGATGAACATTGCATTGAAAAGGAAGCTTATGGAGAATTTGATTACGGGATTTATTTACAAGCCGTTCAATCTCAAGTTGATTCATCAGAAAATTTTATATCAAAATATTGTTATTGTTTGTGGTGGGGATTGAGAAATTTGAGGTAAGATTGGGTTTATTCGGGTTGTTTTTTATGTGTAATGGGTCACGGGTAAAATGAGAAACATTAGTTTAAAATGGAACTCGGTTAAAAGTTTTTGAAAACGTATTTTTAATGCATAAATTCTAATGTCCTAAATTGTTCTATTAAAAGAGCATATTGTTATGCACATAATATAATCTTTGTAGACTTATTTGAGACATTAGTTAGTTATGAAAATGGCAAACTTCACGTTAATTGAATCTAACTATACATAGTTTATTATTGTATATGTATCATACTTCAAAACTTACCTTTTGATGCAGTTTGGTTATATCAAGAATGAAAATTGATGTAAGTTGGTTACACGGAAACTTTAGTATAAAAAGTAATGAGTAAATTACAAGGATGGTCTGTAAAATTTACCTCAAATTTCACGTATGGTCCTTTACTTTATAAAATCACATTGGTAGTCCTTTTTTCTGAAACATTTTGCACCTATAGTCATTTAGTTTGATATCCATTAAAAAAGGACTAACATCGTATACATATTTTAACTAGAAATAGGACTACAAGTGTAATTATGTAATCTTTTAGCAATCTAAAGTAATGTAGCTGCAAAAGGTTTCCAAAAGGACTATCACCATAATTTTTAATAGTAAATTACCATATGTGAAATTTGGTGTAAGCCTAAGACACCATCCTTGTAATTCACTAATTACGTCAAAAGTTACATTTTGAAGTACGATATATACATATAACATGCATAGTTGGATACATTCTGATGTAGTTTTCCCTTATAAAACTTCAAATTTGTTCTAACAACTTAGTGTTTCGGCCTTTCGGGTCAACCCAAACCCAACTTGTCGGTTTGACCCGCTACCCGACCCGCTAATATTACCTTATCTAGTTACAAACTATGAGTTCTTAATCTAGGCTTAAATGGTGTTTAACAGTACACTAGGTCAAGGGCTTGAAACCAGCACCTATGCTAAAGAAATTATTTTCTCCATTATAATTGCAATTTCTGGACTCATTCTCTTTGCACTTCTCATCGGTAACATGCAGGTAAGAAAGTCATTATCATTTCAACTTATGTTTATATGATACGAACCGAATAAATAAAACAAAATAAACAAATAAAAGATAGATTAACCGACTTTCGAGAGGTCGATAAGCTCTCCCACAGTTTACTTTCGAGAGGTAAACCAGCTCTCCAAGATATCAAAACGACTCCATAATATTAATCATCATAAGAAAATACAAACCCTAAAGCCCTATTTATAGATCTCTATATAAGATCTAATCCCTATTCAAATTCGAATCCTAATCTTTATCTAAAATAAAACCTATCTACTAAATATTTAGATTTAAACTAAATATTATCTAATACTAATAAATAATAATAATAAAACAAAATAACAATACTAATATTCTGGATCGTATCATTACTCCGCCCCCAAAACACACCTTGTCCTCAAGGTGTGGCTTCAAGCAATTCCTGGATCCCATGTTTTGACTTGTAGGTCCATCTTTTGCAAATCAAAGTGAAACTGAAAAGCGCTTGCAAACGAGTCTTGGCTTAATTGTTTTCTATTTGGCCCTTGTAGAGTTAAATTAGCATGGCAAAGATTAACGCCTTTGTGATAAGATGCATCTCCAACTCGTTGACCAGTAGTTTGTGGCTTCGTTTTTCTGGTTTGACTCGTTAAAGTAACAAACTTTTTCCAAAACTCTATCGCCTTAACTCGTCTTGTTTCTCTCGTTGATTGCGGCTCTCCTCTATCTTCAGCATCAGGGCAATCTTCATGAACCTCTTTTATCTTAGTCTTGCTCATCTCTTCTTTTTCATTATTGTTGCCATCAATCAACCCTGGTTCAATAACAACCGTTAGGTCTTCTTCCACGACTTTTTTCTCCATCTCTTTCAAGGATGTGGTTGATGGCATTGGCGAATCTGCCCTTCTTACTAGAGTTCCGTTTTCAATCAAACTTCGGAGCAGGTTCATAATTTCATTGTGTTGTTGTTGTTCCACTTCCCTGTGTCGTTCGACCTCTTCCCTCCATTGTCGGTCCTTTTCCTTCCAATCAATCATCCATTGTTCAAAATTACTAGATCTTTTACCAGTGGCGACTTTGGATTGAACTAGATCCGCTTCAACATCATACATCTTGAATAAACCGAATTTTTTTTCGTGAACAGTACCCTCCGGATGAACAGTAACCGATGAACAGTGTTCGCGATGAACAATAATCGCGTGAACAGTGCCGCCGATGAACAGTGCTGCGATGAACAGTAAATCGTGAACAGTACCTTTTTTTTTTTTTTTTTTTGAACGATTGATCCAGAACCGAACAGCTCTGATACCAATTGATACGAACCGAATAAATAAAACAAAATAAACAAATAAAAGATAGATTAACCGACTTTCGAGAGGTCGATAAGCTCTCCCACAGTTTACTTTCGAGAGGTAAACCAGCTCTCCAAGATATCAAAACGACTCCATAATATTAATCATCATAAGAAAATACAAACCCTAAAGCCCTATTTATAGATCTCTATATAAGATCTAATCCCTATTCAAATTCGAATCCTAATCTTTATCTAAAATAAAACCTATCTACTAAATATTTAGATTTAAACTAAATATTATCTAATACTAATAAATAATAATAATAAAACAAAATAACAATACTAATATTCTGGATCGTATCATTATATGTAACGGGTAAATTAATTAAAAATATATGAAAAAACAAACTGGTCAAATTAGTCAAAAGATGTCTAAAATATAAACTGAATGCATTAATTTTTGTAAATCATTTGTTCAAAAACTAAGATTGTTATTGAAAATGTATAATTTTTGTAAATCATTTTTAACCAATTGGTTTGCAGAAAATAATTAAAAGTGTTTTTTAAAAAAAAATAACAACGTACTTTTACATTTGTTCATGTGTAGTCAGTGTACAAATTTATGTTGAACTATGTCAATAAAAGATGGGAACTGATTCTTACAGGGCAACTTTTATCCTTATATAGTAATTTCATATCAAATGACAATCATGCCCTTAGTGGGACGGTGAAATGAAAAGTGTGGTAAAAGAAAAGGAAGGACATAATTGTCCTTTGACATTAAATTGCTCTGTATGGATCAAAATTGCTCTGTAAGAATCAATGCCTTAAAAGATGGTTTTGTATCCCTTTGGGTCATTCGACAACATGAAAACTTGATAAATCGATGACATGGCAAGTAACATGTCATTTTTTGTCTCCTGTTTGGGTCATACGGTTACTGCCATGTCATTGAGTTATCCGGTTGTCAAAATCTACAGATCCAACTGGATTGAAATTTGTAAAATGACTATATATGGACAAATATGCACTATTTTATTTGTTTTTTTTAACAGACTTACCTTCAATCCTTATCGGTTCGGTTGGAGGAAATGAGGATTAAAAGGCGAGACTCTGAACAATGGATGCATCATAGATTACTTCCTCAAGAACTTAAAGAAAGAGTACGCCGATACGATCAATACAAATGGGTCGAAACCCGAGGGGTAGATGAGGAAAGTTTGGTCCAAAGTTTACCAAAAGATTTAAGGAGGGATATCAAGAGACACCTTTGTTTAAATCTAGTTAAACGGGTACGTTACCAATTAGTTTAAATTAATCAAATTAGGTTTAAAAACGGGTCAAATGGGGTGAACGGGTTGAAAGTCGCCGAAAGCATTTTTACTCCATAAAACCTCCTAAATCAGATTATAATGACATTTGAAACATCGCTTTTTATAAACATAGAGAAATTATGTTACGATCGACCCGTACAAATAAATAACCTGTTTTGATTTGTTACCGGATTCTTCAGGCGTGCACGTTCTACAAACTTTACCTATTACTCTTTCCAAATTACCATATGAGTTAACAAAGCATTGAGGATCATAGATATTGGTGTTTTATTTCTATCCCGTCAAATGGAACTAAAAAGAATTAAAAAATTAAAATAAAATGGGAAACAGGTCATATGGGTTGAACGGGCCACCGACAATAGGGGTGAGCATTTGCAAAAAAACTGAACCCAACCGAAATCCAATCGAACCGAACCGAAATCCAATCGAATCGAACTGAAACCAAACACATGTAATCGGTTCGGTTTTGAAAATTCATCATTTTCAGTTTCGGCGGTTCGGTCCTCGGATAGGGATATGAGCATTTGGGCTACAAACCTGAACCGAACCAAAACCGAAAACATGTACACGGTTCAGTTTTCGGTTTTGGAAATGCATCATCTTCGGTTTCATTTCTATGGGGTTCGGTTCGGTTCGGTTTCTGGACCGCGCTCACCCCTAGCCAGCAATACTAAATTTGTTTTATCAGCATGCATAAAACCCTTCCAAATTGCTTTATTAAAAGATAATCAAATTATTGTAAAAATAATACTTACAAGTTTAAAATAGATAAAATAAGTGCTTATGGTGACCTGTTTTGACCCGAACTCATTTCAACTCTTTACCTAACCACCCAACCCGTTCAATTTTTATACCAAAACATTAATATTACAATCTTTATAGGTACCATTATTCGCAAACATGGACGAAAGATTACTCGATGCAATATGCGAGCGTTTAAAACCGAGTCTTTACACCGAAATCACATACGTCTTACGAGAAGGCGATCCCGTAGACGAAATGTTATTCATTATCCGCGGGCGGTTAGAAAGTGTAACTACCGATGGCGGTAGAAGCGGGTTCTTTAACCGCGGGTTATTAAAAGAAGGTGATTTTTGTGGCGAAGAATTGTTAACGTGGGCTCTCGACCCGAAAGCATTCGCCAATTTACCGCCGTCGACTCGGACGGTCAAAGCGTTGACCGAAGTTGAAGCGTTTGCGTTAATTGCGGAGGAAGTGAAGTTTATTACAAGTCAATTTCGGTTGCTTCATAGTCGTCAAGTTCAACACACATTTAGGTAAGGTTAAGTATGGGGCGGATTGGGTCAGTTATGGCCTAAAACAAAACCGTAACCAAAAGGTCCCAAACTTTCGGTTAACGATAATTGACATTGGCTCGGTTTCGATTAAAGCCAGTTCGATTAATTCGGTTAATATCCAAATTTTTGGTTTGGGTCAAACAAAGACTTTCCGTTACTATTTCCATAATTTTTAGTAGGGGTGACGTGGTCCAGAAACCGAACGAAACCAAAACTGGATGATGAATTTTCAAATCTGAAAACGAACCGATTACATGTTTTCGGTTTTGGTTCGGTTCAGTTTTCGTCATTAAATTTCTTTGTTTCCCACTAATTTCGCCACTGTGGTCCTGGCGAGCCAACCAAAATGTAGAAAGTGTATCACATATTTTGAAACAGAGGAAGTACAAAACATCACACGCTATACATATATATTGAGTAACCCAAACCGAACAGAAAGTTTAACTTATCCCTAAAACCAAAACCGAACCATCATTTTTTGCTATAGTTCGGTTACTTCGGGCCCGTTAATTCGGTTAACACTATGGTTTTTGTTCATTTATATGTTTAGGTTTTATTCGCAACAATGGAGGACATGGGCGGCAAGTTTCATTCAGGCGGCATGGAGGCGGTATTCAAGGCGGAAGCTTCTAGAACATTATAGAGTTGGGGAAGAAGAAGAAGAAGAAGAAGAAGAAGATGATGGGTATCCGGATTATTCTGACGATGATATTAATTATGACGATGATATGATTAATGAAGAAAGTGGTTTAATTAAAGGGGGTGTCTCGTCAGCATCGTTTGGTGCTACAATGTATGCATCGAGGTTTGCGGCTAATGCTATGAAAAGCGTTCAGAGAAAACGCGGTGTTTCGACAGGGTTTCTTAGTTTACAAAAGCCTTCTGAACCTGATTTTGGTGCTGAATAAGGGGAATAGATTTGTTTGTAGATGGAAATTTTAGTTAGTGGTGGCCTAATGGTTGAATTTGGTCTCTATAAGAATGAAATTCTCAGGAGGTCTCATGTTCAATCCTTGCTAGGAGGAAAAAAAATACTCCCTTGTGGCAACGAAGGTTCTCTTGCGCAGACTCTGGGCTACCACTGTGATCAGTCGACTGGCAAAGCGAGTCGGAACCCAGATTAAAAGAAAAAGAAAAAAATTAGTTGTAAGTTAATGAAATTCGGTTTTGTCGTGAATTATGTATTGTAGCCGGGATTTTTTCTTAGGCTGTGCGTAATGGGTGACCGTTCGCAGTTTGGTCACCCCTGCCACATCTGCGCCACATCAGCTTTCTCTCTCCTGATCAAACACACGACCAGACAGCGACCAAATGCCCGTAATGGGTGACCGTTCGGATTTTTTTTATTTTTTATTTTTAAATTTAAATTTCATTAATAATTAAAACATTACATTAAAAATAATTTAAAACATTACATTAAACATAATTAAAAAAACATTAAAAAAACTACTGGTGGGGTCGTCGATTCCAAACGTGTTCCACCAAATCAGATCTAAGATTAAGATGAGTTTGTTTATCATTGATCTCCCTGATAACTTGCAATACTTCTTCATGTGATCGTACGGGGTCGCCGTCACCATGTCGCTCTTCCGGATGAAAATCGGGACATATGGCCCTGCCTTTGTCTTTGATAATCATATTATGTAATATGATACAAGTGTACATTATATCCCTTATTTTGTTAATATTTGGGGACCTTGCAGCCGTTTTTATTATACCCCATTTTTTCTTTAGAATGCCAAATGCTCGTTCTACGTCTTTCCTTGCAGCTTCGTGTGCTTTCTTGTAGTTCACCCGCTTAACATCATTCGCATTTGGGTGTGAAATGGACTTAACAAGAACAGACCATTCCGGATATATCCCGTCAGTAAGATAATATCCCCATTTGTAAGACACCCCGTTTGCCAAAAAGGGTACCTCAGGTGATTTCCCGTCTTTGAGATCATTGAAAATATGGGACGCTCGTAACACGTTGATGTCGTTGTTCGACCCGGCGACACCAAAGAACGCGTGCCAAATCCACAAATCTTGCGAGGCAACCGCTTCAAGTAAGATGAATGGTTCATTCCCGTGATCCCCTCTAACATATTGCCCACGGTAAGCATTTGGACATTGAGCCCAAGGCCAATCAGTACAATCAATGCTTCCTAGCATACCGGGAAACCCATGTTTTTCCTCATGAAAAGCGTATAGCTTCGCCACATCAGTATGAGTAGGCTTTCGCAGAAACTCATCTCCATACAAGTGCATAACCCCTTTACAGAACTCTGCGAGACTATCACGGCTAGTTTTCTCACCAATTTGTAAGTATTCGTCTAGAGCATCGGGTACGGTCCCGTATGCTAACTGACGAATTGCAGAAGTGCACCTCATTAGCGGAGAAGTACCTGCGTTCCCAAGTGCATCATATCGTTGCGCAAATAATGGGACGGTATTAGTGAGATCGCGAACAATGCGTGTGAAAAGATCACGACTCATCCTGAAGCGTTTGCGAAAATCATGCTCGTTATACGTCATATTTTCAGCGAAGTAGGCTGCCACGAGACGGTCATTCGCACCGCCACGGTCCCTATTCACGTATCTTCTAGGAGTTCTAGGGATATTAGAACTAGAACCTTCAAGAAATGCGGCCGCCGTTTGTAAAAAACCAAGATGTATAACCCTGTCCTCTTCCTCGTCGCCAAAAATGAAATTAGCGACATTCATTTCATCGTCGGAACTCATTTTTAGTATAGTGTGTGTGATGTGTGTGTTGTGAGTAAGTATGAATAAAAGAAATGAGAAGTGTGAAATTTTTTAGAAAAAGATTGGGTATTTATAAGGTAAAAAAAGGGGTAAAAATTAAGTTTGAAAGGGGTGTGTTGGAGCCGTTGGAGCGGGCTGCCAACGGTCGAGTAGTCGACCGTTGGCCCTTGGCGACGCGTCGGCGATGGTAGGGTGTAACGGGCGGGACGCGTCGGGGAGGTCCGATGTGGCGGTCGCGACCGCTCGTTCGGTCGAGCGTTACGGCCGGTCTTATAGTATGTTTTGGTAAAGAGGTTGTTTTTATAAGTCAAACTTGAAAGCGTATTAGAACAATGAAATTTTTTGTAACTTTGTGGGAAAAAACCGTTAAATTCAAAGTAAAATGAAGGATTTTGGGTCTTTTTTGTAGTTTAAAGTCGTTTGAACTTTGAAGTTAAACTATTTTAACGTGTTCCCATTGACCCACATACGACTCGGTCATTATGTTACTTGTTCGTCGTCGAAACGCTATAAGTGACAAAATGGACGGGTAGGTGAGTTGGGTAATGGATTAAACAATGTAAGTTTCTAGGAATGGTCAAAATGGGTCGGGTCAAACCATCCACGTGTAACTGTCTTTTTTTTTTTTTTTAATCTTAGAAATAATTTGTATGTTAAATATGATTACAAAAACAATTTTAAATATGATCCAATTTTTTTAATTTCAATGGTCATGAACTCTAGAGTATGTTAGGGCCTAGACGGTCCAAAAACCGGGCCGAAACATAAAATTAATTTTGACAACGAAACTGATGACGCCTTGGACCTGACCGAACCAGACCGAGACTGACTGTATTGCTCGTGCTCGTTTAGCTCCCGTTCTCATTCCAGTTTGCACAGGGGCAGTCGACTCTCACACCTATTAACATAGAATGTAACTCAAATGAACACTTTTTCAATGGTGATACATACATTCTTCACTATATAACCATTAGGATACATCTTGACAAAAATGAAAGTAGAAAAAAGTAAACTATAGAAAATAATTAAATAGAGAAATTGTGTATTGATATACATATAAAAACACTATAAAATGATCGTATCTTTTCCCATTTTCTTTGTGTTTTTATGGGGTATTATTATTCAGTTACGCCATGCTGAAGATAACTCCAATTCAACATCTTCCTCCCACCACGTTGCAGTCTACAAAACATGCAACAAATTAATACAATTGTAAAAAAAAAATTAAATAAATAAAAATTGGGGAGGTAGTGATTTTGACCCATTTACTCATAAATGGGTCAAAATATATGTAAACGGTTAACGGGTCAAAACTCGCATTAATTAGAATAAGAATTAAACCTTGTATCCCCTGCGAAGGAACTCAAGTTGACTTCCTTGTTCTTCCTTTAATCCAAGGACCCTTAGTAATTCTTCCTTGGTCTGCACATGCCAAGCACATGACCTAAAATTAGTTCCAAAAAAAAAAAAAAATATATATATATATATATATATATATATATATATATATATATATATATATATATATATATATATATAGAAGTGGGATCCTGTGAGGACTCGCGAGGACACCTCAAAAACATTCCAAAAAATTCCGAAAAAAATATATATAACTCCCCATGATTATTACTACATTTGACCAAAAAAACATTTTGAAAAAAAAATTATGATCCACTTTTTTTTGCGGATCATAACAATGATCCATATTTTTTTGTGGATCATAAGAATGATCCATATTTTTTTGTGGATCATAAGAATGATCCATATTTTTTTGTGGATCATTCTTATGATCCATTTTTTTTTTGGATCATTTTTTAAAATTTTTTATTTTTTTTTTGGATCTTATATGCTGTGATTTTAATGTTTAAAAAAGAAATTTTTTGAAAAAAGTTTCTTTTGGATCATTTTTAGACTTCTTTTTGGAGTCCTCGCAGTCCTCACCGGGAAAAGAATCCTCACCGGATCCGGACCCTATATATATATATATATATATATATATATATATATATATATATATATATATATATATATATATATATGTATATATATATATATATATATATATATATATATATATATATATATGATGAAAATGCATGCTTACTTCATTAAGTGTGAAACGTGTTTCACTTTCTGCTACACAAGCGTATGAATTATCCGTTTGTTTAAGCATCACTTGCCATGGTCCTGCAATATTTACAAATTTGGCCCGTTGTTTACTAGAGGTGGAAATTTTGACCCGGTTATATACAAATGGGTCAAACGGGTAAAAAGTGGTTTGAAATGTATACAAATGTATAAGACCTCCAAAATATACATTTTAGATATTATTGTGATCATATAGTTTATTAATTTTGGTTATCATATAAAATATATTAATTTACTTATAAAATGAGGAATTAATTATTTACAATAATATCTAAATGAGGAATTAATTTTAATTATAATTCTTACCAGGGTATTGACGAAAGAGTGCACCAGTGTAATTCAGGATATATGGTGCTACTGCCACTGTCTTGCATTTTAAAATAAAACGTATACAAAATTAATATAAAAAATATATATATAAACAAAAGATATATATATATATATACAATCATTATAGGTACCTTGGAATAGTCTCTTATTCGAATATAAAATACGGGAACAAATTGAGAAAGAAATCGGTAGTGTAGATCTTTGGGTGGAAAACCAAGAAGTCCAAGGTCGGCTCTGTTTTGAAAACCATTGGTCAAATAAAGTCAATGGTATACTTAATGACAACAAAGATGAATTAAAGATATAACGATTTTGACCCTTTTCTTTATGAAACGGGTCGATTTTAACCCGACCCGCCCATATTGCCACCTCTAATAGTCTAATAAATTCTTATCTAAAATTAATGATTGAAACAAAATTACCTCAATGTTTCAAGCTCTAGATTAAATAGGAGGGCGGGTGTAGTTGCACCAAATTTTTCCTGCACATGGCATGACATCAGCATCACATGATATACTTGAAGGTAAAAATGCATTTTAGTACCTTGAAATTGGTTGATTAGGTCTTTTACTACCCCTGAACTATTAAAGGTGCAACATGGTACCCTGAACTTGACAAAAAGGACCATTTAGTACCATGACTCACTAATTTGATCGTGTTTTCTTACTTGACATACTTCAGTTGGGAATTTTGACGAATTAAAAAATATACGTTCATCTCAATTTATTAAGTTTAGAAGCAATTCATGTGAGAGAACAAAGTGAGTCAGGGCATTAAATCGACTATATTTCCAAGTTCAACATTTAATAATTCAGGGCAGTAGAAGACATAATAGTCAAGTTCAGGGTACTAAAATGCATTTTAGCCTATACTAAATTACTAAAAACAAACTGACAAAAGTAATTATTACGAACCAAACAATAATAAGCAAACTAACGATGTAAATCACCGATAATCAATGTATAAATGATAATCCTGGAATTGGAGAACCAGATTTCTCCCTAATAACAATGAAAGACAAAACAATACGATAAACTTCTCAATGACTAATCAACTAGAGGGGGTGGCCGGCCCTTATAAAACTGAACCAAGAAACCCTAATCCTAAAAGGAAACCAAATAATAATAAAATCCTAATATAATAATACTTAAATAATAATAATAATAATAATAATAATAATAATAATAATAATAATAATAATAATAATAATATTAATTGATATTAGGATCGTATCAGTAATCGACCATTTACTGTCTTTATTATGAATGGGCCGATTCGGGTTATGCTTTATATCTAACAGGTGAGATAGCAGTAAGAAAGAAAACGGGTCAAATAGGTTGAAAGTCACCCAAGTACCTTTAACGAATATATCATTTTATTTTCAAAAATTATATTCTTATTTAAATAATATAACTTATATAGTCGTATTTAATACACCAATTATTTATACAACTTTTACTTGGAAAAAGTGTTTCGGGCCCGCATGTTTCAATCCATTCCCATATATTTTACTTGTTTTGACCCGTTTTGCCACCTACCAGATACGTCTCGATGGTAGCAAGTTCACGGGTGCTGCAACTGATGAATACAAATATTGTTGGTGGTTTGTCAGACTTCCATCTTTCTGTCATCACAAAAATGGTCAATTATGAAAAGAGTAATCTAATAAAAGATTGTTATTCTGTTATATAGCTGTTAAAACAAGATAAAGTGAACACATAACCGTCTTTTAGTGACTCAAATGGGACAAAAAAATATGACATGTCACTTGCCACCTCATCAGGTTGTTGGTTATGTAAAAATATGTTGTTATTTTAGACGGCTAACCTTCATTTTCATCATCAAAATCAAAATCAAGTGTTTTCCTTATAGATCTGAAGAAAGAACCAACAGGAGTAGTTGGAATATCATCCAAAGAACCGATAGTAATTCCATCAATCTGGAAACAAAAAAATGATATATTCAATTACATCCAAAAATAAAATTCTTTAAATTGAATAAAATTCTATAAATTCTTAAATAAATTAGTTTTAAATAGATTAATGAGTTACCAAATCAATAGCCAATTTAAATAGCTCTGAGGCTCTACGTTTTTCTGGATTGTCAGGAAACACCTACATCAAACAATGCAAATTCGACCCATTTACTTATAAACGGGTTGATTTTGGTTATAACGGGTCGAAAGTCTCCCAAAGTGTTAGGTTTAATGCATAAAACCTCCTAAATCATTTTATTCAGAAGACTAGATTATTAATGAAATATAGGATTATGTTTGGTGTAACTTTCTAAGTTTGTCTTGGTAATTATAAGTTTTTAGTCAACCTACTTTGGTAATTAACATTATTTTCCTCTGTAAATGGTAACTGGGAAAAAAAAACGTTTTGGGCTTATTTGGTTATTATTTTTACGTTTTTTAACACTATAATAACCAAAGTAGATTGTTGAAAATCTTGTAATTTCCAAAATGGACCTTATAATTTCCAAAATGGACCACTGCTTAAAGTATATTGTTATTTTATGAAATTTTCTCTAGAAAAATGGTAAAACTCTGCACAAAAGATGTTTCAGCTTTTCGGGTCAACCTGACCGTTTTGACTTGAACAAAAATGACCCATTATGACATGTTACCCCAACCTAACAATTTTCAACCTCTAGTAGATATAGTCAATGAAGAAAAATTTATAAAAAATAAAAATAAAAGAGATGCAATCTTACAATGCAAGCTCGTGTTTCCCTATTCTCTTGAAGCTTTCTAACAACAGCTAATGCAAGTTGAACATTGGCATCACTAAATTCGTCTGAAGATCCCTTCACAATTTCATACAATTGGAGCTTTTTACTAACAAACGAAAAAGCTTCTAGAAACTTCCATTTAACAGAATCATTAAAAAAGCATGAAGGCTACGAAAATACCTTATATGAAGAAATGCTGGTAGGCAACGGCCTGTTATATCATTAATTTACAATTTAGGATTACATCTCGACAAATATCCAAAGTTGAAATTAATTTGGTTATTTACAAGATGTTGCCATTGATAAACAAAGAGTGATTAACTTCTCGTGTTTCTGTGTTACAATTTAGAAACTAAACATTCTTAGCATAATGCTCACAGAACAAGGGAAAACAGCCAAGAAAGGTAACCTAAGGTGCTGTTTGATAGGAACAAAATGATTAAGTGCTTAATGATTCAACGGTCTGAATGATTAAGATGTTTTGTATAAAACTTGTTTTGAATGTGAGAAACTTTTTTATAAGAATTCTGACTGCTTAATGATTCAGCATATGTTCTAAGGAAGAATGATTCAGCAGCTTTTTGTTGTCCCATTCAGCATATACTTTATTCAGAAACGTTAAACAAACGCACTGAATGCCGAATGATTAAGCATTCAGCGCTGAATGGTTCCATTAAGCTGCAAACAAACACGCCATAAGACTACAAATTCCACAATGTGAAGTACCAAATCATAAAAGTAAGTTTAATTATAAAAAAATATAGGACAATTTGTCAAAGTTGCACTATATTTGGGTGCCTAAATTTGTCAAAAATAAAAATATCACCCCTAAATTTATAAAAAACTAAACTTTCTTTCTTAAATTTGTCAAAATTTGATTTTGAACTTACTCTCGTTTGATGATTTATTGGCCATTTTCCCTCAATGAGTGATTTTTAACGGAATTTGTCAAACATAACGGTTATTTTTGCATTAATTTCCACGATTTGTCCAAATTTACTTGTTCTTTTTAAACAACTTTCATAAATAAAACTATTACTAGTTTATAATGGGCATCATACTAATTGCTTCATAAAAAGAGGAACGTTAACCTAATAACTAACTTCTCGCTAAATTACAAGCTAAATCAACATCCAACAATGACCGTAAACTGTTCGATAAAATGCTTAAGAGAATAAACTTACGGGAAATCAATCTCAACGCGTGTTTTGCCCTCATCAAGAGCACAAGCAAGCGAATTAGCAGCATCTGTAACAAGAACTTCATATGATTTCGGTTTATAAACTGAAACACCAAGTTTTCGAGCAGTTTTTGGAGCAGGAGAAGCTTCATTGCTGCTGCATTTGATTGAATTTACTGCAAATTTATTGGGGAAAATTGAAATTTGAGACGAATTGAAGAGTAATCTAACGGGGAAGAGAGAGAAAGGAGGAGATGGAGTGAGATTATGGCGCGATGATGAGAGAGAGAATGAAGAAGCCATAGCCATTTTTAGAGAGAGAAAGAGGAGAGAACTTGAGGTGGAGGAAAGATAACGATTTGAAGGTTTTGGTATCAGTTGGTGATTGACAGTTGAAAATTAGAACATTATTTTAATATTTTGATTTTGTTTCTAATACTTTATGTTAATTTCTAATTGAGTAATAATATAATATGATTAATTTTTTAGTAATTCTTTTTATTCATTTAAGTTTTTAAGTTGATAAATTAGATTATATTATCATTTTCCTTTCGAATTTATTTATTGAGTATCTTTGTTTTGTTTAGTGAAACAATATTAAAGATTTTGAGTACTTCCTCCGTATCAAAATAAGTGACACAAATTGACTTACACATTTTTTGAGGTAAAAGATTAAAATAGAGGTTAAAATATATTAAAGTACATAATTAGTGGAGAAGAGGTCCCACTTTTCTTGAATAAAGTGATATTAATGAGTTTTAAAATTAAAAGTAAGGGTATAAGGGTAATTTCATTGTATTAAAGTGGATAGTTAGTGGGTATGGGTCCCACTGCTTTTACCAAATAAGGAAATTTTCAATCTGTGTCATTTATTTTGATATATCCTAAAATGGAAAGTGTGTCACTTATTTTGATACGGATGAATTATTTAATATAGTCTGACAACTTTTTTTTCAGGTTAGTTTTAGGAATACGATAATTTGACGTATTTCATGTAACATAATATGTATCAAACTTATTTTAAAGTATATAATATATGAGAACAATTTTGTCATGTTTATTTTAATATATTATTATAATTAGGATAATTTGATGTATTGCAGCTAACATAATACGTATCAACTTATCTTGAAGTATAAAATATATGAAAACAATTTTGTCATGTTTATTTTAATATATTATTATAATTAGGATATGATGTGCACGGTCTAAACAGAGAATATAATTAAAACTAAAAAGTTCAACTTATTACTAGTTCGGTCATGTATGGTACATGATTATAAACTTGTAGACTAGTAAACTTGTAGCTATATTGAGTTTGTATTTAGGAGATACAAAGGTTACACTATTAAACTAATCCAATCGACCCATTTGGTGGTTCAACCATTGATTGAGGTTAATAACCTAATGGGCTAGATATAACTTGGGCCTCTGTTATGTATTTATGGCGGGCTAAATCCAACGTATTAAAACTATGTAGTCATTAAATGTTGGGGAAACCGGACATATGCTCTCACACTTTTTAATTTATACAGCACATGTGTTTATATAGTTTGCATTAATATGTGTATTGTATACTATATACATAAAAAAATATAGTACAAAAATTAACACACATGCTTAGCTTCTTGGTCAACACCATATAAATTAACTATTTGGTGATTATTTACTAAAAACACGATTTAGAAAATAGTAATAACTGGATTTAGTATATTTTCATATTAAAAATGCATAACAAGCATATTTTCAATGTTATCGGTTTGATTGTGCTAAATAAATACTTGAATGATCTTCTTAATTAGCACTTCCGGACCTCCGGCCATGGGGTGATAGTATATGCCTCAAAACTATAATTTTAAATTGAGACCCCACGGGCTCACAATATGAAAAAAGTTATATATAATATACAACATCTATATTTAAAAAAATAGTATATAAAATATGAGTTTGATATAAAAACAGACTATAATGTGTAGTGCATTATAATTTTTTTGCTTTGATATTTATTTTTATAATCACAATAGGTGCCCCAAAATCAAATTTTTGCATAGGGCCGACAAACTAAGGATCGGCCTTGCTAATCACCTTTCAAGAAAACACTCTAATAATCGACATTCCTAATAATAATCGACATTCCTACGGTACTCAATAACCTATAAATTATTGTTTTTCTTACTGCAATTATTTGCAAATCTATACAAAATACTATCTAATACGAGCCTTGAGCTACAACCTCTCGATTAATGAGCCACTCACATATCAACATGCTAGAAAGCCCTTAGATAACTTAGTATTTCATACGAGCGAGATTTGAACTCAGACCCTATTAGATTACTCACATATCACCCTAACTTATAAACGAAGAATACTTTAAGGAAAAGGTGACAAAGCAAGCCACACCTTTAATGGATACATGCAAAGCTTACAAAAAACATAAGAATATATATGTGGCCATCTTTGACTGTTAATGTGCTTTTTTCTCCCGATTCCTTTTTCTGCATGCTTTCCAAAAGGCTGAATACGAGAATCTCTTTTTAAAATATGGTGTTTTTATATAATAATTATTAAATCTAAGGTTTTTAATTACTACATCACACAATTTCCCACCACATACTTTTATTGCAGGTCTTTTGAAAAGCAGTCACCCTACTCAGAAGTATAAATATGGTTGTTTACGTACATCTCATAATTTTTATACGCTATCTTTGACGGGATTGGATATAATCATTATAGATGTGAAGTCTTTAATTATTATATTTTTATAAGTATTGTAACAAGCTCATGAACTTTCTATTTTTACTTAAACAAAGAAAATGCTTATTAGATATGATAAAAGTTTTATTATTAAAAGTAAAATGTGTTGACATAAAACAATTTTATTAAACTCAATTTAATTAAGGTGATAAACTGAAGTTATCATTAAGTTAATAGGTAGTGATTTGTTCAAGGAAGATAAATATAACTTAATTAAGTAATCAAACAATCACGTATAAATAGTATGACAAGCTCATAAGCTTTATACTTTACCTTTGATCGACACAAAAAAGTATATCTTATCTTACTACTTCATAATGTATTTTCTCAAAAAAAAAAAAAACTTAACTTTCAAATTTTTCTAATGATAATTTCCAAAAAGTAAATCTATTAAATCCAAAGTTCCAAAAAAAAAAAAAAGTTTACTTTTAATTTTTTTCCAAAATAAACCGTGCCAGTACCACCTGTGTGACTCTATATGAAATTTGACAATGGCATCTGGTCGTAAAAAATATTAGTTTAATCGCACAAAAAATCATTAAATCGTATGATCAATTTTGGGAAATTGAAGTCGGACAAATCTATTTCGGGGGAAAAAATATTTTTTATATTAGTTATTTTTAATGGCTTCTAATCTACTTCATTTGTCCTGGTACTTAAACTCACATGACCTACCACCTTGAGTTTTTTCTTTTTCTTTAACGGGAAGTTAGTAAGTTAGTGGTTCGATTCATGCAGTGATATTCAAGCAGGCAGTATCCTCAAACCTATCTATTTTTCTGTTAAGAATAAACCATACCTCTTTTTTTTATCTTACTACTATATAAAGCATTCGACAAATCTTTGAAACAAGACATCTTAACTTTTATTTTTCTATTTTGATAATTCTATCAAACAAAAAAACAATTCCAAGCTCCAATTATTATTTGCCACGTGTGATCCCGTTACGCCACCTTACGGAAAAAGCGCGACTACATAAGACCGGTGCCAATGGTGACGCAAACTGACGCCGTCAGTTTCTGCCAACTCAGCGCCACGTCAGCATACAAACTAACTAACACTAAACTGACGTACCCATGCCAACAGCACTCCGTCACTTCACCAAATTTGGGCCCCACCACTTACTTTTCTTTATCTAATAAAAATATATAAACTAATTAAAACATATAACTAATAAAAATACATTTCATTAATTAAAAAAAAAAATACATAAAAAGACATTAAAATAATTAAAAAAAAGACATTAATTAAAAAAAAAAAGCCATTAATAAATAAAAAAAAAAAGACATTCAAACTAAAAAAAACTACTAATCAAGAGATTCATTGTCGTCTTCGTCTTCGTCTTCGTCTTCGTCTTCGCCAACCGGTCCTTGTGCTCCCGAACCCTCACCGTCACCCTCCTCGTCAACGTCCTTAAAAATCGCCAAATCATTTTGAAATTGCTGTGCAATTTCATCTTGAGCGGTTTCAAGCATTTGCTTACGACTTTCGTCAATGTCGTTTGGCACTTTTATGGCTAGGAATTTCCAAGTTTCCAAAATCAATTTTTATAGATGTAAATGAGGGGGAATTTTTATAGATGTAAATGAGGGGGAATTTTTATAGATGTAAATGAGGGGGAATTTTTTTTGAATTTTTTTGAATTTTTTTGAATTTTTTCGGATTTTTTTGAAATTATTACCGTTTTTTTTAATTTAATAATATATAATTTAAATTTATTACCGTTTTAAAAAAAAAAAAAAAAAAAAAGGAAAATTTGTGATTGGTTGGAAGGTACGGCGGGACCCACCACACACGCTCCACTTCCGTTTCTTCTCTCGCCGCTTTCACGACTGGCGGCCAACCGGCGGGCCAACCGGCGGGCCGTGCCAACGGCGCCGGTTCCGTCGGTGGCCAACCGGCGGCCAACCGCATGCCCATTGGCACCGGTCTAAAAGATGCATGAAATCCAAATAGGCGTAGCACCACACCACTACTACCCCCTCACCACACTCATAAACTCCAACTTACCGATCTGACGTCACCTCATCGTCGTGAAGGTGCAAACCGCCATGGAATTCCTGACGCTAATTTGCCCTAGTTCTCCTTACGTACGTAAATTCATCACTCCTTTTGATTTTTAATTAGTATTAAACGTTAACGTGTTGAATCACGGTTTTGAGTTACCAGTAAACCGAAATTTCGATTTTATTGATGAACAACTGAAAATTTCGTGCGATTTTGTACGGAAATAGTTGTTAATCGATAAAATTTAGTATATGAACTTGCGGAATTTTAAACATTTTTCAGTTTCGTTTGCTTAATTTCACAACGATTTTAGAAATTCAGTCGTAGGAGTTTGAGTTATTTGAAGTAAATCAAGTAATTGACTATTTTCTAGAAATTATTATACTTGCTAATCAACAAAATCTAGTCTATGGATTGAACTTGCAAAATAATTATTATACTTGTTATTTATTGGGCAAATGTCATAAAATTTAGTCTATGAATTGAACTTGCAAAATTATTATACTCCGTACTTGTTATTTATTAGGCAAATGTGATAAAATAGCAATATACTTCAGGTGGTGGGCCCTTTTGGTAATTACAACTTTTCATGCCCGTTTTGGTAACTACACCGGTCTATTTTGATAATTATAGTGTTAAAATTTCTTTTTAATTATCAGATAGAGATGAAAAAAATGTTAATGACCACAATAGGCTAGCTAAAATTTGTAGTTACCAAAACAGAACTTCAAAAGTGATAGTTACCAAAATGGATCACTGCCTAAAGTAACTGACTGAAGTATGTTATCATTTTCACTGATCTTTCTTATAATGTTGTAACTATGATTCGTGAACTAGATATGGGACGAAAATGGAATTTCGAGATGCTTCAGCAACATATATCCTTTTATCTCATTTTTTATTATAGTAATGCTAAAAAACACAACGTATTTTTTTTTATTATAAAATTTATACTTTGTACTTTCTTAACAAGATTCACAATGCTAGGTTTTGGAGCAAGTACGATAACATTTTTCATAATTGTTGTGCTTTCAGTTACCGAAAGGAATACCAGAGGACGTAGAAAGGTAACTACTTCTTATTGTTTTTTAAGGGGGTGTCTGGGATTGCTTATTGAAAATAGATTATGCGTTTTGAACATTAATAATCTAACAATCAGCGGTTATACAACGTGATTCTAAAAAATAGTGTTTGGATTTGATTCTGCGGTTTGAAATCGCAATAATCAGATAATCAATTTTTTAGTGTTTGGAAAACCTGATTATTTGTTTAGCTAATATGTAAAATGCAAATAATCATCTTTCAAAACGCAATAAACACCTCCATACCTGCTTTTTCAAAACTCCGTTTTGGAGGTCCCAAAACACAAATAATTGATTATTTTAGACGTTTTACCAAACACACATCTTAGATGATTTGCGTTTCTTAAAACACAATAAGCAGATAATCTGCTCCAAATCGCAATCCCAAACACCCTCTAAGTAAACCAATAATTGATTCCTTCTCTTTTCGTTTTAGTCTTCATTTATAGTTGGATTGCAAATTTTGTCATTTTTTTCCAGTATTTGTTCTTTATTGTTGTTCTTTTGTAGATACACGTATATGAGAAGGTGTTGTTGCTTATTTTACCTGTCATTGGAGCATGCATATCGTGTTTTGACATAATTATGCTTTTAATTAACACAAAAAAGGGAAAAAATCATCCTGCATTATATCATGAGTGGCTTCTTAGATGCTCTCAACTCTTAGTTTGGGTAAGGCTGCTATTAATTCTTAAAAAAATAAATATGAAAATATTTTTTTTATTTTAATTGTTTTGATGTATAACTGCAGGCCACCATACTTCTTCTTTCAAGGTGTAGTCACTGGTTATTCGTCTTATCTAATCGGGTCCTGTGCTTTTGGTGGATTATGAAACCGTTGTTAGCGATTCCAATTTTACACAAAACCTTTTCTTCTTCAGAGGTTTTTTTTCTTAATCTTTATATATAATGCAACATTCTTATTTACTTCCTCCGATTCAAATTAACTGATACATTGTTAGTTTCATGGTTTTTGAGGCAAATTATTATAATGATGGTTAGATTAGATTAAATTGGTTAGTTAATGACCTTTTGAATAAAGTGAGGCTAATGATGTTTAAAAGTAAAATTAAGGGTAAATGAGTCATTTCACTATATTAAAGGAGATAATGAGTAGGTGTGGGCCCCACTCCTTTTTACCAAATAAGGAAATTATCAAAGTGTATCACTTATTTTGAAACTGCCAAAAATGGAAAAAAGAAGTATATAAAAAAAATTATTTAAATTACAATTTTGTTGTGCAGGTTTTTAGCTGTATAAATGAGAGCTTAATAGTTGTAGTAGATATTCTGTTTGGAATCTTGGTTAATATTATCAGAATGAATCAAGCATCTCGCAGAAACAGGTAATTTTTTTTATTATAATTATTATTTATTTTTTTTCTGTTGAATTTATAACCGTCCTATGTATTTCAAGTTCAATGGAAGAGTCACTGCTTTCAGGTGAAATGGGAATCGAAGACAGTTTTCAGTCAAATCCTGTAAGTAATATTCACTCTTCTTAATGTTACAGATATTTAATTTAAGAAGTAATTTAATCTTAGGGTTAATTTCATAAAAATGTATCCAACTTATGACATATTACTATTGTATGTATTGTACTTTTAGACAATCTAATTTGTGTAATAAACTTTCAATTCTTGCTATTGTATGTATCTGACCTCTTATAACCTGTAAATGCATGACATGGAAGCTTACATGGCTGCCACATCAGCATTTTTTTTACAAAATAATAAACATTACAAGTTACTTAATGAAGAGGTCACCAGATACATACAATAAGCTCTTATTGTTAAGGTAATTTATGTGTTTTTTTTGTTTTTTTTAAGGGAGTTCTTGCCAGTTTTTGGAATATGATGACATTTAGAATTATCAATTTGGTATTGGAAAATGGTGCAAAGAAACAACTTGACTTTGATGATTTGCTTCAACTACCAATTGAGATGGATCCTTTTAACTGTCATGATTGTTTGCTAAACTGTTGGGAAGATCAAAAAAGACATAATTGCCCTCATCCTTCTTTGTTTTGGACAATCTGTTATGCATATGGATGGCCATATATGTGTTTAGGCCTGCTAAAGGTATTATTATTGTATATCATTTCCTTCCTACTTTCTAGATTACAGATAAAAAAACAGAAATTAAAAAGGCACAGTGTATAGTCGGCAACCAAGTTTTGATTATTTTCAAACACATCATCAGGGGTATTTTGGTCATTTAACAGCTTCGAGGGTCATGGTCATTGACAAATTTCCTGTCAGAATTTTGATGGGTATTTTCGTCATTTTACAATTTCACGGGGTCTGCCTGTTTGAAAATAATACCAAATTTGGGCGTCTTAAGTAGATATCCCAATAAAAGAGTAAAAAAACTCAATATCAGTGAAGTAGTAGGCTTCAAATATTTATTTATTTATTTATTTATATTTCGTACTCCATAAATTCCAGGTATTGAATGATTGTCTTGGTTTTGCTGGACCGTTGCTTCTTAACATGTTGATAAAGTATCTTCAAGAAGGTTTAGTATTAAATTAGGAGTAAATTACAAGGATGGTCCTTGAGGTTTACCCCAAATTTAACCACATGGTCCCTTAGCCTAACGTCTGTTAAATCTTTTAACAGAAAAGGACCACCGGTGTAATTTTAAAGGACTACTGGTTAGGCTAGTGTAAGTACAAGGGTTTCTAAAGAAAGGACTACGAGTGTAATTTTTTAAATTAAAGGAGTATACGTGAAATTTGGTGTAAACCTCAGGGACCATCCTTGTAAAATTTACTCTTTAAATTAGATATATAAATAATCTTGGAATTTCTGAAGTCATTTGGTTATAGCCGCATCTTTTTTTCTGTAAACAGGATCTGGAAATATTGATGGTTATATCCTTGCCATTTCACTCGGTTTAACTTCCATTCTAAAGTAAGTCTTATGTTTTCAAAATTTTATCATAAATAACTAATCCTCTTGATGACATGTCACTAAAAATACAACCAGCTTACATGAAATTTATGTTTTATTATTGTTATTTTTTCATTTGTATACATACTTATAATTGTTATTAATACAAGTTATTAAATGAATCATGGTGATATTTTCTTGAAAATTAAATTCTCATTATTATAATGGTGCAGATCTTTTCTTGATACACAATATACATTTCGGCTTTCCAAATTAAAGTTAAAGCTACGTTCTGGTCTCATGACCGTTATATTCCGCAAGGTAAATCATTCTTGTGTGTATGTATATAATGTATATATATATATATATGCATCATATATTCAGTAAACTTTTGAGTTAAATGTTATTAAATCTAAATTCTGAGAGAATTTAATTTATATTTAAACATTTTCAGTGTCTTCATGTTAGTTTGGCAGAAAGATCAAAATTTTCTGAAGGGGAAATTCAAACATTCATGTCTGTAGATGCGGATCGAACCGTTAATATGTGCAACAGTTTCCATGACATGTGGAGGTCTTTTTCTATTTCTTTAACTCATAATAATTAATAAATAAAGTAAATTCATAATATAAAAATATACTTTAGGCAATGATCCGTTTTGGTAATTATAACATTTTAAGATTTGGTTTGGTAATTATGGTAATTAAATTAAACTTTTCTAGCCTATTTGGTTTATTGGTAACTAATTTTAGGTTTTTAAACACTATAATTATCAAGCAGGCTGGATTAAAATATGTAATGTAATTACCAAAACGGACCCTAAAAAGTTATACTTACCAAAATGATAAACTCCTAAAGTATATTACTATTTTATGACATTTACTCTAATAATTAATAAATAAGGCCATCATGTGTACAATAGAGTAATAATTTACCGAATTATACATTTTTATGTCTTGTATTGAATATTGATTTATTTATATAAAACATTTTTTAAACATTTCAGCTTGCCATTACAAATTGGAATCGCCCTTTATCTGCTCTATACACAAGTTCAATTTGCTTTCATTGCTGGAATCACAATAACTATTTTATTGATACCAGGTGGAGTGTACTTATACTTATTCTGTTAATATGAATACAATAAGCAGTGCTGGAAAAATGGGCGGGTTGATACGGGCCGGGTCAGGTTGACCCGAAAACACTTTCTGCCATCTTTTTAAAAAAAAACGTGTGTTTAGAATGATTACAACAAGTATATTATGATAATAATAACTTACCAATCTAACTTTTGAATAATATGGCTTGGTAGGTTGTTTGCATTAAAAAATTATATTTTGGGCGACTTTGGCCCGTTTGACCCATTTCTATATTAGCTAATAAAATATCAACTATATCGACATGTTTAAATGGGCAAAATTACTATGATTTTTAAGTTTAAGTTAAAAAGCATCATAAACTTTATTTTATGTTGTTTTCATATTTCATACTTATTTGATGTAAGGTATATCTGTAATTTCATCATTAATCCTGATTAATTTCTTTTCTAATAATAATAATAATGTGTACAGTAAATAAATGGATCGCTGAATTAATTGCTAGTGCCACTAAAAACATGATGGAGCAAAAGGATGAACGGTTTGTGCACTTTTGTCAATATCTTCATAGATCTTAGCAAAATAATTTACTCTTATTTATCAAATTTTAGTACTCTAGCGATAAAGTTTTATTTTTAATCATAAGTTTAAATTATTAAAGAGTAAATTACATAAATTGTCCATGTGGTCTTTTGGATTCGGGGGTTTTGTCCCTAAACTTTTTTTCCGGGTTTTTTCTCCCCGTGGTCCTGATTTTCATTTATTTCGTCATTTTCCACCTAAATTGATCAATGTACATGTATCATTTTATTTTTTTTATTTTTTTTATTATTTTGGTCAATTTAGGTGGAAGGTGACGAAATATATGAAAAATCAGGACCACAAGGACAAAAAAACCCGGAAAAAAGTTTAGGGACAAAAACCCCGAATCAGAAAGACCACAGGGACAATTTTGTAATTTACCCATTATTAAATTTAATAGTTTTACAGGGTTAGAAGGACCGGAGAACTATTGACATATATTCGTACTTTGAAAATGTATGGTTGGGAGCTTCTTTTTACTAGTTGGTTAATGAAGACAAGATCCTTAGAAGTCAAATATTTATCAGTAAGAATTCTCATTTTTTACCAAATTATATCTATCTGAATTTTGGCCCGTTCATTTATAAATGGGTCATATCCGGTTATTTTTATCTCAGAGGAAACGGGTCATATGGATAGACAAGTGTCCCAACATGTATATTTAATTCTTAAGACTTACTAAATTGTTTTATTTAAAGGGAAAATATCATAAATAGACTAAATAGTACTCCCTCCGTCCCACTTTAATTGTCCACTACAAAAAAACACACAGTTTAAGAAAAGCGCATTAATTATATAATGTCACCAATCAAATTTTCTCTTTCCCACTTAAATGTTTTTTGATTGGTTGAAATTTAGGAAATGACACTCTTTGTGGGACAAACTAAAATAGTATACTGGACAATTAAAATGGGACGGAGGGAGTAATATACTTATGTTAATGGTTCAATTTGGCAATTTTTAACTGTTTAAGGTCCATATTAGTAAAGTTACGATCCAACTTACTTCGGTTGCTTTGTTTTTTTTTCCCATCCAAATTTGGTAATTAGAGAAACTATATTTGGGCCTATTTGGTTATAAATTTATAATTCTTTACTATTTTTAATGCTGTAATTACCAAAATGGACCATAAACATATTCAATAAATTAGAGCATTTAAAATAAATCTGGTTCCTTGTAATCATATTATACACATTTATCATTTATATAAAGTTTTTTTTTGAACAAAAGGTGTTTTGTGTCAACCTGACCCGACCCACCCGTACAAAAAGTTACCCATATTGACCCGTTATTGACATCATAATGGGCTAACTTTTATTTTATAGACAAGGAAGTACTTAGATGCATGGTGTGTATTCTTTTGGGCAACAACACCAACTCTTTTTTCCTTGTTCACATTTGGACTTTATGTAATGATGGGAAATCATCTAGATGCAGCAACGGTATACTTAACCACATTTTTAATACATAATTTTTTTTATTAATTCTTATATATGTTTTTATTTATTTAACCCTCTACTTTTGCAGGTTTTCACTTGTCTTGCTCTTTTTAACAATTTAATTTCTCCATTAAACTCATTCCCATGGGTCATTAATGGTTTGATTGATGTGAGTTATATACAGACCCTATTGTCCATAAATACCTTCTAAATAATTTATTAGGCTAAGTGCACAAAAAGTATATTCAACTGGTAAACTTCTTAATTCTTGCTATTATATGTATTTAACTTCCTATAACAAGTAGATGACGTGGCGGCTTATATGGCTGCCACCTCAGAAAAAATTATTAAAAACTACTGGTTACTTGATGAAGAGGTCACCTGATATATATACAATAGTGAAACTGAAAGTTTATATATATACAATAACAATACGCGATAAGTTGGATATATTTTCATGTAGCAAGCCCTATTTTATTTTTTTTTCAGTTAACAAAAAGTTTCATTTTTTTATTTTTTTTTGTTGAACTTTCTTTACAGGCAGTTATATCTACGAGGCGGTTGAGTAAGTTTCTCTCATGTTTTGAACATGAACCATTTCACAAGCAGACAAAATTTTCCTCTTCATCATCTGAAGAAATGGATATTGTCATCAATGATGCATGTTGTGTATGGTCAAACAGTGATCAAGAAGTCAAAGAATTGATTATAAATAATGTCAGTCTTGAAATTCCAAAGTGTTCTCTGGTTGCAGTTGTTGGAGAGGTCAAAATCGTCCCTTTTTATTTTAATTTAAGCTACTTCCTATAAATTACAGGGAAAATGTCGTAAATTGCAATATACTTTAGGTAAAGGTCCATTTTGGTAATCAGAAGTTTTTAAGGTCTGTTTTGGTAATTACAAGTTTTAGCCAGCCTATTTTGGTAATTTTAGTGTTAAAAACATAAAAGATAATTACCATATAAGGACAATAAAACTTTAATTACAAATTTAGGTGACTAAAACTTGTAATTACCTAAACAAACCTTACAAAATTTATAATTACCAAAATGAACTTCCGCCTAAAGTATATTTCTAATTTACGAGATTCTCCCTAAATAATAATACAATATATTTGATTAAAAACTACTCCCTCCGTCCCACAAAAAAGTTCCCATTTCTATCATAAATTTTGTCCCACAAAAAAGTTCCCATTTCTATTAAATAATATTATTATTATGGGCCCCACCACCAACTATCTCTTAAAAACACTTTCTCTCTCCAATTAACCTTATATTTTAATCAAAAATAGTACCAAAGACCCCACTATCAACTATCTCCTAAATACTTGTGCCCAAAGGAAATGGGAACTTTTTTGTGGGACGGAGGGAGTATATTATTACAAGAATAATATAATTATATAGATATAACAAATATAGGAGGTTAAAAATGTAAAAAAATACTAATAAACGAGGGTGACTCTCAACCCATTTCATTCATTTTATTCGTTCCCATTTTAGCTAAATTTTCCGATTTAACACATATCGGATAAAAAAAATCCCAAATCGACCCGACCCGTTCATAAGTAATATTGTAATACATGTTTGCAGGTTGGTTCAGGTAAATCATCCTTGTTAAGTTGTATCCTAGGAGAAATGAAGCTTATTAAGGGATCTGTATATTCAAACGGGCCTGTCGCATATGTCCCACAGGTTGAAAAGATATAGATTAAATATGTTAATACCATACTTTATTTGAATCATACTATTAATAATTTAATATAAATTTGTGTTTGTTTGGACATGTAGATTCCTTGGATTCTTTCTGGCACTATTCGTGATAATGTCATATTTGGACAGGATTATGATCCGATAAGGTACTCCTCTCTTAAAATAAACTTAAATAATTTTTGTAATGATATTTTAAGGTCAAAATACATTTTAATACCCTGAACTTTGCTGACTAAGTCTTCTACTACCCTGAACTATTAAAGGTGCAACATAGCCTGAACTTGACAAGATGGTCGATTTAGCACCCTGATTCATTAGTTTGATCGTGTTTTCTTACTTGACTTACTTTCGTTGGAGATTTTGACGGATTACAAAATATACGTTTATCTCAATATATTGATATTAGAAGCAAATCACGTGAGAAGACAAGACCAAATTAGTGATTTAGGGTGCTAAATTGACCATTTTGCCAAGTTCAGGGTACCATGCTGCACCTTTATTAGTTCAGGCCCTTCAGGGTAGTAGAAGACCTAGTCAGCCAAATTCAGGGTACTAAAATGCATTTTTGGCCATATTTTAATTAATTATCAATTGGATAGTTATCATTTAAAGTGGGAAGCCAGTGTCGTATATCAGTTCGATAAACAGTAGAGAACAAGATATATGGAAACTAGAGGTGGGAAAATGGGTGGGTCGGGTAACGGGTCATAGTGTGTAAACTTTTAGTTTGGGTCGGGTCGGGTTGACCCAAAACATTTCTACTTATATAAGCGGGTCGAAATTGCCACTTATAGAGAAAACCTGTATATAATAATACTAAGGCATAAATCTATTTTTCTTGTACAGATATTCTGTTGTTTTAAAGGCATGTGCACTTGACACGGATATTTCACTTATGGTTGGAGGTGATATGTCTTACATTGGTGAAAAAGGGTTAAATCTATCTGGTGGACAAAGAGCCCGTTTAGCCCTTGCCAGGTGTCAATATGTTATTGGTTTATCATTTCAAATAGCAATTCATGATAATTCATAAGTGGTTATAACTTATTTGTTTTTTTATTATAACTATCATATTTTATGGGGAATTTGAACAGGGCTGTTTACCATGGAGCTGATTTAGTTATGCTGGATGATGTACTTAGTGCAGTTGATGCACAAGTGGCTTCTTGGATTTTATCTAATGCTATTATTAGCCCTATTATGGATCAAAAAACATGTGTTCTTTGTACCCATAATATTCAGGTAATGAGGTGGCAAATTCGACCCATTTACTTGTAAATGGGCTGATTCAGGTTATTTTTTATCCTGACTGGTAAAATATAAAAAGTTACCTTACAAGAAAACGGGTCGAAAGTAGCCCACTAACACATAAGGACTATTCATGTAATAAAAAAAGTCGAGGATGAAATTCACAATTTTGTACAAACCAAATTGACGATTTATGTAATTATTAACAATTTACTTTTCTTCTTATTGTATGGAGTAAATTACACCAATCGTCCTTATGGTTTGTACCAAATTTCACTAATAATTCCGTAGTTTCAAAAATTACATTGGTAGCCCTTATTTCTGAAACCTTTGTCACCCACAGTCCTTTTGGCTAACGGGTGTTAAGTTTTTCTGTTAAATGAAGTCACATGCGATGTAGAAATCAAACCGAACTGATAATGATGAATTTTCAAAACCAAAACTGATAGGAATGAGTTATGATTTATGTAATTTACTCTTGTATTTGACACCACTAATTATTCATAAAAGGTTATTTCTTGTACAAAAGGGTCAAACCAATCTAACCCAACCCCACCATTTGACCCATTTCACCCTTGACCCGCCCATTTTACCACCTCTACTAACAATTTTGAACACTTTACAGGCAATATCTGCTGCAGATATGGTTGTTATAATGGAAAAAGGGCAAGTGAAATGGGTCGGGAACCCAACCGACTGTTCGGGTTCTTCATACGCATCTTTTGTTAAACGAGAAAAACTTAATCCATCTTGTGAGAGTAAATCACAAGTAGAAACAGATGGTACTTGTGTGCGGGTCCCACAGAGTGTTGTGGTAGAGAGTGAATGTATAGATATTGTGGACCCCACTGACAATGTTGTCAGTGTTGAAGCAAGGAAAGAAGGCAGAGTTGAAACAACTGTGTATAAGTGAGTTCATGATAAGACTGATTGGGTTTTAGTTACTTGCTTCTAGAGTTGGAAAACGAGAGGGTTGGGTAACGGGTCAAAATGGGTTCCAGTCAAAACGGGTAATTTTCAATACGGGTCAAAATGGTTTTATTCGGGTCAGGGGTTGATCTAAGTGACCTTTTGTCCAAAATAATTATATTTGTTTAGTTAATAATTTTGCTCGTCAAAATTTCCACTTGTAATTACTTCTTTTATTGAATATCCCAGCTTTTTAAAAACCCGGTCGAACCGGGAAATGGGAAGGTTGTTGGTCTGAAATGATATGGTTAGATCGGTGGCCAGTCTAGGCCAGTCTGACATAAAAATCTAGTTGAACCGAAAAAATCAAGTTTTTAAAAAAATTAAGTAAATAAAATAAAAAAATGAATTTTCTAGATAGGTTTTGGAATTTAAAAGTATTATATTTAGTTGAAAGTAGGTCTTTTTCTTTTAATTATGTATGATATTTGTTTTATATTTATCTAGTTCTTTGACATTCATAAACCATTTACATATTTATTGCATCATAAATACTCAATATTGTCATCTGGTTCGACCATATTCAAGACACTGGTTGGTTCAATGCAAAATCTAATTTTTAAACTAAACGCTTGTTATTCAGGAAGTATGCTGCATTTTGTGGTTGGTACATAACAATCGTCACATGTTTATCAGCACTTTTAATGCAAGCTTCTAGAAATGGAAATGATTTGTGGCTGTCTTATTGGGTTGATACAGCTGCATTACAACTGCATCCAACATCCTTTTTTCTGGTAACTACTTTCCTAGCTTATATTTGGATTTTGTTCTAAAATAAACTTTACTCGGATTATTAAAAAGAGAACTGATTCTTACAGAGTAATTTTTATTTATACAGAGCAATTTCATATCAAAGGACAATTATGCCTTTAACATAACTGTCCTTTAGCATGAAATTACTATGTAAAGATAAAATTGCTCTATACGAATCAGCTCCCTTAGTTAAATTTGTTTTGGATAAAAATTTTGGAAAAGATACGAGACATTTACTAATTTTTATTAACATTTCAGGTTATTCTATGTATCTTTTGTTCAGCAAACTCAATTCTTACCCTAATTAGGGCATTCTCATTTGCATATGGTGGCTTACGTGCAGCAATTCACGTGCATAATAACTTATTACAACACCTTGTTGATGCACCCGTTTCCTTTTTTGACCAAACCCCAACTGGAAGAATACTTAACAGGTACCATAACTTCTATTCAAACGAAACGGGCCAGGTTGGGCTGACCCAAAACACTTTTTGTCCAAATATTTTTAGAAAAACTTAGGATTAAATTTTAGATTTTTTGAATAAAGCTACTTGGTTGTATGCATTAAAGTTACATTTTTAGCGACTTTCTACCCATGCGAGCCTGTTTCCTTTCAGCTAAGTATTTTATTTACCCATTTAACCTTTAAAAATAAAACATAACTTGGATCAACCTTTTTGTCTAATTATGTAATAAAAAATAATCTAAATACAATTACAATATATATATATATATATATATATATATATATATATATATATATATATATTATTGCATTAATTTTTTGATATTTGGAAATTGGAATAAAGCTCTTAGTTGGTTGTATGCATAAAAGTTACACATTCTGTGAATTTTGACCCATTTGGCCTGTTTCCTTTTATTCTATTTTTTTTTATTTTACTCATTGGCCCTTTAGAAATAAAACATTATCCAAATCAGCCCGTTCATAAGTAAACGGGTCGAAATTGGCACATCTCAGTTAATTTTATTTTTTTGTAGACTGTCCTCAGATCTCTACACAATTGATGATTCTCTACCATTTATTCTCAATATTCTCCTTGCCAATTTTGTTGGCCTTTTAGGGATTGCTATAATTTTGTCCTATGTGCAGGTAATTAATTAATTAATGAAAATAGTCTCATTATTAATTAGTTTATAGCTTTTTTATAATTGAAATTCTATTAACTTTGGTTATAATTCCTTTTTATGTGTAGGTCATGTTCTTGCTTCTCATATTACCGTTCTGGTATATCTACAGCAAAGTGCAGGTATGAGTTAATTAAATGTTTGATTTCTGATTATTTAAGAAACTAATAAGATAACCAAAAATGAAATTTTTGTAAAATTAACAGGCACAATTAGTGATATGGAAATTAAGTATCTCAAATTAGAGTTATAAATACGGGTTAAATTATCGATTTTGTCACAGCTAGTATGAAACTAATAATCCAAAATTGACTATTTTACCCCTAAAAAATCTGTTAATCCAAAATTTCAAATTAAATAAATAATGTTTTTTTTTTTTTACAGTTTTACTACAGGTCAACATCACGTGAATTAAGAAGGCTGGATAGTGTATCTCGATCACCCATATATGCATCATTTTCAGAGATACTTGACGGGTCATCAACTATAAGAGCATTTAAATCTGAGGTTAATTTTAAATTATAATTTAATTATATTTAAATTCATTACATAATTGTATATTAAATTCAGTAAACTAAAGTACTAAGTAATGTTGTATATATGTGTACAGGAATTTTTCTTGACTAGATTCATTGACCATGTGAAAATGTATCAGAAAACTTCTTATTCAGAGATAATAGCAAGCTTATGGCTATCCTTACGTTTACAAGTATTCCTCTTTCATTTTTAGTTAATATTACATTTTGAAATTTTAAATATATAATTATTTAGTTTATTTTCTTAGTTCTTAGCAGCTTTTGTTGTATCTTATATTGCGGTAATGGCGGTTCTTGGATCTCATGGATATCTTCCTATCAGTTTAGGTACCCCAGGGTTGGTAAGTCCTTAAATTATTTTAAAATCATTATTTTTAAAGTAATGTAACAAAAAAAAAACTATATTTTCCAAATTTTTTTTATTTTTTATTTTTAAATTGGTAACTTTGTAAACAGGTAGGTTTAGCTCTTTCTTATGCAGCTCCAGTTGTATCATTGTTGGGGAGTTTTTTAACAAGTTTTACTGAGACTGAGAAGGAATTGGTCTCAGTTGAGAGGGTTCTTCAGGTTTTAACATATAATTCATTAATTTATGAACGGGTCGATGTGGGTTATTGTTTATCTCAAACGGGTCAGATTAGTTCAATCAAAATAGTTTGCTTTAAAAAAAAGAGGAATGGTTCAAAGGGGTCAAATGGGTTGAAAGTTTCCTCCTATCAACCTTATCAAGGTGTTTGCGGGTCAACCCTGCTCTAAAAAACGACCCGTTTTAACCCAAACCCATTTTCACCCGTTACCCGACCCATTCAGCTTTCCAACTGTTTTTCTTGTAAATAATTACAATTAAAAAAAGTAAACATTTTGATTACATTTATTACAGTACATGGACATCCCTCAAGAAGAACTTCAAGGTAGCAAGATCTTATATACAAATTGGCCATATAAAGGAGATATCGAATTTCAAAATGTAACACTTAAATATATGCCCTCTTTACCCCCTGCACTACACAATCTTAGTTTCAAAATCAATGGAGGAACACAGGTTTGTTAATTTAGTTACATAAATTGTCGGGTCAACGGGTCAAAACGGGTGATTTTATTACGGGTCGGGTTGACCCGGAAACCTTTTTTTTTTTTTTTTTCAGGTAGGAATTGTGGGAAGGACAGGTGCAGGAAAATCTAGCATCTTGAATGCTTTATTTCGCCTTAACCCGATATGTGCAGGACATATAGTAGTTGATAACATAAATATAGCAGAGATTTCTTTAAGAGATCTTAGGGCTCGTTTTGCAGTTGTTCCTCAAACTCCATTCCTATTTAAAGGATCTTTAAGGTAAAACTAGATATAAATAAATGCATAAAAAGTTAACCATCTTTTTTTTTCCTAAAAAAATCAACGAACTTTTAAAAATTGTGATAAAAACCGTCAAACTTTTAAATATTTTGGTTTTTAATGTAATCCGTCCCAGTTATCTAGTAGAAAAAATGAGAGTATGTTACAAGGATGGTCCCTGAGGTTTACCTCAAATTCAGGTATTGTCATTTACTTTAAAGAATTACATTGGTAGTCCTTTGTTGGAAGCCTTTATGCACCTACAATCTTTTAGCCTAATGTCTGTTAAATATTTTAGCAGAAAAGGGACTAAATGGTGTAATTTTAAAGGTTTCCAAAAACAAGATTACCAGTTAATTGTTTTTAAAGTAAACGACCATCCATGATATTTGGTGTAGACCTCATGGACCATCCTTGTAATTTCACATGCCATTAATTTTGACCATGTTGACTTTTTTGACGTGGTGGGGAGAAACCTATTACCTTCAATAAAAGTATCAAAAGTTTGATTCTTTTTATTGTATGTAGTTGACTTCAAAATGGAGTTATGTGCGTAATAAACTTAGATTTCTTTCTATTGTATGAATCTAACCCCCTATAACTTGTAAAGTGATGATGTGGCGTCAGTTCGGATGATGTGGCTGCTTCTATGGCTGCCACGTCAGAGAAAAAATCCTACAAGTATTTAAAATTTACGTGTTGATAATTGAAAGTCGATTACACATACATTTCTTACTCGATATAGAAACCAGACCAAAGTGGTTACCTTGTTATGCAATTAAACAATTAAGGCATAACGATAAAAGAACATATTTTTAGATCATGGATATTAACTTAATATTTAATTAAAAAATTAGGGACAATCTTGACCCGTTAAACTTAAGCGATGACTTGAAAATTTGGAAAGCTTTGGAAAAATGCCATATTGAGGAAGAGGTCCGAGCTGCAGGGGGACTCGATATGCAAATAAAAGAGTCTGGAAATTCATTTTCAGTTGGTCAAAGACAACTATTGTGCCTTGCACGTGCCTTTCTCAAGTCCACTATGGTTAGTTATTAAACGGGTGGATTTTTTTGTTCATTATAAGTTTATATATTTTTCATAACCGAAAAACTGAACCGCGCCAAAACCGAAAACATGTAATCGGTTCTTTGGTTTTGTAGTTTCATGATTTGCGGTTTCGGTCCTAACGGTTTTGGTCCGGTTCTCGGATAGGTGTGAGCTACGGGTGATCATTCAGGCCGACATAAACCGAACTGAAACCGAAAACATGTAGTCAGTTTCATTTTCGGTTTTCTATTTTCATGATGTTTGGTTTATGTCGTATCGGTTTCGGCCCGGTTCGGTTCGTTCCTCGGTTAAGGGTGAGCATTTGGGCGGAAAACCCCAACCGAAACCGAACCAAACCGGACCAAAACCAAAAACATGTAACCGGTTTCGGTTCGGTTTCTGGATCACGCTCACCCCTAGTGTGAGCATTTAGGTTGAAAAAACAGAACCGAACCGAACCGAACCGAACCGAAACCAAAAACATGTAATCGGTTCGGTTCTAGTTTTGAAAATTCATCATTATCGGTTTCGGTTCGGTTCAGTTTCTGGACCGAGCTCGCCCCTAGTTTAGTCATTGTACAAAATTTTGTGATATTAGGTCATTAAAACATGGTTTTATGTCCCGCATTGGTCAGGCAACCCGTTACAAATAAAACATAACCCGAATTGTCCCATTCATAAATAGACGGGTCGAAATTGCCACTTTTAGTCTTTTTTCAATATTTCTGATTTTTTTAACAATATTATATAATGCAGGTGTTGTGTTTGGATGAATGCACAGCAAATATAGACACTATAACCGCTTCCAAACTGAAAGATGCAATATCTAGTCAATGCAGAGGGTTGACCGTAATCACAATTGCTCATCGTATATCCACAATTCTGGATATGGACAATGTATTAATTCTTGATCAAGGAGTCTTGGTATGTTCATATTATTGACTTTATTCTATTCTATTTTATTTTTTATATTTGTTTTATTCGCCCAAAATTGCATTATTTACATTGAACATATTTTTAATATTTATAATTAGTTATTATTATTCTTTTAAAAATAATTTGAATTAATTTTTTAACTTTTGACCATTTCACCAATTTAACGAATTTTGTGTGAAGCTATTTTAGTATGAGTTTGACCCATAAAGAATTCGTAACCTAAATTAAGTCAATTGGAGGTGATTTGTACTAGCAACTTTTTGTTCATACAAAGTAATTATACATCAAATGATACTTCTGCCCTTCATATCAAAAGGACAATACAAAGTGTGGTAAAAAAAAACGGCTTAATTATCGTTCTGTCATAAAATTATTCTATATATATAAAAAAAATGTTTTGTACGAATTACTTTAGTACCAAATGGACCTACAGAGATATTTTTATTTAATTTTTTTTTATCTTTATCTATTTATTACTTTTTGGTCATGGTGCAGGTGGAGCAAGGGAACCCTCAGGTTCTAGTAAATGATGAATCTTCTAGATTTTCAAGTTTTGCAAAAGCATCCACAATGTAACGACACCAATCATTTGCGAGATGATTAAATAAAATTATACACCATCAATTATTTTGCTTTTTACCATAATACCCTTGCCGTGATTCATATGTTAGAAACAAAGTGTTTCATGGTGCAAGGGTAATGTGGTCAAAATCAAAAAGTTATGGTGTTTGAAGTAAAAAAAAGTGATTTACAAATCACTCCCAAAAGTTATGTTGTTTGTATGTGTGTATTGTTGTACATATATGTATTAATTATTAGTTAAAAGTAAGACAATGTCAAGCAGTTTTCTACTTGTATTTATTTATAAAAGGTCGTTAGATTTATACTAATTTCCAACGTACTAACTTGATTAATTAAACCTTACTAAAACTAAATACTTAGTTTGTAATGAATTTAAAACACTAATTTTGGAGTCCCGAATTATCAACAGTCATTTTAAACAAATATACTATCTTTAAGATTATATATAGAAGTGGATCATGTGAGAAATTAAATTTTGGTAAGAATTTTTTTTAAAAAGAATTAACCAATCATTTAAAATAATTTGGATCATTATTAAAAGTTTTTGGATCTTTATTAAAAACTGTTTCTTCGTAAAGATTTAAAATTTCTGATAACTTGGATCATTATCATAAATTTTGGATCATTATTAAAAAAATGTTTCCTCGCCAATTTTTGATTCTCACCGGATCATAACTCTACTCGCATAAAAGGTATTAAAACTCCACATATATGTATTTGGGTGTATCAATGTAGGTATTTACATTTATATGAAAATACCTTTATACAAAATTGTGTATTACTATAAAATATTTAAAATGGTAAAAGACGTAAGAAATAGGTCGCTAAAACTTTAAATTCCTACTAATTTCCTTGCATAATCTTGAATATTTATTTGCATGTATATATGTAAGTATTTTTATTTATGTCAAAGTATCTTTGTATGTCTATTCTATAGAAAAAATTAATTATATTATTGTTGTCCAATATTCTTTGGGCCAATTTTGGTACAAAAAGAAGTACAGAACTGTATATATAGTTGGTGATCTATATATAGTTTAAATAACTAAGTGATATTGATTAAAAATAATTGATAGTAGTTAAATAAATTATAGATACATGAATTAGGCTAATTCAAGTTAAATATGAACAAGACATGTCAAAATAAAGGGTACAAAATGGATAAAGAAGATTAGATATGATAAGAAAGGGTGTTGCTCCTGTTGGAAGGTATTTATTTGTGGATTAAGGGATGATGGCGATGTTTATTTGGTGGCAACCTGCCCATCTGCCCATCTTTTTCTGGGAGTACTTAATTCGCTTTCTTTATTCTCATTATCATAATTACTATTAGCATGTGTGTAATGTAAAGATACACTAAGCACTAAATATTAAAATATCATAAGAGCTCCAAAGTTCAGTTTCCGATGGTTTGGATAAAAGGGAACGAAAAATATCTTAAAATATCAGGATAGGTATGGTCAAGCGTTCCTCGCTGACTATACCGATGACAAAGACCACGAGTAATTTTCTTTAATCTTGTAATTCGTTTTTTCAATGTAATGTAGTTTTAATATATGTAAAAGAAAATTAGTTAATATAATATTTTTATTTTGTTTAATTAAAAATGTTGATTTGTAAAAATTAATAAACTTATCAATTTCTTGTCAATGTAGAATAAATTACAATGGAAGAAAATAAATTGCAAATACAAATTGTAAATCACAAAACTAAATGCAAGCATAAATAACAAAAATATGTATGTTCCTAATACCAATTTTATTAATTGAAATATAATATAATTGAGAAATGACTAAAATAAATATAAGATTGAAACAAGAATATGTAAAAAAAAAAGATGAACAAACAAATTAAACAAGTTTTGGTTGAGTCTCGTGAACTTCACGATCCCCTTAAAATAGATTCGTTGTCTATTTTTCAGAGTAAAACAATCGAGTAATTTTACACTACTGGATATAATCTAAGTCCGAACACTTACCGATATTTCTTGTGTTTAAGAACACTAACAATAGAGAGCAAATGTGTGCTAACTTGTAAGTGAGTGTATGGAAGTATGTGAATGTGTGTCTTCCAAATGAACCACATCATCTCTATGTATATAGAATATGGTCATGGGTATAATGATCTACATTAATGTCATTATGGTCATTATATCAATTCAATACAAAGAAAATAAAAACAATGAATTCAAATATATTTAATGACATACATTACTATTATTAATATTATTATTAATAATATCATTTGAATACACCACACTAAACCAAGTGGCAAAACCGAGCGACAAAAGACGAACCCTCATGAAACCGGGGAGACGAGTGTGGATAGGTACGAGTTCCCACTAGTTCATTTGTTTGATTTCTTTTTTCCATACAACCCACTTTGAGAATTGATATCTCATTCACCACAAAACTCCATTTTAAATATACCAATCATTAATTATATAAATATACGTATAATTATATGTCCAAAATTAACGAAACACAATTTCTCCAACAGTATATTCAAAACCCCTAGGCAGCAACATCACAAATGCTCTGTTGGGCCGAGAAATAAGTACTTTATTTTTCAAAAATAGGTTAGAGGTTCGATTCATAGGGTCATCCTACTCTCGTCTATCCTGATTAGTGGTTTCGCACGAGATTAATTTTTCTCCTTTGTTTTAAATCTTTTGAAAAATAACTAAATGTTTGACACAATTCTTTGTAAATATATTTTTTGTATGATTATGAAAACACAAATTTAAACACCCCTGGTTATGACGGCTAAAAATTCAATTGCGTTATGCGTTATGCATCCCCAAGTCATATGATATATATTAAATTAATTAGATTTGTAATCAAATGACTCATTTACGTATTGTACATTTTGCACGTACGCGTGTAAGCGAAAATGATGTTGTTTTGTTTTAAGAAAATAAGTCTTTCTGGTTTTAAATGACCAGAAGACTCTTGAAGATTCAAAAGATAAAATTACAATATACCATATAAACAAACAACTTGACTTATTCAAAAGTGATTGCGACAACTACAACCCATTTGTACGTTTTAAACAATGTTTTGATGTGTTAAAACAACCACGTACAATGTACAAAAATTAGAAGCTACTTACTTTTCGATGGTATACATAGGAAAAAAAATTGTATTGATCCTGATAGTTAATCGTTGATGTGAGCAGGAAAAATCGAAACTAAACCATAAACGGAAAAAAACGAACCAATAAAATCTAACCAAAAATATCAAACGAATATTAAAACTGATGATTTTTTTTTTTTTTTTAAATTTTAAAACCTAAATTATTTGGTTTTATGTTTAAAAACCTCCCAAAAAACAGAAACGAGCCGATTCCAAACAAACCAAACCACATTCGTACCTTAGCAATATCTTCTTTAATTGATGTAACTTTTATGAAGATGAATAAGTACCTTAGCAAGGTACCCCACATTCGTACGTAATTCTAAGACGGTTTTCTTTCAAACCAAAATCCGTACAATGATTCATCTAAACTTAACGAGGTATCTTATATAGAAGATAAGTAGTCGACACACGACATACCCCCACATTTGTACAACTTAGTAAATTAATTGCTTCAATTTTACTTATCATTAAGTAAAATTAACAATATAATTTAATTCGTATATATCACTGTGTAGTATAATCATCAATATACATTATGATATACTTGTGACCACCTTTAGAAGTTGATTTCAAATCACACACTTTTGTATGAATCATATCAAGGAGTTTGGTTATTTCTTTCAACCAAATGAAATGATGAATTTGTTACATTTATTACATTTGTGAGTTGAATCAATATGGAATGTTGGTGGTATGCAATTAAATTTATTTAAAACCAAATTTAATTAAATTTATATGGCATATTCAACCATGTTAAATATTTAACAATTCAAAATAAATAAAGAACTTTATTAGCAACTATTAAAATCGCGGTTAGAAGTTGTCACATTTAATTTTAACATTTTTACCAATAACAATTCCACATTTTGATAACACAATTCCATTGGATTCAATCACAACCCGAGTAACAAACTTAGTAAGCAACCATCCGGACACAAGATTCTTACGAATCTCCGCAACATACAAAACATTGCTTAATGTAACATCATTTCCGGAATTCATCCTTTAAGATAACATTTCCTTCACCTTTGATATATGTGGTAGTCAACTTTTCAATAAAAGTTTTTGCTCATTTTCAACATATTTGAAAATGATAAACATGCTTTTATAGAAACACACATGACGGGTAGCACCCGTATTGACATACCATCCACTTCAATTGATTCCCACAAATTCAATTTCGACAAATCGAAATTCATGGCCACAATATGCACATCTTACTTCATGTGCATTACCATGTTAGACATTGTCACAATATTTGTCATTTTTACCAAATAAAAGATGCAAATTTGACCAATAAGCCTCAACAATCAATAAGTTTCAAAAAAGAAACACACTTTAATTAGTTGTAAGATTTCTTTCAATTATACTTTCAAAATGAAAGTTCACTCAAGAAACACAAAGCTATCTTGAATCTTACAAACTACTATAAATCAAAAAGGTACCAAGTCTCACAATTTGAAAGTAAAATTCGATTTGCCAAAGCAATCTATAGATATAAAATCCGAAGAATTTAACCTTTACCAAATTTGAGAAAATTCAAGTAACCAAAGTTAACTTGAAAGCTTAAGACAACAAAACCTTTTTATTTCAAAAATCTTATAATTTCCAAATATCTCACATTATGAGATTATATTCAAGAAACCAAAGTAATCTTGATACGTATAAAATGGAAATTAAAAAAAAATTCAAAGAAAAATCACTGTAAATCAAGAGAACAACAATAATATAAAATATAAATCCAAAACATGTAATTTCCAATTAGTTTCACAAATAGCAACCATATGTGAAGAATCCAAAGCTACATTGACATGACGAAAAAGGAAATCACTTGAATTATATTATTTTATAAACTCTATAACCATCAATCACAAGTTTCATAAAGAAACACCAATAATTCTCAAACTTTGAAAGTAAAATTCTAGATGCCAAAGCAATCCAAGATAAAAATCCTGAAGAATTTTAGCCTTTTCACAAGTATGAGAAAACTCAAGTAGCCCAAGCAAACTTGATCACCAAAAATTTTAAATCCAAAATTGTTTTAAACAATACATCAAGTTATTTAAAATTAAACTTTAAACACTTGATATAATAAATAAACTTTAAATCCAAAAAATTGATTTAACAATTTAAACAAAACAAAATTGAAAATTTTCTAAAAACTCAATTGAATCTTTTTGTTCTATAAAACGTTTCAATCACCACTTTTTTCCGAATCTATGCTATTAACAAGCAAAATCCGAAAAAATATGTATTTTCCAACCGGTATTAGCAAAGAGAGGAAAAATCTATTTTAAGTTTGTAGGAGCTAATACCATTATATTGTTTTGGCTTTTGAAAGTTGGAATGTTTAAATGTAGTCTTTGCTCAGTTTTGATAGCCCGGATGTATTATTTGATGTTTTTACACAAATGTAGTCTTTTATTTTCACAATTATATGTTTTGTTAAAAAAAAAAAAAAGCATCTCGGGTAAGGTTTGAGTTTGTCCATGAAGGTTTGAGTTTGTCCATGTAGTCTTTGACTATCAGTTGGACTAGATTTTATTTAGGAAAGAAAGTAGGAACTCATAGTGGTAATAAGGTTATGATCCGGTAAGAATTTAAAAATTGGTGATGAGTGTGAAGATAATTATTCTCAATCAGTTATTTAAAAAAATAGATCATTATCATAAATTGTGGATCTTTTTGAGGAAACATTTTTTGATAATGATTCAAAATTTCTAATAATGATCCAAATTTTTATAAATAATTGGTTAAAAATTACCCTTAGAGTCCTCACCAATATTTAAATACTTACTTAATCTCACTTTATGTGATAGTGTGATGGGGTTATTATTTACTAGATATTAACGAATGTATTAAAACAACTATTTCATTTTTATGCTTAAAAAAACCAACAATCTAAAACTAGAAAACAAACGGGAAACAGAAAAAACCAAAAAATTTGGTTTTTAATTGGTTTTCCGAAAACCCAAATTTTCAGTTTGGTTTTACCTCTAACCAAAGTGTGCACGCCTGTAAAATCCTGAACCTCGGCCTAGTAGTTTTGGCCTTAAAATTCTATTAAATGATTATTTGGCTAAATGCAAAATGAATTGTTAGTCTTTTATCTTTTTGTGATATTTTAATCAAGGGATTAAAATATTCGATTTATGAAATGTCTAAATGATTATGTGATTTTTTATATTTCTAGATTTTCTTTTGAATTACGATGCCGAAAATAGATTCGTTTTTGAAAATGGAGTTCGTTTGCTATTTTAAATTAATTAACTGTAAAATGGATTTTTCGTGCCATTAATAAAAACTGAATTTTTGTTGGCGGGGGCCCCACCCTCTTGTTGAATCGGTGTGGATAAGGGTAGGGGAAACCCGTTAGTGATGGTTCGTTAGTGCTGATCTGTTAATGTTGGTTAGTTAACGCTGATCCGTTGGTGCTGATCCGTTAGTGTTGGTTAGTTAATACTGATCCGTTAGTGCCGCTCTGTTATTTCAGGACTGGAACACGAATGTCTTCGCGGGGCGTGATGATGTTTGGACCGTGTTTCGGCATGAATTATTATAACTTGCTTATTTGATATATATCTAATTGCTTGTGGAATATTATATTTGAATGTGTGCACATAACTGTTGATGCTTAGCTTGATTGGTAGTGTCGACTCGGTTCGATTGGTAGCTGAGATTGGAGGTCAGTTCGATTGGTAACTGGGTGTAGTGTATCAATGGTTCACGGTATTCGGACCTTAGGTATATGCGTTGTACCTAAGGGGGTTTACCGGGCTGTTGGGTACAGGGCTATCGGTTTATCATTGTTAGGCCAACAATGATTTTAGACTTCGGCAGGATCGCCGATCCTCTGATGTGTTGATTGTGTGGCTACCCTTGCAGACGTGATTGCTTGCTTGTTGTACTTAACATTAATTGTAGATTATATTCATTCACTTAGCTTTGTGTTAATCCCTCCCTCGTTGACTCTTTTCAGGTTGGATGGTGCTTTGGACGAGATGATTAACCAAGCTCAGAAAAATATATTTTGTAATTGAGTCATGTCGTTTTCAACGCCATATTAGACTATGTGTTATTTTGGGACTATTACAGGACGTTAATTTGTAACTTAACTTAACTAATTTTAAATCGTTTCCGCACTTGCCTTTTTAAATAAAATAAAAATGGTCTCCAAAAACGCGGTGTTACAACGCCCATACGATGCTTCAAATACTGTTGTAAACAAATAAGAGTACATTCAAAAAACTTTAGAAGTTTTAATTAATAAAACTAAAGACCACTTATATTATTATTTTATTACATTTCTCATTATATATAGATAATGCATAGTTCTCAGATGTAAAGCTTTACATATTACTTTTTTATGTTTATTCTAAAATTAAGTTATTCATCAACATATTTCACCATCGATTTTGCAATCAGTGAAGTGTCAGCCTTACTCTAATGAGTATAATACAAAATCCCATCCTATTGAGTATGATTGATCATGTGTCCTTAAAAATAATGCACACTTTCACAATATGTCAACATCACTATTTTGCTAAGTAATGAGTCATAGTGGCATCCTGCGACCGGACTAATATGGCGAACTGACGTGGTCAGAGTCAATTCGAACAAAGAGACAAAACAAGAACGATTACCCACATACGATAAACTGCATCGATCGGATTTCAGGGAACGCATTAAATGCGAACGGAGCCCGAAGACGGCTCCTGCAGAGGAACACCCTCCGACACGATGGATAAAGGCATCCGTCTGAGCCTAATATCCAATGGATCGCGGGATGCGCCGGACCGAAGGAAGAACCCGTTCTTCCCGCCTTTTTCCCGTCCGTCCATAAATACGGCTTCACTCTGGTAAGAACAGACATTCCATCTCTTCCTCGCATTTATTACACATAGCATTTATTATACTCGTCATGACCTCACGTCTATATACGTACTGACTTAATCTTCGGAGGGTCCGCCCGGGATTTCATCCCGGTGGTCACTTGACGTAGATCTGCTCTCTGATTGCAGGACGCTTATCCATTCGGAGAGTGCGAATACAGGAAGCAACATTTGGCGCCATCCGTGGGACCCCGAACAAAATGGTCGAGGAATCGACGACGGAGGGGAAATCCCCCTCTCAAACAACACCAACGCCGCCCATAGTGATGATAGAAAGTTCGGCCACCCCAGGGCCATCATCCGCTCCGTTGTGTAACACCACAATCTAGAGCCATTTTTTTTTTTTTTAAATTAAAATTAAGCATACGGAAGCGATTTAAGAAACTATAAATCCTAAATTATTACACAACATAAAAACTTTACATATTAACCAAATATTTAAAACATTTTAAGGTGTTACTAAAACAGGCTCGACCCGGTATACAAAATCAGAGTGCGGTCAGACTTCCAAAACCCGACTCTTGTCAAGCTAAAACCACAACCTGAAAAGAGTCAACGAATGAGGGATTAGCACAAAGCTAAGTGAATAGAAATAAACGTCAATTTGCATAACCACAACAAATTAGAAAATCGAAAGAAATCAATAGGGAAACCCGTCCAAACTTCCACAAGCAATTGGACGTTAAAAGAGGATCGGCGGTCGGGCGAGGACCTTCAACTGTTGTCGGCCAACAACAGTCAACCGATGGCTTCTTTACTAGAGGCACGGTGATCCCTCCTTACATAACGAATACGAAGGAGTCCGATCGCCCCCGCCAAGAGTAACGAAGCGTAGCCGAAAACCACCATAGCTAACCTCTAAAAACATGTGCACATACTACCATTAACCACTAGACCAAGAATAAACTTGTAAAAAGAATTGCACCCAAGAAATCTGTTCCTGACGAAGTTCGCGTCGTGAACTCAGAGTTCGCGTCGCGAACTAAGAGTTCACGATTCGGGAACTACATCACGACCAGACCCCAATTTCTCTGACTCGAGTTCGCGATCGCGACCACAAGTTCGCGACGCGAACTCCCTCAGATACCAAATTCCTGCACTTTTCTCAAAACTCTACCATTCCCTAATTTTGTACATCACACAAGAAAGAAGGTTAAGTCCACTCACCTTAGCTTCCTTATTCGTGCCGAGCTCAATGATCTTATATCACTGAGGCTCCTTCCCTTTTCCTGTACAAAATGAATACCGAATTAGTTACCCGAAATCACCAAATGTTTAATAAATAATACAAGCTTAAGGTCAAATCTTGCAACAATATCTTACAACCAATTACTTGCAATTGTACATATAACCAATACTAAAGTCTAATAGTTCATCAAGTCAATTCATTATGCCAATTGGCCAAATTGCACCTTAGGCCCAAACGGGTCAAAACAAGAACCATGAGTCGGGCATTCACACAACATTATCCAATGAGTTAGACTACATGATCAACATCAAAATTACATAACCAACATACTTCTTGCATCCAATTGCAAGTGTTACCAATTTTGACTTTACTTAAGTCAATTGCACAATTAAGCAACCAAACGGGTCAAGACACGAAACCAACACACTTGAGCTTACAATTCATTCAACTAATACATTTCTAACATGAAATTGATAATTAAAGTTTACAAGCCATACAAGACTAAAAGTCACTTCCCAGGTTTGACCAAAGTCAACAATCTACAATTTAACTAGTTATGACTAAATTTCCTTCTTAGCCAAACACTACCAACACCAATGCATTTTCAAAACAAGCAACTAGAAATTCTTCATAACTAACAATCATCATTTAACATACATAATTAACCTAACACAATCATTAAGAACATCAAAATACATAATTCATCAATTTAGGGAAAAACACCATCTTCTTCCTAAATCCACCATTGATGGAGCTTTATGAAAGCTTCACCAAATGAGCTATAACTAACAACAATTCATACAATACTTGCAAGAACTCAAATAGACACCAAATCATGCATCAATTTCGAATTTCCATCAAGATTCAACAAGAACTTCATGAAAACCCACTAGCTCAAGAACCCTAGTTCATCCCTACATCAAGAACATGAAACCCTAGCTAAAGAAGGAAGGAAACTTACTTAATCTTGCTTCTAATCACGAAATTACAGCAGAAATCAAAGGATTTTAGCACCAATTCTTCAATTTTGCAAGAAAACTCCAAGAGTGTGTGTTGTGTGTGTTTGTGTCGTGGCTGGGAAAGGAACAAGAGGGAAGAAAAGAGCAAATGACATCTGCCCCCTACACATAACACGTACCCCCACCCCCAAACACAGATATTTTCATTTAAACACAGTACATGATATTAGGTTCGCAGATAATTTAATTAGACCTAACTAACTCCAATTTTAACAACGAAGATATTTTCAGAACCCCGGTTCAGAAATGAACCCAAATATGTAAAAATCATTTTAACATTTAAATATCTCAGTTTTACTAATTTTTAACCCCATGGTTAAAAATACAATTAATTCAATTAAATCAAATAAAATCATATAAAATAATAAAATATTAAACAATAAGATATTACTTACCAAAAGTAATAAAATATAATAGGTCGGGTCTCGAGATGTTACAAATCTCCCCTCCTTAAAGAGATTCCGTCCCCGGAATCTCACCTTGATCAAATAAATTCGGATAACGATTCTTCATATCTGATTCGGTTTCCCACGTCATATCGGCACCCAAACTATGTTTCCATTTAACCAAAACCATCGGTATCTGTTTCTTTCTCAACTTTGTTACCTTTCGATCTAAAATTTCCACCGGCTCTTCAACTAACCTTTTTCTCGAATCCACCTTTAAATCTACAATCGATAACACCGGGATTTCCTCATCAATATTACACTTCCTCAAATAACACACATTGAACGTGTCATGAATACCCGACAATTCAGGAGGAAGATCAAGTGCAACGGTTTGGTCATTCACCACTTGACGAATAACAAACGGCCCAATAAATCTCGGTGCTAACTTTCCCCGTTTCCCGAAACGGATAACACCTTTCCACGGAGAAACCTTCAAATAAACCCGTTCACCCTCAACAAAAGTTACGGGTCGACGTCGTGGATCCGCATACATTTTATGTCTATCCCGAGCGGCTTTTAACTTTTCACGTGCAATCGCCACCTTATCGGCCGTTATCTGAACAATCTCGGGACCTGCAAACTGTTTTTCTCCCGCTTCAAGCCAACATGTGGGAGTTCTACACCGTCTACCATACAACATTTCATATGGTGGCATTTTAATACTCGAATGATACGAGTTGTTATAAGCAAACTCGATCAAAGGCAAATGAGAATCCCACGACCCACCATATTCTAACACACAAGCCCGTAACATATCTTCTAAAGTTTGTATAGTTCTCTCCGTCTGACCGTCGGCTTGTGGATGATACGCAGTGCTCAAATTCACCCGAGAACCTAATTCTCTTTGTAAACTCTTCCAAAAGTTAGAAACAAACCGTGGATCCCGATCGGATACAATAGATAATGGGATACCATGTCGAGAAACAATCTCATCAATATACAATTTAGCCAATTTATCGAGTGATGCAGTTTCGTTTGTGGCCAAAAAGTGAGCACTTTTGGTCAATCGATCAACAATTACCCAAATCATATCGTGATTCTTTTGAGTACGAGGTAATTTCGTGACGAAATCCATTGTAATATTTTCCCATTTCCACTCGGGAATCTCTAACTGTTTTAACGACCCGTACGGTTTTTGATGTTCGGCCTTGACTTGTGCACAAACATGGCATTTTTCAACAAATCGAGCAATATCTAACTTCATAGAGGGCCACCAATACAAAACTTTCAAATCATTGTACATCTTTGTACAACCCGGATGGATAGATAAACGTGATTTGTGTGATTCTACTAGTATTAATTCCCGTAATCCCCCAAGTAACGGTACCCAAATTCGTGACCGAAACGTTTTCAACCTTCGCGAATCATCAACCAACTCATCTTTCCGCTTTAACATAATTTCCGATTTCAAGTTCTCATCTTTCAAAGCTTCTATCTGGCATATTCTTAACCTATCAACAAGATCTGACACGATTTCCATACGCATGAATTGGATCACTTCCGATGATCCCTTACGGCTTAAGGCATCGGCAACTACATTAGCTTTCCCCGGGTGGTACCGAATTTCACAATCATAGTCTTTAATGAGCTCTAACCACCTTCGTTGTCTTACATTCAAATCTTTTTGTGTGAAGACATATTGAAGACTTTTATGATCGGTACATATAACACATTTGGTTCCATAAAGATAATGCCTCCACAACTTTAACGCGAAAATCACCGCCGCGAGCTCTAAATCATGGGTCGGGTAATTCTTTTCATGGGTTTTCAATTGACGAGAGGCATAGGCAATCACCCGGTCTCTTTGCATTAGTACACATCCCAAACCCGAATAAGATGCATCACAATAAACTATAAAATCATCTGAGCCCTCGGGTAAGGCAAGTATTGGAGCTTGACACAATAATTGTTTTAACAATTGAAACGCCTTTTCTTGTTCATCACCCCACCGATATAGAACATCTTTTCGTGTCAACTTTGTCAACGGACTAGCAATCTTTGAGAAATTCTTGATGAATCTTCTATAATAACCGGCCAAACCTAGAAAACTTTTAATTTCGGATGGAGTCTTCGGGGCACCCCAATTCATCACCGCGGTTATCTTAGACGGGTCCACTTTCACCCATTCTTTACAAATTACATGCCCCAAAAACTGTACCTCACGGAGCCAAAACTCACACTTCGAGAACTTAGCATAAAGTTGTTCCCGTTTCAAAGTGTCTAAAACTTGCCTTAAGTGATTCTCATGATCCAAATCGGTTTTGGAATATATTAGTATATCATCTATAAAAACAATTACAAATTTATCGAGAAATGGTCGACATACCCGGTTCATAAGATCCATGAATATAGCGGGAGCATTCGTCAAACCGAACGGCATGACTAGAAATTCGTAGTGACCGTATCTCGTTCGAAACGCGGTTTTTGGGATATCGTTCTCATGAACCCGGACTTGATGATAACCCGACCTTAAATCAATCTTTGAAAAGTATGAAGCCCCTTGCAACTGATCAAACAAATCATCTATACGCGGCAACGGATACTTGTTCTTAAATGTTCGTTTGTTCAACTCGCGGTAATCAATACACATTCTCATAGTGCCGTCTTTCTTTTTTACAAACAAAACTGGTGCACCCCAAGGCGAAGAACTCGGTCTGATAAAACCCTTATCCAATAATTCTTGTATCTGTGTCATCATTTCCCGAATTTCTGACGGTGCTAATCTGTACGGAGCCCTGGCTACGGGACTGGCTCCCGGAACCAAATCGATTTTAAATTCTACCTCCCGAATAGGAGGTAACCCAGGCAACTCATCGGGAAAGACCTCCGGGTATTCCGATACCACCCGGATGTCTCTAACAACCTGTTTTTCTTTTCTGACATCAATGGCATAAGCAAGAAACGATTCACATCCTTTGACTAGATATTTTCTAGCTTTCATGAACGAAATAATAGGGAGAGATGTATTAACCCGATCCCCACGGGCCACTACGTGTGTCTCGTCAGGCAATGGAAATGAAATCAATTTCTTATCACAATCTATTAATGCTTTATTTAAACTAAGCCAATCCATCCCAAGGACCACATCAAAACCAGATATTGGCATTAAGAGTAAAAACATATTAAAACACGCCCCATCAATATTAATATTTGCCCCAGTCACAGATGTTGTGACTGGCACCACATAACCATCAGCTACCTCCACTTCCAATGGAGTAGTTACCACAGATGTAGGCAATTTTAACTTAGCATGAAAGTCCACAGAAATAAATGAGCGATTAGCTCCAGAATCAAACAACACACGATCATTAATGTTATTTATCGGGAACATACCAGTGACGACATCGTCAGTAGTGGTAGCCTCTTCGACCGTCATTTTGAAAGCTCGACCCTCTGATGTAGGACGGTTCTTCCTCTTTTGAGGAGATGACGCCACCGATCCCCCAACCGACCCAGAACCCGAACCCGATCTTCTATCCGAAGGACAATCACCGACTCTGTGACCTTCTTTATGACAATTCCAGCAAACACTTCTTGGAAATTTACAATCATTCATCTCGTGCCCATACTGACCGCACCTGACACACCGCATCGTTTAGGCCGTACAAGCCCCACTATGAGAAGATCTACATCTAACACACCACTGTGTCTTTTGACCCGAATTCCCACCCGACTTACTACGGTTCGAACTTGTAAACCTTTGATTTCCCTTCCCCTTCTTGCTTTGTTGAGAACCCGATTGTGTGGACTTAAACTTTTGATACCCCGGTCTATCTTGGGTCACCCAATCACGAGAAATTAAATCACCTTCAACAGTTTTAGCCAAATCAAAAGCCTGTGATAGTGTGGTAGCAAGCCTTGCAGTAGTTCGGTACTCGGGTCGCAAAGCACCAATAGAATGCTTTATTTTCGATGGCTCATCGGGAACCCATTGTTGCACAAACCTCAGCTTTTCATTAAATTGTTCGATCAAATCATCAACCGTCATTCTCTCGGTCATTCTCAGATTTAAGAATTCAGACCGAATTCTATCCATCTCGAATGAATTACAGTAACGTTTACACACTTGTTCCCTAAATTGATCCCATGTTATACTGCTTTTAACTTCTTTGGGTAAATGCTCAATCAAGGTATCCCACCAATTCATAGCACCACCTACTAATTTCCGTGTGGCATACATCACCCGGTGTTGGTCATCACACCCGCAAGCATCTAAGGTTCTCTCCATTTCTCTTAACCAGTTCATAGTGACATTAGGGTCCCTGCTTCCACTAAATTCAGGGGGTTTACAGTCTAAAAATTGTTTGAAAGTGCAACTTGGCTTCATGCCGAATGGGTAAGGTTGATTGGTAAATTGGTATTGAGGTAAACCTTGGCTTGGGTTAATATAATAGTATTGTGGTTGTGACATTATTGGATTAGGTTCGGGTGTGGTTGACATTAGGGGAACCGTCATGGTAAAGGCGGGAGTTGTGGGAATTTGCATGGTAGGAACGGACATTGATGGAGTAAACACGGGAGGGAAGTTTGGTGGTTGGTTGTTTTGGTTCTGGCTCATGCTATCAACCAGATTTTGAAGATGTTCCAATCGACTTTCCATTCTTATAATATAATCTTCCCTGTCTTCATTTGTATCCCGAGAAGTACCAATGATTCCTTGTTCGGGGTTCGGCATGGTTATCGGCGGATTGGGATCGCTATCTGTCATATCTGTAACAAACACAACATCTCACGAACTATTAGTTTAAATCGTTAGTACCTATCTACTAACTACTATTAACACACAATTCATATTCACTCGACTAATCCACTCCCAATATTATGGAAGTTTGACCAACTCGAGCCAAGATTTGGGAATGGTACACCTAAATGTGCAACCATCGCCAAACCTAGGCTCTGATACCAAATTGTAACACCACAATCTAGAGCCATTTTTTTTAATTTTTTTTTTAAAATTAAAATTAAGCATACGGAAGCGATTTAAGAAACTATAAATCCTAAATTATTACACAACATAAAAACTTTACATATTAACCAAATATTTAAAACATTTTAAGGTGTTACTAAAACAGGCTCGACCCGGTATACAAAATCAGAGTGCGGTCAGACTTCCAAAACCCGACTCTTGTCAAGCTAAAACCACAACCTGAAAAGAGTCAACGAATGAGGGATTAGCACAAAGCTAAGTGAATAGAAATAAACGTCAATTTTCATAACCACAACAAATTAGAAAATCGAAAGAAATCAATAGGGAAACCCGTCCAAACTTCCACAAGCAATTGGACGTTAAAAGAGGATCGGCGGTCGGGCGAGGACCTTCAACTGTTGTCGGCCAACAACAGTCAACCGATGGCTTCTTTACTAGAGGCACGGTGATCCCTCCTTACATAACGAATACGAAGGAGTCCGATCGCCCCCGCCAAGAGTAACGAAGCGTAGCCGAAAACCACCATAGCTAACCTCTAAAAACATGTGCACATACTACCATTAACCACTAGACCAAGAATAAACTTGTAAAAAGAATTGCACCCAAGAAATCTGTTCCTGACGAAGTTCACGATTCGGGAACTACATCACGACCAGACCCCAATTTCTCCGACTCGAGTTCGCGATCGCGACCACAAGTTCGCGACGCGAACTCCCTCAGATACCAAATTCCTGCACTTTTCTCAAAACTCTACCATTCCCTAATTTTGTACATCACACAAGAAAGAAGGTTAAGTCCACTCACCTTAGCTTCCTTATTCGTGCCGAGCTCAATGATCTTATATCACTGAGGCTCCTTCCCTTTTCCTGTACAAAATGAATACCGAATTAGTTACCCGAAATCACCAAATGTTTAATAAATAATACAAGCTTAAGGTCAAATCTTGCAACAATATCTTACAACCAATTACTTGCAATTGTACATATAACCAATACTAAAGTCTAATAGTTCATCAAGTCAATTCATTATGCCAATTGGCCAAATTGCACCTTAGGCCCAAACGGGTCAAAACAAGAACCATGAGTCGGGCATTCACACAACATTATCCAATGAGTTAGACTACATGATCAACATCAAAATTACATAACCAACATACTTCTTGCATCCAATTGCAAGTGTTACCAATTTTGACTTTACTTAAGTCAATTGCACAATTAAGCAACCAAACAGGTCAAGACACGAAACCAACACACTTGAGCTTACAATTCATTCAACTAATACATTTCTAACATGAAATTGATAATTAAAGTTTACAAGCCATACAAGACTAAAAGTCAATTCCCAGGTTTGACCAAAGTCAACAATCTACAATTTAACTAGTTATGACTAAATTTCCATCTTAGCCAAACACTACCAACACCAATGCATTTTCAAAACAAGCAACTAGAAATTCTTCATAACTAACAATCATCATTTAACATACATAATTAACCTAACACAATCATTAAGAACATCAAAATACACAATTCATCAATTTAGGGAAAAACACCATCTTCTTCCTAAATCCACCATTGATGGAGCTTTATGAAAGCTTCACCAAATGAGCTATAACTAACAACAATTCATACAATACTTGCAAGAACTCAAATAGACACCAAATCATGCATCAATTTCAAATTTCCATCAAGATTCAACAAGAACTTCATGAAAACCCACTAGCTCAAGAACCCTAGTTCATCCCTACATCAAGAACATGAAACCCTAGCTAAAGAAGGAAGGAAACTTACTTAATCTTGCTTCTAATCACGAAATTACAGCAGAAATCAAAGGATTTTAGCACCAATTCTTCAATTTTGCAAGAAAACTCCAAGAGTGTGTGTTGTGTGTGTGTTTGTGTCGTGGCTGGGAAAGGAACAAGAGGGAAGAAAAGAGCAAATGACATCTGCCCCTACACATAACACGTACCCCCACCCCCAAACACAGATATTTTCATTTAAACACAGTACAGGATATTAGGTTCGCAGATAATTTAATTAGACCTAACTAACTCCAATTTTAACAACGAAGATATTTTCAGAACCCCGGTTCAGAAATGAACCCAAATATGTAAAAATCATTTTAACATTTAAATATCTCAGTTTTACTAATTTTTAACCCCATGGTTAAAAATACAATTAATTCAACTAAATCAAATAAAATCATATAAAATAATAAAATATTAAACAATAAGATATTACTTACCAAAAGTAATAAAATATAATAGGTCGGGTCTCGGGATGTTACACGTTGAGTGTAATGACGTGCCCCCCTCCCGGAGGAGAAGGCAAGGGAGACCCAACACCAGAAGAACTGAAAGAATTCGAGCTCTTCCGAAAGTTTATGAAAATGAGGGAGATAGAAAAGAGTACGCGAAAAGTGGGGAAAGAGAGGTCTGGAGTAGGAAAGGCCCTGACTTATTCCAGTGATGAAAGCGAGCCGGCTGAAGACGTATACGTGGAGGAACCACCCCGAGCCCAACCTCAACCGATTTATCGTGAGGTTGCCCGAGAAGAAACTCGTCTGGAGACAGAGGAGAGAAGGACGCTGCGGGCTTGGAGAGTGTCCGGAGGAAAGAATTTTAGATCCCCGTTCACAGACGAAATCAATCAGGCGCTCATCCCGGGGGGGCTCAAGGGACCTCGCGTCAAGGCATATGATGGTACGGGTGATCCAGATGATTATGTAGCCAGCTTTCGGTGGGCTGTCCGAATGATTCCGATGGAGCTCAGGTTATGGTGCCTATATTTTGCCGGTACGTTGGAAGGATCAGCCCGTTATTGGTTGTCCAGTCTCCCACAGAAGAGCATATCTAGTTTTGAGGAACTGGTTGCTCAATTTAGTCATAGCTTCATACAACAGAAAAAATATCAACAGAAATCGCAATCCATCATGGCGTGCCGACAACGGGAAGGAGAATCAAACAAATCGTATTTCAAACGTTTCAATGAGCAGAGTCGTAAGATGCCGGTCAGGGGGGATTCGCTCATAATTGCAGCCTTCACATACGGGTTGAGAGAAGGAGAACTTTTCAGAGAACTGCCAAAAAGAGATTTCTGCAAAGCGGACGACATGATCCGCATGGTTAATAAAGTGTTAAAGCAAGAGGAGGAGAGTACGGAAAAGCTACGTTTCGAGGCTCAAGAAAAGAAAGGAGGCTCCGCAAGCGGCTCGCAGCGTGCGAATGAGCGGGGAAGAATTATGAGCGGTCCCAGTTACTCACACAGACCTTCTTTTAAGGGAAGGGGAAGCGGGGGTCGATTTCAGAACAACAGGTATGAACCTTATCGCCCGGAGGTATTTTCGACCGGTGAAGCAAGAGAGCCGGGAGAAGGAAGGCCACTCCGAAACCGATACCCTCGAGACCCAAACGCTTACTGTGAGTTCCATAAAATCATGGGTCATGCGACGGCAGCATGCGAAAGTTTCAAGAGAGATAAGGAAGCACAGGGGAGGCCGAAGCCGGAGGCTCCGAAGAATGGTCCGCCGACAAAGAATAAAGCCGTGGTCTATGATACAGAGATTTTTGTGTTGGAGGAAAATTCTCCGAAAGGAAATCTCGCACTCTGCTCATCCCGAAAGAAAAAAAGAGATCCGGAGATAACATTCGGAGATAACGAACCTTCTCCGGAAGGTTATGTAGGAACGGAGCCTTTGGTCATATCCGGAGCAATAGCTAGAGTAGTGGTCCGGCGCATATACGTAGACACCGGGAGTTCCGCAAACATAATGTATTGCCACTGTTTCGAAAAATTTCCTAGCGAAGTACAAGCTTTCTTAGAGCCGTCCAAGGCTCCGGTCATCGGGTTTTCAGGACAGTATGTGCTCCCCAGAGGAAAGATACACTTACCGCTAGTCCTAGCGGACGAGAGCACGAACCATAGCCGAACGATAGTGACAGAATTCATTGTGGTCGACGCACCGTCAAGGTACAATGCCATATTAGGAAGAACCGGACTGTGGCAGCTGCAAGCCATCCAGTCAACTATACATGGAGCCCTCAAATTCCCTTCTGAATACGGGGTCATTACCATTCGGGGGATGATGATGCCCACATCCGAATGCAGTAGCGCAGTGTATCAGGATGGTTGGACGGAGGCAGAAGAGGTACAGGTGGTAATTAACCAAGAGCATCCGGAGACGACAGTTCGAATTGGGGGAAGTCTGCCAAAAGAATTAAGGGGAAAATTAGAAGCCCTATTAAAGAAGCATAAAAAGGTATTCGCCTGGGAGCCTAGTGACATGACAGGTGTCTCGAGGGAGGTGTCGGAACACCGTTTAAATGAGAATCCAACTTTCCGTCCCGTCAAGCAGTCGAAGCGGGTCATGGCAAAAGAAAGAAACGAGGTGGTAAACAAAGAGGTTAGCGATCTGGTATCTGCAGGGGTGTTACGGAGTGCACAATACCCCGAATGGATTGCTAACCCAGTGTTGGTAAAGAAAGGTGACGGGTCGATGCGTATGTGCGTCGATTTTAAAGATCTGAATAAGGCATGTCCAAAAGACAGTTATCCCCTTCCGGAGATAGAACAAAAAATAGAAGCATTGGGGGGATACAGGTGGAAGTCATTTTTGGATGCATACAAGGGATACCATCAGGTACAGATGGCCAAGGAAGATGAAGAGAAAACTTCATTTCATACGGAAAGAGGAACTTTCTGTTATGTTAAAATGCCGTTCGGGCTCCGTAATGCGGGAGCCACGTACCAACGTCTCGTAGACAAAGCATTCCGCAAGCAGATTGGTCGAAACCTAGAAGTATATGTGGATGACATGATCCTCAAAAGCAAGACGGACGAAGATTTGATAGTCGACATTGAAGAAACTTTGCTACAATTACAAAGGATTAACATGAAACTGAACCCTAAGAAATGCTCCTTCGGAGTAGCTCAGGGAAAGTTCTTGGGGCATGTGGTGACCCGGTCCGGAATTCAAGCTAATCCGGAAAAGGTGGAAAGTTTACTCAAAATGGAAACACCTCGAACGGTGAAAGACGTACAGAGCCTCAATGGAAAGTTAGCAGCGTTAGGCCGGTATCTGGCCAAATCAGCAGAGAAATCCATTCCTTTCTTCAAAGCATTGCATGGGTGCACAAAGAAAGGTGTGGTGGAATGGACGGATGAAGCCAAAAAGGCTTTCGTCGCACTTAAAAGACACCTAAGGACCATCCCCACTATGGCCAGTCCGGTGAAGGGAGAGGCATTGGTCATGTACTTATCTACCAATACCGAAGCTATCAGCTCAGTCCTCATAGCAGAAAGGGAAAAGAAGCGGGTCCCTGTTTACTTCGTAAGCATGACGCTACAAGGTGCGGAATTGAACTATTCTGAAGTCGAAAAACTTATATTAGCACTCGTATATTCTGTAAGAAAGTTGAAGAGGTATTTTCAAGCTCATCAGATAACCGTTCTAACCAATCAACCTATCAAAAACATCCTTTTGCAACCGGAACGTTCAGGGCGGATGGCTAAATGGGCAATAGAGCTCGGGGAACACGACATATCTTTTCGACCAAGACAAAGCATCAAGGCTCAAGTATTGGCAGACTTTCTGGTAGAAATGCCCGAGAAAGATAGTGTATGCACGGTAGAAGAAGACAAAGGAATCTCCGTCCGCAGAACCGAATGGCAAATGTTTACAGACGGAGCTGCCGGGGTGGAAGGATGCGGTGCAGGAATAGTCCTAACAGGACCGAATGAAGAAAGGGTGACGTACGCTCTGCGATTCGACTTCAAGTGCTCGAACAATGAAGCAGAGTACGAGGCTTTGTTGGCCGGTCTAAGCTTGGCTAAAAGCTTGGGGATTAAAAGGATCAGGGCATTTGCAGATTCCATGTTAGTAGTGAATCAGATAAAAGGAACTTATGAATCCAGAGAGGCACACATAAAAAAGTACTTGATAAGAACCAAAGGAGCGATTGGAGGGTTCGACGAATTCGAAATAACACAAATTTCGAGGACGAAGAACAAAGAAGCGGACGCTCTTAGCAAGTTAGCTTCGATGTTGTTTTGTCATTTAACAAAGAAGGTGTTGGTAGAGATATTGCCAAAAAGAAGCATCGAAGAAGTCATAGAGGAAACCATGGACGTCGGACAAAGGCAGAATTCTTGGATGTTCCCCATCCTTCAGTATGCGCAGGACGGAAGCCTGCCAGACGACCAGGCAGAAAGGAGGAAAATAAGGATGGGTGCAAGCAAGTATATGTTGAAAGACGGAATCCTATATAGGAAGGGATTTTCTAGACCCTGGTTAAGGTGTCTGGACGAGACCGAAGCCCTGCGAACGGCGGAGGAGGTGCATGAAGGGTTGTGCGGAGCGCATTCCGGTTCTAGGGGGCTCACTCAGAAACTATTTCGAACCGGATACTTTTGGCCAAATATGTCTGCTGACGTTCAAAGTTATGTGAAGAAATGCCAGAAATGCCAGGCGTACTCCAATGTGCCGAACACGGCACCCGTCAATCTTACAAGCATCACAAGTCCCTGGCCATTCTGCCAATGGGGCATAAACATAGTGGGTCCATTCCCAAAAGGTCCCGGAGGAGTACAGTTCCTGGTAGTGGCGGTGGACTACTTCACCAAATGGGTGGAGGCCGAGGCTTTGGCGTGCATCTCAGGAGCAAATATAGTAAAATTCGTGTGGAGACAAATCGTATGTCGTTTCGGTTTGCCTCACACCATTTTCAGTGATAATGTGAAACAACTTGCTCATAACCCATTCAAAGCATGGTGCGCAAAACTTAGCATACATCAAAACTTCACCTCTGTCGCGCACCCACAAGCCAACGGGCTAACAGAGGTCACGAACCAGACGATCGTCAAAGGGATCAAAACCAGGCTAAGCAGGATGCAGGGAGGATGGGTCGATGGATTGCAAAGTGTCCTGTGGGCGTATCGAACTACGGCCCGGAGTGCAACTAAGGAAACCCCATTCAGTTTGGTATACGGGTCTGAAGCGGTCATACCATTAGAGGTCATGTTGGCATCCTTTCGTGTGAAAAGTTTCCGTTTAGAAAAAAATGAGGAGGCCCTCAGACATAATCTTGACCTCGTGGACGAACAACGCGAGGTCGCAGCCTGTCGACAAGCGGCATACAAGTTACTCACAGAAGGGTATTACAACAAGAAAGTAAGAGGAACAGCATGCAAGGTTGGAGACCTGGTCCTGCGAAAGAATGAAGCGAGCCTTCATTACAAGCCAGGAAAACTATGCCCCAATTGGGAAGGGCCATACCGGATAAAGGAAGCCAGACGAAACGGTTCCTATGTCCTAGAAATGATGGACGGATCGTTGGTTCCGCGAACCTAGAATATGCGGAACCTGCGTAAATTTCATTTTTAGCGTTATGTACTTTGTTTAATGTATTTTCCTTTCGCTATGAAGGCGTCATTTTGTAATCGACGAATCGTATAATTAATGAAATCCGCCGAGGCAGGATGTTTTGTTAAATGCGTGATCGATATATTATCATTCTTCTTTTAAGAAGAAACAAAATTAAACGAATAACTTGCAGAAAGTTAGTAAATATAACGAAGTATTCATAGCTATGAATCGGTTTGTTCCTTTGCCGGAAGGAGGGAGCAGGGCCGAATCCGGACGATAAACCGGATCTGTAAGGGTGAATTACAACGAAGTGTTTTTAATCAACAAGGGACGCCTTCTTGATAATAAAACCATAACAATTAGAAAACATAAAGCTAAAACACAAAAGCATTCGATACATAGTCAAAAGATACGGTTACATAACACGAAAGAAAATTGTACGATTACACAAAAGAGGTCGGATAACGGCTAATTAAATTCAAGTACAATTACAAAGAAGCTAAGGTCATGGATTATCCCCCCGGATAGAACTCTCTCCAGTACCCTCAGTACCAGTGGGCAGCTGTGACACAAGCTCTTTCAATTCGTTCAAACTAACCTCGCCACTCCGGAAGGAGCGAACAAGATCATAGCTAGGGGTGACCAATTCACTGAAATGGCTCATCATGGCAGCTTCGGCTTCTGGATATTCATGAATCAGCTTGAGAGAACCAAGTAAGTCAGGATAGGCATCTCGAGTATCGGTGCAACCCTGATACCGTCCCAATTTCAAACTCTCTTCCTGTAAGGAAGAGTTTCGATAGACAAACTCGGGAGAAGAAAGAAATATTTGCACAATTCCAGGAATGCCACTCTGCATCAACCAACATACAGTTTCATGACCCTCTTCCACTCCTTTTCTCAGCAAATCACTGCCCATCACCACTTCCGCATTATGGCGAACCACCTCCTGCACCTGCGAGTCTTTTTCAACCAAAGAGGCTTCAAGTTCAGCAATACGAGCACCAGTGGACTTCAGTTGGTCATGGAGATCTGCAATTTGATTATCTTTCGTCTCGGCAGCATACCGGAAGGTCTCGTGGGAATCTGACAATCTTTTCATGGACTCAACCAACGTAGCCTTTTCCAACTTCTCCTTCTCATGCAAGCTCTTCATATTCTCCATCAGTTTCAATATTTGATTAAATTCTGCATGCTGTTTGCGAAACACCTGCTCTTGACGGACTCGTTGAGTCTGTAACTCGTTTAAAAGCTCAATGGTGCCCAGAAGGCCAGCTTTAGCTTTCAGAATGGCTTCATCATCAGGGCCCACGGCAGCCGTTTCAACAAGCAGAGATTCAGAACGGGTGATCGCAACAACGCTAGTGGTGGCAACAGTTGGAGTTTGAATCATCACATTTACCGGGTCCGGAACCTGTGCCTTCGTTGAAACCACTGTAGTGGGGGGTTGAGTACAAACAGCCATGCTTTCTGCAAACGACAAACGGAAGAACAAATGACCAAATATTCGTACATACACAAAAGAAAAGAATACATAAAATGACGCATGTGCAGGTCATACCTGAAGCGGGAGGGGATGATTGACTTTTTGCAGAACGAGTAGAATGTGAACTCAGGACGGGTGAGGACGTTTGCTTTCCTCCACTGAATAAACGGCTGCTAAACATTGCGACGGCCGAAGTACCCAGAGACACAGCGGGCAGCCTCCAGGACGCTCCGGACGTAACGGAGGGAGCCAGAATAGGAGGTTCGGTGGTAATAACAGGAGCATGGGCGGTGGTGATAACAGGAACAGTTACAGGTGCAGATTCAAGTGTTGCTGACATTAGAAGACTAGAAGTGGTAGTTTCCAAGGCCGCAGAACGCTCTAACAAACCTGCACTCCAGGAGGGGTCATATATAAAAAAAATAGTAAGCAAATAAATAAATAAGATGTGCGCGAACGGTAGAAAAGGCAACGATGACATACCCCCTTGTGGAATCCTCGGACGTTTCTTGGGAAGATAAGCAGACTCATCCCTTTTCTTCCTTCGGCGGGTGCCTTTGTCCGCCTCCCAAGGGGCAAGAGTTCCAATAGATCGAAGTTTGGGAGGTCTCGACAGCTCGGATTGAGAATCTGGAATCATGGTATCTTCTGTTGTAAACTCATCAGCTTTGGGTGAATCAAGATTGATCGGAGAAACAACTTCCATACTTCGGCTGACGGGAGAGCGATGGATACCTCCCTCATGTTCGGGGGTCCCTTCAGAGCTAAGAGCTTCTTCAGGAGGGGCTACAAAGGGAACCACGCTACCATCCTCTACCGATATGACCCCCTCCGAAGGGTAATTCTTTAGCAAACGATGCAATAACGGTATAGCTTTCCCGTCTATCTTCCATACTGGACGAATCCCTTTGGAGAGATAGTACGGACTCAGATCGGCCATCCCAAGGAGCACCTCATCCGGATCCTCCTATTCCATGGTGTACCGAGACAGTCGGCGAACATGCTCGGTCTCATCAGCAGACAGGTCCGGAAGAGGATCGAAGGGCCTTCCGGTAACCTTCCCTCGGGGCAAATCAACATCTCGAAAAGTAGAACGGCTAACATAAAAAAACTTTTGTACTTCCAATCATGTATAGAATCCCTCAAACCAGAAATACGCTCGCTTTGCCCGGGGCGAAGGGTAAAAACAGCCCAGTCACAACGACCGGTGATAATATAGAAATAGCGGAACAACCTCGTGGATAAGGGGATTCCGAGTGCACGACAAAGCATAATGAATCCAAGGATCTTAAGTAAAGAGTTGGGAACGAGTTGAACGACATGAATTTCAAGATCTTGAAGCACTGAGAGAACGAAATCGTCAATAGGGAAACGTAGGCCGCCATGCAGATAGTGCAGGTACACCGGTTCGAATCCTTCAGGAGGAGAAACGACGGTATCCGTCTCTCCAGGCAGTCAGATGACGTAGCGAGGATCAATGTGAAATTCGTTGATAATTTTGGGGATATCTGCAGGGGAAAGGGTGCTGAAGGTATTCAACGCCGTCCTTTTTTCGCGGGTAATTTTCTCAATCTTAGACTTATCTTTCCTCATGATAATCGACGAAGAATCAAGAAAAAAGATTAGGGGAATATTGGGGGGTTTGCGAAAATAACGATAGGAAGTTACAAGGAGAGGAAGTAAAGAAGGAAGTTACGTTTTCAAACAATATATAAGCGGCGAAAAGAAACCAAAGGGCGTAGAATTAAAACGACGCCCAACGGTCAGATGTCAACTCAGGGCCCAACGGTAACTTTTCGAAGAAAAGGAAGGAAACCGGACGGATCGAATGAAAAGGCGCTAAAAGACGAAGCAAGTCAAGTTAGTACAAATCAATATACGCATTATGATCCACTACTAACTTGGGGGACTTAATGAGCCATAGTGGCATCCTGCGACCGGACCAATATGGCGAACTGACGTGGTCAGAGTCAATTCGAACAAAGAGACAAAACAAGAAGGATTACCCACATACGATAAACTGCATCGATCGGATTTCAGGGAACGCATTTAATGCGAACGGAGCCCGAAGACGGCTCCTGCAGAGGAACACCCTCCGACACGATGGATAAAGGCATCCGTCTGAGCCTAATATCCAATGGACCGCGGGATGCGCCGGACCGAAGGAAGAACCCGTTCTTCCCGCCTTTTTCCCGTCCGTCCATAAATACGGCTTCACTCTGGTAAGAACGGGCATTCCATCTCTTCCTCGCATTTATTACACATAGCATTTATTATACTCGTCACGACCTCACGTCTATATACGTACTGACTTAATCTTCGGAGGGTCCGCCCGGGATTTCATCCCGGTGGTCACTTGACGTAGATCTGCTCTCTGATTGCAGCACGCTTATCCATTCGGAGGGTGCGAATACAGGAAGCAACACTAAGGATTATGATTATCGAAAATATTTTAATTTGTATTAAGAACAGTCTTTGCTTACATTAAGAATGAACATAACTTTGAATTTGATTGGTTATTTGTATATTTAGTTACAACTTACAAAATAATTCTTAACTAAAGCCCTGAAAATAATCTTTTAATTTTTTGTTACAAATATCTCCACAAGAACTGGGAAAGTCTTTCTTCAATCTTCAATAGTTTTCTGAAAACATCTAGAACTTGTTTACCAGATGTCAAAAAACTATTGTGCTACTTCTTTTAATGACACATATCAATTTAATAATCACAGTAAGCTCTGAACTAACGTCAGCTGATAACTAATACCAAATTTAATTCGTTTACATCAATTCTATACAAGTTACACCGAAGGACAAACAGTTTAATCGATTTTGAAGAGAATTAAATGAATGAATTGTAAAAAAGAACTATTAGTTAATTGAGTTTAGGATAGTAGAAACTCTGAAGTAGCAAATATAAGGTATTATAATATAGAGTTGTTTAGGTCCACTAAAATTTTAAAGTCCTAAAGAATAAATCCTAATCATTGGATCAAAATAAGCAAAATCAAATCACATGTGTTTCAAGTCACATGTGTTTCAAGTCATGACCACCCATCGCCGGTCACCACCACCGACCACCGCCAGCCGCCACCTCCGACCGCCATCCGCCGGACGCCGCCGTCCGCCGCCGGTGGCCGGCTGCGGCGGTGGTGGCTGACAGTAAAGGTGCTGGTGGTAATGGGGGTGGTGGTGGTATTGATGTATTGAAACACATGTGATTCACTAAAACGCAGGTGTTCCAAAATACAAACGAGCATGTTAGTTCGAAGCACATGTGTTTCACTAAAAACATGAGTTTCTAAAACACAGCAGAGCATACAACATACGAAGCTCATGTGTTTCAAACACATGTGTATCAAGTCACGAAACACATGTGTTTCACTAAAAACATGAGTTTATAAAACACAGAAGAGCATACAAACTACGAAGCATATGTGTTTCAAATGGTAAAACACGTGTGTTTCAACTACATCTGTTTCAAGTCACGACCACCACCTCCGGTCACCATCACTGACCACCGCCGGCCGCCACCTTCGGCCGCTGTCCGCTGCCGGCCGCCGTCTCCGGCCACCGGAGGTGGATGGGGTATTGATGTATTTAATTACATGTATTTGTAGTGGTGGTTGTGGTTTGAATCTTGATCTTGACCTTTGATTTTTTCTTGATCCAAGTACTATTAATTATCTCTTGGATTTGATAAAATTTTTAGACTACCTTAAACAAGCTACTTATAATATAATATACGAAGTATATATTTTTTTTCTTTAAGGTAATAATATATCTAGTTCACCAAATTGAAAGTATTAAAATACGTTTAGGCCCATTAAGATTAATAGCAAACATAAATCCTCACAAATTATTCGAAAGCCTTAGTCCTTGTGATATTGATTTAAACTCAATCTCCTAACTATGTGTAAATAATATCTTTATATATTTATGTGTACATTATCATTCCAATAGAAATTTGAAAATATTCGTGAAATATCCCATTAATTTCTGCCAATCACCGCCTGACAAACCCCACACCACGGCGGACCCACCTCCGGCGGTCTCTTTTTATTCACTATCCACCATCCTAAACTCTAATATTATCACTCTATTATATTATACACTGCTCTCTCCTTCATACACAACTAACAAATCCCAAATAACTTCATAACAAAGATGGAGGACCCACCGGAGTATTGCCACTCCAACGCCGGAAACCGCCACATAATTTTTGGGAAATACGAGATGGGAAGGTTGTTGGGACATGGAACGTTTGCAAAAGTATACTATGCAAGAGACATCGTTACGGCGGAGAGTGTCGCCGTTAAAGTCATCAAGACGGAGATGGTAAGTATTAATAGCTACAAAATCACAATATCTTTTTGTAAATCAGTTTTTTTTTTTCTTATGTGTTTTTTCGTATAAATATAATTAAGTTTTGATAATAACAGCCTTAAATAATTTTACAATAATGTATGAAACAGGTAATTTTTAAAATTACGGAGTTTATTATAGTTACATGTGTAAGTTTCTAATCCGTGTGTTATTATCAAAACCATAAAATTATAGTAGATTTCGAACTCGTTAAAAAACTTTCCAATTACCAACAATATATTTTTTATTCTTTTTATCTTGATAAATTGTATCATAATATATCTAGATATATATGTTTATTAAACTCTTCAAAATCAGTTAGACCATTCAAAATTTCAAATAGATGTATAGGATAATCGCAAGCAACCACCTTTAAACCTTTTGAAGATGTATAAAATAATTGTTTTGGAGAATTTAATCCACGTGGCAAATTTCTTTATTCCCCCCTTTTAAGGCTGCATGGTATGGGACCAAATTCGATGGGGCGTGGGGGGTGACCTGGATGGCGACGGCGTGGCTAGGCAAGGGAACACCCCCCCCCCCCCCCCCCCACAACGGTGTTGGGGTGCGGCGTGGGTGGAGATGGCAACGGACAACGGTGGATAACGGGGCGTGGGATGGCTTTTCGAGAATATGTGACCGTTGTGGGGGCATTTCGAGTCTTACATGTGGCTCTTCATAATATTAAAAAAAAAAATACCTGTGAAGAAACAATGGCAATGGAGGAAGAAGGAGAAGCGCAGAAGAGATGGAGATGTGCACAACAATATTAGGTTTTAGGTTTTAAAAAGATTTTGGGCTTTTAAAATATTTTGTCAATGGGCTTTGAATTTATTTTTTTTGGGCTTCAAATCCACAGATTTTTTATATTAATAAATTTTTATAATTTTTTTTTCTTCTAAACTTTAATTAAAATCTGATTTATTATAAATTTTTAATAATATGGTATTATAAATTAATTAAGTATTTTTTTATTTAATAAAATGTTAGTTTTAACTTTAAAAAATAAATGGAAAAGAAATGATGAGATGGAAAATAAAATGGTGTGTTGTGGTGTGGTGGGTATTTCCACCAAATGATGTGGTGTGGTGGTGGTGTGGTTGATGAGGTGGCACTGATGTGGCGGAAAAGGGCACCACCACATGTGGTGCCCATACCCACTAGCCTAAACCTTTATCCCGCATGACGGGGATTTCGGTAGTTATTTGTTCCATTTACATTGAGTCATTGACAAATAAATTGGTTTTGGAAAATCTAGTCCACGTGGAAGAAGTTGGCTCAATTTTTTTTTTTCTATCTATATTACTATTAAAGCATTTAGGCCTACTATTATTATAAAGTCTTAAGTTTTTAAGGCCTTCTAATATTAGTAGGCCTAAATGCTTTAGAAGAAAAAAAATTAAAAACGCAACTTAGGGAATCGAACTTGTGACCATTTGGGACTTAGGTGTGTGTGTTAACCACTTCAACTACTTGATTACTTTAATTTATTCCAGATACTAATATATATAAGTTTTAACGCCACCAGAACTCAACCATCATTTATCTATGTAAAGGGCCCATATTTACTTCCACAAAAAAAAGCCAACTTCGGAACTGATCCTACCATCACTAATGTCGGCATCTACCATCACTACGCACCACCACTCATCACCATCGTTATTGCCACCACCGCTGGTATTGTCGTCACTTCGTAATATAGTTACGCGTACCCGCCGCCGCATTGCGCGGTTACCCTGCTAATATTTTTAATGTGTACTAATTTTCTATTCATTTACTAAAAACCACTAAATATGTTACTAATGTTGTATTTTTATAAAACGTCCATGCAGGTACGAAAACAAGGTCTAATGGAACAAATAACTACCGAAATCGCCGTCATGCGGCTCGTTCGGCACCCAAACATCGTACAAATCAAAGAAGTTATGGCCACCAAAACAAAAATCTTTCTCGTAATGGAATACGTTAAAGGTGGCGAATTATTCGACAAAATAAAAAAAGAACGAATAAAAGAACACTTTGCAAGAAAATATTTTCAACAATTAATTAGTGCAGTCGATTATTGTCATAGTCGTGGTGTGTCCCACCGTGATTTAAAGCCGGAAAATCTTTTACTTGATGAAAATGAAAATTTAAAAGTTTCAGATTTTGGGTTATCCGCATTGCCGGAGCAATTACGTAACGATGGAATGTTACATACTCAGTGTGGAACTCCGGCGTATGTGGCGCCGGAAGTTCTCCGGCGAAAAGGGTATGACGGTGGTAAGGTGGATATTTGGTCTTGTGGGGTGATTTTATATGTTCTTCTTGCTGGTTATTTACCGTTTCAAGAATATAATATTATGCAAATGTATAGAAAGATTTTTAAAGCGGAATATGAGTTTCCACCGTGGTTTTCCGGCGATGTGCGGTGGTTGATTTCGAGGTTGTTGGTGGTTGATCCGGCGGAGAGGATTACAATTCCGGCGATCATGAGGAGTCCATGGTTCTTGGAAGGAATTCAAACAGGTGAGCATCCCTTGCTTTTTTTTTTTTTTTTTTGTCTAATAGAAGTATTTTAAAAAAGATTATGTTTAATTACAAATTATATACTTTTCAAAAAATATTAAAATACTTTTACTTTTAATTTCTACATATAATTTTTTTTTAATTATATTCCCATTATAAGGGCTTCCTGTAATGGCCGAGCTTTGTTTATGATGTGCACGACTTAACTATTATCGTAGTCATTTTCGAACCTTTCTCTGTGAATCTGATAACTATTTTCCCAAAGAATAACTCAATCTGAGACCTATAGCAAGTCACTTGGGAGTTGGGACCTTTACCGCTAAGTCATCGTCATATAATTTTTCTATACATGTGAGTTATTATGATTATTTGTTATTTATGCTGTTCACAAAGTTTATGTAAGTTGTTATTTTATAATATTAACTCATTAAATTGAATGAGAATTAATTTGTATACCACATATTTTTGATGTATGTATTACACTGTACAAGTAATCATACATATTATACAATTAAATAATGCAATTATCGTAGTACATAAATTAAAATATGTTGTGTCATCACTTAAATTGAAATTGTTTAACTTAGATAAAAGTGGTTGTCGTAGTTATAACACGATTAGTGTCACAAAATAAAGAGTTTCCATCCGTATTCAAAATCAGTATACTTCAAAAGTTTCATTTTGCAGATTTTCTAACTCCGCAATTGGTCAAAACTCGAATTCAGATCGACGGTACAGAAAAAGCCGACAAGATTGCCGAACTAGAAAAGTCAATTAGAAGGTCAAAATCCTCACCACCATCCTACAACGCGTTCGAATTCATATCCTCGATGTCATCAGGTTTCGATCTATCGGGCATGTTCGAGACCAAACGGAAATCAGGATCCTTATTTACATCAAAATTTAGTGCATCGAAAATCATAGATAAACTTGAATCCGTAGCAAAGAAGTTGAATTTCAAGATTTCGGTCTCAAATAAAAATGAGTTTAAATTGAAGATGCAAGGGATATCAAAGGGACGAAAAGGAAAATTGTTAGTGATAGCGGAGGTGTTCGAGGTGGCACCCGAGGTTGCGATAGTGGAGTTTTCGAAGGCGGATGGCGACACGCTTGAGTACAAGAAATTTGAAGAGGATGTTAGACCGGGATTACAAGACATTGTTTGGAGTTGGCAAGGCGAGAATAGTAACGGTTAACAAGCAATAAAGAACTAACAAGGCATAGCCTAGTGGTGTTATTTGATACGTTATGACATAGGTTCAAACTAAATGGCTTGTATTCTAGCGGTATGAGTTTAAATTTTATAGTAGATAATATAATGTAAATTTAGATGAGGAGTTTAGAAAGTGGGTTACTAAAGAAACGGCATAGGTTCAAAAGGTCACCGGGGTAGTAGTCTATTTAGAAAGTGGGTTACACTCAAACGTGTGTAT